>CM029631.1:10635909-11235909 GCA_017311315.1 Dendrocalamus latiflorus
TAGATGTATAAAGGCTAAATTTGAAAAAAAGTTACCACGGTGCCCTTGTATGAACAGTTCATATTTAGCATCATGCGCTTATTTCTTTAGCTGATCTGTACAATTAGATTACCTTTTCCTTAGATCACTTCAATTGATCCTTGCAGATGGGAGGAATTTAAGATTAGTTGCCCGTAACATCTCTACCTTTTTATTTGGAAATTGGTCGAGACGCACAAAAAATAAATGGATAAACAGCCTGCGTACCATTAGACCACTGGCTCGAATTTCATACCGGCTAATAGGGTGAAAAACACTCTTCTTAAAAAAAAATAAAAAGCCCTTTCTGAAATTCACATGGAACTACAGAAGTACTTTGTTTAAAAATAAATTAAAAACTCACCTATATAGGTTTACTAACTAGTATTTTTCTTGTGCTATGAGACTGCCCCGTTGAAAACGGTATTTACTTATAACTTTTGGCTGTAACTATTGGTTTTTGCCTAAAATAGATATTGTAGTGACTATTCGTTTTTTATTGGAGCATTTATTTTTAAAAAGGGAAAAAATAGAGAAAAATAGGAAAAAGTTATATCTCGATGAGCAATACAAAGGGAAAGCAAAAAAATATTTAACAAAACATATTAAAAAATCAACGCATGTCAGAAGCCAAATACAGTCATGAACGGACCAGAATATATATAAATAGTACTAGCATAACACTACACGGCAAGACGGAAAATTTGGTATTAGTACTTTTTTCCCAATAAGCTAAAGCAGCTGTCACGTCGTGCCTGCGCTCTGGCAGATTTGTCAATCCAATCTGATGCTTTCACTACTACTCCTACAACCACTCATGACTCACCCAACCCAAAGAGAAATTTATCTGCCCTAATTTATATGTTTGCACATGCATGCATGCCTGCCTTCACTCGTCAGTTATCATCTTTTCTTTTCTGGCCGGACGACCTCCTTCCCCATGCATGAAATCATGATTTCTCATGGCCCTTGACACCATGGCCGGCCATGGCAGTAGCTGTTCAAGGATCTCTGAATGCGATCTTTGCCTTCCACTCGCTGTCCTTCTGTGCCCTCCACTGCCTACTGTCCTCTGGAACCATTTACTGCTCGAGGATGCGCTTGCCCGTCTCCAACAGAAGCAGCTGCTGCTGTTCCCCTTCTTCTTCCTGTACACTTGTGATGGCCTTGCAACAGCAGCAGCATATCTGACATGTGCCGGGTGTACATTGCGCGGTAGGAACGCACCTTCGACAGCCGTCCGATCCATGATCATGATGTGCCCTCTAACGGCCGACGAAAGCACATTCCGCATCCATTACGAAATGTGCATCCACAGATCGAGTAAGGTGCACAGGTCAGATAGATCACGATGAAACAAAATGAAGCTGCAGCAGCAGCTGATCCCAGAGCCAACAGTTCTGAATAATAGAGCAGCCAAGCAGAAGGAATAAGATCATCCGCGATACTGCCGGCAAATGCTAAGAGCACGCCTCATCAAATGGCATCAGCTCCGGGTATCAGCATCAGGTTAACATATACCTGCAACTGTTCAAGCTAAAATCAGCAAAAGTAGGAACCATATAATATCACACATCCTCCACCAGCATGGCTGCCGAAGCTCTTCGCTTACAAACAAATGATCAAACCCTAACATGGACTGGTACAATAATTACCATGGAGCATCCAAGTTAACAGAATGATCAGATGGGCCAAAAACGCATAGCTAAAGGTATAATTCAGTGTCGCCAAATAGAACAAACACATTGTCTACCACCACAATGAAGGTCACTACGTGACAGTACGAACAGATGACAGTGCTTCTGGATCCACGAAACATGTTACTCAGCAATGTATTCAGATTTCAATTATTGGCAGATCTGCTCGATACCGGCCACAATCTGTGCAGGCTGCACGACAGTCGATGCTTCCAGAGTTGCAGCATATGGAGATGGCACATCCTGTGATGACAAGCACACGATGGGGGCATCAAGGTAGTCCCAGAAGTTGTCGATGATGGCCAACCTCAGGCTGGCATCGATACCACCTGTCCGCATGCACTCCTCCACAATCAGCACATGGTGGGTCTTCGTAATGGAATTCCTATGGTGTGCACATCAAATGGCTTCAAAGACCTGATGTCAATGACCTCTGGATTGTATCCTTTGTTCACCAATGTCTTGGCGGCCTGCATCACATGGTACCTCATACGAGAGTCTGAGGATCGTCACATGCTCACCTGGACGTACCATCTCAGCCTCCTCCAAGCAACAAACGTATTCCTCATCAGGGATTCTCTCCTTCAGGTTGTACAGAAGCACATGTTCGAACAGCACCACAGGGCTCTTGCTCCTTATGGCAGCTTTTAGGAGGCCCTTAGCATTGTAAGGAGTAGAGCAAGCAACCACTTGAAGGCCAGGAATCGACTGGAAGTATGACACAAGACGTTGCGAGTGCTCAGCACCAAGCTAACACCCAACACCGCCAGGGCCTCGGATCACAATTGGGATTTTGAACTGACCACCTGAAGTATAGCGAAGCATACCACGGTTGTTTGAAATCTGGTTGTAAGCAAGGAGAAGGAAACCCATGTTCATGCCTTCAACAACTGTCCTGAGCCCCTTCTTTGCTGCGCCAACTCCCATGTGTTAGAATGATCTCAGGGCTTTGGCCCAACGGCCAAAACCCATCCCTTGACCGCGCCCTGATCGGGGGCGCCCAGCCCGTTTTGGCTGGTGGGCCCCTGTCGCCAGCGCTATAAATACAGAGGTGGGGGCCGGGCGGCACGCATCACGAGGTTGACCGCGCCGCCGTCACCCCACCGACAAACCCTAAGACCCAATCTGTTGAGGGGGCGCTGAAGCGACGGGAAGCCCCACCGCCGTTCACCGCCGCCAGGAAGACGCCGCCGCCCGGGACACGCCGCCGAGGAGCCCCGCACCTCTTCCCCGACCGTCGCTGCCCGTGCGCAGACTTCACCGAGCGTCCCCGATATGGCCGCTTCCTCCTCCTCTACATCCGCAGGTCGGTACCCCTCTCTCCCTCTCGGTTTTGCCTCAAGAACACGAACCCCAGAGAAGAACCCCGCTAGATCTAACCTAGGAGATCCTAAAGCTTAAGAGCTAACCCTAACAATGGTATCAGAGCCACTAGGCGTAGATCTGAGATGGGGAAAAGAAAAGAAAGAAAAGAGGGGAAGGAAGAACCCTAACCCTAACCCGAACCCTAACCCTAGAAAAGAAAAGACCGGGACTTACCGGGGCCGCCGTCGTCGTCGCTGGCGTGCGGGAGATCGGCCGAGCCTTGGGCTCGCCGGCGCTCCACGTGCAGGCCACCGTCGGCGCGCGGGACAGATCCGAGCGCGCGCGCTCGGAGGGGCACCGACACGGAGCCGCTCGACGGCGGCGCGCTCCCTCTCAGGGGAGCGCGCACGCCGGCGAGAGGGCCCGCGGCGGCGCCGGCTTCTTCTCCTTCTCCGGCGGGGTGGACGTTGTCGCCGCCGCCGCCGCTGCGTCCGCTCGGGCGTGAGGCGAGAGAGAGGAGAGGAGAGAATGACCTAGGGTTTTTTCGGGGGCGTCCGTCGCGGCGGTTTTGTTCGGGCGACTTTCGCTCGCAGCCGTCGGATGGCGACGGACGGTTCAGATGGCGCCGAGCGCGTCGGGCTGCCTTTCGGCCCAGGCGGGCGAAAGAAATCCCGGCCCAGGCCCAGGTTGCGGCCGCCAGCGCGGTCGGCCACAAGGAACGGGAACCGTCGGATGTGAATCCGACGGCCTGGGCACGCGGGGAGCGCGAGGCGGGGCTGCGATGCGCAGGACGGGCCGCTGGATCGCGCGTGGACGGCTGAGATTAGCTGGGCCGCGGCGCTGTTTGGCGTCAGCGCGGGCGCGCGCGCGTGAGGCCGGGCGGCGCAGGCCGAGTGGGCCGCGGGCGCGTCGTGACCGCGCGCGGGAGAGCGCAGGCCGAGCGGGCCGCCGAGGCCGCGCGCGGGCAGGCCGCCGTGGGCTGAGCAGGCCGAACAGGCCGAAATGCCGATTTGAACAGTAAAATCCGAATTTTGATGTTTAATGATTTTCAGAAGCATTTTTGATGAATTTGATTGAAATTTGATCCAAATCTCTGTAAATTTTTGCACCAACGTGTTAATTTTTCAGAGATTAAATGTTTACAGTATAATGCTTCTGAATATTGAATTATTTTTAGAATAATTACAGTTTCCGCTGCAAAAGTTAAATGATTTTCATTATTAAATTCGAACCAACGGGAGAATTTAATTTTGGAAAAATAGATTAAAATTCCCAGAGATTTATCATACTGTTATTTACTGACCAACGTTGTTAATATCAGTATTATAAATTTTTTAATGTTGATTTTATGCATTATTTCTATTTCTGCCCAACGGTGATGTAGATTTAATGCATGATAAAATTGATTTAAATTGTATGTCGTATTTTTGACCAACGTTGGAAATAAGGCATATAATTTTTGATGTTTCGTTCTCACTGTATTTGAAATATTTTTTCAGGAGGATACAACTTAATGAGTTGTATTAGAGAAATCCCCACTCTCAAAGGTGATAATTATGGAGAGTGGAAGAAAAAGTTAGATTTAGCTTTTATCTTGGCTGAGGTGGACTGGGTCCTCACTACAGCACGTCCCACTGAGCCTTTGGCGCCAGTGAGGGAACAGAATGAGGATGACACTGCATGGCAGAAAAGACAGAGGGATCATGCTCCCTTACAGATGTCTTATGACCTTGATCATAAGAAATGGACCACAGCCAACAAGAAATGTATGGCTGTGATAAAGAACACAATTGAGCCTGCTATTTTGGGCTCAATTGCAGAGTGTGACACTGTCACTGAATATCTCGATAAAATAAAGAGTCAGTTCACTGGCTCTTCAAAGACTTATGCTACACAGCTGATTAAGCAGCTGGTAACAGAGAGGTATTCTGGCGGTGGCAATGGCATAAGAGAGCACATTCTTAGAATGAGCAACTTGGCATCTAAACTGAAACCGATGGATTTGGCTCTCAAGGATGAGTTCCTTATTCATTTGGTTTTTGCTTCTTTGCCAAAAGAGTTTGACACTTTTGTTGTCAACTATAATATGCAGCCCGAAAAATGGGACATGGAAAAGTGCATAGCCATGTGCGTGCAAGAGGAGGAAAGAATCAAATCCTCACATGGTGGTGCTATCAACTTTGTGAGGGAAAACAAGAAAAAGAATTACAACAGTAACCCCTTCTCAAAGAACAAGGGTAAAACCTCTGTACATCAGCCTCAACAGAATAAATTTGCTGTAGACAAAGACCAGTGCCTTCACTGCAAGAAGACGGGACACTACAAGAAAGATTGTCCTGACTACTTAAAGATGATAATGGCTAAGAAAGGTGAGAACATTATTACCTTTATAAATGAATGCCTCTATGTACAATATTCGAAATCCACTTGGTGGATTGACTCAGGAGCAACTGTTCATGTTGCTAATTCTTTACAGGGATTCCGTTCGACGAGGACTACGCAAAGAAAAGAAAGATGCGTTAAAGTCGCAAATGGAGTCGAAGCTGAAGTTGAAGCCGTTGGCGATCTTTCATTAGAATTAGCTAATGGCTCCACTCTTCTACTTAGAGATGTCCTTTTTGTACCCTCTTTACAGAGGAATTTGATTAGTGTGTCAAATTTGGACAAAGATGGTTATGATTGCAATTTTGGAAATGGCAAGTGCGAAATAATGTTTAATAAAGAATGTGTTGGTATTGCCATATTACAGAATGAGCTTTATTTGTTATCATTATGTGATGATGTGAATGTCGTATGCGATAATGAGAACGTTGCGTGCGAGAAAGAGACTGAATCCTCGTCTACGAATGTAAACAGAAAACGAAAGAGAACTCTAGATGAGTCGTCGAAATTATGGCACTGTCGTTTAGGCCATATTTCGAGGGGGAGAATAGAAAGACTAGTAAAGAATGATATTCTTCCTCCATTAGAGTTCTCAGACTTAGAACAATGCAGAGAATGCATTAAAGGAAAATATGTAAAGAAAATTAAAAAAGACGCTAAAAGAAGCACAGAAGTTCTACAAATTATTCACACAGATATTTGTGGTCCTTTTCCTGTGAAAAGTGTGGATGGATATGACTCGTTCATAACATTCACAGATGATTACTCCCGTTATGGATATATTTATCCAATTAAAGAAAGAAATGAAGCCTTGGATAAATTCAAGATATTTAAGGCTGAAATTGAAAACCAACACGATTTAAAGATTAAGATAGTCCGATCAGATCGTGGGGGGGAGTACTACGGTCGACATACCCCATATGGACAAGTTCCTGGACCTTTTGCGAGGTTTTTACAGGAAAATGGAATAGTGGCCCAGTATTCTATGCCGGGCGAACCTCAGCAAAATGGAGTAGCTGAAAGACGCAACCGTACCCTGATGGATATGGTGCGAAGTATGATGAGCTACTCCACACTCCCATTGAGTTTATGGATGGAGGCGTTGAAAACCGCCATTCATATTCTCAACAGAGTGCCTAGTAAGTCGGTGCCCAAAACACCGTACGAGTTGTGGACAGGAAGAGTTCCCTCACTAAACCACTTACGTGTGTGGGGGAGTCCTGCTGAGGCCAAAGTATTTAACCCAAACCTTGGGAAGCTTGATCCCAAAACAGTAAGTTGCCATTTCATTGGCTACCCTGAAAAGTCAAAAGGGTTTCGTTTCTACTGTCCAGATAGATATACAAAGTTTGTAGAAACGAGACACGCTGTCTTCTTAGAGGATGAAATGATGAAGGGGAGCATGGTAGCTCGTGAGATTGACCTTGAAGAGAAGCGGGTGTATGCGCCCACTCCGATGATTCAAGAGCCATTCTTCACACTACCTGCTGTCGCTGCACCGACGGTGCAAGACACTGTGGTGCCAGCACCTGTTATTGTTCCTCCTGTGGCAACAATAAATGATAATGAGGAACCTGTTCTTCAGGATCCTATAGAATCTATTGCCACAGATGAGGGGGAGCAACAGCAGCCTCAAACAGAAGATGTACCAAATGAGGAGGCCCCGAGGAGGTCTCAAAGAGTAAGAAGATCAGCTATCTCTGATGATTATCAGATTTATCATACAGAGGAATTTCAAATGGAGGATGATCCCACCTCATTTGAAGAAGCCATGAGAAGCGAAAATTCCTCAAAATGGCTTGAGGCCATGGAAGAGGAAATGAGGTCCATGAAGACTAATAAAGTCTGGGACTTAGAAATTATTCCTAAAGGAGCCAAAACAGTAGGCTGTAAATGGGTCTACAAGACAAAGCATGACTCCCAAGGGAATGTAGAAAGATACAAAGCGCGACTTGTGGCAAAAGGATTTACGCAAAGAGAAGGGATTGATTACAATGAGACCTTTTCTCCAGTTTCATGTAAAGATTCTTTCAGAATCATAATGGCATTAGTAGCACATTATGATTTAGAGTTACATCAGATGGATGTAAAGACGGCATTTCTTAATGGGGATTTGGAGGAAAATGTTTACATGGCACAACCGAAAGGTTTTGTCGTGGAAGGAAATGAAAGAATGGGATGCCGCCTAAAGAAATCGATTTATGGGTTAAAGCAAGCTTCAAGACAGTGGTACTTGAAGTTTGACAGTACAATAAGAAAATTTGGGTTTAAAGAGAATGTAGAGGACAACTGTATTTATGCAAAGTTTAAAGATGGGAAGTTTATCTTCCTAATCCTGTATGTGGATGATATCCTGCTAGCTAGTAGTGATGTTAGTCTGCTACTGGAGACAAAGAAGTTTTTGTCCTCAAACTTCGATATGAAAGATCTTGGTGAAGCTTCATTCGTTCTAGGGATCGAAATTCACCGAGATAGAAACAAAGGGGTATTGGGACTGTCACAAAAGACATACATAGAGAAAGTCTTAAAGAAATTTGGTATGCATAAATGTAGTCCATCACCTGCACCTATAGTCAAGGGCGACAGATATGGGGATTTTCAATGCCCCAGGAACCAGTACGAGCTCGAACAAATGAAATCGGTTCCATATGCTTCAGCTGTCGGAAGCTTACAGTATGCTCAAGTGTGCACACGCCCTGACTTAGCATTTGTTACCGGGTTACTTGGCAGATTCCAGAGCAATCCTGGAATAGAACATTGGAAATTGATAAAGAAAGTCTTGCGTTATTTGCAAGGAACAAAAGGCCTCATGATGACATACAGAAGATCAGATTTACTCCATATAGTGGGGTATACAGATTCTGATTTTGCGGGAGATGATAGAAAGTCTACATCCGGATATGTATTCACTCTCGCTGGAGGAGCTATATCGTGGAAAAGCTCAAAGCAAACCGTCACTACATCGTCCACAATGTATGCCGAGTTTGTAGCATGTTATGAGGCTACGGGGCAGGTGAACTGGCTAAAGAAGTTCATACCCGGTTTAAAAGTGGTTGACGACATCAATAGACCACTTAAGTTGTACTGCGATAATGAACCCGCAGTAACGTATGCCCACAACAATAAGTCAAGTGGTGCTGCCAAACACATTGACATAAAGTACTATGTTGTGAAAGATAAAGTTCGGGATCAAATTATAAGTCTTGAGCACATAAGTACCGCAAAGATGCTAGCGGATCCGCTTACCAAAGGCTTACCACCCAACGTGTTCAGAGAACATGTAGCCGGCATGGGTTTAAGGGAAAGCCTATGATTCCTGGACTAAAAGATGGCCCAAAGATTAAAGTAACTGTTTCAGAACAGAGAGGTGTATTGTAACTGTTGAATCTATCGGCGATTGACCGTGACGATGAGACATGTTCTATGCACTAATCTGTGATGGAATGTGTAAAGTCAAAAGTAATTAAAGATAAAGTATAGACTGAGATCAAGGGGGAGAATGTTAGAATGGCCAAAGCCCATCCCTTGACCGCGCCCTGATCGGGGGCGCCCAGCCCGTTTTGGCTGGTGGGCCCCTGTCGCCAGCGCTATAAATACAGAGGTGGGGGCCGGGCGGCACGCATCACGAGGTTGACCGCGCCGCCGTCACCCCACCGACAAACCCTAAGACCCGATCTGTTGAGGGGGCGCTGAAGCGACGGGAAGCCCCACCGCCGTTCACCGCCGCCAGGAAGACGCCGCCGCCCGGGACACGCCGCCGAGGAGCCCCGCACCTCTTCCCCGACCGTCGCTGCCCGTGCGCAGACTTCACCGAGCGTCCCCGAGATGGCCGCTTCCTCCTCCTCTACATCCGAAGGTCGGTACCCCTCTCTCCCTCTCGGTTTTGCCTCAAGAACACGAACCCCAGAGAAGAACCCCGCTAGATCTAACCTAGGAGATCCTAAAGCCTAAGAGCTAACCCTAACACCATGCTGGTGAAAGAATTCTCAGCAAGCAATAGGGGTATCAAGAACCCGGAGGTCAACAAACATCACATCCAAGCCTTATGTCATCTTGTATGAACCTCCGTAGCGACCAACATCTTCACCAAAAACACAAACCGTTGGATCCAATTTCATCTCTATCAAGGCTTCTCTGAGGGCCTCAAACAGCAAGACCTCATGACTACAGAACATAAGGTTAATGCAGTCAGGCATTTTCAGAACAAGCAGAAGGAACGGATATCGTATACCAAATGCATTTTAAGTTTCTTTATTCATAGAAGGCAGCATGTGTCATATCAGCATGAACTGCATTTAAGAGAACAGAATTACAGTCTACAGTATTCATTTAACTCTTCAAGCAGTATAGCAGTTTTCATTGTTGTAACAGACTTAGGGCCTGTTTGGTTCATGACCAGAAGTTGCCTAGCCACAAGTTAGGCGTGCCACAGTTTTTAGGTAGCTGTTTGGTTCACTGACGTAACTGTGGCATGCCACACTTTCTTAGCACCCGGCCCCACACGTCATAGACTCAATTTCTTACCAAACTTTGCCACAAATGTGGCTTCGATTTTGTTAGCCACACTTTCTGTGGCAGCCACATATTGCCTAAGCTTAGACATGGCAAGGTTAGACACCAACCAAACAGGCCCTTAAACAAACTACAGTTGGTCACAGCAGCTAGTTGGAGTATACTGTCTAGTGTCTACCCCAGTAAGATTAGTCAGTGTTTAGCCAATTGAAGGGGAGTAATGATGGGTTTAGAGTTTATACGATTTACATGTCAACAAAATGACTAACTAATCCGTCACGGGTTCGGTCTCGAGGCTGCAGATTGTAGTCATGCGTGGCCGGAGGACACGCCGTTGCGCAGAGAGAATTCGCGGGGAAGATCTGAAGGTAGAAGAAGCAGGAAGAACAGGATCGGAAGCAGAGACAGGAGAGTTGATATGAAGAGATTGTTCTTTTATTCCCCTCCTGTAGTTACAATAACCACTAATATATAGCAATGCTAACTTGTATTCGAAACGGATAAAAGATGGAACTTAACTTCTATTCCTATCTGAATACGACTCCTTTAGACTGTGTTGCTGTATCCCCAAAGGAAACCGAGATCTAATCTTCATAAGCAGCCGAACTGTTCTATACTGCAACAACTCCATCCAATCCCGCCATATCAGCTCTAGGTCTATGACATCTTCGTACGTACGTACAACCCCACATGACATCTCCCTCATCCAAAAGAAATAGCTTGTCCTCAAGTTGTGATGGCGGCCATGGTTGCAGCCCTAGGAGACCCCAAATTGACGAGATACTGTGACGTTTACTAATGACTTTCAAGACTATAGCCTCCACGTACAGATGCAGCAACATTCATGACATCTGCGATCGCCACGGTAGATGCGGTGGCAACCACGACAGCATTGTAGTAGACTTCCATGATGTGATTGGCCGCAACAGGCTTCGGCAGGGTCATGGTAGCCTTCGACAACATCGTGGTAGGACATAGCACGGTTACGATGACCGTCGATAGTACCACAATAGGTCACGGCAGCGACATGGTTGCTGCGGCAAGCTTCGGCAGTAACACGGCTGCCGCGGCAGGGCGTGGCACTGTTGCGGCAGGCGTCAGCAGAACCGTGGCTGCCACGACATGTTCTGGCGGCGTTGCAGTGGCTACTGGGAATAGCGTTGTTGCAGGCTCTTGTTATGCCTTCTTCTGATTCGCAATCATCTTCTCCAAGATGGTATGCGTGTTGAGGAAGATGTCCGTCATCTTCTTGTCGATGTTGGCCATCTTGTTGGCGTTAGCCTTTATCGTGGCCAACGACTCAGCAATAGGAACCATGGTAGCAGAAGCTGTGGGAATGGATCGACTGCTCTGATACCAAGTTGTCACAGGCTCGGTCTTAAGGCCGCAGATTGTAGTCGTGCGCGGCCGAAGGATACGCCGTTGTGGATGTGGTGGTCGCAGAGGGCTATCAGTAGATTAAAAATTTGGCATGTACCGATTGAATCGGTACATTGTCGTTCAAATCATTTAGGGTTGTAATTAAATACCTAATGAACCTGGATAGTCATGTTAAATTACATAAATTTCCTAGTAAATATTCTTGGATATAACAAATAAATTAAGTGATGCCCATAGGTTGGAAATTATACGCATGCGAATTAAATTATTAGACTACCATTTAGATCGCCCTATCGCGTATTTAAATACCCAGTTAATTCTTATTAGTCGATTATAAACTGCAGAAATCACTAATAAGTATTCTGAATTATTATAATAAATTAATAGCCATCAGAAGATTTTAAACTATTTGCACTTATTAGAATAGCACGTGTTGATTTAAAATAGTATGCACCGATTTAAGATTGCGCGTGATGATTAAAATTATATGCGATGATATAAATAGCAGTTAAGTTGTAAAAATCTACAAGTGACTAAAGTAAAATTTATGGATCCCATAAGGATGCCTAAGTATAGTTTAATTAATGAATTAAGTAATTAATTAATTAAAAATCATTTTCTTTTGTATTTATAATTTAACTTGCTACACGCGTACTAAATATGAGAAAAGCACCGGTACCAAGAAAGAAGAATTTATTTGCATAACCCTGAGACCTAAAATTAACTAGAAAAGTAGATAAGTACATACGTATCTTTGAGAAATTAAATAGGCATAATTGCATATACGAGATCAACTAGGATTAATGTTCGCCGTTATTTGTAAATGATTAGAAATCAACAAAAGACCGAGTCTAGCTTTTAAGTAAACAACCCAGCCTAATGCTAGGAAAATAACGCCAAGTGATGAGTATAGAATACGAGTTAACTAGGACTACCACAATAGGATTAAATTGAGCGAAACCTCACTTTAGGAGCACATAGCCGACATATTTAATTTCAGACGACAATCCAAACCACAGGAGAAACTTCACCTGATCCTACTTGAATCCGAACATATGGTTAAAGTCCAGGCAAGCATTCCTTTGAACAAATCTTCAGAGTATATTTCGTAAAATAAGTATTTTTGTATTAATCTAGTATCACCTTGTATGAAAGAAATAAAGAATATTTAAATCGATCAAAGACTATAAGAGAGAAGAGAAAAGAGATAGATGGCAACTGATGGAGTAGTTGGCCACCTAAGTTAATTAAGAAGGTGGGTAGAAGTTGCCTTGGCAGGTGACAAAGAGGTAGATTTGGGACCTCTGCACAAGAATAGAATGTAAGAAGTTATAAATTTCATCTGTGTGAACAGACCGTACTCAAACGTATCAACTAACATCCCGTCCAAGGACGGACAGACTAGTAACTCTTTCAAGATTATTATATTTTCTACATGGGTAAGTATTAATTAGGGGAGGGACCCACAAGAGTCAGACTAGCACCGGAGTGGGGGATCCACAGCCGCAGGAACTCAGAACTGGTATGTAGGCTATAAGTGGGGATGCGGATCACAAGAACTCAGGACTAGTCAAAGACCAGAAGCGGGGTACGCGAAGGCGATATATTACGCATTTAGGTGTTGGGCGAGGGTCAGAAACCACACTAGCCAACAATTATGTCGTTTTCAGTAGGTTTGGGTGAAGGTGGCACACCGCCCCAGGCTACTACTTGTGAGTAGTTGGGTGGAGATATAATATACTAAGATAGATGTAAAAGTATTGTACACTGATCTAGGCACCGTATCGAAGAAAATGCAGAGATCTAAGAGCCACCAGGATCAGAGTAGTGATGGGTAAAGTGATATAAGCTTGCACAATGCTATACAAATCATAAATTCATGTCTTTCTCCAGGAAAGGAGAATTACGGAAACTTATGGGGTTTTTTGCTGTTCATACGAATGATCAGTAGTTTTCTAAATTAATAATCTGGAATTCCTTCAAAACCTAACAACCAAACTTTATTTTCTATAAATCATGGGAAAGAGAATGAGGAAGAAAAAGAGAATAAGAATGAGCAAGAGATTTGAGGATAGGAATGGATATTCCTAAAAGTGTAGAAGATAAACATTCCGTGCATTTTGCTAATAACGCTTGTTGAGTACTTCTGTACTCATCCTTACTATTATCTTCCCTTGTTTACGAGTATGTCAGTTCAGAGAATAGCTAGGATCAGGTGGAATCTACCTGGATGAAATACCGTGGAATCATAATACAATGAGTACAAAGCGAACACCCCATATAGAGGTTGGGTGAATTAGGCAACAATTAGGAATTATCTTCGGTGAACCGAGTATGACTGGGTGTAGTTCTATTATCTTCGTTTTTGGATTAAAAAGTAGTTAGAACATTTTCTTCTCTAAATATTGTGACATTTGAGCCGTTGCAGCTTTGTAATAAACTTTAGCTTGCATGGCGATATTCTTGTAATATTGTGTTTTGTCTCTAATTATTGTTCTGCTACAACACTCTGATAGACTTATTATTCGTTAGAGCGATTGTAGCACCCAGAAATTAAAAATAATATTAAATAAAAAAACCAAAACCACCAAACCCTAATCAACCCTAGCTTTAAATAGTGGGATTCATCCCTGCGTCCTGTGCGCCGCCATTGAGCTCCGAGGTGCAAACTCTCTCTCTCTCTCCTCTCTACTCATCTCTCTCTCTCCATCTATCTCCCTCTTGCGTTGGCCTGCATGGGGCCGCATGGGCGCCGGCGGAGGTGGCCACGGTGGCGGCGACGCCAGCAGTGGCGGCGGCGGCGGCCGGCCGGCCGGGCGGCGGTGGCGGCCCATGCATGCGCCTCTGTTCTGCGTGTAGCTCGGCCATGGCGGCTCGGTGGTCGCGTTAGCTTGGCCGGCAGCGGCGTTCGGCCGTCAGGCGGCGGCGGCCCGGCCGGCAGGCGGCAACAGCCTGTGCGGCAGCACGGCTTCGCATGCACGCCGAGCGCGCACGGTCGGCGGCCAGCTCGGTGGCGGCGATGGCACGGCCGGTGTCCGGCGAGCGGCGGCAACGCCTGCGCAGCCGCGTGCACGCACGCACCCGCCCGCAACGCGCGCTTGCTTGCTCGCGCGCACACGCATGCAGCCGTGCGCAAGCAGCTGGGCAGCCGGCGGCGGCCAGTGGCGACGGCAGGCGGCGTCCGGCGACGGCAAATGGCGGCAGACGGCGGCCGGCGACGGCAGACGGCAGCCGTCGGCGGCGACGCGGCCGATGGGCTGTTCGTGCGGCCGAACGCGCATTCACGCGGTCGAACGGCCATTCGCTCGGCCGAACTGCTATTTTTCTTTCGGTCGTTTATCCCTTGTCGTTTACTAATCAAAATCGTCATATCTAATCGATGGTTTCCATATCACTTTGTAGGTTCTCACGCAGCTGTCGAGGGAGCAGCTGGGCAGTTGTGTTTCTCGGATCCATCGTGCAGTGTGTCCGCCGAGCGTGCTCAAGGCAAGTACCTCGCGGCCGTGACCTTTTCGTTTCGTAAATTACATGTTTCTAGATTACTTGTCATATTATCATTGAGTCTATTTATCATGTCACTCATGCTTGCTTGACTAATACCATATCGCTAAAACATATCGTTAATATCATCTGGCTCATATCATACCGCTTAGCTAATATCGCATCACTACCATTACCTGGCTTACATTATATCACTTGGCTAATATCCTATCGCTAAAATTACATCACTAAAGTTACCTGGCCAATTTTATATTGCAAAAGTGACCTGGCTACTAGTGTATCATTAAAGCTTATCTGATCAATATCATATCACGAATGTTGTCTGGTTATTATCATATCGTTCGTGTTTGTTTGTTTATAGATGTTTAATATTGTATGTATGCCATGATGATCTAGGTTAGTTTAGTTCACCTGCCACTCTGTAATTAGGATGTTCAGTTAAATGTTTAGAGTTCATGCTTTTAATTGGTATACTAGAATCTGTGTTTAAATTGTTAATAGGGGTAGCATATGAACATGTTTTAACTTAGGTTTAAATTATTGACACTCTTTTGATATTAGGGCTGCTATGTTTAGTTCCTAATGTTATGTCTCAATAATTGTACGATGTTGTATTTGAGCCATGAATAATGTATGTATTAAACATGTTAATCTGACTAATAATCACTTATCACATAATAAAACTTGATTGCTTGATAACTTTGCGTGAGCTATATTATAATATCTCTTTAGGTTAATCCTTATATCACTATCATCTTATCATTATTCCACATCGCCTCATATCAGAAACTATGTCTTTTCATTTTCAACTCTAGCACATATTTTTTACTTCTCATAACTTTTATTATAGCCTTACCCATGCCAAGTTTGAGTTCCTTAAGTTCATACTACTTAATCTATCCATGACATATCGGCTACCCTATCACCTAGTATCACCAATCATGTCTCTTTGGTCTTATTGGATTAAATCATTACTCTCATAACTTTACCTTAATTCAATCACAATTCTCTAATTATATCATGGATAACTCGCTAAATAACAAACTAAAGGTTATCACGCCGGGGCTACCCACATATAGGGGTCATTTCCACCCAACCTGGTAACGTACGGGGTGCTGTACATTCTCGTTACACAAGATACTACACCCCGTCTGCGGTTATACAGTCGAGGACAAGGTTGTGCCTGGCTATTCTCGTATAACCGGGTATATGGGATGGGGTCGCCGGCACCTTTGCTATAACTTGCTATAACTTGTTACATAACAAATATCTTTAATACACATTTCTCCTAATATCCGTCTCCTAATCATGACCGTATCTCCGATATCAGTTGCTCGTTGGTTGCCGTTTGTCCATTACTTACTTGTCATGCTTGCCTTTATTTCATATGGTTGCATCGTCTGTCTTACTTTTGTGTTGCGGCCGTAGTTGAGTACTTGCTGAGATTTTCAAATCTCACGCTTGCTCTTTTCAGTCCCAGGTAAAAGGCCAGTAGAGTGATAGCATCATGCATGGGTGGGAGCACTCGAGTTTTTAGCACCGTGGTTTGCCACTGTTTGTTGTTTCATTCGTTCCTTATTTGGTTAGAAGTGGACCGGTCCTATGTTTTAAATATTTATTCCAACTTCCGTTGGTTTTCAATTAAAGTGTTAATAAAGTTTTAAACTCTTTGTGATTTCTTTTGTTGCTCTTATTTATTTTTCACTTTTGTGATGACATTCCATAGTAATATCTCATATGATTACGTGGGGTGTTACAGCGATGTTCTATCGGCTAAAACGAATAATAATCCTTTGCCTGGCGTTTTTACCCCACGGTAAAAATGCGGGTCGCCACATTTATACATTAGTAAATCTATAAATAATTCTAATATGATTAAGACCTATTTATGTAATTTAGAAAAAAAATTCTCGAAGGAACTAAATCCACTAGAATAGTTTTGACCACCAATCCAAGGGGTATTGATAAAAACCTCCCAATTTCTCTTCTCAAATCCCATTGAGAAGCTACACAGGAGAGATCCAGGGTGCATTTTGGATTCTAATTCCTGGGCTTTATCTCCCAAAATGGACTAACTGATTAAGCATTTGGGCCAGATTGACTTCATCCAGACAGGCCTTAAAAGGTTTGGCCATCTAAAGAACAAGCGATGCAACAAGCTATGCTCTATTATCCATAAATTTTTGGAATGGTGAATCAAATCTTACTGCTTGTAGGTTCCATCATCACTTCCAAGAAAGAGTTTTGCATCCTGCTCACCATATGGCACACATACTGGCCAATGCCTGTATTAGGGCCTGTTCATATTTGTCTTTGATTTTCAGCAAACATGAGAAAAAGAAATAAAGCCTAAAAATTAGCAAGAAAATCCAAATAAATCCCAAAAAATTTCTATAGATTCTAGAAAATGCAAGGGACTCAACAAAAATAAATTAAACTTGTTTTGACCACAAATACACACATATTTTATTAGACCTTACTCTAGGGCAAATTAAAGAGGAGGGAAATTAAATTCTAGAAATTCCAAATAAATTAAAAGAAATTTTCGGGATGTCACATGTGCCAATCAGAACAGGCCTCAACTTATCACCATCAATATCAACCTGCAGCACCAATCTGACTTCAAAGATTGCAATTTAGAACCAGATTCACATAACTACAACTACAGCCACAAAAGGTGTATTTCCAAACCTTCAGAACAGCAAGATCATATGCTGGATCATACCCTATTCGCCTCCCCTCCTTTGAGTAACTAGTGCCACTAGAATCCCCCAAGAACACCTACAAGAACCATTAAGCAATGATTAAAAGGCACAAACGCCACTTCAACCAAAAAAGCCATAAACAAGCAGAAGTATTATCCTTTGGTGAGTACTTTAGGGTAAAACAACAGTGAGAAACCTTGCAGCAATGAGATCCAGATCCATCCCCAGCTAATTTTGTAACCACATGGTAATTTGTCACCTGATGCACCAAATTAAACGATTAAATAGAAATTTCAAGCAACAGATTACATGAGTCAAGATGAATCTAAGTTCTCGCAATGCATTCTATAGACAAATACTATTTAGAAGTGCGAAGATAAATATTTACTAAAAAGCATTGCAACATGACAGGATCCAAACGAATATAACTATATCAAAGTTTTGAAAATCTATTAAATTCTTGCAATGTATTGGGTGGCACACATGAAAGTAATAGCGCATGACTAAATGATTATGAGACAAATGGGGCAGCCAAAGCTGAAATCACACTTAGTCTAAATGGAATTTTTGGTATAGGCACCAGCAAGGTAAGCTAATGAAACACCAAACAGATAGCACCAATAATCAAATTTAGTGAAGGTGCTGCAACAGCCTAGTCAAAACCACACAAATTCGAGCAAAATGCTCTTGACAGGGTTCCCACAATGTGATTCAATTGACTGTTTGCAATGTATCTGGTGGCCGTGGCACATATCAACGTTTGCCGTTCAAGGTAACTACAAACTCAATAGCGATCCACAGTTCTCACATTGTGATTTGGTTAATTGACTCACTAGTTTGCATCGAACGAGCAAGGCTGCATCTGCACATGCAAAGATATTTGCTCAAACCATCCCCAAACCAAACGAATTCCCTAAAAAATGTAGCATATCCTCGCAATGTCAGCAAGCTCCCATTTTATTGATAATTCACATCAAACAGTAAGCCGAAGTGCACAAATCCCTCCTCTGAAACTCGTGATAAATTTGAACCAAAAACCGAAATTGAAGTGCTCACGATGTGGCCTGCGGAGTCCCACACGAAGCCGGATCCGGTCCCCTCCACCTTGGCGCCTCCCTCCTCCTCGTCCACCTCCGCACCTCCCAGGCCCCGCGCGACGACGGATAATCCATTTTTTATTCGAAATTACATAAATATACATGCGGGAAATTTTTTTTTGCAAAAATAGGCTCCAGTCGCCTAATGGTTGGGCGACTGGAGCCTTTCGCCCAACCAGACCGCGACACAATATATCTCGCTGCACAGTAGAGCGACTGTATTAAGTCGCTCTTCTGTTCGGCGACTTAAGTGTAGTCGCCGTCCCGTTAGGCGACTAGCATGCAGTCGCCATCCCGTTAGGCGACTGCATATTGCCCCCGTGATTGTTTTAGATTTTGTGAATTTTGTAACATTGAACCGGTAAAAAATACGGTGAAATTGTAATAAAAGTTTATGTTCATTGTATATTGTAGGTGTGTAAAAAGTTTTTTAATTTTTTTTATGAAAGATTGAGTAGAGAACGATCGATACATACACTGTTAAATGAGATAGTTTATGTGCGGAGAGAGATGATAGACTATGTAAATTTAAATAAACTTCATAATATAACTGAGAGTAACATGCCGCATGTTTTTTCATTACATGCATAACATATATAGCATCTGCAGCACGCCTCACTCGTCACCCTGGTGTGCCCCGTCACCGCGCCCGCGTCCTCCCATACGGCCTCGCTTGGCCCTCCTCCTGTGCAACGGGTTACGGGGCTCCGAAAAAGTAAAACGAGCAGGAGGGTGTCTATCCCGCCCCTGCGCTGGTGGAGTCAGCTGCACCTCTGGTTGTGTGCTCTCCGGTGCACCGGGGAGGGCACTGCCAGAGAGAACCTCCAGTGCTGCGTCGGAGAACTGCCCGGGCCACTCCGCGAAAAACTGGTCCACATCGTCCTGGCCTGGGGAGACGCCGTGCTACTGGTAAGTACCTGCAATATTAATATCGTTAGTTCGTTGCATGTCGTCTTCGGATAAACACGATATAAGACCCTCTGCGTACCCGTAGCTGGCGCCATAGAGGAGGCGTACACCCCCTGCGTAGGAGGCGTGAAGTGAACCAGTGTAGGAGGCCCTGCCCAGGCTGAACCCCTGGCTGCTCCGGGTGAGGCGGTGGAGGACGTGTCCACGTCGGTGCACCAAAGTAGTGCCACGCTGGTCGGGGTGGCACTGGTGGACGAGCAGTCGGAGCGGTGGGCGTGGAGACCGCCGGTAGCCTCGTGCAGGACAGTAGGCTAACGATACGTCTACACCCCTCGTGCATCCGACGCGCAAAGCTAACGCCCTCCTCATGGGTCAGCTGCGCACCACTGGTGAACCTCTCCAGTACTGTGCCGGAGTCGGCACATAGGGCAGAACCGATGTCAGCCTGGACACAAAGACATGAAATGTTCGATTATCGAAACGACATTACCATTTGGGAATCTTTGAAATGACATGTAACGTACCGCGAGGTGAGCGTCGCGCGCGAAGTGCGCGGGGTACGTGTCCGTCGGAGCGGCGAAGTCTGTGGCAGGCGGGTCTACCACATATACGAGCCTGGTACGGGTCTGCGGCTGGTACCAGTGAAGGTACCCCGCGTACTCCGTGCTGTCGTACGGGCGGTCCTCCTCCACGCGGTCGTCGAGCGCACCGTACCACTGATCGACCCAGGGCTGCATCTTCAACGACCAGTCCGTGCCTCTTTTCACTCCCTTCGTGCTGTGCCTGCGTATAGAACCATTACGTAATGTGAGATACCTGCGTATAGTAGTAAGTATGTACATATTTACCACAAACGATCACTCACCCGTGCACGTGGCGCGGAAGCGATAGTCCGACTGGTACAGGAACCGGCTGCCGTAGCCCGAACTACCGCATCACCCGCTGGGGTGCGTAGTCCTCCACGTAGATGAGGTACACGAGCTTCCGGCGGGTGAGCCAGAAAGCCCGGTCACGCCAGCAAAGTGAGGACAGACCGCCAGGAGCACGGGCCTGCACTGCCGTATCTGCGTACGGCTCCCAGCGCACGTCGTCGACTGTGATGCGGTCGAGCTGCTCCACAAAGACCCGGTACGCCCGCGTGACCTGCACGTGCGCCAGATAGAACCCATCGTCGGCCGGTCGACGTCTCCCCCTGATACATCTCGGGCCCGTATGGACCCATGTCGTCTAGCACAGGTCGTCCGACACTTAAGCGCTCGAACGACCACAACTGCAGTAGCAGGGGACAGCCCGTGAGGATCGAGTTCGCCTTAATCCTCGTGCACGCATCGCACAGCGCGTGGTACGTCGCGGCAAGTACGGCCGATCCCCAGCTGACCTGGTGGGGCTCGCCGTCAGCGATCGCCCTCGCATAAGCGATAAGGCGCGCATCCACCGAGTTGCCGTGGCTGGTGGTGAAAAGCACCCAACCAAACAGCCACAGCACGTACGCCTCCACGTGCCGCGAGACCTGCTGATCGTCTGCCTGCGGAACCATGCGCTCCACCTGAATGCAAAAAAGTTGTTATTAGTACGTAATACCACAAATAAGAGCTTCGAAGACACGATCGATTTTATATACCACGTACCCGGTACTGTCTGAGCCACCTCAGTGTCGGCCCATGGGTCTGCGCCTCTCCGAACACGTGGTGGTCAGCGGCCGGTGGAACGACACCCTGGAATCTGGCGAGCAGGTCAGCGCGCCAGTCGGCCGGGGCCTCCGGTAGGAAGGCAGCGACTCCCGCGATCGGAAGCCCAAGGAGCAGGGACACATCCTGCAAGGTCGGCGTCATCTCCCCGAATGGGAGGTGGAAAGTGTGCGTCTCGGGCCGCCAGCGGTCCACCAAAGCCGTCAGCAGGGAACGGTCGAACGGAAAGCGTCGTGATCGCTCCCCGCCCGCCTCGTCCCAGCCCTCGTCCCCACCAGCGGCTCCATCCTCGTCCGTGGCCTGCACCATCCGGGCAAGAGGGAGTAGCCCGGCATCCCACAGTCTGCAAACAAAGTGAAGGTCAGCACGGAACGAACTTACGGTTGCACTAAACGCTGGAGTAGTGCAAACCTGGCAGTCCAACGAGGGTCGAGTCCCCAGGCCACGCGAGGTGTGCGTGTCCGGACCACTCCCAGCTGAGGCGGCTCGTCCGTGCTCCCCGGTGGCGGGACTAGACGCGAAGCGCGATGAGAGCGGTCCACGTGCTCGTCCAACAGCGCGAACCGCCACTCCGAGTCACGTCCAGCACGAGTCATACCTGCAAAATTTGTACAATAATTTCTACATTACATTTTCTACATCTAAAGTTGTACAATAATTTCAACATTATATTTTCTACGTCTAAATTTCAACACTAAATTTTCTACATCTAAATTTGTACAGTAATTTCAACATTAAATTTTCTACATCTAAATTTCAACACTAAATTTTCTACATCTAAATTTGTACAATAATTACAACATTAAATTTTCTACATGTACATTTAAATACTATATTTTGTACAATAATGCATTATAAATGGTATACAAAATTTAAAACTAAATTTCTAAACTATATTTACTAAACAAAATTTGAAAATTAAATTTCTAAATTAGATTTCTAAATTAGATTTCTAAAATTAATTTGTAAACTAAATTTCTAAACTATATTTTCTAAACTAATTTTCTGAACTAATTTTCTAAACTAATTTTCTACACTACATTTTCTAAACTCATTTTCTAAACTAATTTTCTACACTACATTTTCTAAACTAATTTTCTACACTACATTTTCTAAACTAATTTTCTAAACTATATTTCTAAACTACATTTTCTAAACTAATTTTCTACACTAACAAACAATATAATACAACAAAATTACCTGAAAATCGCGCACTCCCTCTCCTCTTTTCCTCCTCTCCCTCTTTTTCTCTCCCCCTCCTCTTCTCCTCTCCCTCCCTCTCCTTTCCCCTCTTCTCTGCGCTGGCCGAACGGAGGAATGCAAACAGTGCGGCGCGCTCGGCGCGTCGCCGAGCGCGGCTTTATATCCCACCTGCAGTCGCTGAACCGTTGGGCGATTGAATCTCAGTCGCCCAACGGTTCGGCGACTTCAAAAAAGTCGCCCAACGGTAGGGCGACTGCAATTAATCGCCAAACGGTTGGTAGACTTTCCAGCTGTCGCGGTCTGGTTGGGCGAAAGGCTCCAGTCGCCCAACCATTAGGCGACTGGAGCCTATTTTTGTAAAAAAAATTTCCCTCGGGTATATTTATGTAATTTCGAATAAAAAATGGATTATCCGTACAAAAAATTCAAGTGAGACGCGCACCACGTCCCAGCGTTAGGGGCGGGACTTAGGGTTTCGCTGCTATTGGTATGCGGTGGGGACTGAAAAGGGAGCTACTACCTGGAAGAGGCGGACGACGCGGGCCTCTTCGACGTCCTCGCCATCGGGCTCGACGCAGGCGGGCCGCGGTCTAGGGGAGGCCGCGAGCAGGAGGAGCGCGGCGGCAGCGCTGCGGCGAGTGGTGGTGGCGGCGGCTGGGGAGGAGTGCGGCGGTTGTGGTGGGAGGTGGGGAGGCGACGGGGGTGGACGGAGCAGCGGCTGGAGCGCCATTTGTGCGAGCGTGGAGAGGCTCTCGTCCGAATCGCGCTATCTGATGTTGGGGCCTTGGTGTTGGAGGGAAGGCGAGCATGACTCACATACGCCTTCCTCTTTGCAAAGCGAATTTTTACACGCCCTCGTAAGGAGGGTGCATCATTGCTAGTTTGCTACAATAATGGCAGGGCTACAACATTTTGCCATTATTCTTCTCCCATCCATTGGATCATAGGATGAATGCACCACATCAAGTAAAAATAGTCGTAAAGTGCTACAGTTACTGTTAGAATTTGCAATCTTGTTTTTCAGTTTAGAAATCATGGTCAATAGTCGTGGTCATAGTCTTGGTCGTGTACGAGTGGTCGGAGTTGTGTACAAGTTTGGTCGTGGTCGTATACGAGTCCGTGTTGTAGTTGAGCTCGAGTCTGCTTCATAGTCCTAACCGAGTTCGAGACATAGTCGTAGTTGTACCTGAGTTGAAGTCGTAGAGCAGGATACAAAAGGGGCAGAGCCATTGTACCAAGGGGAGCACCGAGTTGAGGCGATAGTCGCAGAGGAGATGCAGAGTAGTGGGCGACCGGCATGGTCGCAGGCGGTCGGCGTGACTGCAGAGCAGAGGGGCGACTAGCGTGGTCACAGGTGGTCAGCGTGATCGCAGAGCAACGGCGACCAGTATGATCGTGGCGATCGGTGTGACCACAGAAGAGAAAGGCAATCGGTGTGATCGCAGTGGTAGCGATCGGTGTGATCGCAGTGGTAGCGATCGGTGTGATCGTAGCGATTAGTGTAATCGAGAGGAAAAAATAAAGAAAAGAAGGAGCGGTTTAGCTCTAGGGAAAAGTATCGAGTTCGATTGTGTTTTCTCAGACGTGGTCGTAAACAGAGTACGACCACGACAGCAAAGAGAGCGAAGGTGTCCGCAGGTATTGAAGACGTGGTCGTAAAAGAGTTAGGATCATGGTCACGCAATAGGAAGACGTGGTCGTAAGGGTTATGATCACAGCAGTTGACAGAATCACTGCATGATCGTAAGGAGCTACGACTACGGCGATCGACTGTGGTCAAAGAAAGTGCAGCGCAAAGGCAGTGAACGTGGTTGCAACTTCAGCTAAAGTTTACGACTACGTGGTCGGAGCAGCGATGCGTGATCGGAGAGATCACAACGTGGTCGTAACGGTCGTCGGCGTGGTCAGAGAACCAGCAGAGTAGTCATAGCGACACCGGAGGTGGTTATAGCCTCTTGAACGTGGTCGTATGGCTACAGGAGGTGGTCGCAGCGGCCAAAAGGTGGTCGTAAGGTCCTGAGAGAAGTCATAAAGGCTGTAACAAGTGGTATCAGAGTATGGGTTACAAGGCGAAGGCTCATGGGTGAAGCATCGACTTGGAGGCGTGGGAGACGCTGCAGACGATGAACGAGGGCGGTGATCATGTGGAGGAGGTGCACATGGTCCAAGAGAGAGGAGCGGGAGGCTCAGGTAATAGCGAAGCCAAGGTGACTGTGGGAGCAGGTGCTCCAACCCAGGAAGGTGTACAAGGAAGGACGCTTCAGTCCAGGTGCGAGGCGTGGCAAGCGTCGGATTGTGCAAGGCTCAGGATGGAGCAAGCACAGGCAGCAGAGCGGTGATGGCTTAGGTGCACAGGAGTGCAGGAAGAAGAGGAAGCACGAAAGAAGATTGTTGTGATCAAGAGGGAAAACAAGATTAAGGAGGTGACTGTTAGAGTTTGTAATCTTGTTTTTTAGTTTAGAAACCATGGTTGGTAGTCGTGATCGTGTATGAGTGGTCAGAGTCGTGTACGAGTTTGGTCGTGGTTGTATACGAGTCCGTGTCGTAGTCGAGCTTGAGTCCGCTTCATAGTCCTAGCCGAGTTCGAGTCATAGTCGTACCCGAGTTAAAATCGTAGAGCAGGGTATAAAAGGGCAGAGCCATTGTACCGAGGGAAGCACCGAGTTGAGGTAATGTAGTTGCAGAGGAGGTGCAGAGCAATGGGCGACCGGCGTGGTCGTAGGCGGTCAGCGTGACCATAGAGAAGAGGGGCGACCGGCGTGATCGCAAGCGATTGGTGTGACCGCGGAGTAGAGAGCGATCGACGTGGTCATAGGCGGTTAGCGTGATCGCAAAGCAAGGGCGACCAATGTGGTCGTAGCGATCGGTGTGATCGCAAAAAAGAGAGGCGATTGGTGTGATCGCGGTGGTGGTGATCGGTGTGATCATAGCGATTGGTGTAATCGAGAAAAAAGAAATAAAGAAAAGAAGGAGCGGTTTGGCTCCGGGAAAAGTATCGAGTTCGATTGTGTGTTCTCAGACGTGGTCGTAAACGGAGTTACAACCACGACGGCAAAGAGAGCAGAGGTGTCCGCAGGTGTTGAAGACGTGGTCGTAAAGGAGTTACGATTACAGTCATGCAGCAAGAAGACATGATCGTAAGTGTTACAACCACAGCGGTCGACAGAATCACTGCGTGGTCGTAAGGAGCTACGACTATGATGATTAACAATCTTCTTTGTATTAAGCCAAGCACCTTGAATTCTTAACATGGTTTTTTTTCTTTGTATTATCACGAAGATATAATAATGTTTTTTATTTTTATTTAATTGAATATCTCATAAAAATCGCTATAGTTTCATTTTAAAAAACAAAAACAACAGCACTTCTGCAAGCGCTGCCCGCGTGCACGCGTGCTCGTCATCAGAGCAACAGATTGCAAACAAAAACCTCGATCCTCATCATGGTTCTTTATACGGCTGTATACGCCAGAGTCTTGCGTTGACGAGGAGCTCGATCAGTTCTGTTGTGGCTACTGACCAAATAGTATAGAAGGAGAGTAGTGGAGTGGATGTGATAGGTAATGCTTACTCCTTCGCTATGTCTAGGGCATCTATATATATTTTCATGAAGTGTATTTTACAATTCTGTCCTTACATTCATATGCCTTTCATAGAAGTATTTATGTTATTACATACGTTCTATTTTGAACTTTACAACTCTTTGATAGATTGAATGAGCTTAGGTTGGGGCCACCTCTGGCGAGGATTCCACGGTCACCACGCTGGCGCTGCCCATCTCCTCGTCCAGCGCGTCCTCCTCCGTCCCGGCCGGCGGCATCGCTTGCGGGTCGAACCTCTTGCTGGCCGGGTTCGTCGCCGGGTCGTACCTCTTGATGACCAGCACCGACGCCGACGTCCTGAACTCCGGCGACGCCAGGTAGCTCCCCACGGGCCCCAGCTCGTCGGGCTTCTCCACCAGCGGCGCCGTCGGCGGCATCCGCCCCACCACGAACACGTTGAACTTCGACAGCGAGTTGACGGTCTCCAGCACCTCCTCCTTGGTGTACGCCTCTCGCTTCTCGAACCGCACGGACCCGTCCCTCACGGCCCCGACCTTGGACTTGAAAGCCTCCACCGCCGCCTCGTCGGCGGCGGTCTCTTCATCGGAGAGCGGGCGGTTAGGCTCGAAGCGCTCCAGGGTGACGGCGACGCCGGGATGCTCGGCCATACGACTCGCGTAGGCCAGCGCCTCGCGGTCGTCCGGCCCGCCGAAGAAGAGCATCGCAACGGAGAAGGCGACGTTCTTGGTGGAGACCTGCGCGTGACCGCCGAGGCCACGGTCGACGAGGATGGCGATGGAGCAGGGCGCCTCGCGGAGCACGCGCTTGTTGATGGCATGGTACGCCGAGCCGAGTGACTGGAAGGAGCCGTCGTGCTGGAGCATCTTGTGGTATGGCATGATGACGATAGCCGCTCGCTTATCGGTGGCGCTGTCGATGACGTCCCGGTGGATGGTGTCCAGGTCCGAGATGGCCGTCATGGGGCGCACCCTCACGGAGCTCAGCTGCTGGAACGCCTCGAACGCCACCATCATCTGTTCCGCCTGGTCCCGGCTGTTGAAAAACGGCATGCCGTTGTGCCGCACACGCTGCACCAGTCTGATCGCCGAGGACCGCTCGGAGAGCTCCACGAGGTGCATGGCGTACATGACAAGGCGGCGGCGCCCGGTGCCCCGCGACGACTCCACGAGATTGAGCAGCGTCGGGATGTTGCGATTGGTGTGGAAGCACGCGAGGACGCGCAGCTCGCTGTGCACGTCCCCGGGCGCGCTCTCCACGGTGCGGCGCTTGTACGGCAACGACGGCCGCGCCGGCTTGTAGATGGCCATGACGACGGGCGTCGTCATGAAGGTGGTGAACAAGGCCATGAGCACCATGATAGCGAACGACTCGTCGTTCAGCACCTTTCGATCCTTACCGATGTTGAGCACGATGAGCTCGACGAGACCCTTGGTGTTCATCAGAAATCCGATAGTGACCGCCTCCCGGACGGGGATCTTGACGAGCAGAGACGTGATCACCGTGCCGCCAATCTTGCCAAGGCAGGCGTTTGCAATGACGAGCACAAGCAAGCCCCAGGACTTGGCTCCCCGGATGGTGGCCACATTGGTCTTGAGGCCGCTTGAGACGAAGTAGAGCGGGAGGAACAGCCCCGAGATGAGGTCCTCCACCTTCTCGATGAGCACGCCGGCGAAAGGCCCGTCCTTGGGGAAGACAATGCCGACCACGAAGGCACCAAACAACGCATGGATGCCGATGGTGTCGGTGACGAAGCCAGCAGCGAGGACAATGGCGAGGGTGGCGCAAATGTAGACCTCCCTGACTGGCTCGCCCTCAGGGGAACCGCGCGCCATCCACGCCAACACCGGGCGGAGGAACAAGGACATGGCAATGACGAAGCCCGCAGCGGTGAGGAGCACCCAGAGCGAAATGATCGGCGAGCCGGAACCGGAGAGAGCAATGGCAAGCGCCAACAGGATCCAGGCAGCGACGTCATTGACCGCTGCGGCGGACAAGGCCATGCGACCGAGGTCGGTGGTCAGAAGCTTCAGCTCGGCCAGGATACGGGCGAGCACCGGGAAGGCGGTGATGGAGAGCGCGACGCCCATGAAGACAAGGAATGGCCCCTGTGGAGCACCCTTGACGATGGTAGCACGGAATGCAAATGACGTGCCAATGCCAAGCCCGAACGGGACCGAGATGCCGGCAAGCGCGATGGCCAGCGCCTTCTTGCCGGTACGACGGATGACAGAGATGTCCATCTCGAGGCCGACGAGGAACAGGAAGAAGAGCAGGCCCAGGTTGGAAAGCGTGTCCAGCACCGTCATGCTCTGCGGCGGGAACACGGCGTGCAAAAACTTGCTGCTCCGGCCCAGCGCCGAAGGGCCCAGCAGGATCCCTCCCTGCATCAACCAGGCAAGCCATGCATGCCGTCAGTCAACAAATCGCACCATCATTTCATCCAATTCAAAGGAAAACACACGTATGCTTGTATATTAATCTGTCAGGAAATGGAGCAAAATATCATATTTGTCATCATGCACTATAGCTATAGGGGAAAGTAAACTTTTTGTCACCCTTAAGGAGGGCACCTATTCAAATGCCATCCTTATCGTTGCACTCAACAATTTGCCACTCTTAAGATATGCTTGACTAATTTTTTTGCCACTTTTGAGCCCACCAGCGCCAAGTCCACTGCCATGTCAGCGCCCACGCCATGTCAGCACCCGCGCGCGCGCCCACGCCGCCGCCGGCCTCCCCGCGCCGCCGCCCGGCGGTGGCACGGGGAGGCCAGGCGACGCAGGCGCGGGCGCGGGGAGGCCGGGCGACGCAGGCGCCGGCGCGGGCGGTGGCGCGGGGAGGCCAGGCGACGCAGGCGCGGGCGCGGGGAGGCCGGACGACGCAGGCGCCGGCGCGGGCGGTGGCGCGGGGAGGCCAGGCGACGCAGGCGCGGGCGCGGGCGCGGGGAGGCCGAGCGACGCAGGCGCCGGCGCGGGCGGTGGCGCGAGGAGGCCAGGCGACGCAGGCGTCGGCGCGAGGAGGCCGGGCGACGCAGGCGTCGGCGCGAGGAGGCCGGGCGACGCAGGCGCCGGCGCGGGGAGGCCGAGCGGCAGCGCGGGCGGCGCGGCGCGGGCGGCGCGGGGAGGCCAGGCGACGCAGGCGCCGGCGCGGGCGCGGGGAGGCCGAGCGACGCAGGCGCCGGCGCGGGCGGTGGCGCGGGGAGGCCAGGCGACGCAGGCGCCGGCGCGAGGAGGCCGGGCGACGCAGGCGCCGGCGCGGGGAGGCCGGGCGGCGCAGGCGCGGGCGCGGGGAGGCCGGCGGCGGCGCGGGCGCGCGCGCGGGCGCTGACATGGCAGTGGACTTGGCGCTGGTGGGCTCAAAAGTGGCAAAAAATTAGTTAAGCGTATCTTAAGAGTGGCAAATTGTTGAGTGCAACGATAAGGATGACATTTGGATAGGTGCCCTCCTTAAGAGTGGCAAAAAGTTAAATTTCCCCTATAGGAGTGACTCCAGTATATAGCACTGTAAGAGAAAAAAAATAGTGCTGTAAAATCTGTGCTTAGCAGGTAGCGTGCTGCTCCTGTCAAACTCAAAACCAACAGTGAGGTCATAGGGGCCCTCAAGAACGTGTCAGAGTTCGGAGTATTTTACTAGAAGGTCACTTGAATGATAGCAGATATTGATGTAAGCAAAAAAACGAATAAGCTTTTTCAAAGGCACGGTAAGGGGCCTGATCAATATGGCTTCAGCTTCTGGCTTCAGTTTATTTTTGTACTATTCATAAATTTCGTCTTTTTCTGAACTTTTGGCTTTTTTTGAGTTTTTTTACCGGTTCTTTTTTCCTCGTATTTGTTTACATTATACGTGATGGGCTAATATGTTTTTTCTATTTTTAAATTTTTTTAAATTTAATTATGGTAAATAAGCCTCTGTCAGCTACAGTATTTTTTTCAGCCAGCTACAGTGTTTTCAGCCAAAAGCCATGAGGCTTTCAGCCAAACCGATCACCACCTAATACGGAACTGATCACGAATTTAGACCCTACTTATATTAGCTTCTGTCTGTGCTCATTTCGGTTTATATAAACCGGTTTATACTTCTGACTTCTTAATTTCATATTTTTTTGTTTTTTTAGTTTTTAGGTTTTTTTGCTTTTTCTTATTCCCCGTATTTCTTTGCATTGTCCATGATAGGCTAATTTTTTTTCATTTTTAAATTTAATTATACAAAAAAATCCATCAGTAATTACAGTACAAAGTAAGCTAGCTATAGTGCAAAAAAAAAACCATAAGCCACAAAAAAAGCCCAACTAAGCGACAGAGGTCACATGTGCATTATGCACCCCATACCTCTTGCTCCCATCACATGCACACATCTCTCTCACTTTTTTCACAGCTCGTCTTATTCTAAAAACCACTTCTTTCAATTATTATTATTTATTTTTAGTAAAAAACATAAGTCATAGCCAAAAGTCATTAGCAAAGACCAATATGAACGCCCCTAGCACTGTAGAGAACTTTTTTCTCCAAATTTGGCCCCTAGACATTCGTTTTTGAAAAATAGTCCCGTTCCCGAGCTTGAAAGGTGACACCTGTCTCAGCTGTGGCCTCAACACACAGCGAAAGCACAGGTCCACGGCCTGCTAAGCCTACCTAGCTTGGTGACGCGCTGTCGAGCGCTGGCAGCTCAGTAGATGGTTTAGCGTGCAGGAGGAGGGGGTGAGGTTGGCTGCTAGCGTGGGGAGGAGAATCCCTCATGGCCAACCACGACGACATGATGTGAGGCAACATATGGTTCCTGTTTTATTCACCTAGGGATTCCGTAGCCCTAAGCACCCACATGGTGATGGTGATTCATCTACCCCTCCGAATTGATCTTGCACCTTCCTAAAAAATTTCTACCCTGATACGAACGAAACAATGTAACAAAAAAAACAAATCCCACCACCCTACACATCCTCTAACAAAAAAAGCTCTACCGAGTATAGGGCAACAAAGCCGAAAGCGCAGAGGCATGCCAGGCGAGCGCGGATGCGTAGCCGATGGCGTGGGCAGAACGAGCAAATGCCGACAATGTCGAGCTAATGCGTCTGGATAATATGATTTTTTAATGCGTATCAAAGCACGGGTATTTAACTAGTTTGCACGGGTATTCGCCTAATTAAAAAAAACTAAACTGGTCGCGCGGGTACAGTCACTGTTGAGCTGATGTTGTTGAGCTTGGGAGCTTAGCAGCGCCATGGCCCCGGCCGACTGCAGTGTTGTCCCCTCGCCTGTCGAGCTCGCTCCAGCTGCCGCGCTTGACAGGTGTCGCCTATCGCGCCTTCCGAGCTTAGGGATGAGGCTATATTTGCAAAAACAGATTTTGAAGGAAATAGTTCTACTAATACGTGTGTGTAGCCATACAAGTTACTTCCCTGATGAGTAAAACATTGGAATAGTTCACAAAAATAACACTGTAGCCAATTTTTTTTCAAATTTAGCTCTTTGACAACTATTTTTGCAAATCTAGCTCCCTTTTGGACCTACCGAGCTAGGAGAGCTCGGCAAGTACCTACTGTCGAGCACCCCCTCCACTGGTGCAGCAACTAATACCATAATTAGTGCTAATTAAGTGCACTTAGTACTAATTAAATGTGATAAGCAATAATTAAGCACGTACACACTAATCTGGCCGGTGACCTGCCGAGGTAAGGGAGCTTGGGAGGTATCTACCAGCTCCCCTAGCTCAGTAGGTATTTGCCTAGCTCGGTATGCTGAAGGAGGAGGCTATATTTATAAAAACAGATGTTCGAAGACTAAATTTGATAAAATAAATGACTAGTGCCATTGTGTGAACAGTTGTAAAACATTGTTTACTAGTAGCTGCCAGTACAACCTGCTCCCTTTTTCTTGCTTAAACAATATCTGCAAAGTCAATGACAGCCAGTTAGGTAGCAAGAACGCATATCTTTCTTCCAATAATGCACTTAACAATTCACCTTAGTTGTTCCACATTTCTTACTGTGTACATCCTTAATTTAGTCTTCACTTTGACGAGTTAAGCAAGGCAAGAAACACAAGCAAACCTCTCTGTTAACAATAGCCAGAAACCTGTCCACATTCATTTCTTGATCAATTGTTAATGTTTAACCATGCTTTATTCCGAGATAAGAGACTATGTTTCTGAACGCGTGGAGAACTGCAGCTCAGCAGGTTAGTTAGAAGGGCATCTGAAAGACCAGCAGATGACACATAGATCATGACTTTCCGGATTGTTAAGTACAATGCTATGCAGATACTCAAACGTCGCCATACGAAAAAAAAAGGACACGCTTGTCGCTTCCTTCCGTAGTCCTGCCCGAATTTCCTCCCCAATTCCCCAATTCGTAACCTAACCGCAATCGAGCGTGCGCCCATCCCATTCGCACGCTCGGAGCCTTCAGACTCGTCCACACCGCACCGCAACGCGTCACTGGATGACAAAATTGGAAGCAAAACCCAACCCATCTTCCCCACCAAAAGCGCGGACAGCACGCGCGCCGCAACCAGACGCGCAAAACGCTAGCACGCACGTACTGCTCCGATCGAATCCATTCCGTCCGGAACGCGGCCAGGCAACAAACGAACAAATGCGAGGCGGTTGAGTAATTGATTTGGGGGGAGGTAACTCACGATGATCTCGGCGATGACGCGCGGCTGGCGGAGCGGGCGGAGGATGTAGGCGAGGCCGCGGGTGACGACGACGACGAGGCAGATCTGCAGGATGGCGAGCGGGAGCGCGAAGTCGAGCGGGTTCTCCCCCTGGTACGCCCCCTGCGACGTCGCCTTCATCGGCGCCGGGCACTTGATCGCCGCCATCGCCGTCGCGCTCACTGATCAAACCAACTATCTCTCTCGCAAGAAGTGTTTGAAACTCGCGCTCGTGTTTATTCGCCCCGCCGCCACGAGAGGCATCCGACGAAATGGATTCTGCTCCGACTCGGGTGGGTATATATACAGTAGGGAAGGTGGTGGCCTACTCGACTCGATCGGCCGCCACGTCAGCGCACGAAGTTAGATCCGAAATCTGGGCAGAACTGCCCCGCGGAGCAATACTAGATTTAGCCCTCCTCCATACGAACATTTTGAAATAGCCCTCTAACGTGGAGCCGTAACACGTAAGGGAGACGACGTGCCACCTCACCGCAACAGGCCAGGCGCCCCGTCCACCGCGCGAGGGAGGTTGCGCCCACGGATGCGTATCCTCTGCCTTCAACGTTGAGTCACTGACGCGTAGGCTCTACGAGATGCGTATCCTCTGCCTTCAACGTCAGTGACGTTGGGTCACTGACGCGTCGTTGAAGGCAGAGATTCTCAATTCTGCGCCCACCCCCTGCCATGTCAGGCCGCCTGGCGCACCACTCCACCGTGCCAGCATTCTAGCTTTTTTAATGTAAATTATTATTGAAATTCAAGTTTTTATTTTTAGTATAAATTTTAATTAAAAATTTAATGGGAAAAATAATAGTAATTTTTTTATTGATCTAATGGAAGTAATTATGGAAAAATAAAGAGCAATTTTTGTAAATAATACATATAGCAAATCTTATATGTAGATTGTTATTTTTCCGAAAAAAATGGCAAATAATGTAGGTTAGAATGTCTATTTGTGATTTTCGTAGATTCTCAACAGTACGAAATCTGTTAGGCTGGCAATAATATTTTGTAATTGTCATGTGTTATTGTAGCGCGAGAAATTTTTGAAAGAATTTTGTGGGGACGATTGATACGTCAATGACTAGTAAGTACGAAGGTAAGTGATAATGCGATGTAACTATTGATCCATTTGTAATTTTCGTATATTGTAAATGGTACAAAATATGTTTGATTCATAATAGCATTTTGTGATCGCCGTATGTTCTTGTAGTGCAAAAATTTTCTGAAAATTTTTGTGAGGACGATTGAGATAGCAACGATTGGTAAGTACGAAAATAAGTTATGTTAACCACGTGAAGAATTAATTGCGAAAAGATAACGAGATTTGATGTTGCGAATTAAAATTGACTTTATAATAAAGGTGGGAATAACACGACGCACATGGTTTGTTTATGTGCATAAGAAACAATATTATGCACGATACAACAGACCGAAGTACTCCTATGATACATATGCATATTTTTTGAATGGAAATAAATTTGACCTTTGAGGGACTAGTGCGAGATGGCTTGACCTACTGCGTGGACCGGTGCCATTTTTCTTTCTTTGCGAGCTCGGCGTTGAACTCCTCCATATGATTCTTGGTCATCAGGGCTCTGTTTACAAAGTACCCGATGGTGCGGTTCCAGCTCTTGTCAATGATCGTGGTGATCAGTAGGGAGCGCATACCCTTCAGAACACTGTTGTACACCTCGGACATATTTGTCGTCATGATTCCGTACCTTATACCGCTGGTGTCATGCAGCAGATGTCCACATCAGACGCATGTGTGTTCACTCACTGCATGAACTCCCCAACTCTTGCAGAACTGCATGCCACTGCCCCTGGTTCGCCATCCTGTGAGTGCATGACATGCTTGCTGGTGTCCTCATCGAGTCGTCTCCACACAGCATCGAACTTCCGCCTCTGGTTCTGTATGCAGAGCTTCTTGAAGGTCTTCATCAGCTCCTTGCTTTAGAATCTTCTATGGAAGTTCGCTGCGAGATGCCTCATGCACAAATGGTTCCTCAGGTTGTTCCACATGAACGAGGATTGCATCTCGTTCTACATCATGCGCGGACAGTAACCCAACGTTGTGGTTCAAGATGACACACATACGCGCGGTCTTGAACAACCACTTGGTTCACATTGGCTAGGAACCATAGCCAATTCTCCATGTTCTCACTCTCTACAATTGTGAATACCAAGGAGAGTAACTGGTCATTAGCATCGGCTGCAACCGTAGTCAGGATGGTGTCGTTGTACTTCCCGAATAGGAAGGTGTCGTCCATCATCAGCACAGGACGGCAAAACTTGAACCCGTTGATCGCCTAACCGAAGACCCAAAACACTCTATCAAGAATGAAGCAATTTGGCCCCTTCAAGGGATACGGTCGCTCCACTTGGTTTATGTATGTCTCAGGATTTGATTCTACTATTTGGTGGAACAATCTTGGGACTAGGGAATACGCCTCTTCGTGTGTGTCGTACATACGATCTAGGATTTTCTTTTTCATTCGCCAGACCTTCTTATAGCTAACCTCGAAGCCTACCATGTTGATACATCTGCCTAGAGAAGCTTCGGTGAAATGGAAACATCTGCGATAACCAGATGGCTGATCAGGCTGGCAACATACAAGGACGTCAAGTTACAGTGCCTTTGGATTGGGTCAGCAAGCTTGCATGTGTGATCCAACAGCACCGAGATCTAGAAATCCGTGACCCGCCCCTTGACCGCTGGGCATGGACCTTTCCAGGGCAGGATTCGTCCACACACTTCACGATATAGATGTTAGAGTTCAACCTGCACACCCTATATGTTTGGCTGATGGCCACGACATATCTGGCAATGGCTTACTGAGCAATGCTCTTTTTAGGAAAGCCCTGCCCTAAGAGTAGAGTGTCTTCATTGAAGCCCCAGTGTGCCTCCTCTAGTTGCGGTAGAACCTGCGATGTCATCCAACTTACTGCTAATATAAGTGCCATCGGTGGTAACAACACCACCAACTATACCTCCCGCAGCAGCTCCTCCATCTCCCTTATCTTCAGAACTAGATGTTTCCATGTTCTCTTCCTCACTCTCCACTTCTTCCATTTGGTCGGCCAGGTATTCCTGATAGTCAATACGGGCTGCCCACAATCCTTACACGCCTTCATTGGACTCAAAATATTTTGCACGCCTCGTTAGGTCTCCATCACCCACCGTCTCGCCCACATCTCCACTAGCAGCACCATCTACATCATCGCTGGAGACCAACTCAGGCACTATATCAGCAATGCTTGCACCGGAACCAGGCACGCCAGTTGACTCTATCCGCTCCACAAACTGAACGTACACCATCGGTCTGCCATATATTATAGCAGAGTTACACACAGCCTCCATGTAACTGACACATGACTCGTCGCTTGTCATCTTCATAAATTACCATGAGGTCTCTCCTTACCACCCCACCAACGAGACGTGAATCATCAACTTCCTTACGACGAGAACCAACTAGAATTTGGATGGTCGAAATCAAGCCGAGAGAGGAGTTCGAAATGCCCCAAAATTCTCACCAACCTCAACCCCGACCGTGTGCTTAACTGAATTGTAACGCCCCCGTTTCCAGGGGCGCGTACGGACACGGCATTCCGCAACTATTCATGCATGAACAGTTATGGAACGTCGCGCAAGAGTATACCATTGCATGCTTACAACAAAAGTCCAGCATATATTTGACATAAGGATTAACATCCAGGGATTTGACAGCGGGGCGTGCAAGCCCAAAGTATAATTACATTCCAAAAGACTTCCAGAAACCGCTTGAGCGCGGCCGAGACCTACAGCCAAGGGTCCTCGTCGAAGAAAAGATCCTCCGGGACTTCTTCAACGGGGAGACTTTCTCCTTCGTCTTGATCCTCTAAAGATTAGATTTAAGCAAGCCGTGAGCCAATCAACCGGCTCAGCAAATCCCAAAGGGATCCTAACTTATTACATGCACGGAACTTCAAGGAAGGAATATATTTGGTTTATTATCTTTGAGTGGATGCAGTTTTATTTGCAATCATTTTAATAAGATGGACTCAAAACTTACTTCTTAAGATCTCAGGGGTTTTCCACAAGAGTTCATTAACCAACCTAAACAAGTTAAAGCATGTACAAAACTACTTAAGCTTTGCTGCTGGAATCACCCAAGTGACACAGCTCCAATAACCGGGAGCACGGCGTATTCGAATACCATTTATTTGACTCTGCAGAGTTTGCTCAGCTTTACCCACACGATCCCTTAACTCCCGCTAAAGAGTTAAGAAAGCCAGGTCGTTTCACTGCTCAACTCTTTATATAGGCTCTACCCGGTAGAATTCACTCGGGTCTGGCTCTCACACGCACACACACACACACACACACAAGATAAGACGGTGTCCGCTTCGAGTGAACTCTACCGTTGTTAGGCACCCAAACACGGCTTGCCTAACCTCACTGCTAAACCTCCTGTAGAGTTTCAATCGAGTTGAGCAGCTACTAGACAAGTGTTGACAAGTCAACTCCTGTGGTTTGAGCGGGTTCTATGACATTTGCTCAGCATAAGGGTTTCAGTCCTTATATTTTCACATGGTCCGCAACCTCGCCAGGCTCGCGACCCTAACTAAGGTAAGCGGTGGGCGTAGACCGTCTCGCGATTTCTCACTCACCCTTACCCTACCCCAAACCCTAGGGTAAAGATGGGCGAAGACCGTCTCGCGGCTCCCCACTCCTTACCCTACCTTGTGCACGCCGGCACTCTCCGCTCTAAGATACGGTGTCCCATACCACCCTACCTTAGAGTCGGGTTTTCCGAATTCTATTGGCCCACAGCCACAACCTTATCAGTGTAACATTTTGCATGATAATAATAATATCCTACAATTATCTAGATTACCAAGTAATTAATTCTAGGGTTACAAAGGCATAGCAACAAATTAAACATGGCATTTAACGGTGGTAGGATTAACTACATAATAGGTCATTCTAAACATTTTATTTTATTTTCGAACTAACATTTCACAACTAGCATAATGCAAATAGCATATTAACATAATTAAATCACATGGGTTGCAATATGTTCAAAGGATTTGGGACTTGCCGTCAATCCGAATGATTTCCGCTAGCTCGAACGAAGAACCTCCTGGCTCCTGGGGCTGCAACTGAACTTCCGGCGACTCCGACACTAGCGCAAACATACAAAACAGAATTAAATCCAGCTTGAGACTAATCAAGCGAGGGAAAATAATTTATTTAAAAAGGAGTAAATTGCATAAACACCCCAAATGGATTTTTAGGAATTTATTTGGGAGGATTCTGTGGAAATGGAGGTCACCAATGGGTCTGGAATATTATTTGGAGCAAAGTGGTGAAATTTGGGAATTTTTGGGATTTTCTGTGATTTTCTAGGATTTATTTGGATTTTCTGGGATTTTAGAAATTAACAAATCACTGGAATTTAGTGTGAACAGTGTCGAGCCGGCCTTATGGCTACAGTGGCTCGGCCCAACGGACGGCCCGCGTGGCCAGCGGCCAGCGCGGCCCAGCGCGCGCGCGCTCTCGCGCGGGAGAGAAACGGGCCGAGGGGAGGCGGCCCAGCCAGCGCGCGCCCGCGCGGTCCGGATGACCGACGCGTGGGCGGAGCGAGCGGCAGGGATGCGGAGCGGACTGGAGGCTCGGATGGAGTGGACGAAGATCGGACGGTTGCGATGAAACGGGGTGGGCAAAACGGTACGGGAGATCCGACAGCTGACGTTAGAAGGTGGAGGTGGAATCGGTCGGTGGGGAAAAGGCCACGTCGTTGTCGTCTTCCTCCAGCCGCGCGCGAGCGACAGAGGGGCTGGAGAGGCGGAGCCACCGTGCTCCGGCGACGGCGTTGGTCCCCGACGGCCGGGAAGGGCTCCATCGGGTGCGTCTTGACATGAGGAACCCATTTTGGGCACTGGGGAGGCGAGAGGAATAGCGGAGAGAGCGGGGGACAGAAGGGGGAGTTTCGAGCTTGCGGTGGCGAGGGAGGTCGCCGACGGTGAGATGGCTCAATCGGCCCCGGCTACACCATCTGGGGAGTTGGGAGCTCACATTGGCGGTGGTGGCGCGAGTCGAGGAGCTTCAGAGCGTGCTGGCCACGGAGAGGTGGTTGCGGCCGGCGGTGAGCAACGGGGCTGGAGCTCCTCGGGCAGGCACCTGTCCAAACAAGTCCACCAACGTGATCAGTACACCGAGGAGGTGCTTTGGCCGAATGCAATTGAAGAAAGAAGGAGGGAAGGGGGAGATTGGCTCCCGGGGGTGACCGGCGCAGGGGAGACCGGCGGTGGCGCCAGGGGCGACGGGAGCTCAATCAACAGCTCGAGGAGGAGCTCGGGAGTGGTAGGAGGTGGAAGAGGGTGCTGGGGACGCTCGGGAGGCAAAGGAGAGGGAGGGAGCCGGAAGGGGGTATTTATACCCGGGCGGAGGGAGGGGCTCCTTCGGGGTGAAGGCAACGGTGAGCTCCGGGGTCAACAGGGAATGATGGGAGCAGGTCGGGGGAGCGTCTCCTCCGCGAGACGGGCGGTGACCGGGCGCTGCGCGGCGATTATGGCGACGGGACAGCACAGGAGCAGGTGGAGCTGCGGCATGGGGAGGGAGGCGTCCGCGCGCGGGAGAGCTGAAGGCGGGGGCTGCCAGGTGGGGACGGGCGCAGAGAAATGGCGCCGCGTGGCGCGAAGACTCTGCGGCGGTCGGGACAGCGCGGCGGGGCAGGAGCGAGGAGCGGCGAGCGGAGGGCGTCCGCGCACGAGAGAGGGGAGGGCGGCCGCTGCCATGCGGGGCCAGGCGCAGAGGAGCGGCGACGCGTGGCGCGGGAGCGCCCACAGTTTTGGACCGTGGCGGTCGGGGCGGTGCGGGAGCGATGAGGGGATCCGAGGGGCGGCGTTGTCCGCGTGCGCGCGAGGAGGCGGTGCGGGAGCGGGCGCAGGCGCGACGCGCGTGCGCGGGGAAAGCGGGGAGGGAGCGGGCGCCAACGGAGGGAGGAGGAGGCGTCCGCGCGGGAGGAAGCTAGGGAGCGGAGAAGGCGGAAAAGAGCGGGGGTGCCGGAGAGAAGAGGAAGCGCCCAGCCGAAAAGGGAAAGCGGAAAAAGGGAGACTTTCCCGAAAAGGAAAGTTTCCAAAATTCACCCAAAAACCGGCAAAAATTCACAAATTTTTGGATTTTGAAATTTTGGGGCTTTTCAACCTACCCCCCTTAAAAGAATCTCGACCTCGAGATTAACTTGGTCCAGGGAGTAAGTTGGGAAAATCCCGCTGCAAGTCTGATTCTCGTTCCCAAGTGGACTCATCCGCTGTATGATTCTTCCACTGCACTCTGCAAAATCTGATATTCTTGTTTCTGAGTTGCCTCTCTGATGTTTCAAGTATTTGTAGTGGTTCTTCAGCATACGTGCAGTCATCTTGTAATTCAATATCTGACAATGGCACTTCATCTGTTGGTTGACGTAGACACTTTCGAAGTTGAGATACGTGGAACACATTGTGCATTCTTGACAAGCTGGGTGGGAGCTGCACTTGATAAGCTACTTCCCCAACTCTTCCGATAATCTGAAACGGTCCCACATATCTTGGTGTCAATTTGCCTTTAACTTGAAATCTCTTAACTATTTTGAATGGAGTGACTTTGATGTAGACGAAATCTCCAACTTCAAAACTCAAATCCTTTCTGCGGTTATTTGCATAGCTCTTTTGTCGGTCTTGTGCCATTTTGAGTCTGTCTCTAACAATTCTAACATGTTCCTCTGTGTCTTGAATAATCTGAGGACCAATAAGTTGTCGCTCTCCTGTTTCCGTCCAATTCAGAGGGGTTCTGCATTTCCTACCATAAAGTGCTTCAAACGGGGCCATTTGGATACTAGCTTGGTAGCTATTGTTGTATGAGAATTGAGCGAATGGTAAGCGAGTATTCCAGGCTGCACCATACACAATAGCACAAGCTCTCAACATATCTTCCAAAATCTGATTTGTTCTTTCTGTCTGACCATCGGTCTGGGGGTGATAAGCTGAACTGAAATTTAAATCAGTGCCCATCACTTCATGTAATTTTTCCCAGAACTTAGATGTAAATTGTGCTCCTCTATCTGACACAATTTTCTTCGAAACTCCATGTAGAGTCACAATTCTTGTCAAGTATAACTCAGCAAGTTTATCCTTCCCATAAGTTTGCTTGATTGGGAGAAAATGAGCCACTTTGGTCAATCTATCGACAATGACCCAAATAGCATCATATCCCTCACGAGTCTTGGGAAGTCCAGTAATGAAATCCATGCCGATACTGTCCCATTTCCATTCGGGTATTGGCAAAGGTTGCAATAATCCCGATGGTTTCTGGTGGTCTATCTTGATCTGCTGGCAGACATCACATTTAGCTACATACTCTGCCACTTCCTTCTTCATCTGATTCCACCAATACTTCTTCTTCAAATCTTGGTACATCTTAGTACCTCCTGGGTGAATTGAGAATGGGGACGAATGGGCTTCAGACAGGATTAATTCTCTTAATTATTTCTTGTTTGGTATACAATAGTGACCACGGAAGGTAAGGATTCCATGCTCGTCTATCGTATATTCTGATGAATCTCTTTCTTCTATATCCTTTTTCAGTTTTTGAATCTCTTCATCTGCATCTTGTGCTGCTTTAATCTGATCTGTCAGTAATGGTTGGATTTCTAATGTTGTTTCTTCACCCTGTTCTGTGATCACCAAGTTCAGTCGTATTATGTCCCTTTGCAATTCTGGTGGATACTCTGATTTGCTAGCCTTGCTTGGACGAGCCTTGCGGCTAAGGGCATCGGCAACTACATTGGCCTTGCCCGGGTGATACTGAAGATCAACATCATAATCCTTTATCAGTTCCAGCCATCTGCGCTGTCTCATGTTTAATTCTGGCTGTGTGAATAAGTACTTTAGGCTCTTGTGATCAGAAAATATCTCACATCGATTTCCCAGCAGGTAGTGCCGCCAAATTTTTAGTGCATGCACTACAGCTGCTAGTTCTAAATCGTGTGTGGGATAATTCTCCTCATGCGGCTTCAACTGTCTTGAGGCATAAGCGACAACCTTTCCGTCTTGCATAAGTACACATCCCAAACCTTGCTTTGAAGCATCACAATATATTTGGAACTCTTTCTCTGGGTTGGGCAATATCAAAACGGGCGTGGTTGTCAATTTGGTCTTTAACATCTGAAAACTTTCTTCACATGCATCTGTCCATGTAAACGGCTTGTCCTTCTTCAATAGTTGGGTGAGTGGGCGTGAGATTCTCGAGAAACCTTCAATGAATCGGCGATAATAGCCCGCCAATCCAAGGAAACTCCTTACTTCAGTCACTGTCTTGGGTTGTTTCCATTTCATAACCGCTGAAATCTTTTCTGGATCGACTTTGACTCCATCTTCAGATATAATATGACCCAAGAAAGCAACTTCTCTCAGCCAAAAACTGCACTTGTCAAACTTTGCATATAGCTGATGTTCCCTCAGTCTTGACAATACCATGTGCAAATGTCGTCTGTGCTCTTCTTCACTATTGGAATATATCAGAATATCATCGATAAAGACTATCACAAATCGGTCCAATTGGTCCATATGCACCAGATTCATAAGATTCATGAAATAAGCTGGCGCATTGGTTAATCCAAAGGGAACGACCGTGAACTCAAATAATCCATATCTGGTGATGAAAGCAGTCTTCTCTCGATCTTGCTCTCGGATTTTAAGCTGATGATAACCCGAGCGCAGATCGATCTTGGAAAACACTTTGGCACCCTTGAGTTGGTCAAACAGGTCATCAATTCTGGGGAGAGGATACTTGTTCTTGATGGTGACAGCATTCAAGCCTCTGTAGTCAACACACATCCTTAATTCTCCATTCTTCTTTTTCACAAATAGGACTGGGGCTGACCAAGGTGAGACACTTGGTCGAATGAATTCTTTTTCCAACAGTTCATCCAACTGCTTCTTCAACTCCTTCAGTTCACTAGCTGACATTCTATACTGATGTTTGGCAATTGGCTTGGTACCAGGTACCAATTCAATAGCAAGTTCCACTTGTCTGTCAGGAGGTTTTCCTGGTAATTCTTCCGGAAAGACATCTGGATACTCTTGTACCACTGGTACTTGATTAGGTGCGGCTGCTATCATGTTGATCATACGCTTCTTGGCATCTTTTAATACTTCTCGATCTGTCTGTACTACCACTTTCTGACCTTCAGAATTGACCAATGACACTGTCTTGATCTCACAGTCTACCTTGCCTTTGTTCTTGGCCAACCAGTTCATGCCCAAAATGGCATCTAATCTTGCCATATCTAGTTGCAACAAATCTGCTCTAAAATCTACCCCTTGGATTTTTATACTGAGTCCCGCACACCCACTGTGGGACTCCATTCTAACCCCAGGGGTCTCAACCACATAAGGTCTTGGTAAAGCAACAGAAGGCAAATGATTTCTTGAAGCAAAACTCTTCGAAATAAAAGAATGCGTTGCACCAGGATCAAACAAAATCAATGCGGGTATGGAGTTGATTGGAAACATACCAGCAATGATGTCGCTAGCTCCTGCTGCGTCCTCTGCCGACACATGGTTCACCCTCGCATAGAAGGTGGGTTTGGTACGACCTCTGCCTCGGCCTACTGACGTGAAATTGGTTGTGCCGGCTGGAGATTGGGGTCCAGCTGCTTTGATCTGTAGATATCCTCCCTTGGGAGTGCCAGGGCTTGACTGTGTCTTGTTTTCTTGCTGTTGTTGATTCTGGACTTGAAGCTTCGCGGCATCAGATGGTAAGCTTTTCCGGGGACATTGATCTCTGTAGTGTCCAATTTCTCCGCAGTGAAAACAAGCATTGGATCTCTTTGGGCAGTTACTAGCAAGATGATTCCCACCACAGGTGGGGCATTTGAGCGCTAGTGGCAAAGGAGAGTTGTATTGCTGTGACTGGCCAGACTGAGTCCTCGGTAACTTCACAAACTGGCGGGAGGATTGGGATCGATATGAGGGCGATCCCGATGTCCTGATTCGTTGAGCATTATGTGAAGCAGATTGAGATTTGTGTACTGCCTTACGCTTTCTATAGTCCTCCATTTCTCCTCTAGCTTCTTCTGAGTTGATTAAGCTGTTCACCATGTCATGTAGATCCTGGAACTTCAGAGCTGAAATATGAAATTTCAGAGACTGCTGTAATCCAGCCCTGAATCTATTCATCTTCTTGTCTTCGCTGTCGACATCTTCTGGGGCAAACCTGGACAAATGGTTGAACTGATGTAAGTACTCCATAATAGTGCGTCCTCCTTGCTTAAGCGCAAGAAACTCCCGACGCTTAGCCTCCATGACGCTATCTGGTATGTGTGCCTTGCGGAAGGCCTTTGAAAAGTCTTCCCAATCAATTTCTCTGTTCTGTAGGGTGCGTTGGTAGTTGATCCACCACGTAGCCGCAGCACCCTGCAACTGGTGGGATGCGTACAACACCTTCTCTTTGTCGTCGCATTGTGCTGTTTGAAGTTTTCTCTCCACGTCCACAAGCCAATCCTCTGCTACCGTAGGGTCAGCGGAGGTGGAGAAGACCGGTGGACGTGTTTTCAGAAAATCCGCCCATCGGGTGGAGATTGGAGAGCCATCCCGAGGAGTACCACTCCCACTAGGAAAACTGGGGGATCGAGTCGCAATTCGTTCAAGAAGCTGAGCTTGCTGATCTAACACTTTCAAGATATTCTGCTCTCCTTGATATCGATTCTTTTCTAACATTTCAATAACATTGGCAAGTGTGTTCTGGTCGGTGGCAGGTGCACCCTGCCCGCTGGTCTGACCCGTCTGCTTTGCTGGCTCCATCTGTTTATTGGGAACTTGAGGTTAGATTTGCGGCGGCTTTGACAATTAAGAGCAGGTAAGTAAGACTTCGAATTTCAAGGTAAGTATAGGATGAACAGGGTAAGTACGAGAGTGAAAGGGGACAGAAGAAAGTTTTGAACGCACAGAGGGAAATACTGATAATTTAGACAAGCAACATAAAGGATTGATTAACATAAGTTCCACAGTAAAGCAAGCGGCACGTAGACCACTTAGGGTTCGAGTTTGCACTTGCATTACATACCAAAAGTACAGCTATTACAAAAGGGTCCGTCTACGCTACCGAACAGCGTCTACTCCTCGTCGTCCCCTGGTGCTGGGAGGGCAAGCGGGGCTGCCGGGCGGAACCGGGCACGGTACTCTACCGTGGTCATCAGCCGGCGCCTGCGCCTAGACTGCACCGTGGAGCACGAGGACTGGACGCTCGGCTCCTCAACGTGGTCCAAGGCCTCGATCTCCTCAAAACGACGGAGAGAGGCTCTGAGCTGCTGAACCTGCTCGCGTGCCTCCCAGAGCTGCTCCTGGAACCTCCTGGACTCGGCGACGGCGCTGTCGTAGCGAACGACCTGCTGTGCCCAAAGGACGGCGATGCCCGCGAGGTGGGGATCGTCATCCTCACCGAACTGCGGCACGGCCAGGCCTCGGCGATGCTGCTGCGGCACCAGGTCGAAGGGAGTGAAGGAGAACTCGAGGGCGTAGTAGTCTCGCAAGTAGAACGCAGCCTTCTGGGCCGCGTCCTGAACTGCGTCTCCTGAACTGCGTCGTCTCTGTCCATCCTTGTGGCGATGAACTTGCGCTCCTGGTCGGGGCGGACAGGCAGGGGTGTTAGGACCACCCATGCCTTCCACTCGTAGAGCTGCTCTCCACGGGTGCGGCTCACTGCATGGAACACTGGGCTGCAGTGCTCCCTCGAACCAAGGTACCTCCTCATCTCCCAAAGCTTGTATGGCCATCCATCCATACGGTCAGGGCGGGAGAGAACGTAGTGCACCATCTGCCGGAAACGAAATTTTGAGATTAGACAAGCGAGACAATAAACTTTTGCAAATGTAAATCTTAAGCAGAAATAAATTTAAGACAGGTAAGGTAGCAACAAGAGAGCAAAAAGACAACAATAAACCTTATATTTTTCGTAAATCGTTTTTACGGCTTAAATTAAGTTTTGCGATAAAATCGCTTCCTAGTTTGCCTTAGGTCTCAACCTACGGTCAAAGAGCCTGCTCTGATACCACTTCTTGTAACGCCCCCATTTCCAGGGGCGCGTACGGACACGGCATTCCGCAACTATTCACGCATGAACAGTTATGGAACGTCGCGCAAGAGTATACCATTGCATGCTTACAACAAAAGTCCAGCATATATTTGACATAAGGATTAACATCCAGGGATTTGACAGCGGGGCGTGCAAGCCCAAAGTATAATTACATTCCAAAAGACTTCCAGAAACCGCTTGAGCACGGCCGAGACCTACAGCCAAGGGTCCTCGTCGAAGAAAAGATCCTCCGGGACTTCTTCAACGGGGAGACTTTCTCCTTCGTCTTGATCCTCTAAAGATTAGATTTAAGCAAGCCGTGAGCCAATCAACCGGCTCAGCAAATCCTAAAGGGATCCTAACTTATTACATGCACGGAACTTCAAGGAAGGAATATATTTGGTTTATTATCTTTGAGTGGATGCAGTTTTATTTGCAATCATTTTAATAAGATGGACTCAAAACTTACTTCTTAAGATCTCAGGGGTTTTCCACAAGAGTTCATTAACCAACCTAAACAAGTTAAAGCATGTACAAAACTACTTAAGCTTTGCTGCTGGAATCACCCAAGTGACACAGCTCCAATAACCGGGAGCACGGCGTATTCGAATACCATTTATTTGACTCTGCAGAGTTTGCTCAGCTTTACCCACACGATCCCTTAACTCCCGCTAAAGAGTTAAGAAAGCCAGGTCGTTTCACTGCTCAACTCTTTATATAGGCTCTACCCGGTAGAATTCACTCGGGTCTGGCTCTCACACGCACACACACACACACACACAAGATAAGACGGTGTCCGCTTCGAGTGAACTCTACCATTGTTAGGCACCCAAACACGGCTTGCCTAACCTCACTGCTAAACCTCCTGTAGAGTTTCAATCGAGTTGAGCAGCTACTAGACAAGTGTTGACAAGTCAACTCCTGTGGTTTGGGCGGGTTCTATGACATTTGCTCAGCATAAGGGTTTCAGTCCTTATATTTTCACATGGTCCGCAACCTCGCCAGGCTCGCGACCCTAACTAAGGTAAGCGGTGGGCGTAGACCGTCTCGCGATTTCCCACTCACCCTTACCCTACCCCAAACCCTAGGGTAAAGATGGGCGAAGACCGTCTCGCGGCTCCCCACTCCTTACCCTACCTTGTGCACGCCGGCACTCTCCGCTCTAAGATACGGTGTCCCATACCACCCTACCTTAGAGTCGGGTTTTCCGAATTCTATTGGCCCACAGCCACAACCTTATCAGTGTAACATTTTGCATGATAATAATAATATCCTACAATTATCTAGATTACCAAGTAATTAATTCTAGGGTTACAAAGGCATAGCAACAAATTAAACATGGCATTTAACGGTGGTAGGATTAACTACATAATAGGTCATTCTAAACATTTTATTTTATTTTCGAACTAACATTTCACAACTAGCATAATGCAAATAGCATATTAACATAATTAAATCACATGGGTTGCAATATGATCAAAGGATTTGGGACTTGCCGTCAATCCGAATGATTTCCGCTAGCTCGAACGAAGAACCTCCTGGCTCCTGGGGCTGCAACTGAACTTCCGGCGACTCCGACACTAGCGCAAACATACAAAACAGAATTAAATCCAGCTTGAGACTAATCAAGCGAGGGAAAATAATCTATTTAAAAAGGAGTAAATTGCATAAACACCCCAAATGGATTTTTAGGAATTTATTTGGGAGGATTCTGTGGAAATGGAGGTCACCAATGGGTCTGGAATATTATTTGGAGCAAAGTGGTGAAATTTGGGAATTTTTGGGATTTTCTGTGATTTTCTAGGATTTATTTGGATTTTCTGGGATTTTAGAAATTAACAAATCACTGGAATTTAGTGTGAACAGTGTCGAGCCGGCCTTATGACTACAGCGGCTCGGCCCAACGGACGGCCCGCGTGGCCAGCGGCTAGCGCGGCCCAGCGCGCGCGCGCTCTCGCGCGGGAGAGAAACGGGCCGAGGGGAGGCGGCCCAGCCAGCGCGCGCCCGCGCGGTCCGGATGACCGACGCGTGGGCGGAGCGAGCGGCAGGGATGCGGAGCGGACTGGAGGCTCGGATGGAGTGGACGAAGATCGGACGGTTGCGATGAAACGGGGTGGGCGAAACGGTACGGGAGATCCGACGGCTGACGTTAGAAGGTGGAGGTGGAATCGGTCGGCGGGGAAGAGGCCACGTCGTCGTCGTCTTCCTCCAGCCGCGCGCGAGCGACAGAGGGGCTGGAGAGGCGGAGCCACCGTGCTCCGGCGACGGCGTTGGTCCCCGACGGCCGGGAAGGGCTCCATCGGGTGCGTCTTGACATGAGGAACCCATTTTGGGCACTGGGGAGGCGAGAGGAATAGCGGAGAGAGCGGGGGACAGAAGGGGGAGTTTCGAGCTTGCGGTGGCGAGGGAGGTCGCCGACGGCGAGATGGCTCAATCGGCCCCGGCTACACCATCTAGGGAGTTGGGAGCTCACATTGGCGGTGGTGGCGCGAGTCGAGGAGCTTCAGAGCGTGCTGGCCACGGAGAGGTGGTTGCGGCCGGCGGTGAGCAACGGGGCTGGAGCTCCTCGGGCAGGCACCTGTCCAAACAAGTCCACCAACGTGATCAGTACACCGAGGAAGTGCTTTGGCCGAATGCAATTGAAGAAAGAAGGAGGGAAGGGGGAGATTGGCTCCCGGGGGTGACCGGCGCAGGGGAGACCGGCGGTGGCGCCAGGGGCGACGGGAGCTCAATCAACAGCTCGAGGAGGAGCTCGGGAGTGGTAGGAGGTGGAAGAGGGTGCTGGGGACGCTCGGGAGGCAAAGGAGAGGGAGGGAGCCGGAAGGGGGTATTTATACCCGGGCGGAGGGAGGAGCTCCTTCGGGGTGAAGGCAACGGTGAGCTCCGGGGTCAACAGGGAATGATGGGAGCAGGTCGGGGGAGCGTCTCCTCCGCGAGACGGGCGGTGAACGGGCGCTGCGCGGCGATTATGGCGACGGGACAGCACAGGAGCAGGTGGAGCTGCGGCATGGGGAGGGAGGCGTCCGCGCGCGGGAGAGGGGAAGGCGGGGGCTGCCAGGTGGGGATGGGCGCAGAGAAATGGCGCCGCGTGGCGCGAAGACTCTGCGGCGGTCGGGACAGCGCGGCGGGGCAGGAGCGAGGAGCGGCGAGCGGAGGGCGTCCGCGCACGAGGGGGGAGGGCGGCCGCTGCCATGCGGGGCCAGGCGCAGAGGAGCGGCGACGCGTGGCGCGTGAGCGCCCACAGTTTTGGACCGTGGCGGTCGGGGCGGCGCGGGCGCGATGAGGGGATCCGAGGGGCGGCGCTGTCCGCGCGCGCGCGAGGAGGCGGTGCGGGAGCGGGCGCAGGCGCGACGCGCGTGCGCGGGGAAAGCGGGGAGGGAGCGGGCGCCAACGGAGGGAGGAGGAGGCGTCCGCGCGGGAGGAAGCTAGGGAGCGGAGAAGGCGGAAAAGAGCGGGGGCGCCGGAGAGAAGAGGAAGCGCCCAGCCGAAAAGGGAAAGCGGAAAAAGGGAGACTTTCCCGAAAAGGAAAGTTTCCAAAATTCACCCAAAAACCGGCAAAAATTCACAAATTTTTGGATTTTGAAATTTTGGGGCTTTTCATGAATCCCCAAAGTAAGCACTAACTCGTAGATGTGATTGATCTACTTAAGAACACAGACCCCTTGAGAATTCAAGTCTGTCATTATAGATTATCTAGTTAGCTTTTGTCTTTGAATGTCAAGCCCATGACGAAGGGTAAATGTGGACAAACAACAGAACAAAAAAATTAAAAAAACTTAAAAAGGCGAAATTAAGGACCACCGTTTCCCATGTCTTTATCGTAGCGAGGAGGTCATGACGTGCTCATAGCTTTTTTTTCTAGAAATTATGGCTTTTATATTCTATAGTAAAATATAATTATGCCGTATTACTAGCAACCTTTATAAAGTACACCATCGAAACATACATGGCGTGGCGGTGGGTGGATCTGGACAAACAAGCGTCATGTGTAGGCTATCCAAGCGCATCTCCATGGAGACAAATGGGGACAGATCCAGAGAAGTCCCTTCCAAGTCTGGTCAGCTAATGTCCCTATCGCGCAGCTTCCAATCAAATTGTCAGCGAATGTCTCCATCATGCACTAGGAAGAACGGCAACTGAAACAGAGGAAAAGGACGACACGTTTGAATAGTTTCCGCTTCAAAATATAGATCGTATAGTTTTTGCAAGGCTGTTTTGAAATATAAGGCGTGAATGTGAGTTTATTATTATTATTTCTTATCTAACCTTATTTAGCATACTTTTCACTCTCCTTTATTTCTAAGTAACACTCTCATAAACTATTGGCTCTCCTATTTCTAAGTTATTTATTGTATGGATAATATGGTCATTTCCTCTTGTTTTTTTTTGGGTTTTGCAACCTTATTAATCCCCGTGCCAAGCCAAATGTGCCTTGTAAAAAGAATCGGAGGAAGTACATTGCCCGGCAAAGACTTTCTCTGTCTAAACAACTAGTAGAGGTTGATTCAACACAAAAATTCGTATCTTTATAAAAGACTAATCGAATGTTCATGTTTTGCTATAAATAAAAAATATATTATTTTAGAATATTGAGTTAATATTATTAGGATCAATCTGTCTGCCCTACACGCGCTGCCGTGTCGTATTTTTGTGCTATCAGTTTTGCCACGTACTTGGTATGTTGTTTTTTCTTGTTAGAAAATTTTTAAGATGATGTAATTTATATTTTGTTAATAGATTATTTTTTTCTGTTTTTATTATGGATTCTTGGGAGACATAAGAGGAATTGGGAGGGATAAATGAACTACCAACATTGACTATCTCTTTTCAATAGTAAAAATTACTTTAGGCCAATTCTGCACCTGGAGGTTGACATAGTAAAAATTACTTTAGGCCAATAATGCACCTGGAGGTTGACATTGTAAAAATTACTTTAGGCCAATAATGCACCTGGAGGTTGACATTGCTGTCCGTTTTGCGTTTCCGCGGTAGTGGAGTGAAATGGAACCATAGCCATGAAGAAATTAACTTAGGCCCTGTTTGGATCAGTTTCAGATTCTTAAAAACCAGCTATTACTTCTAGTTTTTAAAAGTTGATTTCTAAGCAAAAACTGATGGGGTGTTTGGATCCCCTAGTTTTTAAAAGCTGGTTTCATTTATGATTGATGCTAATAGACTATTATACCTTTACATTTATTGCTCTTGAACAACATATTAAACAGCCATGCGTGATCTTTAATAAGGGTAAATGGGTATTTGTGCAAAAAAAACTGGCAAAAGCTGGGTATCAACAGTTTCTTGTTTTTTAAGAATCTGAGTAGGTAGATTTTAAAAACTGCTCCAAAAACTGGTCTGTTTGGATCTCACCCAGTTTCCAAAAGCCAGATTCTTAAAATCTGGGTGCATCCAAATAGGCACTTACGCGATCGAGGTGGACGCCTCACAGTCTTATCGAATCCGATCGAAATGTCTTCCTGCGTCAAGTGAACGGTTAGAGAGACCTTCCTACTGCAAGATGGTCCTTATAAACATCGTCTCCTTTTCCGACAAAGATATGTATAGGGGCATTTTTAATGGGTTTATCTTAGCAATATCCATAAAGTGCTACATAACATAGAGCAAGTTTAATAGTACAGATAGCTGCTACCTCCAATACATTTCCATGTCATCAAAAGATAATGATGCAGTCAACTCATACAATAAGCTGGCTATAAGTTGTCTCTACAAGAGCTCTCAATCATTTAATACATACATGGGTATTGATAATTTAATACATGCATGGGTATAACAATTAGTTCTATGGATACATGCATGGATAATGCATCTTTTCCTATGCTATAGCCTGACTCTTGCATGGGAGTCGGCTTGGCTCTCTCTCTCATTTTCTCTCCCCTCCACATAGGACTATACTGACATGGATTCCCTTGTAGCTAGCACAGTCAGCCTTATTAAACTTGCTCTTAGGCCAGTCTCAGTGGAGGTTTCATGTCCCAGTTTCCAACACATCCATATTTTGGAAACAGTGCAGAAGAGTTTCATCCCCATGAAACTCTCTCTACTCCCATGAAACTTTTATCATCTCTCTCTTCATCAATACAGTACCATGTCAGCGTATTTAATGCCCATGAAACTACATGAAACCCCCACTGAGACTAGCCTTAGAGTGAGATGGATGCTAAATTAATGAAGAAAGAGGGAGAAGTAATATCCCATGTAAGGGCATGTACAAAGGCAATTAAGAGCTAGCCCATAGGAGTGCCAACTAGGCAACCTTGCTGATGTGGATGAGAGAGGAATGGAGGAGAGAGAAACACCGTCTCCTCGTGAGACATCGACTCTTACCGCGGAACGAGGCGGAAGAGCTCCTTAGGCCCTGTTTGGATCCACCCAGATTTTAAGAATCTGGCTTTTGGAAACTGGGTGGGATCCAAACAGACCAGTTTTTGGGGCAGTTTTTAAAATCTAGCTACCCAGATTCTTAAAAACCAAGAAGCTGTTGATATCCAGCTTTTGCCAGTTTTTTTTGCATAAATACCCATTTACCCTCATTAAAGACCATGCGCATGGCTGTTTAATGTGCTGTTCAAGAGCAATAAATGTAAGGGTATAATAGTCTATTAGCACCAATCATAAATGAAACCAGCTTTTAAAAACTAGGGGATCCAAACACCCCATCAGTTTTTGCTTAGAAACCAGCTTTTAAAAACTAGAAGTAATAGCTGGTTTTTAAGAATCTAAAACTGATCCAAACAGGACCTTAGAAGTGTTGTCTCTTGATGATGTGGAGTACTTAGGAGCTTGTGTCGGGCTCAACCCTTGTACTTGCATGTATTAAGTGTTGTCTCTTGATGATGTGTAGTGTTTAGGAGTTTGTGTCGGGCTCAACCCTTGTACTTGCCCTAATATATTGCATGGGCACAAACTCCAAACAACAAGAAACCACCAAAAAATTGCATTGGAGAGAAACTGTGGTGTATATGCCAACTTTTGAGAGAGTGGAAGGAGAGAGGGAGAGAGGGAGAAATAGGGAATGGTGAGATTTATTGATTGAGTCCACATATAGATATCACTCACTGAAGTAGTAGTGCATAATAGTTTTTTTTATGATGTGGAGGGGTATAGACATAGCTTGAGATGTCTACCATTAGGAATGCCCTAAGGGCACTCACAATGTTTTATCATGTACAACATCTATAAAATTAATTAGCTATCAATATAGGATGAGATATGATGTGGCAAAGAGCTAAGTAAGAAAGATAAAAATAGTGTCTTGCATGAGACATTGCATGAGCACAAAAACCAATAAGAAGACATGACTAAAACATGCATTGAGAAGTATAATAGTGTACATGGTATTAAACCCACTCAATAGAAATGTGAGGGAGAGAAAAGATTGAGGGAGAAAAGGAATATTTATTGCTTGGACTTACCAATAGATATTATGTATTAAAGAGGCTATGTCTAATGCTATTTCTAAGTGATGTAAAACCTCATAGACATTGTTTTGCAATGTCACCGCTGGGAGTGCCCTAATATCTTTAGCCCTTATAAATGGCCTATTTTTAGTGATAAAGATGAACTAGACTGGAATAACAACAATCGCTCATTGCTTGTTAATTAGTCCTTTCTGAGGTCTGACCTTGAAAAAACAACCAAATAATGGAGTATAATAGCAGATTATTTATCTACAAGGAGAGCAATAAGTATGCACATCTATTGGGATTGAGGAGCGAGAGAGGGGGGGACTTGACGCATTTTTTAGTTACAAACAACTTATCTCTATCTACTACTTAAAAACACGAATTGCTGGTCGTACATCTGTTGTTCCTTCTCTCTCCGTATTTTTTATGTAACATTATTTATTTCGAATCTGTTATATATATATATATATATATGATACACGCGATTCGCATCTTACGTGACACGTCCCACCCGCGAGGTAAATTGTACATTTGCATGTAGCCATGTACGATTGGTTGGGCTTTTGCCGCTGGCCACGCCGTGTTCTGGCCTCTTCAGAATCGTCTGCCATGTTCTGATTTTCGGGCTGACCATCTATTCGTTCAATCTCATCGTCATCTTCGAATTCGGCAGTCTTCTTTTTATCTTACAGATTATGACTTTCTCCGAACAAACAAATAGGATAGCTTCTTCGTTGTCTTTTTGAAGAGGTTTATCGAAATAGTCTTTTCAAAGTGGTTTATCGTATTTGATTTGTTCGCACAAATACTCGTTTGAGAGTCAAAAACCTTTAGCCATAGTCATAAGCCATCAGCTGCAGCCGAAAAAAACTCAACTGACTAGCTAACTTCCTTGAAGAGAAAGAGAAGCTAGCAACTCTGCCTCATTGGCTATCTAGGATGGATTACTTGCTACCACCGGTGGTTAGTCTAACTGGTATGGTACCCTAGTCTTGTGAATAATGGTCACTGAGTTCTTTTCCACTTATGGTTTGTGCCTATGCTATAGTAATTAGCTTTCAAACGGTGTGTTTTTAAAGGTGAGGTCAACAGGAATATTGTAGTAAAAAGTGTACTGGGTTTTCGCGAACAGTCAGAATTCAAAAAAAATTAAGGGCATGTTCTTTGTGGCTGTGGCTTATAGCTTTTGACTGCAGTTTATAATTTTTAGGCTGTTCGTGAGAGAGAATACGGGGCAATAGAAACTCAAGTGTGATTTTGACCGATATAAATAAAGTTACTACAGTGTATACTATAATCAACTTGTAAACCCTATTTAAAAAAAAATACTCCCTTCGAAAGCTAATTACTGTAGCAAAAGCTAAAGGGCCTGTTCTTTTCGGCTGCGGCTTTTGGCTGAAATTTTTGAATTTTGGTTGTTTACGGTACAGATTACGGAGAGACATATACTCACTTGCGATTTTGGCTGGTACATATGTTGGGCTTTTAACGTATAGATCGTTTAACTTGTAAACCCCGTCTTGAGAAAATACTCCGTTTGAAAGTTAGGTACTGTAGCAAAAGCCAAAAGCCGCCAGCTTTTGACTTAAAAGAACGGGCCCAAAAGCGGCTTTTAAAAATCGCAAAGAACAGACCCTAAATCATAAACCATAAGGCACAGTTTAAAAACATCCACCCATAAATTCTTGTTTGAGTCTCATTAACCATATGCTTGGTAGGTTCATTAATTACGGTTATGCTCAAGTCTCACTAATTAACAATATGTTCAGTGGGTTTTATTGTGGAATTTTCTGGATTTGATACCGTGATCTAGTGGTTATTGAGCCTAAAGAGAGAGAGAGGAAAGATTGATTGATTGCTTATTATGGAAGCAACCAATGGATTAATAGAATGCTTTGTCATGTGTGCTAATGTAATAATGCATCCTCGAAGGGTGGAAGAATAAAATGCTGCAAGCACAATGTTTAAGGGCCCCTTATTTCGGTTCCAGCTTTTAGTTTTTGACTTTTAGTTTGTTATTTCTTAATATTTTTTCTAGTTTTTTTAGCTTTTTTAAAATCTTTTTTCCCGTATTTATTTGCATTATTCATAATAAATAATCTTTTTTTACTTTTAATTTTTTAAATTTAATTATGTCAAAAATATCAGCAGCAGTTACAATACAGATAAACTAGTTGTAGTGAAAAAACCATAAACCGACTTATATAAGCTGAGCACGGTACGACAATACTGATTTGCGCACGTCTTCTGCGTTTAATTTCTTCATAAACGTCGTGTACATATACGTTGGAATAACGTGCACTCTGTCAGATTTCTGAATGTTTAAGACAGCTTTCGTCTTAGTTTTTATTAAAAAAAATGCTTTCGTCTTAGTTTTTGCTTAGAGATCGGTGAAGCTTACGGTCCATTGATTGTTCAATTCTGTGATAATTTACATCACCGTGGGTGCTCGCTTTTCTTTGCTTCATTTGTTTGATTGGTTGCTAGATTTTGGTCTGGTCTGCACCTGGGGTTTAATTTAGGAATTTTTTACTGTACATCCTATTACTAGTAAAAGGGTGGTAGTATAAATTAAATACGACCACTGATTTATAAGGGTAAAATAGATTTTTTTTGTAAATCTAATTTTTTATAAGGGTATTATAGAATTTTCTCTAAACATATTATTAATTCTTTCTGTCGTCGCCGCCACCTCTCACCTGTTCCCTGCGCCGCCACCGCCGTCGTCTCTTGTATATGCACTGTCGCGGCGCTTGCGGAAATTACTCTCACACTATATGTTCTATTTACATTGTTACCCTTCTTAAGATTCTACAGTTCTACTACTAGTACTGCTAGTGGTAATATAACTAAATTCTAACTAATTTGATCCATTGAATTAAAAAGAATGAATAGCTCACATTTATTTTAAGATACTATAAAAATAGCTCTTAATTTAAACTAGTTGTTGAGGTGCATCATATAATCTTGATTATATTTAGGATTACAAATGAAGGATTTGTTCGTTTAGTTACGGTTTATGTTTTTTTTACTACGGCTTATGGCTTTTAGGTTGTTTATAAGAGAGTACGGAATAATAGAAACTCACGTATGGTTTTCGCCAATATAAATAAAATCGTTACAATGCATACTATAATTAAATTATAGACTCCATCTTAAAAAGACACTTCGTTTGAAAACTATATACCGTAGAATAGGCCAAATTACCACCTTGCTCTATCAGTGTGTCCTGATCCTTGGTTTGCAGGCTTTGTTTGTCACTTGGCCGGCGGTGGGTGTATGTCTCCATTATATTTCCATGGTCGGGTGTTTGTGTCATGCACGCATCTCTAACAACTATGGCAATGGACAGGACAATCAACGATTGTGGCCTCTGGTTTTGGTTATCTCATGCCGTACTTGCCTCTGGAGAAAAGTCGACGGCGACGATGGGTTGAGAGAGAAAAGTCGACGGACGTAGGCATCAGAGTCTGATCATAACAAGCATATCTTACTCTGACTTCAGCTCTGTTGTGCTTATTTTTATGTTTCGTTTTGGTTCAAAAGAAGAAAAAAAATAGATTAATGTGGTTTGGTTCAGCATTAGGCTTTGGCTCTACAACTTGCAACTCCTTTTCTGCTTTCTGCACTTGTACATCAACAATTTTACTGTTGCTGGATAAAGCACAGAGTGCCGATGAGTTGCCAGCTATTGCAGATCTTTCAGAAATGTCAAACAATATGTGCAAACAAGCAGGCAGCCATCACTCTCTGCGTCCTGTAGTGTAAACATGCCTGGCCATTTACACCCTCTCCGATTTGGATCGCGGATAATATTAGCGATTTTGAACCGTCCGATCGACGTTGGGCGGATCAGATTGATGGGGAGTAGCAGCGTGTCGTGGAGACGCTTTTTTCGCAAGGGCTCCTTTGAATTAATGCCAACGTCGGCGCTCCCCTTCACGTCGCCGAGCAGGCCGCGCCGGCGCCGCCGCCCACCTCCGAGGCTACGACGGCTCCGACGCACCCGCCGCCCACTCCATCTTCCACACCCTCGTCGCCCTCGTCCTTGGCCACCTCAGCCTTCCCAAGGTGCATCCTCTTCTTGGCATATCGTTCGATTCTTGGTTCCAAACGCCGTCGCCGACGGCCGTACTCCACTACAACCGCGTCCCTACCCCATCTCCACGCTCTCCATTTGATCGGAACGCTCATGCAAGCTCAACAGAGTTTTATCGACTTTTACAACTTACAATTTTCTGCATTTTGCACTGTTCATCATCGGTGTATAATTATTGGAAGATAAGGGTTACCCGCATCCCAAGCTCGATCAGCCCTTCTACATGCCAAAATTGTAGTGTTGTAATATTGCAACCAATGTATATAGCAATCTCAACCTAGTTTAGACAGACAGGAACATGCTATGTTCTGTGAAATCCTATATTGTATATATGTAAGGACTTCTAAATTGAAATGGAAGAAAAGCAGAATTTTTGACAGGGGTGGTGCTACAAGCCAAGGTCTGGAAAACAGATCAGGTAGGCCATTTTGCCAACCATACAGTTTATACACATGTAGGTATCAAACTACTACAAGAAATCTCATCTTCTTCTTTCTCCCAAGAGTTTTATTTTGTTAGAATGATCTCAGCAGGGCATTTGGCCCAACGGCCAAATACCCTCCCCTTGCTCGCGCCCTGATCGGGGGCGCACAGCCCAATAGGCTGGTGGGCCCCTGTCGCCAGCGCCATATAAAAGAGAGGTGGGGGCCGGGGCGGCACGCACGACGAAGTTCACCGTGCCGCCACCTTCCCCACCAACAAACCCTAAACCCGATCTGAGGGGGCGCTCCAGCGACGGGAGACATCCACCGCCGCCAGACCACGCCACCGAGAACACGCCGCCACCAGGGAGACCCCGCTCCTTCTCCACCGAACGTCGCTGCCTAGCGCAGACTACCCCAACTAAAGGAGCGGGATGGCCGGGACAAGGACGACTCCGGCGGCCGGCTTTGACGGTACCAATCACACCACTCTTCCTCTCCCCTCCTCTCTCGGATCTAAACCCCAAGCGCAAAAGAAGAACAGCTAACAATGGTATCAGAGCCTTAATTGAAATCCCCAAATTGAACCCCAATCTCGATCGGCTGCAAATCGGGAAAAAGAAAAGAAAAGAATTGGGGGAGGTGCTCACCGTTCGGGCGCCGCTGCCGTCGTTGGCGTGCCGATGGGACGCAGCCGCCGTCGCCGTTGAGCCGCCTCGGGGGCCGCCGCGCCGCTGGCCGTCTCGCCGCCTCGGGGGCCGCCGCGCCGCTGGCCGTCTCGCCGCCTCGCAGGCGCCGCGCGCTCACCACCGCTTCAGGGCCCCCCCATCGGCCGCGGTGCCGTCGCCGCCTCTCGGGGCCGCAGTTTGCCGCCCCGCCGCTTCGAGCAGCCGCCTTGGGGCCGGCCGCCGCCGCTCTTGCGCGGCCGCTGCAGCGCCTGCGCCCCTTCGGGCCGCTGCCGGCCCGCCCGCGCGCGGGCGCCCGCTGCTCCGCTGCCGCCGCCGGGTGTCGCCGAGCGCCGCCGCCGCTTGGTCCTCCGTTTTTTTTCGGGGGGAGGAGGCAGATAGGGTTAGGGTTTTTGGGGAAGCCGGCGCCGCACCTTTTTTTTTGATCGAGCGAATTTTTCTCGGGACCGTCCGATTGGATGGACGGCCGAGATCGGGCGAAAGGGGAGCTGTTGGGCCGGCAGGGCAGCACGTTAATGGGCCGTTTCGGCCAATTTCCGTGCGTGCGCGTGAGGTGGCCGTTTGAGCCCCGTGGGAGCGAACTGGGCTGCGGCCGAAAGAATGGGCCATTTCGATCGAATTGAACAGTAAATCCAATTTGGATTTTTATTGTTTTTCAGAAGCATTTGTGAATGAATTTAATTGAAATTTTGATCCAAAATCTCTGTAAATTTTGCACCAACGTGTTAATTTTTCAGAGATTAAAAGAGCATAGTTATAATGCTTCTGTATAGTGAATTATTTTTGAATAATTACAGTTTCCGCTGCAAAAGATATTATTGATTGATTTTTCATTATTAAATTCGAACCAACGGGAGAATTTAATTTTGGAAAAATAGAGATAAATCCCAGATAATTATGATATTGTTATTTTCTGACCAACGTTGAGAATAACAATATTATAATTTTTAATTGATGAATTTTATGCATTATTTCTATTTCTGCCCAACGGTGATGTAGATTTAATGTATAGTAAAATAGATTTAAATTGTATGTCGTATTTTGACCAATGTTGGAAATAAGGCATATAATTTTGCTGTTAACAGTATTATAATTTTAATTGATGATTTTATGCATTATTTCTATTTCTGCCCAACGGTGATGTAGATTTAATGTGTAAACAACTGTATGTTTTAATTTTAACCAACGTTGAAACCAAGGCATGCAGTTGTTGTTATTATGTTTAATTGTTCTCATTGTATATGAATTGTGTCGCCACACCGTGTCCCACAGAGTTTGTGGCACCGGTGAGGGATGAAAATGAGGCTGATGCTGTTTGGCAGACCAGACAGAGGGACTATGCTCCCATAAAAATGTCATATGATCTTGATCATAAAAAGTGGGTCACTGTCAACAAGAAATGTTTGGCTGTGATAAAGAACACGATTAAGCCTGCAATTGTGGGCTCAATCGCAGAGTGTGACACTGTCACAGAGTACCTTGAGAAAATAAAGAGTCAGTTTACTGACTCTTCAAAGACTTATACTACACAGCTGATTAAGCAGCTTGTGAAAGAAAGGTACTCTGGTGGTGGCAGTGGCATAAGAGAGCAACTTGGCATCTAAACTTAAACCGATGGATTTGGCTCTCAAGGATGAGTTCTTTATTCATTTGATTTTTGCTTCTTTGCCAAAAGAGTTTGACACTTTTGTTGTCAACTATAATATGCAGCCCGAGAAATGGGACATAGAAAAGTGCATAGCTATGTGCGTGCAAGAGGAGGAAAGAATCAAATCCTCACATGGTGGTTCTATCAACTATGTGAAGGACAACAAGAAACGAACTTCAACAGTAACTCCTTCTCAAAGAACAAGGGAAAAGCCTCTGTCTATCAGCCTCAACAGAATAAGTTTGCAGTAGACAAAGATCAGTGTCTTCACTGTTAAAAGACGGGACACTACAAGAAGAACTGTCCTGATTACTTAAAGATGATAATGGCAAAGAAAAGTGAGAACAATGATGTGAATGTCGTATGCGATAATGAGAACGTTGCGTGCGAGAAAGTGATTGAATCCTCGTCTACGAATGTAAACAGAAAACGAAAGAAAACTCTAGATGAGTCGTCGAAATTATGGCACTGTCGTTTAGGCCATATTTCGAGGGGGAGAATAGAAAGACTAGTAAAGAATGATATTCTTCCTCCATTAGAGTTCTCAGACTTAGAACAATGCAGAGAATGCATTAAAGGAAAATATGTAAAGAAAATAAAGAAAGACGCTAAAAGAAGCACAGGAGTTCTACAAATTATTCACACAGATATTTGTGGTCCTTTTCCTGTGAAAAGTGTGGATGGATATGACTCGTTCATAACATTCACAGATGATTACTCCCGTTATGGATATATTTATCCAATCAAAGAAAGAAATGAAGCCTTGGATAAATTCAAGATATTTAAGGCTGAAATTGAAAACCAACACGATTTAAAGATTAAGATAGTCCGATCTGATCGTGGGGGGAGTACTACGGTCGACATACCCCATATGGACAAGTTCCTGGACCTTTTGCGAGGTTTTTACAGGAAAATGGAATAGTGGCCCAGTATTCTATGCCGGGCGAACCTCAGCAAAATGGAGTAGCTGAAAGACGCAACCGTACCCTGATGGATATGGTGCGAAGTATGATGAGCTACCCCACACTCCCATTGAGTTGCCTAGTAAGTCGGTGCCCAAAACACCGTACGAGTTGTGGACAGGAAGAGTTCCCTCACTAAACCACTTACGTGTGTAGGGGAGTCCTGCTGAGGCTAAAGTATTTAACCCAAACCTTGGGAAACTTGATCCCAAAACAGTAAGTTGCCATTTCATTGGCTACCCTGAAAAGTCAAAAGGTTTTCGTTTCTACTGTCCAGATAGATATACAAAGTTTGTAGAAACGAGACATGCTGTCTTCTTAGAGGATGAGATGATGAGGGGGAGCATGGTAGCTCGAGAGATTGACCTTGAAGAGAAGCGGGTGTATGCGCCCACTCCGATGATTCAAGAGCCATTCTTCACACTACCTGCTGTCGCTGCACCGACGGTGCAAGACACTGTGGTGCCAGCACCTGTTATTGTTCCTCCCGTGGCAACAATGAATGAGAATGAAGAACCTGTTCTTCAGGATCATATAGAACCTATTGCCACAGATGAGGGGGAGCAACAGCAGCCTCAAACAGTAGATGTACCAAATGAGGAGGCCCCGAGGAGGTCTCAAAGGGTAAGAAGATCAGCTATTTCTGATGATTATCAGATTTATCATACAGAGGAATTTCAAATGGAGGATGATCCCACCTCATTTGAAGAAGCCATGAGAAGCGAAAATTCCTCAAAATGGCTTGAGGCCATGGAAGAGGAGATGAGGTCCATGAAGACTAATAAAGTCTGGGACTTGGAAATTATTCCTAAAGGAGCCAAAACAGTAGGCTGTAAATGGGTCTACAAGACAAAACATGACTCCCAAGGGAATGTAGAAAGATACAAAGCGCGACTTGTGGCAAAAGAATTTACGCAAAGAGAAGGGATTGATTACAATGAGACTTTTTCTCCAGTCTCATGTAAAGATTCCTTCAGAATCATAATGGCATTAGTGGCACATTATGATTTAGAGTTACATCAGATGGATGTAAAGACGGCATTTCTTAATGGGGATTTGAAGGAAAATGTTTACATGGCACAACCGAAAGGTTTTGTTGTGGAAGGAAATGAAAGAATGGGATGCCGCCTAAAGAAATCAATATATGGGTTAAAGCAAGCTTCAAGACAGTGGTATTTGAAGTTTGACAGTACAATAAGAAAATTTGGGTTTAAAGAGAATGTTGAGGACAACTGTGTTTATGCAAAGTTTAAAGATGGGAAGTTTATCTTCCTAATCCTGTATGTGGATGATATCCTACTAGCTAGTAGTAATGTTAGTCTGCTACTGGAGACAAAGAAGTTTTTGTCCTCAAACTTTGATATGAAAGATCTTGGTGAAGCTTCGTTCGTTCTAGGGATCGAAATTCACCGGGATAGAAACAAGGGGATATTGGGACTGTCACAAAAGGCATACATAGAGAAAGTCTTAAAGAAATTTGGTATGCATAAATGTAATCCTTCACCTGCACCTATAGTCAAGGGCGACAGATATGGGGATTTTCAATGCCCCAGGAACCAGTACGAGCTCGAACAAATGAAATCGGTTCCATATGCTTCAGCTGTCGGAAGCTTACAGTATGCTCAAGTGTGCACACGCCCTGACTTAGCATTTGTTACCGGGTTACTTGGCAGATTCCAGAGCAATCCTGGAATAGAACATTGGAAATTGATAAAGAAAGTCTTGCGTTATTTGCAAGGAACAAAAGGCCTCATGATGACATACAGAAGATCAGATTCACTCCATATAGTGGGGTATACAGATTCTGATTTTGCGGGAGATGATAGAAAGTCTACATCCGGATATGTGTTCACTCTCGCTAAAGGAGCTATATCGTGGAAAAGCTCAAAACAAACCGTCACTACATCGTCCACAATGTATGCCGAGTTTGTAGCATGTTATGAGGCTACGGGGCAGGTGAACTGGCTAAAGAAGTTCATACCCGGTTTAAAAGTGGTTGACGACATCAATAGACCACTTAAGTTGTACTGCGATAATGAACCCGCAGTAATGTATGCCCACAACAATAAGTCAAGTGGTGCTGCCAAACACATTGACATAAAGTACTATGTTGTGAAAGATAAAGTTCGGGATCAAATTATAAGTCTTGAGCATATAAGTACCGCAAAGATGTTAGCGGATCCGCTTACAAAAGGCTTACCACCCAACGTGTTCAGAGAACATGTAGCCGGCATGGGTTTAAGGGAAAGCCTATGATTCCTGGACTAAAAGATGGCCCAAAAGTTTAAAGTAACTATTTCAGAACAGAGAGGTGTATTGTAGCTGTTGAATCTATCGGCGATTGACCGTGACGATGAGACATGTTCTATGCACTAATCTATGATGGAATGTGTAAAGTCAAAAGTAATTAAAGATAAAGTATAGATTGAGATCAAGGGGGAGAATGTTAGAATGATCTCAGCAGGGCATTTGGCCCAACGGCCAAATACCCTCCCCTTGCTCGCGCCCTGATCGGGGGCGCACTGCCCAATAGGCTGGTGGGCCCCTGTCGCCAGCGCCATATAAAAGAGAGGTGGGGGCCGGGGCGGCACGCACGACGAAGTTCACCGTGCCGCCACCTTCCCCACCAACAAACCCTAAACCCGATCTGAGGGGGCGCTCCAGCGACGGGAGACATCCACCGCCGCCAGACCATGCCACCGAGAACACGCCGCCACCAGGGAGACCCCGCTCCTTCTCCACCGAACGTCGCTGCCTAGCGCAGACTACCCCAACTAAAGGAGCGGGATGGCCGGGACAAGGACGACTCCGGCGGCCGGCTTTGACGGTACCAATCACACCACTCTTCCTCTCCCCTCCTCTCTCGGATCTAAACCCCAAGCGCAAAAGAAGAACAGCTAACATATTTTACTTGTCTTTGTTGTGCCTACTTTAAATGTGCTCTTTGTGCAACAGAATTGAATGGATACATGGCTTCACTAAGAGATTATAGTGCGATCGCATCTTTATCCATGCGGCATATAAGCAGATTTTAGCACTGAAGATTAGATAGGAAAGTCAGGCGTCGAAGCAAGACTTCATGTTTGTGCCAAATTATTAGAGTACAACAAAGGACATGGTTTCTGATCACAACAACAAAGGTCACAAACAAACCGTACACCATTACAGTATTAAATGTAAATCATGAGCGGAACGATGAAAGATCTGGTGATACACCATTTTTGGCATATCTTCCTGATGCTGGTATCTTCAGTTCCTGGCATTTTTCTTCTTGCTCTGGTTTTGCTTACGCTGATCGGCCATGACTTAGTGCAACACCAAACATATTTGAAGGTTCCTCTGAATGAAATCATGACAAAAAATGTTAGCAAATGATGATTGTACAGACTACAGAGCATGTTAGTCAGTGAAGATTGTACAGATAAAGGCAAAGATGACTTTGATAAGCTGTTCAAAGAATGTATGAGATAAGAGTGACGCGTATGTCAGTATAGTACTATAGTAACATGGTAGCAGTACGTGATCGTATATACTGCGTACCTAAGATTAAATTGGAGTATGATTGAATTATGTAAAATATAATTTCTGATATATACCTAAGATACTAGGCTTCCATGTATATAGTCTATGCAAATAGTTGAAGACATCTAGTTGTTATAGAAATTAATTTAGTAACATAAACTACTTCACGAATTCACTTGAGCTATTTGAAAAGGACAGATTCCTTCAGAATATAGAAACAGGAGGACAGCCAAGTTCTCAGCTACAACTCACAATTATCAGCAATGGAGCTGCAACATGAATTATGGTCTAGACTAAGCACAGAGAACCGAAAACAAATATCAAAACATTATGTACCCAGAAGGGAATTGAGACATCGTACAAAAGAAATACTATGCAACTGAAGATACCAACTTCAGTTTAAGTGTTCTGTGAGGTTCTATGTTGTAGCAGGGCTACCACAGTGGGTACAAGGTATCCTTCTCTATAGAAAATATAGTCAAGAGAACTACGGGAAAAGAGAACCAGTGATAAAATGAGTGGATTTGCCCCCCTCATGCCTCTCTTGGGGGTTTCTATATACGAGTGGGGTATGATGAAAAATTTCTATCCTACCCTTTAATAATTACAAAAGGTAGAGGTACATTGGTACATTCATCTAATTAGGCCTATTACATATTGGGTCAGTTGCAAAGCCCAGTCATGGGGGTTGGGCCATCCTTACAACATTCTATTTGCTCAATAATTTTGTCCAAGTATCTTTCCCTCGAGAAAATGCCAAATTCAGTAAGGTTCAAAAATGGATGCCAGAAATTATTTGTAATATCTGAGTTGGACTGGTACATTTAAATCACAATTGGCAAGACCAAATGATCTGCACAAAGTATTATCATTTGATTCGTGGATATTGGCTATAACCTAATGGTCTGCGCCAATTTGTTGGCTTTATCAGAGGAAATGTTACTCAGGAACATTTCCAATCAGGACATGGTTGCTAATCCAGGACACACTGTTGCATAGAGTGTACCTGAACTCAGTAAAGCTTCTCTACATCTATAAGAAGCATTCCCCGGCTAAGAGCTCTATACACTGAGGTTTGTAGAAGTATATCTTACACTAATATCTATTGTGATAGTCAGAGTGTTATTTATCTTACAAAAAAGTAAATGTTCTATAAGAAAACAAAACATATTGATATCAAATACCACTTCATCTGAGAAGTTATTTCTCAAAGTAATATTAAAGTTTGCAAGATCAGTACTCATGATAGTTCAACTGATATGATGACAAAGCTAGATTCTACCACTAAATTTTAGCTCTTCTCAGATTTAGTTGATATTACTCATTAGTCCTTTCGAATGTTTGACGCATTAGAAGTGTTTTACAACTTATTATGAGAAGTTCTTTGGTTTTTTTTTCGCTACAGGAGGAATTCGACTCAAGGTGGAGATTCTTGTATTTTGTTATTCGAATTTGGTCGGGTCCAACCACTTGAAGAATCTGATCAAGTTTCGCTCAAAAAGATATATTCTGACTAGTATGATTAGTCGGTAATGCGAACTGGTCAGATGTTATGATTAAGATCATCTTCGTAGTGTTCAAAGGTGTTTGCGCCAACTGGAGTCGGACGTGGCTACTCGAGGCACTTCTGACTACAACTCTTCACCATTACCTTCTAAGACTCTGTTTCGTCTCTAAGTCAGGTATTGTTCCTATATCCGAGCATGTTATTGGAGGTCATTGTTTCCATTGCCGATTATGATTTTGTTCCTTTATCGTTTAGGACTTTTGTTCTCAAGGCTATTTATATCCCCTACAAGCCTCATGATAGAGCGTGCATCACAAGTTATGTATTACAAGTTATCTATCTATATAATATGTTAAGAGTGTTCTGTAACTTCTTTCCCATATAGTGATTTTACTGATTGTACTTCCGTGGGTTTTTTCCCCGCAAGAGTTTTTCACATTAAATCTTTATCTTATGCTTCTGATTATTCTTCATCTTTTGATATCTCGTGGTCGGTTTTCATAACAGAAATGCTGTCACTGCTCCGCATATGTGAAATTACCTATTCCATTACTTCCTAGGACAATTCCAAATCAACGAATAGCTGCTTAGGCATAGCAGTGTGAGGTAGACTTGATGAGTAGGGCATAAGTACATAACAAGGACACATCACTAGCATCTTTTCGCTAACTTTTTTTTTTGCGAGGTATCTTTTCACTAACATGATCTTACGAAGTACACGATGTTCGCGCTATGACCAGCTGACCCTAACGAGGAAAGTTTGTGGATTTGAGCACCTTGACGCATTGCCAGAGCAACATTTGGTCTTAGCCACCATGACCATATTGTATAAACCCCTTCAATCCTCGCAAACCTTTCTCTTTTCGTATAAATTTTACACCCAAAGATGTTTAGATCACGTTACAAAACAATTATTGGAACATACCCCTGGCGATTCAATAATAGTTAATGCAAGATTTTTTACTCTAAATGTCACAATGTCAATGAAACAGGTTCAGTTTACCATTCTAAAGCTCAAAAGCAGACCAGTTGATGTCATGATCTATTGATCATAAACTCCAATTTCTCAGGATCAAACAATTTTAATGCAAAATTTGCAAGCAAACTGTAACACCCCCGTTTCCGGGAGTATTATGAAACCCTCGCAACTGCCCAGGACTGTTCAGCTGCGAGTTACATCAATTGAGTGTATAACATTGCCAACACATGTTTAAGATAAAAGCCAACTTTATTACAATACAAAGGCATAAAAGCCAAGTTTTACATTACAGAACAAAAGAATGCCACAGGCACGCCTGAGCGGAAGACGACCCTAATTCCACGTAATCTCGATCTCGTAAAATTCCACCTCTTCGCCTTCATTTGCCTCTTCAGTGCTGGCTAATTTCTGTTAATGTTTTTAGCAAGTATGAGTACAACCACCGTACTCAGCAAGTCACACGGAGCTTTAACAATAACTACATGCAGGGTATATCCAGTGATGGGAGAAGTTTGTTATTTCATGTGGATGCAGCTTTAGTTGTAAATAGATTTTAAACATAAAATCATAGTTTCCTATAAACTTTAGGGGGTTTTCAAGCTTCAATTACCAGGCTACCAATATTACCAAATCCTTTCCAAATCTACTTATGCCTTGTTATTGGATTCACCCATTAAACACAGCTTCATTTACCGGAAGCACGGCGTATTCGAATACCATTCTTTTATGACTCTGCAGAGCTGCCCTGCTTTACCCACAAGATTCCTCAATCCTCATGACTGAATTGAGAAAACAAGGTTGTTCACTGCTCAATCCTTTATATAGCCTCTACCTAGTAGACTTCCTCAACAAGCCCAGGCCGTAACCTCTGACTTACTTCAGCCTACTATTGTGTGGACACCCGATAATCAAAACAATAGTAAAAACAATAACGGTGCCAACTTCCATACGGCCCTCCCTTAACTCCCTTCCGTATGTACTCACACTTTGCCTCCAACCGCCTGTGTAAAGGTTCAATCGAAGTTGAGCAGTTACTAGACCAGGTTTGACGTATCAACGCTTGTGGTTGGGCGGTCACTATGTTCTTTACTCGGCATAAGGGTCTAGTCCTTGTATTTTCACCGGTGGCAAATTCCCTTCCACAAATCTGTCCAGTGCTTTAACACTCCCATTGATTTGTAACATTTGCCTTCACCCTAGATCACGGGATCCGACGATCCTCGCTTACCATAGAGCCACTTCCCAAATAAATACCACTTCTTCCAGAAGATATCAATTTTCTAATCTATCATATTTACATTATTACTATATTTAATATTACTATGTCTTGTCAAGGTGAATATGGCCATCAAATTAGACTAGGCTTTTTCGGGTGGTAGGACATAACTAGTATCATGTCATTCTAAGCATTTATTGTACACAAAATAACAGGACAAAATAACATAATGAAAATACTGGTAAATAAATAAATAACGGGAACGTAGGCTCAAAATGATCAAAGTATGTGTAACTTGCCTTGCGAATTTATGATTTCTATTAATTTGTATTCGTCCACGGGCTGGGCCTGGACTTGAGCTTTTCCCTTCTGTTCCTGCGAATCCTCGTCTTCGGATGCTAACGTAAAACAATTAAAAATAAATTAATTCCATGCCCGAAGGACTAGGCTAGGAATAAGGAAATAAAAGAATAAAGAAAATCCGAAAAACTCCATTAAATTGAGGATATTGGGTTATAGGAGGGCTATATGGGGAAATGGGTCTTGGATTTGGGTTGGCGGGCTCGAAACGAATCCGGGGAGTATAAATATGCATTTTGGGCTTTGGGTCGGGTTACTGTTCATCGGGTCCGGTGCACTGTTCATCGGGCTCGGCCGAAGCGACTCGGTCCAGCCAACTCGGAGTGGTTCGGTCGGATGAACAGTGCTCGGCACTGTTCATCTTCTCCATTCGTCCCGCGCGCGCAGAGAACAGAGCGGGGGAGGCGGCGGCTACCGGCAGGGCTAGGGAGACTTGCGACGGGAAAGGAGGACATGGACGGGTTCCTGGGAATACCGGGGTTCCATTTTTGAGGTCGGCGGCGGCTCAAATGGCGGCAATCGCCGGCGGCGAGGAGAGAGAGAGGCAAGCATTTTTCATGGCTAGATGGTTATGGTTGAGCTAAAAGAGTGATTCCACTGGGTTTTGAGCATCCTCGGGGTTAGGGCGACCTAGGGGAGGCGACGGTTTGGCTTGGGGACGACCACACCGGGCTGTCCACGGTGGGGTGGCTTGGCCGCGCGGCGGCGCTCGGCGCAAGGGCGGCTGGGGGCATGGGAGGTTGGGGTGAGGCTTTGGGGAGATTCCTAGGGTTGCTAGAGTACTCACGGTGCAAGGAATTGAAGTTTAATCGAGTGAATCACAAGAATTGGAAACCGGCGCACATTGGGGATTTTTGGTACTGACGGTGCTCCGGGAACCCTCGGCTCAATCGGATGGGTTGGGAGGTTTATGGGAGGCCGGTGGGAGCTCAAGGAGGTGCTCGGGGCCCTTTATAGTGGCGGCAAGGCGGTTCGCGCCGAGAGGGGCCATGGCGGCACTGGCGTGTGGCGTGGTCGGGAGCCTTCGGGGAGGTGCGGCGCGGCTACTGACAGAGGGGGGGTGAAGCTGGCAGAGGCGCGTAGGCGCTAGAAGGCGCGAGGAGGCGTGCTCGGCTTGGCGATGAAGAAAACGGGAGCTGGCGGCAAGAAATATCGGTGGCGTCAGCAAGATTTTTCGGACAGCACAGTGACCGTGCCATCCCCTCCGTTCAAGGCTTAATGGTGAGGATTAGAAGGGGTTTTGCATCTAGATTCGTGAGGATTAGGGCTATGGAGGAGGAGAGCAAAAGAGAAACGGGAATTGAGTTCAATTTCTGATTTTTGCAAAAATTTGCTTCGTTTCAACCTACCCCCCTTAAAAAGGATCTCGTCCTCGAGATCAACTTGAGCCAAGGAGTAGGTTGGGAAATTCTCGCTGTAGTTCTGACTCCTTTTCCCATGTTGCTTCATCCGCTGTGTGATTTCGCCACTGAATCTTATGGAATCTGACATTTTTACCCTTCAACTGTCTTTCTGTAGTTTCTAGGACTTGAACTGGCTCTTCGTTATATGATAGGTCATCTCGTAAATCTATGTCATCAACTGGCACTTGTTCTGTTGGATGACGGAGACACTTCCGTAACTGGGATACATGAAATACATTATGTACTCTTGCCAAATTCGGTGTCAGCTGCAATTTGTAAGCTACTTCCCCTATTCTCTCGAGAATCTTGAATGGACCAATATACCTCGGGGCTAGCTTTCCTTTAATTTGAAATCTTTTTACTGACTTGAATGGTGTGACCTTAAGATATACCAAATCTCCAACTTCAAAATTCAACTCTTTTCGACGAGTATCAGCATAACGCTTTTGTCGATTCTGGGCAATTTTCATTTTATCTTGAATGAGCCTGACATGTGCTTCTGCATCTTGAACAACTTGTGGTCCTAAGAACTGCCGTTCTCCAGTTTCAGTCCAATTCAATGGCGTTCTACATGCTCTTCCATACAGGGCTTCAAATGGTGCCATCTGGATACTAGCCTGATAACTGTTATTATAAGAGAATTCTGCAAATGGTAAGCACATATCCCAAGCTGCTCCATAGACTAGTGCACATGCTCGCAACATGTCTTCTAGGATTTGGTTTACTCGTTCTGTCTGTCCTCCGGTTTGTGGGTGATAGGCTGTACTGAATGTCAAGTCTGTTCCCATTGCCTCATGCAATTTTTCCCAGAAAACAGATGTGAATTGTGCTCCTCTGTCAGATACTATCCTCTGTGGAATTCCGTGTAACACCACAATCTTGGTTAAATATAACTCTGCTAGTTTATTCTTGCCATAGGTTTGCTTAATCGGTATGAAATGTGCTACCTTCGTCAGTCGGTCTACGATTACCCAAATAGCATCGTAACCGTTGCGGGTTTTTGGGAATCCTGTGATAAAGTCCATACCGATATCCGCCCATTTCCATTCTGGAATGGGTAAAGGATTTAACAACCCTGAGGGCTTCTGATGGTCTATTTTTATCTTTTGACATGTGTCACAACGTGCAATATACTCTGCTATCTCTCTTTTCATTTTTCTCCACCAATATCTCTTCTTTAAGTCTTGATACATTTTTGTCCCTCCTGGATGTATAGAGAATTGAGAGGAGTGGGCTTCTCGTAATATCAAGTCCTTTAGCTCTTTATTATTGGGGATACAATAACGACCTCGGAATCTCAAGATCCCTTGATCATCTTTAACAAAATCGGTTGAATTTTCCTCTTGACTTTTCTTTGCGAGTCCTTGAGTTTCCTCATTATTCTCTTGAGCTGTCTTAATCTGATCTGTCAACGTCTGTTGGATTTCTAATGCTGCTATCAGACCTTGTTCGCCATGGTACCTCTTCTGACTCATTGCATCAACGATGATGTCGTTGGCTCTAGCTGCTTTTTCTGTCGAAATATGATTTATTCTTCCTTGGACTGGTCTCAGTATTCCTTTGTCCTTGTCCGTTGCTGGCATTGTAGCTGTCGTCTGAATTCTTGCTGTCTTGACTGTAGACTGTTGGCTCTGGTCTTCTTTCTTCTGTGACGAAGATGCTTGTGTCCTGACTTGGGCCTTTGCCACTTCAGAAGGCAGTCCCCTTCTTGGGCACTGATTCTTGAAATGACCAACTTGGCCACAATGGAAACAAGCAGGAGACCACTGTGGACACTGTTCTTGAGGGTGGTTCCCACCACAGCTAAAGCATTTCGGATTTGAGATTGTCACTGTATTTTGTGGTGGAGTTATGGTATTCTGGTCCATTTGAATCTGTGGTCTTAAGGTAATTACGATTTCTCTGTCTGGTTGGTTTCTGGAATGGGGTGCTAAGACTATTCGTTTTCGAGGTGCATCTGGTGATGTTACCTGTGCTATCTTCCTCTTCGGTGTATTTTCTAACTCCTTTTGGGTTTCCTCTGATATAATAAGCTTATTTACCATTGAAGGAAAATCTTTAAAATCCATAGCCGAGATATGATGCTTTAAAGATATCTGCAATCCTTCTCTAAATCTTTCCATCTTTTTCTCCTCGGTTTTCACGTCATCAGGGGCGTAACGAGCCAATGTATTGAATTCATGAAGATACTCTATGATTGTACGTCCTCCTTGCTTCAACGCGAGAAATTCTCGACGCTTAGCTTCAATCACTCCAGCAGGTATATGGGTGTGGCGAAAAGAATCCTCAAACTCTTTCCACGTTATTTCTCGACCTTCAACCATAGTTTGATAATTCATCCACCAAGTTGCTGCTGGGCCTTGCAGCTGATGGGAGGCATACAACACTTTTTCCTTGTCTTTGCATTGAATAGTATTTAACTTTCTTTCTATATCTCTAAACCAATCTTCTGCCACCATCGGGTCAGGTGATGAAGAAAAGACTGGAGGTCTAGTCTTGTGAAAATCTGTCCACTTTGATTGCACAGGCAGTCCCTGCTGACTATTTCCTTCACTTTCCTTAGCAATCTGTTCTAATAGTTTAGCATGTTGTTCCATCATGTTGGTTTGACGAAGTTCCGCTTGATGTCGGTCTTCTTCCATTGCTACCAATAGGTTTATTATGTTTGGCTGCCTTGCTTCTTCTGAATAAGGATTGCCTTGCACTTGTGATCCATTTTCAGTTTCAGTCATCTTGATTGCTCTTGATGGGATTGGGTGTTAGGTCTGCAGCGAGTTTTTGAGAAAGTCAGATAGGGAAGTGAGAATTCAGAACATAAGACAAGATTAGATTGAGATAGGTAAGGACTTAGAGCGAAATAGAAAGACTGAGATTTGAAGAGGGTAAGACTAGAGATATTTATAGCAAACAAATTATCAGATAGGCAAAGATAGTTTTTTTTTTCTTTATACAAGTTGGACACGTACCATTCATACAAGGTACACATCTTAACTTGTTTTATACAGCCAGAAAGATACTATAACCAAAAGGGTAACAACTACACTAACGTATACAACTCTACCTTTTCTAACTTTTTTTTTTCCCGCTACTCACATCGCCAATTTGAACTTAGACAAGAATGGATACAAATAGTTTTAGGAAACAAAGCTTAGGTCTAAATAACAGTAATATAGACAGGGGAAAAGAAATTATAAAGGAGTATTACCTAAATTTATGCAATTCATTTTTTTAACAAAATAGTTTTTCCAAACACATCTAACACACTTAGGGTCATCCTACGGTCAAGCAGGCAGGCTCTGATACCACTCTGTAACACCCCCGTTTCCGGGAGTATTATGAAACCCTCGCAACTGCCCAGGACTGTTCAGCTGCGAGTTACATCAATTGAGTGTATAACATTGCCAACACATGTTTAAGATAAAAGCCAACTTTATTACAATACAAAGGCATAAAAGCCAAGTTTTACATTACAGAACAAAAGAATGCCACAGGCACGCCTGAGCGGAAGACGACCCTAATTCCACGTAATCTCGATCTCGTAAAATTCCACCTCTTCGCCTTCATTTGCCTCTTCAGTGCTGGCTAATTTCTGTTAATGTTTTTAGCAAGTATGAGTACAACCACCGTACTCAGCAAGTCACACGGAGCTTTAACAATAACTACATGCAGGGTATATCCAGTGATGGGAGAAGTTTGTTATTTCATGTGGATGCAGCTTTAGTTGTAAATAGATTTTAAACATAAAATCATAGTTTCCTATAAACTTTAGGGGGTTTTCAAGCTTCAATTACCAGGCTACCAATATTACCAAATCCTTTCCAAATCTACTTATGCCTTGTTATTGGATTCACCCATTAAACACAGCTTCATTTACCGGAAGCACGGCGTATTCGAATACCATTCTTTTATGACTCTGCAGAGCTGCCCTGCTTTACCCACAAGATTCCTCAATCCTCATGACTGAATTGAGAAAACAAGGTTGTTCACTGCTCAATCCTTTATATAGCCTCTACCTAGTAGACTTCCTCAACAAGCCCAGGCCGTAACCTCTGACTTACTTCAGCCTACTATTGTGTGGACACCCGATAATCAAAACAATAGTAAAAACAATAACGGTGCCAACTTCCATACGGCCCTCCCTTAACTCCCTTCCGTATGTACTCACACTTTGCCTCCAACCGCCTGTGTAAAGGTTCAATCGAAGTTGAGCAGTTACTAGACCAGGTTTGACGTATCAACGCTTGTGGTTGGGCGGTCACTATGTTCTTTACTCGGCATAAGGGTCTAGTCCTTGTATTTTCACCGGTGGCAAATTCCCTTCCACAAATCTGTCCAGTGCTTTAACACTCCCATTGATTTGTAACATTTGCCTTCACCCTAGATCACGGGATCCGACGATCCTCGCTTACCATAGAGCCACTTCCCAAATAAATACCACTTCTTCCAGAAGATATCAATTTTCTAATCTATCATATTTACATTATTACTATATTTAATATTACTATGTCTTGTCAAGGTGAATATGGCCATCAAATTAGACTAGGCTTTTTCGGGTGGTAGGACATAACTAGTATCATGTCATTCTAAGCATTTATTGTACACAAAATAACAGGACAAAATAACATAATGAAAATACTGGTAAATAAATAAATAACGGGAACGTAGGCTCAAAATGATCAAAGTATGTGTAACTTGCCTTGCGAATTTATGATTTCTATTAATTTGTATTCGTCCACGGGCTGGGCCTGGACTTGAGCTTTTCCCTTCTGTTCCTGCGAATCCTCGTCTTCGGATGCTAACGTAAAACAATTAAAAATAAATTAATTCCATGCCCGAAGGACTAGGCTAGGAATAAGGAAATAAAAGAATAAAGAAAATCCGAAAAACTCCATTAAATTGAGGATATTGGGTTATAGGAGGGCTATATGGGGAAATGGGTCTTGGATTTGGGTTGGCGGGCTCGAAACGAATCCGGGGAGTATAAATATGCATTTTGGGCTTTGGGTCGGGTTACTGTTCATCGGGTCCGGTGCACTGTTCATCGGGCTCGGCCGAAGCGACTCGGTCCAGCCAACTCGGAGTGGTTCGGTCGGATGAACAGTGCTCGGCACTGTTCATCTTCTCCATTCGTCCCGCGCGCGCAGAGAACAGAGCGGGGGAGGCGGCGGCTACCGGCAGGGCTAGGGAGACTTGCGACGGGAAAGGAGGACATGGACGGGTTCCTGGGAATACCGGGGTTCCATTTTTGAGGTCGGCGGCGGCTCAAATGGCGGCAATCGCCGGCGGCGAGGAGAGAGAGAGGCAAGCATTTTTCATGGCTAGATGGTTATGGTTGAGCTAAAAGAGTGATTCCACTGGGTTTTGAGCATCCTCGGGGTTAGGGCGACCTAGGGGAGGCGACGGTTTGGCTTGGGGACGACCACACCGGGCTGTCCACGGTGGGGTGGCTTGGCCGCGCGGCGGCGCTCGGCGCAAGGGCGGCTGGGGGCATGGGAGGTTGGGGTGAGGCTTTGGGGAGATTCCTAGGGTTGCTAGAGTACTCACGGTGCAAGGAATTGAAGTTTAATCGAGTGAATCACAAGAATTGGAAACCGGCGCACATTGGGGATTTTTGGTACTGACGGTGCTCCGGGAACCCTCGGCTCAATCGGATGGGTTGGGAGGTTTATGGGAGGCCGGTGGGAGCTCAAGGAGGTGCTCGGGGCCCTTTATAGTGGCGGCAAGGCGGTTCGCGCCGAGAGGGGCCATGGCGGCACTGGCGTGTGGCGTGGTCGGGAGCCTTCGGGGAGGTGCGGCGCGGCTACTGACAGAGGGGGGGTGAAGCTGGCAGAGGCGCGTAGGCGCTAGAAGGCGCGAGGAGGCGTGCTCGGCTTGGCGATGAAGAAAACGGGAGCTGGCGGCAAGAAATATCGGTGGCGTCAGCAAGATTTTTCGGACAGCACAGTGACCGTGCCATCCCCTCCGTTCAAGGCTTAATGGTGAGGATTAGAAGGGGTTTTGCATCTAGATTCGTGAGGATTAGGGCTATGGAGGAGGAGAGCAAAAGAGAAACGGGAATTGAGTTCAATTTCTGATTTTTGCAAAAATTTGCTTCGTTTCACAAACAACTCCAATTACCTCCAAGAATTAGTCATGTCTTCCTTTCCTCCTTGAAGTCCCAGAGCTGCAGCCTTCGCTCCGCTGCATTGGCCGTCGCCGGAGCAGCAGCACCACCACCTCCAGGAAAGAACGGCAGGACGGTGGCATCACCTGGAGCAGCAAACCTCTGCATCAGGCACGGGTGCTGGGACGGCGGCCACAGCGGCGCGGCGATGGCATTGGACTGAAGTGTGCCCCGATCGAAGGCGACCGCGGTGTGCTGCAGCTCCTGGGAGAAGGCGAGGTGGGGCACCATCTCGAAGGACATGGGCACGATGTGCGAGCTCTGGGCGGCGTAGTAGGCAAGCGTCGGCTGCTGCTGCTGCATTGGCTTGTTGTCGTTGGCGGAGCAGTGCAGGAGCTCGGCGAACTCCCCATTGCCGCCGCCGTTGTAGGCGTTGGCTTGGTGAGCAGCGGCGGTGGCGGTGGCATGGCCGTTGTCGGCGGGGGCGTTGGCGAGCGAGAGAACGGAGCTCTTGCTGGTCTCCGAGGTGCTGACCTCCGTGTCGTCGCCAGCTTCGTCGGCCGGCGGGGAGGCGGGCAGGACGAACGAGCAGTCCAGCGATGGGAGCGCGTCAATGGCAGTGGCGGCGGCGCGGATGAGCCACTCGATGGCCTTGCTGGGTTGGTCGACGCCGAGGCGGTCCTGGATGTCGTATAACTGAATTGCCGTCGGCACCGAGAGACGGACGCGGCGGTCGCGGAGGCCGCGCGCGGTCACCACCTTGCTGTGCCGGTCCTTGCCGCCCGCAGCCGCGCGCGCCACCCGGCATGTCCGCCACGCCGCTGCAGCGGCCGCCGAAGCAGCCGAGCCGCCACCGCCAAGCGCGGCGCGCGGGAGCTTGCTGGTGTTGCGCTCCTTGCGTACCTCCTCCATGGCTAGCTCATGTCCGTAGCTGCTTCTGCTCATTTGGGGGTAGAATTCGGTAAACGCTGGAGGCTTTAGCACCTAATATTGCAAAAAGATTGGAAATTTTCTTGAGAAATGTTGCAATTGCGGGCAATCTCTAGTTCTTAAAGTGAGGGTTTGAGCAACAAAATCTTGCAGAAAGTTCGCAAAAAATCTGTGAAGGGTTCCAATTCTGCGCAAAATCCTCTTAGAACTACAAATCTCCCAGCACTCCATAGCCCATTTGCTCTTCTGCTGCTGCTAATTAAATGAGTTCTTTAGCACCCAACATTGCAATTTATGAAAAAGCAGAAGCTTTGTCAAAGGAATCTACTAAAAGCAGAAAACAGCTCAACAGTGGTAGCTGTTCTTGCATAAATTTGTGGCTCCCTGTACCCTTTGCTGAACTTTCTATTATGAATGGATTTCAATTAGAAAAGAAAAGAACAAGCAAAACGGCCAGTTGATCAAGAATTTGTGTTTTGTGTTTTGGGGTCCTGTATATGAAGCTCCCAGCCTCGTAGAATCAAATCTAGCAAGCAAGTGAAGAAAACTTTGGGCAAAACAATTCTGAGAAATTGGGGGGGAAAGAAAAGGGGAAACTAGCTTGTGAGCATATTAGGAAGGCTTGTTGGGCAAAATAGTTCTCAACTGAATGTACCTAGCTCTCACCACTCTTCCTCTGCGTCAACCAAAGGCAACAAATCTTGGAAAGAAACAGGCACTCAAACTTGCAAGAAAAAGAAATCAAAACTGTGTCCAAAAGAGGAAGAATTAATCCTGGGAACGAAAGGCTACTCTATCCAAGAACTCCCCAAATCATTTTACACTCAAGCACCATCAAATCTTGCTCAAAAATCTCAAATACGAAAGGGAAAGCAATGCAACTGAACCAGAGTGAAAATTTTGTGGTTTCCATGCTCTGACAGAACCAAATCTTTAGCCACAAACAAGAGCTAGCGTAAAGAGGAACTAAGCAGAAGCTGCTCACCTGAAGGGGATCAACCGAAATGCCAACCGAGAGGACCGGATTCTACCAGGTCCGAAATGCCAGGGGCTAACACGCAAAAAAAACACTGAGCTCTGAACACCTGCAGGCAGCAGCTGCTGCTGGGCTGAGCATATATGAAGGAACACATTTTGTAGAAAAGTCCTATACCTTTTCATATATCGCAGCTGTACCTACTGCACAGTACCATGCAGGGGTTTGACTGTAAAACACCGGAAACAATACGGCTCTGTCTTGTGATTATAATTTTTTTTCATTACACTTTCCTTAGTAGCTAGCAAATAGCAATGGCCTCTGTAATCGAAATAACAAAATGCATGCTCTTAATTTCATCTATTTTCCCACTATGATCAACCTAGCAAATTAAGGTCTACCTATAGGTTCTATACCTGAAATGGAAGACAAATTAGGCCGTTTCCGCTAACAAATTTTAGTGTCTGTCTCACTCTAACTACTACTAGCTAGTGCTAGCGCTTGGATCTGTAACTGTTAAGGATGATCCAACCCTCGAATCAGGATTTGATTACGCTCTGGACTCAGTGGTGAAATAATCTAGACTATCTGGGTTAGACCATAAAAATGTTATCTAGGCTAAATTAAATTTACCTGGGCTATACACTAGATATTTTTCTACACTCCGGGCTGAAGCCTACCCTACCCGGGGTGTGGATCCGCCCCTACCAACCCGTAACTGTCCGAACAGGTGATATACATGGTCAACTTGAAAGAGTTGGTTCGGCTTTTCTCCTTTTGAATTGGTGTAAAGAGGAGGGCAGGGGCGAAACCAGACGACAGAAGCATTAGGGTCACATATATTGCATGATACTATTCGCTGATAAACAGTAATAAATAGTAATTTTACATAAGATTTACTATATTTCATTGAGGTCACTAGAACCCAATCATCTTCATTGGCTTCGCCCCTGGAGGGGGCGGGCTTCCCCTTTACAGCCTATGCCGTACATTGTAGCTAGCAGAGCTCACTGGTCCTGTTGTATATATATGTGGGCACAGTACTTGACCTCTTTGTTAGATTGGATTGAGAGGGAGAGATACTGCGAATATTGTGGTTGTTGTATTGAGCCTCGGGGGCCGGTATATATAGTGTACAAGGTAGAGGAGATAAGGAAGGACTCGATACAAATCAATTCTATCCTATTTTATCTCTAACTACCATATACTCTAATATCCCCCCGCAGTCTAAGCGCGAGCGACGCGGACGCTTGGACTGGAGAAGAAACCGACAAGAGGACTCAACACGATGATAGCCCTTTGAGCCCAAGTCGATGTAGCCAAAGCAACGGAAGCGAAGAAGTCGTGGTCGAGGTAGCCGTGGTCGATACAGCCGAAGACGGGTGCTGATGACGAGTAGCCAAGCCGCGGGCGCGCAGGAAGGCGCCAGGAAGTGGTCACGACATGCAGGATGACGCCGTTAAACCGGGTTGCGCGAAGAGAGTGCACTGTAGACGAAGACGGTGACGCGATCGAGGCAGTCGTGGAGGAAGATGACGCCGAAGAGCCGATGTTGTCGAAGCCGTCGAGGACGAGACGTCACAATGGGTTTGCCAGGCCCAAAGATGAATCGGGACGAAGCGCACAACAGTGTTGCCAATACCGCGCGGGCGAGGGAGGGACCACCATGAACCATGCGCCACTGTCGGAGGAGACTAGCAGAGAAGGCCTCCAAGACGGTCGCGGCGCGAGAACGGCGTAGAAGGAGAAGTGCCGGTGCAGCTCGCAGTTGCTGGAGAAGAACGAAATGTAGTCGAGGAAGATACGGCGACATTGGCGATTGGGCATGGTGGACGAGGACGAAGGCGACGTAGAGGGACCAACGGCCAGGAGCGGCTACGTCGATCGCTGAAGGACGGGCAGCTGGACCACCGGCCGAGAGCGGCAACGGTGACAGCTGGAGGAAGACACGGCGGCAATGCTCGATGTAGGCGAAGAAGATCCCGAGTGGCTGATGTTGACGGCGGTGAAGACGACATGAGCAGCGACACTGTGGCCAGACAGGGCGACACAGGTACAACTCCAAGTCGAAGCAGCGGCAGGGGGTCCATTGGCGATGCGAAGATGATCCATCCGAAGAAGTCGTCGTAGCCGTACGCTCGATCGGGTGATCAAGCCGAGGTGCGCGCGGAGCAGGACGACGAAGACATGGCCGCTGTGACGGAGTCGGAGACGGCGATGTCGTGGACGACCAGATCGAGACGATATCGACGAGCGGCGGTGGGCAACGCAAACCCAATCTCTGATCGGGAGAAAAAAAAGACAACAGCAGCAGTGGGATCGCAACAAAGCGTCCAGGCCAAGAAAGGGGAAACCTCCAGGCGGTCGGGTGGGGGCGGCGGGCCGGCGGCCGGCCGGTCGGTGGTGGGCTCGGCGACCGGGTGACGGATGGCGGCGCACCTCGGGTGAAGCAGCGGGGAAAGCCAGGCGGCGGCCTGCAGGCGGTGGCCGGCGGCGGTTGGTGGGGCGGCACCGGCAGGGTTGCGAGCGGCCGGCGGCGGCCTTCGGGCGGTGGGCGGCCGGTGGGGCGACACCAACAGGGTCGGCGGATGGAGATCCGGCCCGGGAAGGCGTCGGCGAGGCGGCGTCCAGGGGCGAGGCGGCGCGGTCCGGAGGAGGCGGCGGGTGGGCGGATCCAGGCGGCGGCGGATCTGGTGAGGCGACGGCCGGAGCGGACGAGGACGGTCCCGAGCGGAACTGACGAGGCGGCGGCTCCCCCAGATCCGAGCGGCGGGCGACTGCAGGGGCGGACGCGACGGGCGAAGCGATGCCGAGGATGGGGCGGCGTCCGGGATGCGGCGGTGAGGAGGCGGCCGGGAGGCGGGCAGCCGAGGGAGGCGTGCGTGGGATGGGGAGGCGAGGCGGCCGGGAAGCAGGCGTGGGATGGGGGCCTGGGAGGCGTGCGTGGAGAGTCCAGGCGGCGGGGAGTCCTGGGAGGCGTGGAGGCCTGGATCTGGATCGGTCGCAATTGTGCTGCTGCGGACGACTCAGAACGACGGACGAACAACAATGTAAAAAAGGATGATTGGCTGCCCCCGGAAGGATCGGCGTCCACTCCCGGGGGCAGCGACGGCGGAAGCGTGAGCGGCGCACTAGAACGCCTGCTCAAAAGCTTAAGCTGATGAGGAAAGATGGGCAATTCACTTATACTTCAACACTCCCCCTCACGTGTAGGCTCTCTTAGGCCAAATACGTGGAATAGAAGTAGACTGCAATTAATTTTTTTAATTGCGTCAGCCAGGTCTTGAACTCAGGACCTCTTGGCTCTGATACCATGTTAGATTGGATTGAGAGGGAGAGATACTGCGAATATTGTGGTTGTTGTATTGAGCCTCGGGGGCCGGTATATATAGTGTACAAGGTAGAGGAGATAAGGAAGGACTCGATACAAATCAATTCTATCCTATTTTATCTCTAACTACCATATACTCTAATACTCTTAATTTCTTCTTCGTCGCTTAATTAGCAACATCAATTGTTCTCTTGTTATGCTAGCTAGCCATTATAGTTTTGTTATGCTAGACATTAATGGCATCTCCAATGGTTATAGCTAGCAACTAACTATAAGACTTCCACATCATTTATATAGTACACACTAAAGCTAACATTCTAAAGAACTTATGCATGTACACATCAGCATATATCCTATATGGAGGAAAGAGAGTATGCAAAAAAATCGAGCCAGCTCTTCCTTAAGCACTAGTCTATAACACCAAATGAGGCAGCCTCTATAAATTATGTGTGTGCATGTAAGCATCAAATAGCTATCCTTAATAGTTATTTAGAATGCTAGCTTTAGTGTGTACTATATAGATGATGTGGAAGTCTTATAGTTAGTTGCTAGCTATAACCATTAGAGATACCCTAAGGATAGCTATTTGATGCTTACATGCACACACAGAATTTATAGAGGCTGCCTCGTTTGGCGTTATAGACTAGTGCTTAAGGAAGAGCTGGCTTGATTTTTTTTGCATACTCTTTTTCCTCCACATAAGATATATGCTGATGTGTACATGCATATAATTAGCTGACTCAGACCATTGGAGATGCCCTAATTATTTTTGTTTGGTGAAGAATCAAACTCGCGGCTTCACTTTGCTTGGGTACGCGTACACCGTTCAAGTGAGGAATTAACCACATTGTATGGTCCTAACATAAAGATTTGGCGATTTATTTGCAGGTACGTACGGCCGTGTCCACAGCTGCTAGCGCGGTCATGGCCTGTCAAGCACAAGCAGCTGCATGCAAACAGGAGGACGCGAGCGTGTACGTTGGCAAGTGCAATAGAAAAATCTTCATCATCTATCTGATCTTGGGTATCCATTATAGCTCAGATAAACTTAATTGCCGACATGCGTGACATCGAAGTAATAAATCCAGCCGAGTGTCTATTACTTTCAGAGTTGAGAGTTAATTTGTAGGCAGCAATGCAATGGAAGGAAAACGAAGAAATTACTGAATGAAATTTAAACACGCTCCTCGTCTAATTAAAAATGCATTATGAAAAGAGAGGATAATGGAAAAGGGAAAGCAAGATCGCAAATGGTCAATTAATGAAATCGTTGGCTTGGTACGTGCGTATTGGAATTCGGGAGTATACTGATTTGGTAATGTGCGTGGTACCCAATTGGTGCAAATCCTCAATAAAAAAGCTGGACAGCCTTTGGATACATAGCTAGCTAGCGATTCGTCATTCGTGCATGCGTCAAGCTTTTTCCAGAGAGTAGCAGCAAAAGTCCATGGATGCATCCTCTCTATCGAGCAGAATATATATATATGTAAAGAGCGCCTTTTATCGGTTCTTGCGAAAGCGTCAAAGCACATCGATCGATCTGCATTCTAATGCAGCGATGCTACCCACATTCTTAATTGCCAAATTTAGCTAGCTTAATGATGGACTTATACCTCCTCGTGTTGTCACTGCAGATAACTTGAATGTGTATGCTGTGTATCCTCTCTTACAGTGCTGCCTACGTAGTATTATTTACGTATGAAAGTTTTTAAATTTTTTTTAAAAAAACTAGGAGATAAAGTAGAGAATTTATTCTACGACCACGTAAAATTTGAAGTCCAAACTCAATCGTATTTAGAAGACATGAGATTGGCAAGCAACGAAAATGAAGAGTGATAAACAGTGAAAATCATTACTCATACTGAATTTTGCCTTTTTCGTACGGTTCATGCATGGTTCAATTCCTACAGCAATCTGGGGGGAAAATCCAGAATTCCAAACGGACCCTAAGGGGTCATTACAACGATTAATCCAGGGGCACTATAAGCGTACGGTTCATGGTTGCACCGCGCCACCGCCGCTACACCAACATGAATGCTTGTACCAGCTAATGAAAAGTTCAGTAGAACAAGGATTAAAGGATTACCAAGATATGTTTCATATATCTACTATTTAAAAGAGAGAGTATGTGAATGATACATTCGTCCATCTCCCACCCCTCCTTACAAAAGAAAACATACGCCGCCATGTGGACCTCCCCAGATATCTTAAACCCGCACTCCTCTTTTCCCTGTGGATAAGTATCACTCTCTTTCACTGGCACACACAGTAACAAACTCTCCAACAACTTCTAAGAGCAAGGCTAATAATACAGCCTTCAGCTAGCTGTATGGATACTTACAGCCCACTTATCAGCCCATTCATATAGTAGTTTACAGCTAGCTGAAGGCTATATGACCCACCACTTTCTCTTACAAAGTTTCTTGGTTCTTGTGCTTCAGCTGGCTATTTCCCAATGCAATCCTTCTCGCTCAATCCCCCCTTCATCTCTCACTCTATGCGTGCCCTGCTCTCCTTTATGCCATTACCCTAGACGCCTCCTCCATTGCCTTGTATCCCCTTCATCTTTGCTTCTTTCGTGGTGATCAGTACAGGAGGTCATGGATGCATGCTGGCAAGGAGCCAGCTGAATCCGTGGTGGTTACAAGTGAGGTTCTGGATTCTTGGTCACCACCACAAAATCTGGACACGACCCTGGGGGGTTGAACTAGTAGATTGAGGTTGAGGCGTGGTGTGCTGAAACGACCCCCACCCTTACCAAACTAAACATGTTTAATTTTAATCAAGAATTAATTAATGATTTGATTTTGACATAATACCAAGATGCACAGTTCATAAGAGCTCATAGCCCCTCTGTATGCACTTGACAAATCATAAAATTGACAAAGTAAAAATAAGAACTTACCCTAAGGGTACCGTGAGGATGAGTCCATGCCAAAAATCTGCACAGTAACACCAACAACAACCCCCCCCCCCCCCAAGACCCATCAGTCGCAATGAAATAAGAAGAATAGATATATTGCCATTAGAATCCATCCGGTTTGAAAATATCGAACTTTAGTACTCATCGAAAGACCGTCTGGGCTTAGTCGGCACCTCTCACTATAGTAGGCCTTAGCATCCGGCGGAAATCATGCCAAAATCCATTGCGAACCCATCACACTTACCTTAACCAGAGAAGAACTGAGCCACAGTACGCGGAGACCATTGACCATCGGTCCATGCAAGGGGCCTTCCCTCTCTCCACACATAGTGGAATGAGAGAAGACTGCAGATAACAGGGGCGGGCCCAGTGGGTAGTCCATATAGGCTCAGGACTACCCTGCAACAGTGCAAAATTTGGCCCAAAAAAATCCCGTGCCCTAACCCCACGTCTCCGCCGACTGCCAGCGCCCATCCGCGGATCCGCCTCCACTCCGCCAGTCCGCCTCCGCCTCCGCCACTCCGCCAGGCTCCCTCCACCTTGGCCTCCGCCTCGGCCTCCGTCTCGGCGCCTCCGCCTCCGCCTCCGCCTCGGTGCCTCCGCCTCGGCCTCCGCCTCCGCCAGGCTCCCTCGGTCCCTCCGCCTCTGCCTCCGCCAGGCTCCCTCGGTCCCTCCGCCTCCGCCACCCTCCGCCTCCGCGGCCATCCTGACTCCCGGCGGCGCGTAGGCACGGCCAGGCGCCCAGGCCGCCAGGGCGCGAGGGCGGCGCGACACCGGCGCTGGGCTGGCCACCAGGCCGCGACCGCAGGAAGAGCCGAGGAGCAGACTGCAGAGCAAGCGGGCGTCGGCGACCGCGACCTGGCCGGCCGCTGACGGCGCCGTCCGCCAACCACCACTGTGCATCTGCCGCCTCCGCCAGGCTCCCTCCGCAATTTGGCCGGCTGTCCCTGGACCCTGATTGGCTGATTCACTGATGGTGCGATGTGTTTACTGAGTTTGAGACTTTGAGTAGAGACAAATGTTTGAAATTGGCGATTGCTAGATGGATTGGTACCTGGAAAGAACTCCTTTGAGCATTCATCTGTTGAGCTGCTTCAAGTGCCGATAGAGGATGATGGATGTGGACAACAGCCTGGATTCATCACCCAACCAACTGAATTAGATGATGTTTCTGATCATTCCTGTGAACTAACTCACAGTGTCGAAGCATACTCTTTGGACAACATTGTACTTCAAAACAAGAAAACTAACATTGTTTCTTCATTGGATTTCATTGATGAAGTGAGCAGCCATCAGAAACCATCAGATGATATAACTGGTTCAGATGTGGATAAGTCTTCTGTTGCTAATGGATATTTGGTGTGTTGTGTTAATCAGTCTTGTGATGGTCATATAGATAACGATGAATACCGGTATCCAAGAGTTGTTCAAGGCTCTCCAGAAAGCGTAAAGACTGTGGAAGAGTCTTCTCCTATTGACGAGTTCAACACAGAGATGGGGTCTCCATTGGTGGTCATGCAATCTGATTTATGTGGAAGCACAGAGAGGACTTGCACTTCACTTGAGGAGGTTGTCCAGATGCAGGCAGAAGGTCAATTTGATTCACTAGTCTGCCATGGTGTTAGACCAAAGGATATATTTCTGCACATGGACATTGAACAAGCAGCCACTGCCCATAATTTTGCTTTTGACAAGACTCTTGACTTGGTTCGGACTGCCAATTTTATTACGCAAGATGGGCGGCTCGAAAGTATAGTATATGATGCTCTGAATAATCATGCACAGAGGAAGAATTCTGAAAATAAAACTTTTGTTGGAGTTCCAGATACTGCTGTGATTCTGAGGCCACAGGTAGATGGGTTCACTGATAACTGTCCTCATGCAGCAAATGCTTAACATGATGGCCAAATCTTATTTTGCTTTCCAGGTACCAATCAGTACACTGAATGCCTGATGTGCCTTTTTTTTGCTTGTTTTGTGTATGTGTTGGCAGACTGGCTGAATTGAGAGGCATGAAGAAGAACGGAAGCACATCGCACTGGCTGAATTAAGGTATTATGAGATCTTTTAGTTATATTATGTTTTTTACCGAACCGTTTACCGAATTTTTGTATTAGATTATACCACATTGGATAATAATTTTTTAGTTAGGCATACCCTGGATTCAAATCCTGGGTCCGCCACTGGCAGATAAGACTGAGTCACTCGGGAGAGGGAGAGAAAATGCATTTCACTTACCGAGGCGAACCACTAGAGTGAACAAGAGAGGAAGAACTCACCTTACCTCCCAACCCTATTCAACTTCCCCTTCTAGATCCCATCTAACTGACAGTGAGAGCAAGGATTACTACAAAACAAGCTATATTGGATGCCTCATCACACACGGTTCATGGGTAAACATCTGTACTGTTATTATCACAGTTGGTTTTACAGGAGTGATCATTTACCATCTGTGATACGCAACTTTCACAGACAGTTCGTATTAATAACCGTCTGTGATAATTCACAGACGGTTATTAACACAAACCATATGTGATAGTTGTAGACATCACAAACAGTTCATATTAAAAATCGTCTGTGATAGTTCATAGACGATTATTAATACTAAATGTCTATGATATTTGCATACATCATAGACATTTATTAATACCAACTGTTTGTGATAGTTCACAAATGGTTATTAATACGAACCGTTTATGATAATTACATATTATAAACGGTTTATGGTTGGACGTGTTTGGGATACGCTGCGTTATTAATTAATACCTAGTTAGACCAAATCCCGACAGATATATCTTCATTGTGCTGTATTGAAGAAGGTGGTCGGCTTTGGAGAGTTTGGTGAAAGCATTCCACTTGTAGATCTAGCTGCTTTGTAGATTGATTTGTATCTGGTAATTAGAGGTTAGTATTTACTCCTAATTTATATGCCTTGTAATAAAGAGAGATGATAGTTAGGTTTAGATCTAGTTTAATTAGTAGTTTGCTACAACTAAAGAATATATTAGTACTCCTAGTCTACTTCAACATATTAATTCATGCTTGATATATATTGCTTCATAAATAATACATAGCTGACTAGCTATAGTAGCATCAATAGTCCAATTTAACACTAATTTGTTACATGCATAGTGTAAATGGATCGAAACTGAATGTACGTTGAGAACTGTGTGAGTGAAGAGCACATTAATAGTGTGTCTGCTTTTAGAAGAGTAGATTTTCAGATTGCTTATTATTCTTGTTCTTACTTGTTCTTGATTGCTTGTAGGAATTGATCTTCGTGATCAGGTCAAACACGTTCTTGGCACGGTTGATAACGACAAGAGTGTGGTATAGCGATTGCAGGACAGATTTGATCGTTTCAGTCAAGTAGCCTCGTCGTCAATATTATATCAAATAATCGTGTTATCATTCTCATCGGAAAATCGCGTCAAATCCTCTCATCACCCAGTCTGGCCGATGATTACCTCGTGTTGGACACGGGGTTTATAGGCTCAGGGGATGCCACGTGGGATGAGGGTACTCATATCGAGAACCAGGACAAGGTGGCACCCTATTCAGCAGTTGGGACGAGTAAGCAATCTTTAGCCCTGTATGGCTGATTGTTGTAATAATGTAAAATCTCTAGTTATTGTTTTGTCGCGTAACTTTGATATAACTTATTATTCCATCTTATTGAATAATGATCTGTTGTATGGTATTATGTTCTGATGATTATGATACGGGGCTTCACATATCCTTTGCAGCTCCTACTGCATTGTTAGCGTTTTCGCTGGGTGTTGCTGGGACTTTGCGATTGGGATTGAATCGAGGGATTGGACTGCTGGAGTAAATGGGGTGCTATTAATTACAATCAGGAGTACTTAAGTGGGTATGCGAGCGGTCCGTGTCCCCTTACACCCCCACATCCGTTCCATTGAGTCCGGCCATCGAGGCATCCCGTTGGTGAGCTAGAGAAACATAGACAAGAGCCTCCTTTCCTTTCCTTTGTTTAGTGCAAGTAGGCGTGCGCATTTGTCCACCTCCTATTGGCCCACACCAGGGACACGTTTCGGGACGTCGACCACGGCCGCGTGGGCGGGGCCGATCGTTTGTAGCCTTAGGCCAGTTCGTGTGGGCCCAGCTACAGCTCATTAGGCCCAATTACGGGTTGGTCTAAGCTTGTATATGGGCTGTAATCTTCTGGCCCGGTCCAAATACAGTGAGAGCTCCCTTCCCATCCCCTGTTGGCATGGCGCCGCCGCAACCCTCTCAGCGCGATCCCTCCCATCCAGCCGCGCTCGCCTCTCTCTCTCTCTCTCTCTCTCTCTCTCTCTCTCCCCCCTAGTCGCCGGAGCTGGACGCTTCGGCCGCCGCCTCGCTCGCGCTCTCAAGAAGGTGAGCGGTTTCGTCTCCGCGTCATTTCACTAAAGATCGGACCTGATCCTGTGGCCGGTTCGTGTCAAAAGGGGGGGAGGAGGAGCTTGAGGGTTTTAGGGCGACTGTTTGTTACCTAGACGTCTAGATGCGCAATAATTCATTCGAAGCAAACGCTGAAGGGGTCCTTGTGTTGGTTTCATCTCGTATCAAATCGGTGTTACTATTGAACCTCTGTATTACTATTATCACTAGGGTAGCTTTTCTAAGCTTCTGTCCGGTGCTATATATGCCCTGGTGTGGTAGGGTTAATTCTACTGCTGTCATTGCGATGTTCTTGCCTTGCTGAGTTTAAGGCGTCATTGCGCCCTTTTCACTTGCAGGAAAGCGGAGGTGAGGAGCAGGGTAACAAGAAATGGCAGCATTCCTGAGGTCAAAATGTTCATCAGGTATCAGTTTGAGCAGCCTGAGTGTTCAATATATAAGCCTACTGCTTGGTTTCGCACATGGGTGCCTTTACAATGAGAACCTCGTACCGCATTAGCACCTGCCTTCAGATAGTAAACAAGATTTTGTTCATGTCAAGTTAGATTAAAGTGGCATACTTCTCATTTTGTTCGATACCTGTCTTGTTGCTCTTTGCCTCTTAATAAAACTCAAAATTGCTAGTATGCAGCTGTGGCTGATGCTATTGGTACAAGGAAAAAAAATGTTATCTTTAACCTTGGAGAAAAGTCATGACTACCAATTGAACCTTAACCAATTCAGGTGAATTAAAGTCATGACTGCTAGTTGAACTTATAGGGCTGTGATCTGGTGGTGAATGATGATCAGTTCCTGCATTTAAATGCTTTCAGAACTAGAATTGCTGATCCTGTTCAGGTGCAGCCGATGCTCTAGCTATGAGAAAGTGATAAGATCATGTTTCTGTTTCAACCTTGAGCGGCTCAGTTTATTTCTAAGTTTGCCCACTGACATACTGTATTGGCTTATGGTGCTGTGCTAGGATTTTGTTCTAATTCACATCGTATAAATGCTTCTTGATCAATATAGTTGGGCGTACTTTGATGGGAAGCCTTGGAAATAACCCGTTCGGAGCTGTTAACTCGTCTGTTGAAACAGTGACAAGAACATCTCATTGTGATGCTATCTGTCAGGTATTGCTTCTTCTTTCAAGCAGAAATTTTATTGACCTTAATATGTCCTTGCTATTATGGATATTTTCTGGTATTTAGCAAATCATCACATAGTCTTTAGTAATTCGTAGGCCATACGGTTCCTTCTTGTAGTGTCTCGAAAGCTACAAATTTAATCAACAACAATAGTCCATCTTTTATTTTCCTGTGATATCCATGTTCCAATATGTTAAACGAGGTAATTTGCTTGATATAGTTGAATAGCTTGTGTTGATCATTGTTGTCAGCATCTGAGGCTTCCTTCAGTTGCCTTAATTTGACATTATGAACAGTGGTAGTAGGATTACGAACTAGATTCCTATGACAGATTGAACTCCGTGTTTCAGGGTTTCCTTTGTGAAGCACTCTTTTAGCCAATCTTCATGAGCACTTCTCATTGCTTTTGGTTTGCTCAAAACCAGCAGAGACTGAGTATTCAAAATTAGTTTTCTGAACTCTGAAGAAAATTCTCTGTAACTGCTATATGGTGCAAAGGATTATTGCTGGAAGATATAGTTCTCTTGAAGTGCTTGTTCATTTCAGCATGCATGTTTTTGAAGAAGATGATAACATATGTTCTTATTCTGGTTTCAGCAAATCAGAACATTCATCCAGATGAGAACCAACCTCAAGGTGGTAGACAACTCTGGAGCCAAGCGGGTTATGTGTATACAGTCCTTGAGGGGGAAGAAAGGGGCGAGGCTTGGGGACACAATAATTGGATCTGTCAAGGAAGCACAACCTCGTGGTAAGGTCAAGAAAGGAGATGTGGTCTATGGAGTAGTTGTCCGCGCTGCTATGAAGAGAGGACGCAACGATGGTAGCGAGATTCAGTTTGATGACAACGCGATAGTCCTCGTGAACAACAAAGGCGAGCTGATTGGCACTCGTGTCTTTGGACCTGTCCCCCATGAGCTCAGGAAAAAGAAGCATCTCAAGATCCTGGCGTTGGCTGAGCACATTGTTTGAGATATGTACCTGCTTAGGTATCGACATGGGGCTGCCTCAAGAGTGTTCTGGGTATGTTTTGGTTGGTCTGTTGCTGCTGGTGTATTCCACCTTTGCTTTGGTCATTTGTGTTCCCAATAATGTACACCCTAAAGAGAGAATATGGACCGATGGAGCTGTAGTGAGTCCTTGACAAATCATATTTTGAAGTCACATTTAACCTTTGTATTATTGCGTTCCATTTTGGATGGCTAACATCTGTTCTCTCTTTTACAATGGGATCAACATGAGTTGCTCGTATTTTTCTTATCACCAAATGTTCAGTTCTTGCATGGTATCCTATCATTATTTCCTGGGATATGTAGGCGATAAGCTTTCATTCCACGACGACTCAGATCCTGGGAGATTTCTGTTGGAGAAATTTCCATATTATTGCTTCCAGTTTTAGCAGAAATTCTCCATGCAAATCTTTACCTTGCACATGAGCTGTGATTTGTTGGCCTTGATGTTGATCTTGGAGGCATGCAGAGTTTCATGGAATGCTTCCCATGTGCTGTGAGCCTTCAGTTTGTTCTTGCAATCTTTGGCCTGGTCAGAGTTAGGCTTCACCTCCTATAATTAAGCAGAGCCACTGGAGAGGAGCACACTGGTAATGCTCGCCTTTTTTCTCTCCTCATCTCGAACTGCACCTGATAAAAGTATGGCATAGGCATTGCATGACAGTGCCGCCATTTCGTAGCCAAGAATTTGAGGTGGTGCATGGATCATGGCGATGATGGAGACAGATGTGTCGCTGATGGAGGTGTCGCCGCGGGCGGGGCGGCGGTCGAAGCCGACGAGCCGGAGCAGCAGCATCGGCGGGAGCGGGAGCGGGAGCGGGAGTATTGAGTACACGAGCCTCCGCGACGTGCTGGTGGAGGGCGGCGACCACCAGCGCGGGGCCGGCGGGAGCTCGTGCGAGTACTCGTGCCACGACATCCACGACTTCGACGCGTCCAACATCGGCATCCGCAACCAGCTGCTCAAGCACGCGGCGTCGGCGTACTTGCAGTCGGCCGTCGTCGTGGCGGCACGCGACCAGAGCTGCCTCGGCCGGCTCTGGGGCCAGGTGCAGGTGCGCGGCGGCGGCGGGCGAGGGCGCGGCGGCCGCGGGCGCTTGCTCAGGCGGGCGTGCTCGTGGCAGGGGTGCGTCGACGACCCTGCCGAGCTCTGCGCCGCTTTCGTCGCGCGGTCGGCCCGGCGCATCGCCGCGTTCGTCGCCGACCGCATCGCCGGCATCTGGGCCTAGGCGACGCCATTGGCGGCTGGCCATTGCCACAGTTTTCTTAATAGTAGTGCAACTTCACCTGAAAAAAAGGCTGCACCGGTAGGCAGAAAGAAAGAAACAAAGAACCCAAGAGGAAGAAATTAATCTAATCATGCTGATTAATCTCGATTTCTTCTGTGTGCGTCCGTGCATCTGGAATGACCACTGATTAGTTCATTGGGACTGCAGTGCTCCTCGCTAATTTTGTTTTGTTGTTAGATCTTGTCAGATGTTGGCGAATGTTTGCTCAACAAAATCGTAAAAAGAAAAGGACCTAGAAAAGTCTGCACGTAATACCGGATGAAGTTAATATTTATTGCCGCTGATCATCGATCAATGGCATAAGCATAAGCACACATGCAGTTTTCTTAATTTGCATTCTTCAGACGGTGAGAATTCAGAGGCGTAAGCATCGTCATTTTCATTCAGATGAGTCGGTTCAATAAAAACTATTATAGACGAATAAAATCCGAGATGAACAAAACTAAAACAAATTGATCTAGATAAACAAAACTAAAAAAATCTATAATTACTCCTGAAAATTCAATGAATCCCTCACCCACTCAACACCAGAGGGAGAGAACTGGAGAAGGGGAGAGGTGTCGGCAATGGACTGATAGAATTGTGGCCGACGAGTAGGGTTCCTAGTGGTGGCGGCTCCCATCCTCCTATACACAAAATCAAATAGCAAATGAAAAGTGATTCTATTTGGTGCTGGGTGTTTGTTTGCAAATGGTTCCACAAAAGATTGATTTTCATTTCTCTAAGATATGTGATTTTTGAAGGAATCTTGTCCGAATTCGACCATGGACTCCAATTAGCAGATCAAGAGTAGCCATGTTTAATGCTTGTTTTTGTGATATTGAACATGTCTTGTCTAGAAAAAACACAACATTTGTGTGATTGCAGATGCAAACTAAAGTTTATCTCATATTTTTGGTCTATTTTGTTTTCGCTCGGTTAGGCTGAAATAAGCTGGTTTATGATTGAAATTACACTGTATCTGATAGTAGCTTAATTGGCGCAATTAAATTTAAAAAAAATGAAAATAGAAAAAATATGTTAGCCTATTATAGACAATGCAAATGAATATGAAAAAATTATGGTGATGTTGGACTATTCTTTAGTTTTTGTAATAATGTGTGAAGCACTGCAGATGGAGACTCCAAAACTTTGATGTTTGTTCAAATTAGCCCTAATGAGAATGATGTGGGTGAAACTATTTGCTCGCTAAACTTTGCGACAGAGTGCGGGGAGTAGAGCTTGGACAAGCAAGGAAACAAGTTGATGTTGGAGAGCTATCAAGATGGTACTGTACTACTCTGTTTATACATGTTTTCAGTACAATCTAAGCTTTCATATGTTTAACATACATACATACATACATACATACATACATATATATATACATATATATATATATATAGGACGAGTGTTTCATATATATATCAATGTCACCGTCCAACAGCGGTCATCTCCACGCGGCCGACCAACACCGTGCCTCCCCAAGTGTGGAGCACAACGGTTGCCATATAGAGGCCAGCGACGTCGTCACATCTCTTCCACAACCGTTGCATCTCATGGCAAGAAGGATGCCATTGTTGCCCTGCGTCGACTGCCCTTGCCACCAGTGACTCACGACGTCAGCCAACGCTAGAGTGTTATCCTCACTGTTGTGGATCGAGGCTTTGCTTATCATCTTTTGGACTGCACGACATTGTTATTATGCCCTTTCGTCGACATGGGAACACGAAGATCTTAGCCCATGGCCGCCACCTGACAACTCAAGTACGAGCTGCCTCGCCCTGAGGGATTGAGGGGTGTAATGTTATGGTCTCTTATTGAGGGTGCTGTTATACTAGAAAACAACGATGGGAGGCAGTGCTGCACCAGGAGAAGATGCAACAGCTTCAGCGCACGGCACCGCCTGATGGGCTACAGGACGGCAAGAACACTTGCAGTCGGAAATAGGGCTGTGTTTCGGAAGGCAAGATGGCTTAGGCGGAAGGAAGAGTAGTATTAGGAAAGGATTACTATATATTATTACTTAGGATATGGAGTCAATTCCGGATTGCTTCACAGTCCGGGTAGATTTGCTACATATGCGTTGATTGCTTAGAGATAGAGTCGGAGGCGGATTATGTGTGTGTGTGTGGTTGGGATGTATCAGTTCAAGCAATAAAGAAGTAATTTCCTTCTTGAGTTCCGAGGACGGGAGCCTGCTCCTCATTATCCTTTGCGCTCAAACCCCAATTCACAACACCACCTTTTTCCGCCCCTTACCAGCAGCTGCAAACCTTCGCAGAATTCCGCTCATATCACACTTGCAGAAGCAGCAAAGCATCAAGGAAGAGAACTCATACCTGAGAAGCCCTATGGCAGAGCCGCAGAGAGGAATCTCAACTCCACAGCAAAGAAACCAACAGTAGCCAAAGATTTCAGATGCGAAGCAGATGTTTTCTGATAGCAACACTGACACCTACAGCTTCAATTAGCTGATTCTCTAGCAGAGAAGGAAAACAACCCTGAAGTTGGTCAACTGCCCCTGCCTACAAAAGCCAGAAGAGTCTCTCTGTGCAATGGAGCTTTACCAGAATCGGACAAACCCGGCTTCCCGCCGCAACTCACTGACACTGCTTCCGCGGCGCAATTCGCTGATGCCTCTACCCACCGCGAAGCCTGCAGCAATGCCACACTAACCCCTTGACAAGATCACAGAGCATTGTTCACCACCATTGTGCTCTCCCCCGGTTATCACCAACGACAAGGGCTGCAGGAGCAAGAGGATCAATAGCATCATGCAGCACAGCCTGCAGAAGAAAGTGATCATCAGGCCACAGATGGTGCCGCAGTCGAAGACAGGGGCGGATCTAGCGGTGGGGCGGGGGGGCTCGAGCCCCCCCTACCGCTACCGGACCCTTGGAGCCCCCCCTAAAATTTTAGCCATTGATGTATAATGTAGAAGGGGCTGAGGTCGAGCTGAAGGTACTTCAGCCCCTCCAAAAAATTTTCCTAGATCCGCCACTGGTCGAAGAGGAGGGTCGGTGCCGCTGCCCAGGGGATCGACAGTGCTTGCAGGGTGCGGCGAGTGCCGGTGAGTGGCGCTGCCGGTGCACAAAAGGTGCAGCACAACAGGGACAAGAAGAGGGGATGGAACAACGGGACAAGACTCATGCACAACCTCCTGCTCATTTCAGCTTCAGCTTTTAGTTCACTATTTCTTTATTCATTGTTTTCTGGCTTTTTGGTTTTTTACTTTTATTTTTTTTCTCTATATTCCTTCGTATTGTCCATAATGAGCTAATCTGTTTTTTATTTTTAAATTTTTTAAATTTAATCACATCAAATAAACTATCATCAGATATAGTAAAAAATAAACCAACTACAATAAAAAACTATTAAGTCACCGTCAAACTTAACACCACCTAAGTTTAGGTGTATATAGGTTGAGTTGTGAGTTCTCGTCTATCGTGAGAGAACTCTGGATTTCTCATATAGATTGATGATCGATTGGTCTTGACTGCCAGATCTGTCTACTAAACTGTTGCTTACTCCGATCAGGTTTACAGGTGCTTCCAATGTGTGTGTGAGACATCGTATACATTCCAGTTGATACTCTCTTTAAATGACTGACATGTGTCCTTTTCTTTCTCACTGTGCTAAGAGAGGTTTGAAATATGAACATCCTTCAAGTAGAGAAAACAAGAGAAATTTCATGCATACGCAAAGAGGTTTGTGGAAAACTACCCACTTAATATCTATTTCACATGGAAAACTTGTCATACAATCGGATCACGCAATAGCCTAAACATTAAGCAGTTCATGCCCTCAAGCCAAACTACGCTGATGTATAATTGATGACTATCGTACATTTCCCATGCATCCAACTAGTGCCTCCTTGCCAGTTGCCAGATGAAAAGCTTGAAGCCCCTCCAGTCCGTTTACCCAATATGAATCCGTGATGGGGACTATAGTAAACATTAGAAAATTGGTAACACGGCCTCACTTCACTAATTTAACTCGGCATCCTCTTCTTTTGTGCTTTACTTGACTCCTGCAAATCAAGAGAGACACATCAAATGGCAGACAACCATAGCTCAGAGCTGAGCACTTTGAAAAAAAAAAGAAGAGGAATTTCACAGGTGAAAGAAGACACATTTGCAAAGGGCATCATGCTAAAGAAACTTTTGTGTATTCGATAAACAAATGTACATCAAGGATTTTGTTTATTCCTACAGATGTCAGATAGGTAGGTAGCATTTTCTGAGGCAGCAATCAAACGTAATATCTGAGTTTGAAAAGAGAAGGAATGTATTATCTAAGCAGGATCCTTGAAAAAACTATACTAACATACAGGCAAACAGTTGCTCCTTAACAAAATCAATGATAAATTACATCTTATTAACCAAAGTTAAAATCCCAGAAGACAGCCAAATTTCCCAGCTATCTCATAAACAAATAGAAAAAAGAATCATAAGACTAAGAGCAGCAGTTGCCACAGATGAAAAGATTGACAAATGAACAAATTATCATTTTATTAAAGCATCAACATATGAAAATCTTTAACCTCATTCATAGTTCTCTCAGTGAATAACCAATAACCAATTCAATGTTATGTTTACACAAAATGTTTGTTTGCATCATTTTCGTTGTGAAGGTAGAGTGTAATATTCATTAGTGGATGAAGTTTTCGTGGACTTACATTTCAATGATGTCCCAGCAAGACACGTTAGCCTTGCTTTTGTGTTAGCCTCTGCTAATGGAGTAGGCTTCTCATTTCCAATCATCCGGACATCCCAGATCCTTATGACACCATCAGATGAAGCCGAAGCAATTAGATTGCACAATTCAGATCCATCGTTCCAGTTATCAAAGACGGCAATCCCTTTTACACGAGTTGAATGAGCATCCTCAATGCGTGATGAAACCTTGCCGCTGGACAGATCCCAAGCGGTAATACCACGATCCTCTCCTCCAGTGTAAAGTACTCCATTCTAACACATACATGGTAAACAAGTGACCAATATGCAAAAGGCATATATTCATATTCATATGGTGTTTGTAAAAGATAGATTATAGTGGAAAGAGTAGCATAGCAACGGAGGTCAACCCAAAGTGCCATGACATGAAGCATCTGAATTCCTAACAGCTAAAATCATATCATGAAGTTGTGCCTAGCAGTCAATTCACCACATTATGGGCAGCCACACAGCTGATCAAAGTCGAATTTGCATTCAACAATTTCTCAGCCCGTACACTCTAAACCGCTCCTAATCGTTTAATCCGGAATTTGTATTGCGCAATAAGCATTCTTATGACATAATCTATGTAAGTTTATCCGAATGCGCAGAAAATGCCGCTAGCAATACCTTTGCAGGCGCAAAGGAGAGCACCCTCTTGCCGCAATCCATCTCATGAATGATCCTGGCGTCCTCGGAGTCGTGCACGGTCACCTTCTCCTCAGTGGCCATCACGAAGCGGTCGCCGCCAGCACCGTCCTCCGCGTACGCGACCGCCGACGCGTGGCGCTCGAGGCGGCACACGAAGCTTCGGCGGCCCCGGACGAGGTTGAGCATGGCAAGGCCCCCCGAGCGGCCGACGGCGAGCGCAACACGGCCCGAGGGGTGCACGGCGAGGCCGTCCGTGGCCTCGTGGCGGGGGAAGGCGCGAAGCGAGGCGAGGAGGGCGAATCCGTCGGCGTCGTACAGGTGGATTAGCCCGTCGTCGGAGGCGGCGAGAAGGTTGCGGGGGACTGGCCCGAGGGAGTAGAATGCGAGCGCGGAGACGGCGGCGGAGGGGTTGAGGAGCGGGCCGAGGTCGGCGGCGGTGGGGAGGTCGTAGAGGCGGACGGAGTCGTCGGAGCCGCCGGAGGCGGCGAGGCCGGCGCGGGGCGCGGCGGCAACGCAGCGGATGGGGCCCGAGTGGGCGGGGTAGGAGAAGAACGGTGCAAGGGCTAGGGTTTCGGACGAGGCGGATGTGGTTAGGGTTTTGAGGGAGAAGCCCCAGATGAAGCGCTCGTAGGAGCCGGCCACGAGAGCCATTCGAGACGGAGGGAAGCAAGCAAGCAAAGCCTTCGCGCCGCCACCGCTGCCGCCCGGGTAAGGTTTGGGGAAGAGAGAGAGGAGGCGGCGGCGGAGGAGGAGGAGAAGGGTTTGGGGTTCTGTTCGGTGGCGCTGTCATGTGGGCTAGGCTATGATGCCTGAGTCACGGCACAATTGCAATTGCACGACTCTAGAGTCACTAGAGGTGGGCAATGGGCCGTGCCGGTCCGCACGGATCCGGCAACGGCACGGTCTGTTTAGGTATGACCTAGTAAGGCTATTAATAAACGGTCGTGTCGTGCCAGCTCATGGGCCGCAGTGAGAGCCTAGGCACGGCCGCGATCGTGCCATTAATCCCGAAAAAAGAGAAAAAAATGAAAATTAATGATGATTTTAGAAAAATGTAGAAAAAATCAGAAAAATTATAGAAAATTGTAGACTTTGTTAATCATGAAAATAATTATTTTCAATGACATAATGAGCTTTATTAACTTATTAAATTACATAGAATGGCTGGCTCATTAAAAACTTTACCAAGTAAAAACATAATTTGAGAAAACTTTGGTAAAGGAAAAAAGTACAGCCTATAAAGCTCATTAGTGACTACTTGTGACGAAAAATATTGAAAATCCTATTTATTACTATATAGATATAAATTCTCAAAAGATTCTTCTAAATCTCTATTATCTGCAGTATATTGGAGTTTTGATTCAGCTTGCTCCCAGTCTTTGACGGTCAGAATGACTTCGACCATCTCGTTCGAGAGACTTGTTCGTCGCTCCTCGATTATTCTTCCAGATAGTCTGAAGGCTAACTCCGAGGAGACTGTAGAGACAGGAACAGTCAACACATCCCGCACTAATATGGATAGCACTAGATATGATACTTTATGAGTTTGCCACCATGAGAGGATGTTCAACTCCTACTCGAAGCTGACGCTATCACTGTTGAGATAACTTGATAGGTTCTCCAGTGCTTTGTCGCTTTCTTCCTGACTGATGTATACCTGCACGAGAATCTATAGACGAAGAACCAAAAATCTTGCCATATTGTATAGTCCCCCTAGAGGTGCTAAGGGCTACCGGGGGTCTTTCCAAACGCACAAACCCAAACTTATTTTCATATTTCTTATATACCTCATATAATTTATGCTTAACTAATGTATAGTATGTACAATAGTCTAAACCGGTAGAATCATTTAAAAGTTGTAATACATTTATAAATCCTTAGAGTTTGGCCTTATGATCCAAAATAAAGACGAATGCATATAAAATAGGAATTTACCTCCAATATTTTAAAAACTTAGTTTTCATGGCAATTATAGCATCTCGTAGTATAGGATCATTTTCAAAAGCCTTTAGGTGAGTAGCAATTTCAAGAATGTTATGAACAATTAGAGGAGATGTATGGTAGTATACTCCAGAAAGACAAAGTGTAGTTTTATGAAAAAGTTTTAAAAAGAAAATATTTTTTCACCAACAATCCAATCGTCTTCAGTAAGTTCAGGAACCGTTCCACTCCCCGTCCCAAAGGATATTCCCCATGAGGCTGCCCCTCATAAAAGAAATTGCCACCCCTAAGTACAACTTGACCTCGCCCTGCATGCGGATGCAGCCATATAGACGTTGCCAAATGGGCCGCTGTAACATCCTGATAAATGTAAATATTGAATTATGAAGTTTTTGGATGATTTTATTTGCTTTTTATTTGAATTTGGAGTTTCTGGTGTTGTTTCGAAAATTATGATGAAAGTTCCAAAAGCTAAAGAGGAAACAAACATGTTTAAATATAGAAAATTTAAAATTTTAAATAAGAATCTGAAAAGATAATCCAGAAAGGAATGGAGGAAATTTTTGGTTTAAACATAAAGCCCTCATTTTAAATAATGACATAAATAACAAGGAAAGCAAATAAATTATGTACCAACAATAGTTGGAAATATTTTTGTTAAGTCCAGAATGTCATCAGGAACTTCTGTGAATTTTTCCTGAATTTTTGGATGTATTTTCATATTTTTCTAAGGATTATTCAATTAACTGCATGTTTCTGAAAATTCTTAACGAAAATTCCCCTCCCCTTATTCTCGGGCCGACACCTGGCCGGCCCCGATGCTCGACGCGTCGCCCGCGCCTCCATCGCGCGGCCCAGCGCGCAACCGTACGGCCCAGCGCGTCCGCGCCACTGCGCGGTGGACTGACCACGCCCCGCGCCCCGCTGCCGCCTGGGCCCATCCCCTTGCGCGCGCGACGTCTCTGGCCGGTGGGCCTGCCTCCCAACCGCGCCTCCCCCTCTGCGTCACGGGCCCGCGACCCGCGCCACTCTCTCTCTGGACGGTGGTCCCGCCCGCGCGCTCTTCTTCTTCCTCCCTCCTTCTTCTCCACGCGGCCGCGCCCCTCACACCCGTTCTCTCTTGCGATGGCCGCAGCAGATCTCTCCCTCCCTCTCTCACACACCGCGGGCAAAGTTCAGCGCACCCCTGTGCTCTCTCTCTTACACGAAATCTCGGGGAGATTTGATTCATCCCCTCTCGCCGGCATGAACAGCGGAGGGCTGAACATGGCTCTCGCCGCACGCGCCTCTCCTGGCTATAAAAGCCCCTCCTGGGAGTGTAATCACGCCGCAAAGCTTCTCTCTTTCCCTCCCGTGCCCGCAATTGCGCTGTGGTGCCTTAATTCCACGCCGGCCCCTCCTTCTTCCCGAGCTCCGGCGCCACCCTCCCCGCCGCTCCCGGCCACCTCCGGGCAATCCCCAGCTCCCAGAGCTTCGCGGGAGCCCGGCGAAGCCAACCGCCTCCCTCACCGGACCTCTCGTCGCCTGAACATCGCCGGCCTCGGCAGTCTTCCCCAAGCCGCCGCCGTCGCACGCCGCCGGCCCGCCACCGTGCTTCTCCACCTCGGCCGACTACACCCGAAGACTCACCGTCACGCCAGGATTGTATTCCACGGACAACCCGAGCCTCCCGACCACCGCTCGCCGCCGGCGCCGTCGCCCCCGACTTTCTCTGCCCGGCCGCCTCCGCGACATCCCTCAAAGGGATTTATTGCCCATATATGGTAGGCAAAGCCTCCCCGCTCACTTGGTTATCAGCGCTCGTCTCTTCTCCCCCTCGCTCCCGAGGCGCGCGTTCGAGCCCCCGGCTCCGCGCCTGCGGTCGAGCATTTCTTTTGAAATGCCTCCCTGACAGCTGGGGCCCGCCCGTCAGCTGCTGTGGCCAGCGGGTCGGCTGCCTTCTGGGCCCCGCCTGTCGGCGTCACCCGCTGACAGATGGGTCCAGGGCCCTTGGGTCCCACCTGCCAGTGGCTCAGCACCGCCATGACCACTGACAAGAGGGTCCCACTTGTCAGTGACCGGACAAGCTGACATGTGGGCCCTACCGGTCATAGAGACAGAAAAAAATGATAAAAGAAAAGATAAAAATTAAAATATGACATGTGGGTCCCATTGTCAGAAATTTAATAATTTTTGGATTTAACTAAACTGAAATATTCAAAAGGGCATAACTTATTCATTTTAACTCCAAATTGAGTGAGGCAAATTTTTAAATTCATCTAAAATCAAGATCTATCCAATGGAACTGAAATCATAATTTTTAGAGTTCATTTGAATTTCTGGTGTTATTTGGTTTGATTTGCTGCTTTCTTTTTATACAAATTTCGGCGTACGCTAAAATAGCTTACGAGGCACAAGAAGAGGAGATCAAGGCAACAGCACTAGAAGCACCGGAGAATCCAGATCCCGACCACTGTGACCAAGGCGAGTCAATACTTTGATCATATTGAACCTACGTTTTCTGCAAACTACTTTGGTTTAAATTATCAAATTGCATGCTATTATTTTATATGCAAGTACATGTTAATTTAAGATTCTAGTTATATGTCATTGTTTACCTTGAATAATATTACCCCCTCCTTTGAGTATTTGAATGTGTGAACCTTGTCGCCCTAGCAAAAATATAATAGTAACATTTCGAAAATAAGTCCGTAACCATATGCCATGCTTAGCATTGAATAGGAATCCGGGGCAAGAAATTGTCCCGAGCATCACATTTATTCATGAGAAAATTTGTTCGGGCAGTCATGACGGGAATGACTGGTATATGTTGGTATGATTATTTTATGTTCTCAAAAACCCCAACAATGCTTAAATATCTGGGCGGATGGTTCGGAGGTGTGGTGCAGTGGATGCACGGAATGGGTTAGTGGTAGACCGCCCGGATACCAATAAGGACCGAATCTTGTCATGTCAACCCGTGTACAACAGTACAACCACAAGTCTGTAAAGTATAGCTTGGCTTAGTAGATTTACCGGACCCTGAAAGTCATCCTTCCAGGAGGTGGTGTGAGGATGTGCAAGTGGCGGTCTGTGAGACGGCTTGAATGGGACACTCGTAGGGAGTGAAGTTCTGCTGTGGCGGGCTAGCAGGGGTGGGGAGCCAGCTGCTAGACGTTCAGAAGGAGGACATCCCGCACAACGTATGGGACCCACCGCAAGTGGGAACGACCCATAGGGTGAAATGATGGAAGGGGCAAGGTACTTTGAAAAGTTACTGTGATGGTCTGCTCAACCACATGACTAAGGAATTGTGTGGGGCAACGAGTTGATTGTCTCTTGTGGTGAAAGTGTACAAACTCTGCAGAGTCAAAACTATTCGAATAGCCGTGCCCACGGTCAAGGGCAGACACGGGAACCTAACCGGATATAGTTCTATTTCAAAATGATTCATGAATGGAAATGGAAAAGTGAAGGACGAAGGACTGTCCTGATTTGAATTGTCCTGGGTGTCGTCCCAGTGGTAAGTTAAGCGGTTATAACGCTGAAAGATGTCATATGATGTGATGCCATATGTATGGAAAAATTATGGTAATATCAGGCATATGGTGTAATGCCATATGTATGGTAGATCAAGTTAGTATCCCTTGAGCATTAAGATTTGTTCCAAAACTGCTAGGTCTCAGGGAATTTTACGTATTGTATTTCAAATAGTGGCATTACTAATCTTATAACCTAAATTATGGGTAGAATAAACAGGGTTGTAAGAAAATAGATGTTTTTAGTATATGTATAAAGGTATTAGTGGCTTCAGGTCGATTATGATAAGAAAATGCTAGTGTGGGTTGTGGTAGAAATAAATTAGTGGGGCTTAGCTGAATAGATAAGCTAGATAAATGATCAAATTGAACTTTCAGGAATTTGTGAAAATAATACAAGTATTGGAGTATAATTCTTGATTGGTGATATTCTTGGTGGATATATAATAGTGAAGCGATTTTGGAGAATTAGAGATTGCAAAGTTAAATTGTTGGATTGCTACTGATTAATATACATTCTTAGAAGATATTGGCGATAACGGGAATTAATAGAAATTGATCAATTACTCGAAGGAAAAATTGAATCTCTGAGAAGATTGGTGGATTCATAACAATTAGTGGATTATAATCTCGGTAAATTGAATTCTCGGTGGAGATACATTTGTGGATTAGCTAGTGATAGGTAATGGAAAACGAGATTGATTATGGGAGTATGGTTTTGAAGCAACGACAAAAAGGATTAAATACGAATGATATCGGTGGATTTGAAAATAGATATCATTAGAATTCAGAGGTGAAGAGCTAATGAATAGTAATGACCAGATTGGATTATTAGTAATTCAAAATACAAGGTATGATCGGTGGAATAAATAAAGGATGACACTTGCTGTTTGGAGTTTTAGACAACAGTCAATAAGGAAGGCGCATTTTCGGTGGATTAAATCAATTTTGGCAATCGTAGTGTGGAGTTAGATAGCAAAAATAACACTCTGATTAAATAAGAGTAATAATGCCGCTAAAAGCGATTTTTGGCAAATAAATTAACCCGAGCCTCTCCTTTGTTAAGCCATGCATACTATTTATTTGCATTCTGTGTATTGGCTCGCGGAGCACGGGGTCGGAGTGCTCATGCTCGCTTTTGCGACAAAAATTCAGAATCAAGAGTCACCTCACCGCGCCTCAGCAACAAGGTTGGACAAGATGGCAGAGAAGATGAAGATGTCAAGAACTAGGCCGCGAACCTCCAGTTGGCTGCCTGTGGGCATGTCCTGAAGGTCCCACCTGTGTGCTTCGTTCTTCCGCTACTGCAATTTAATGATTTCGACCTCATCGGCCCATGAGTAAGTCTATTATTATATTTACATTTCCGCATGATATGTACTTTGATATTCAGAACTGTAACTGTGTGCACTATCTACTGATCCAGGGAATAGTGCAATTAAACACAGTAGATTCCGGATTGTAAAATCTGGGTCTGACAGCCGCGCAGCACATACCCGTTCGGGCACAGCGTATTTAGGCATGGGAACCGTTTGGTATGTTACTTAAACAGACCGTATTATGTCGGCCCATAAGATGAGGCACCGACCTAAGCAGGGTCCGGTAGTGTAATACCACTGAATTGCAAAAGAGAGAATTAGGGAAGTTAAGGGCGGTTTTTGCCGTCGGACCCATCGGCTTTTAGAACGCCGATTAAGTAACGCTCACCGAGATTCCCATACCGCCCAGGAACGGTCGGCACCGTCTAGAAAGTCGCATAAAGTAGCGCTCTAAGAGGTTCCCAGACCGTCCAGGGGCGGCCGGCGCCGTCTCGCGTATTGGGTTTTCATCATTCGGCAGAAAAATTCCTTTTTACCTGTTACCGATTTACCTGCCGCAGTAGAAGAGCACCAAATAGTTTAGGGCTGCCATTGTACCATAAAGTCCTCAGTGCCATACCCAGCCAAGGCGAAAAGGGAGGGGTAGAAGCGACATTTCGCAGTGAAAGGGATAGCCATGCCTCTTAAGTAGACAAGACAACGCAACCACCTTTTCCTGCTCCACTTTTCTGCCCCAATCACAAAAGCCGTGCAACACCATTTCTCTTCCCCAGCCGAGAAGAAGAGAGGAGGCAGAGAGAGCAAGAAGGAGGAGGGTAGGAAGGAGAAGGGCTAGGAGGAGAAGAGATCCCAACGGAGCTCAGGCGACGCCGTCGATAGCATCCAAAGGAGATCGTCCACAACCTCTTTCGTTGCCAGTCCCGCAGAACAAGTAGGTTGCCCATCCCCCTTGTTTTTCCAACACAGTCTCACAAGCACAAACATATAGAAAGTAGGGAGGGAGGTGAACTGCCCTGTTAAGGAGCGGCCGGTTGGCGAAGAGCCGTGGCCGGCGAGCTCGAATCCGCGAGGGGGGGCGATGCCGGAGTGGTGGCTGGCATCCGGTCTAGGGCGGCGCTTGGGGAGGTGGCGGCGCCGGCAGATCCGGCGCCACGCGCCTCGCCGTGCGTGCGCAAGGGGGACCGGCGGATCCGGTCGGGGACGGCCAGATCTGGGGCAAAGAATGAAGGGAGCCGCCGGCGGTGAGCACTGGATCGGCGAGTCGAGCTCAGCCATGCCGCCACAACCCCTAAGAAACCACTAGACGGGCAAGAGAGGAGAGGTAGGGGATGCGGGAGATGTAGGGGAGGAAGAGAGGTGGCCAGCGGCGGGCACAGGGCCGGTGGGCCCTGAGTTTGGCCGTGTGTCGCCGCGCCGCCCGGGGGAAGAGCTCGGGCGCCCGCAGGTGAGAGAGAGAGTGAGGTCTGGGAAGGGGTTGAGGCCTTTTGGCCGAAAGAAATGAGAGGAGAGAGACGATCGGGTGGGGAAGGAAGAGAAGAAGGGGCCGGCCGGGTAAGAAAAGAAAAGAGAGAAGAAGAGGGAAAGAAGAAAGAAGAAGAGGAAAAAAAGAGAAAGAAAAGAGGAGAAAAAGAACAGGAAAAAGGAAATGGGGGTTTTGGTGCCTGCGCGACAGGTCCCCGAAACCCGTGCGTTTTACGCCAGAATCGGGATATGCGTGTAGAATCGTCGTCACCCATTTAATCTCTGGTTTCAATACAATGTGTTAAATCGGACTATTTGCTTGTCCAGGTGAAGGTCCTGAGTCGACGCCGTCCGCACGTCGCTTCGCCCCGCTTGGTTAACAGGCAAGTACATTGTAGAACGGTAGACCAGAGTTTATGAATATGCGATGTTTACATGATGTGATGATATTTATGTGGAACTGCGATGACTACATGATATTTATGTGGAAATGTGATGTTTACATGACATAAAGTTACATGGTAAATGAGGGTAATGATGATGGAGTAAGGTGGGCAATGATGCTCACCTGCTAATGACGTTAATGATGAGCATGATTATGACAATGGGCATATGCATTTGCATTATGTACACTCAAGAGTAAGGGCGGTGAGAAAGTCCCTAACTACGAGTAAAGCTAACGGACTAATCCGGAGTGCTCTTGAGTAAGTCCTACCTCGGTAGGCCTCCACGGGAGTGGAGAGACCCCCGTGCCGATAAGGGCGGGCCCAAGATTATGGGTGAACATCGACGGGTGTTCACTCAGCAATACCGGTATTTGCAATGTGATGAGCAAATGTGCATATAGAGCAGGGATGCATTGCATTGATGATGTGGCAATGTGCAACACGAAAATGTATGTGAAGTATGTACGATCGATGTGGAACCTTGAGAATGACGATATGAGCATGGCTATGCATGCATAGTATGTTGGTTGGATTAAATTGTTTCATGTTGTGTTAGTATTTATCGTCCTATTATGTACTTGCTGAGTGTTTGGACTCACCCTTGCTTTGTTGTTTTATTTCTAGGTGATTGTTGAGGACGCCATGCCTGGGACGGAAGTAGCACATGAATTATCTACATTCACTAACCACACTCCCTGTACCACCTGTTGTTAGTTTATTTTAGTCTCTACTAGTCTACTAGAGTAGGGGCTAAAGAAAGTCTATGATGTATCTAATCGTTGCTACCTAAATATATTAGTGTTGAGTTTCTAACAATTGAAAGTAAGGTAAAAGTTTGCAATGGTGGTAGCACTCCGGGCCCAGAGGATGAGCGGGGTGTTACAGGTAGTCTTACGGGTTATGCCGGGCAGGCCCAGAACTATTAGCTCATCTTGGGGTGGCCAAAGCACGGTTAGCCCATTTGGGTAAAATTTAAAAAAACATAAAATCCTAGAATATATTTAAAATACAAATAAAATTATTTATACTTATAAAATTTACTATATAAAATAATAATAAATTAAAAATATTAAAAATAAATGGACTAAACGAACCGTGTCGGCCTATATCGTGCTTGGGCCGTGTCGTGCGGGGCCATGCCGAACGAACGCCACCTCTACAGCCATGGATCAGCAAAAGCCTGAAACGTATCATCTCATCACCAGTGCCTGCTCTGCACTCGTAGGGGTGCTACTGCTAGTCTACTGCTCCACCCTATAGAGTAGTAGCAGTGGCCTCTAGCTGCCTGCAATGGACAGGGACACCATGGGTAAGCTGCCCAGCTAGCCCTGCTGCAACCATTTACAGAGCAAGAGAGAGAGAGAGAGAGAGAGGCGGAGAGAGAGGGAGAGCAGAAACCAGCCAGCTTTTTGGCTGCCATGGAGATGGTGATGATTAATAGGGAGGAGCGAGAAGGTGGCGCGGCGTACCAAGTCGGGCGTGGGAAGCCGATCGAGACGTACAGGCTTTTCTTGGCCTTTGCCTTTGTCCTACGCTGCAGATCCTGGTTCCTATCCCATCGGCCTGCATGCAGATACAGGCAGTCATTGCATTGAATGGTGCTACCTAGCTTGTCGTAGTCGTAGCATGCAGCCATACGCCCATGACATCACAATCTACTGCCCGTTTTTGTAGTGATGTTGCCTCTGCGAGACTGTAAAAAAGTGCTGTGCTCGTAGAGAAGATTGCCACCACAATGCTAGCTGATCGATGGCAAAATTCAGATGGACCTGCCTGCAGCCACGTACTATCGGCTAGTCAAGGCGAAATTCAGATGAGTAAAATCCGTTACTCTGTATTAGGATATCATTAATTGCTCATTGACATTCCAACAGCTAGCCATGCATCCCTTAGGCCAGTCTTAGTTGGGTTTCATGGAGTTTCATGGGCATTAAATACGCTGATATGATACTGTATTGATGAAGAGAGAGATGATAAAAGTTTCATAGGAGTAGAGAGAGTTTCATGGGGATGAAACTCTTCTGCACTGTTTCCAAAATATGGGTATGTTGGAAACTGAGACATGAAACCTCCACTGAGACTGGCCTTAGAAATCACAGGAGCAGATTTTACTGCTGGTGATAAATTTAGCGGTGCAATCGAGAAGATATGGTTTTATACTATTTATTCTCTATCTTATTTTATATATTTTTAGAGCTAAAGGTACTGTTCGGTTGGACTAAAATAAATTAGTTTATGGTTAAAATTACACTGTAGCTAACTGAGATTATAATGTAGTTAATGATAGCTTATTCGACGTAGCTAAATTTAAAAAAATAAAAATAGAAAAAACATGTTAGCCCATCACGGACAATACAAATGAATACGGAAAAAATAACCGGCAAAAAATTTCAAAAAAAGCCAGAAAAAAAGAAATTTAGGAATAGTAAAAAAAATAGACTAGAAGCTAGAAACTCAAACCAAAATAAACGAGACCAGAATCAAATATATATGGCCCTGATCAACTCGGCTTCGGCTTCTGGCTTATTTTTCACTATTCATAAGTTTCGTCTTTTTCTGAACTTTTGGCTTTTTGTTGAGCTTTTTTGCCGGTTCTTTTTTTCCCGTATTTGTTTGTATTATACGTAATGGGCTAACATTTTTTTATTTTTAAATTTAATTATGCTAAATAAGCCTCTGTCAGCTACAGTGCTTTTTTCAGCCAGCTACAGTGTTTTCAGCCATAAGCCACGAGCTTTTCAGCCGAACCGATCACCACCATAAACAGTATCGGAAATTTATTTATCTGCTTCTATTCGCTAGAAAAACATTCGATGATTTCGTGGAGACAAAAATTATCTATTCTATTTACACCCTTTATAGCTCGTCAAAAGCCACCACGTGATGCAAGATCTTTACCCTCCACAGCCCGACACATTAAGTTTGGGGGCGATGCAAGCCCCCGCGCTGCGATGCACTGCACCGAACCTCTGCATGCCGCATGCGGGAGGTAAAGAACGAAAGGACGAGGCGTGCATGCACGGCCGGGGCCCGGGGTTGGCCAGGCTCAGCGACAGACGTAGACCTGTTTGTGTAGCGTAGTACTACTACCAGCTCTAGGTCATGCTAACCTTTTCAGGTTCACCACTGCTCCAGAACTGGGTGCCCAAGGCCAGTTTAACGACGCTACTGGTAGCAGAGTTCCAGAACAGAACATCACCTCGCATGTGCTGTATGCCTGTAGCCAACACTGACTGCCCCGGGATTGTTTGCTTTTCCTTTTCACCTTGAGGTCCAGGTGGAAAATATGTGTACTTATATTATTAGCATCCGGTCATTAAGAATTATATATATATATATATATATATATATATATATATATATATATATATATCCAAAAGGTTACTATACATGAGTAAAATTACCATCAAACGCATATAGAGTTACTGTCAGTTGTAACCTACATATGTTTGCTAGTAACTTCATTCACGCACGGTAATAACTTTATGGCACGTATTCTACACCTATGCACAGAATAGTGTGTATATATATTGTGTGTATTATATTTAGTTGTATTTAGCACCGTCTACAATAAGTGTATTTTGTCCGTATTTGTGATAGGTTCCTAATGTTAGATATAGAATATTTGTTTGTGTTCTACAGGAATGCTATCGTACGGGACGAGCTGTATGGGGTGGACATTCGAAATTATGAATGGACTGTAATTCAGGCTCCAAGGTTGAACGAGACGAGTCTCCCTGAGCTCAAGAGGTGTATGTAGAGTGCATTTGATAGCAAATTTAATAGGAATAAGCTTATCATCAAGACGGTAACTACCACAGCAGTAGGATGTTCGATGGAGTGTTTCTGGAAGTTGAAAAGGATGGTTGGCAACATCACCTGGGGACAATATATAGAGATTACAAGTAATCCTAGTGCAGCGATATATGGAAGGCTAATGGTGTATGTACAATTTGTGAAGAGTGCGAAAGCGTCGAGCAGGGGCGAGACCGGCAGGAGTAGTGGCGTGGAAGTGCCGCACTTGATTGCTAGTGGCGGTGTAGAGCGTGATGTTTGTGGGGATGGTAGTGACGAAGTAGAACCTGTTGGTGCTGCTTATGGTGGAAGTGCGGCAGAAGACGGTACCAGTCAGGATAATGGAGGGCTACTGGTGCTGCCCATGTGCAGTGGCGGAGGACTCGATAGGGCAAGCCCTAGCTCAAGCCAGGGCTTGATTTTTTTGCAACGACACGTCCCCCAGCCCCTCGCCTCCTCCACCTCCGCAGCTCCGCTCCACCCGCCGCCTCCCCCTCGCCCCTCTCGCCGCATCTGACTCTTTCGACTCCGCCGCCGCCCTCAACTTCGCCGACCCAGCGGCTGGGCGCAAAGGGGCAACCACCGGCGGCGGGCGGCAGCCACCGGCGCGCAGGTATAGCTTTGGATCCGCCCCACCTTATTTTTTCCCGTCCTCCACCATTGCCTATGTGGTGGTGAGCCAGAGTAACTTAGTGGTGATGGTTTATCTGCCTGTCCTAACTCCCCCATCAACTCCCTCAAAAAATGACGATAGTCACACTGATGGGAACAGTTCTGCAACGCAACGGAGACAAGAGATTGACTCGGACGGGGACGTCCGATTGGTGGATCAAAGACGGCGAGCGAGCTACCGATGGATGGATGGACCAGGCACGTCGCGTCACGCCGGCCGGCACGGGCAGCTCTTGCCGCCCGCGCGCCCCGGCAGAGCGGGGTGGCGGGCCTGGCGGCAACGTGGCCACCACCACCACACGCGGGCCGACCGGAGTAGGGCCGCGACGGCGACGCCCGAAGCGCTACACATTAATTGCTTCGTACTGGCGTACGTCCATCCGCCAGTCGCGCGCCTTTGCAAAGCTGCGATGCGACCACCCCACGTGAAGCAACCCCATGCCCTCAAACCGCTCCCGGCAAAGTGATCGCCACGTGGGCCAACGCGCCCCCCTTTCTGTTTCTTGTGGGTCCTGTGCTAGAATTTTCGCGTAAATCTCGCCCATAGCAAGGATCTGAATCATCTGTAAAGGCTATGATCCCACGGTTCGATTTTACGGGTATGTTTGGGAGAGCTCCACCAACTTTAGATCCACTAGATCCACCTGATCCACCGTAGAGCAGTTCCATCGTGGATCTGGGATTCGTCAAAGTGTTTGGTACAGCTCCACCTCCCTCTCTATCTCACTTCCACCTGGGCCCCACGCGTCAGTGGAGCAGTTCCATTCTTCTTCCTCCCGATGAGGCAGCACGCGCGCAGAGGAGGCGGAGCGGCGGCTGGGGGGCGGTGAGGCGGCTGGCCGGCGGCGGCGGCCGGCCGGGGGCGGCGCGGCGACGGGAAGAGGACGGGAAAGAAATAACGAAACGTTTTTTTTGTGTAATCAGTGGCATGGTGGGTAATTTTCCTCAACTCCAGCAACTTGAGTTTGGTGGAGCACCCCTTGAGGTGCTCTACCAATTTGGTGGATCTGGAGCCAGATCCATGGTTTTGGAGGAGCAGATCCACGGTGGAGCTGCTGAAACTAGAACTGTTTGGCTAGCAAAATTGGATCTGGAGCTGTTTTTGGTGGATCTGGAGCTGATAGAGCTCTCCCAAACAGGCCCTACGATCCTGACCAAGCTTTGGTGTCAGCCACCGCCCGGCGACCTGAGCCGCTGTTCGGGCTCGTGTCGGCGAGTAGCTCTGCCCGGGCTCCCACAGGCAGGCTACGCGCCCCCGCCACTAAACTGCCCATGATCATTAGCGAGCTGCAATGTGCTAGTGCTGCCATTGCAGAGCAAACACTACCTTGTTTGTTACATACATCCAAAAATTGGCAGCAGACTAGCCATCCAAACTGCTACAAAGCCTTGTGGAATGTCACACCTCTCCCCAACAAAGCAAAACCACTCCACAAACAATTCAAGCCACGTCATACTCATATCAGCCCAGAGAGGGAGACACGCACAAGAGACAGGTCGCCCACCGAATCCAAGTAGGCGGCAGCGATCGCAAGCATGCAACCGGACAAGTCCAACACCCATGTGATGTGTGTTACCCCGCCGAACTGTAATTAGCGCCCGACAAAACACCACCCATAATTGTCACTCAAACCCTCTCTAACTGACTACTCACGTTGATTAATTACTACTCCCCGTTTTAGTAATAGAAAAATTAATGGAGTGATTAGGCCGCGGGTTTAGCTGCTGCAGCCACGTAAGCTCGATGATTAAGAACCAGTGGTCACATTAGTAGTAATTAAACACATGACACTGGATTAAACTAGATTAGATTGAGTAACTAGGAGGGGGTAATTAACAGTGTCTACAACGGTAGTGGCTGCTCGCTAGCTTGGTCAATGCGCTAGTAATTATGGGGTTGGCGTCGTGGCGCCACGAAATGGCCGGAGCGTCTCGCGCCGGCAAGGCAATGCCTCGAGGAGACAGCAACGGTCAGAAGAGGTCGAAGCGGGCGTGGTCCGGCTTGGGCGGCACCACCTTGCAGGACTGCGACCGGTGCAGCGCGGCGCCGGGGACGACGGGCGGACGCGACGACCGTAGGAGCGCCAAGTTGAGGCCCCGGAAGAAGGGGTGCGCCTTCACGTCCGCGGCGCCGCGGCGGGACCCGAGGCGCTCGGCGGGATTCTTGGCGAGTAGGCGCGCGATGAGGTCCCGGGCCGCGGCGTCGGCGGGGCCGCAGGAACCGGAGCCGGAGGGGAAGGCGAGCGAGCGGCGCACGATGTTGCGGAGCGTCGCCTCGTTGGTGGGGCCCGCGAAGGGTGTGCGCCCGTAGAGGAGCTCGTAGAGGAACACGCCGTACGCCCACCAGTCCACGGCGGCGCCGTGCGCGCCGCCGGAGGCGACCTCCGGGGCCACGTACTCGTGCGTCCCGACGAACGAGCACGACCGCGCGGACACAGGCTCTGCCACGAACCGCGGGGGCGCCGGATGCGCTGCCGCGGCCCGCCGCCTCCGCCGCTTGAACGGGAAGAGGTGGTCCGGGAAGCAGGACACGCTGGCCGCGTCCAGCTCACCACCCTCGTCCGCCTGCTCGTCCGCGGTGCCGTTCTCCAGCGACGGCGACGACGTGGACACGAGCGACAGGTCGAAGTCGGTGAGCATGATGTGGCCGTCCGCCCGTATCAGCACGTTCTCCGGCTTGAGGTCGCGGTACACGATGCCCATCATGTGCAGGTACTCGAGCGCCAGGAGCACCTCCGCGGCGTAGAACCTGGCCGGACGCAAGCACGCACGTGCTCGACGGCGTTAGCACCAGCGCTTCGATCGACATGAAAGGATTAGTCTTGCGTGGCTGTTTGGGTGTGTACGTACCGAGCGGAGGGGAGGGGGAAGCGGCGGGAGGGCATTCGGTGACGGAGGGAGTGGAGATCACCGCCGGGGCAGAACTCCATGACGACGCAGGAGAAGTGCGGGGTGGCATCGAAGTCAGCGAAGAGGGTGGGGAGGAAGGGGTGGTCGAGCAGCCGCAGAATGCGCTTCTCGGCAGCCGCGCGCTCCAGCTTCTGCTTCTTGGCCACCGCCCGCCGGTCCACCACCTTCATCGCGTAAAGGCACGGGCTTTCCTGCGCCGTGGCTGCCGAGCTCCGGAGCCGGCACAGGTAAACCGTCCCAATGTCGCCGCCGCCGATGCGGCGGACGAGCTTGAAGTCCCTGGGCCCGAGAGACGCCGTGGAGGCCGACGCCGCGCGTATCGCCGCCCAAGCCACGTCGCCGGACCGATGCGGCCGGAACACCGATGCCGCCGGCGGCGGCGAACAGGACGCCGCCTCAACGGTAGGCGACGGTGAGCAGTCGAACGAGAGCCGCGAGAGGCTGGAGCAGCGCGCAAGGCTGCCGGTGCTGCTCGCTGAGCTGAGGCTCGAGTTGGGCGCCCCCGTCGACGACGCCGTCTCCATGTCCGACAACCCCTCCTCCGCCGGCGACAGCTCCAGCATCGCTTCCTTCGGCGGCGGCGACGCTGGAGGCCCCCTCGGCGGCTTGGCGAGAGCCGGAGCGCGCACCGCAGCTACCATTAACACAACGCTCCTCTTGATCCGTCTCAGAGTGATACCCCCCGCTTTGGTTTACTCTCCAAAGTATTCTGTGCGTTGCCGAGGCAGTTGGTGTTTGGGCATTTTATACCAACGGCGAGGGGGCAGCCAGTGACGTAAACAAATCCTCGCCTCACTGACACGCGGGCCACGTGTCTATGACATGGCCCGCACGGCAGGCCACCTGGCGCGTCGCGTGGCCGGTGGCAGAGGCGTGAATAGTGGGAAAAGCGCGGGAGAGCCAGAGGGTCACAGGAGGAGACGTGCGGGCATAGGGGATCCGAGCTTTTCCGGCGGTGCCCGGTAGGGGTAGTTCCGTCATTCCACCTCACCTTAGCCTTTTTTCCCCTTCGACTATTCACTTTTGCTGCACACTACTACACTGGAGTTAAATGTGAAAGTCAAAGCGGATCGGGTGTGGCGTGCAACAGGGGGGAGTTGCCAGATGGAACGGAACTGTTGACACGGCGTGTCACCGCTGCCCTATATCAGCTCCACAGCAGGTCCGGCTATCGACGAAAACGATATTCTCTAATTAAGCATCATATTATATGATTAGCACTAATTAAATATAATAAATACTAATTATAAGCACTGTACGGTTGTCTAGCGTCTTGGCGAGCTTAAAAAGAAAACTGGATTTGCAAATCAGACGTCCGAACTAAATTTTAGAAAAGACTAAATGCTGGTGGTTCGATGGAGCGCAATAGCAAGCTTGACGTGTGGTTAGCATTATATTATATGATTAGCACTAATTATGTATAATTAATACTAATTAAAGCACTGTGCGGCAGGCTAACATTTTGGCGAGCCTAAAAGGAAGACTAGATTTAAAAAACGGATATCCAAAGCTAATTTCTTTTTTAAAAAAAACTAAATGCTAGCTGTGTCAGTGGTTCGATGGAGCGCAATAGCGAGCTCGGCGTGTCGTTGGAGCTGACACGTGGACTATGCGACGTGGCTCGCTCACTACTCAAGAACAGTTGGTGTTGCTTAGGTTTTGAATTGATTGATCCGAACAGTTTATGGATACGTAACCTGCGCTGTGGTGCCAAGAGATGGCTGTCCTGCCTGCATGCGAAATGTGGAGAGCGAAGAAGAACAGTTTGGGCGATGGAGAACCTTGTTGGAATCTTCGGGCTCGTGCGGCCGTCTACGAGATCTAGGACAGTGACAACGTTGTCTTCTCGATTTTTTTAGTTTCAAACTGTTTTAGTTTCTTCGATGGATTACTTTTACATGTATTTATACAGGTAGCCATTGAACTCCGATTCGGATCTTACGTTTGTGCACCCGAAGTTCACCCAGGGTCCCTAAAATGCTCGTGCATTTTTTCTACATCTTGCTATCGAACGTCGATCATATTGGTAACATTAATCACACATAGGATGAGGGTTGTACCAGGTCACCGTGACTTCCTTGCTTTCTCTTTTCCCTCGGAATCTACAAGACCAAAAGGATTTTGAACATATGTACCATATGCGCCGCAGCGCTGGAGCTAGAACTGAGCAGCAAGCGTAGAAGCAGCACAGTACAGCTAAACGCCCGCTAATTATCGGTAGCAGACGAAGTTTGCCTGTTACGTGAGCAAGCAAGGGATTATTTTGTCAGAGTTGGTAATTATGACTGGGCAAGAAATGTCAATGCGTTCAGCTGTTGGCACAATTCTTTTCAGTTGAGAGCTGGTGTCTTTCTATGAATAAATAAATAGAATGTTTCACCAATTTTTATTTCAAAGTGGCGTATCGAGATAATTTTTTCAAAACGGTTTATCGGTATTCAGTTCATTTACATAAGCATTCAAGTTAAGATCAAAAGTCATCAATCATAGTTATAAGTTATCGAGTTGCAGCCGAAAAGAACGCATGGTAAATTAAGTCCAAGTACCTAAACTGCAAGGCATTTGCTTAATCTAGTCCTTAGAGGAGTCTTCTGGCCTTGTTCTTTTCAGCTTTTTAAAGCTACTTTTTAGCTTTTCTATAGTAACTAGATTTCAAGCGAAGTATCTTTTTAAGATGGGATCTACAAGTTACTTGTAGTATACACTGTAGTGACTTCATTTATATCAGCCAAAATCGCACGCGAGTTTCTGTTACTTCGTATTCTCTCTTGCTAAAAGTTCAAAAGTTATAAACTGCAGCTATAAGCTGAAAACAAAAAAAAGCCGTATAGGTCAAAGGGCTAAACTTTAAGCAAAACAATAATGTCAATCCCTTGAGTAATGTAATATCGGGAGTCAGGAGAAGAAAGTGGGTGCACCGTGACTTTTGCGTTCTCGCGGAGACGAATATTACAGGGGGAAAACACGTTCGTTGAATTCTATAATGTTGGTGACGTAGTTTGTATTAAATTTTCAGCGGTGAATTATCAGCTTATTCAAATAACAAATACTTGTTTATACAGGTAAATAGGTAGACCATGTATATGTTCCATCTTTTATGATTTTTGTTACGTAGTACGGAATGAATTCTAGTAGTGAATTTCTATAACACGTTAGCGGTTTAAATTAAAGTCTCGTATAAAATTTTCAGCTCATTTAGATAACAAATGCTCACTTGTATGGTTGACAAAGACGAACGGCGCAGAAAAAATGTTTTGTTGACTTCCATTATTTTTACATACCCTGTGCCTCCGTCGCAGCCTCCACCAAGCAACACAAATAAAATGGTATTAATTTAGTGTTTTAATTAACACTAATTAATTACTATTAGTACTAATTAATTGCACTTAGTGTTAATTAATGAGTGAACAATGCGCTACATCGTGAAAACAGTGCTCCCGTGGCATGGCTCCTTGGCAGGAGGCACTCACTCAATGGCAGCTCTCGGCTGGAGCCAGCTATCGTGTCAGCTTGTCCTGCCACGCTCCTAGCCTTTTGCTGAGCTAGGGTGGCAGGCAACATATGTTGTTTGTCTCGCCTTCCGAGTTTAGAGTAGAATGACTATTGCAAAGACGATTATTTTTTCCTTTCATCTTGAGTCACTTTTTTATACCGTAAATTTAGATGACTGAGCGTGTAACTTCAGGAGAAGGTGAATTAGTACACAACAACTTTAAGTGATCGAGAATAATTTTAGGTGACTAAGAGATAAAAAATTTTAGTCGATTGTGAAATAGCAAAATCCATTAAAAATGTTAGAGAGCCATAATCGAGAAAAACGTTGTTGGGGCCGTATGTAGGCCTGGATATCGAGCTGGCTCGGCTCGGTCTGGCTCGGTAGGATAACGAGCTGGCTCGTTATAACTAACGAGCTAAAAAGCTAGCTCGGCTCGGCTCGACCACAAGCTCGAGCTAGCTCGTTTGGCTCGTGAGCTAGGGCCAAAAAATGTAAAATGAAGACTACCTTACATTCCAGTGAGTCATACAGCACATATTCATCCATCATACATGCTAGCAGCAAGCAGCATATGCATACACATGCAATAGAGTACAAATTAGGTCCATGTCTCCATCATATATTCATCCATCAACTATCATCCATGCAAATTGCAAAGTACGACATCAGCTAGATTGACTAGACAGAAAGGGCTGCATAGACATAACTACATAAGTTAACATAGCATAATGACACATTGTTCAAGTTCCATCATAAGTTAACATAGCATGGCTCGTTTGGCTCGTGAGCTGGCTCGAGTTGGCTCGTTATAACTAACGAGCTAAAATCTTGGCTCGGCTCGTTATCCTAACGAGCTGAGCCGAGCCAGTCACGAGCTGAACGAGCTAACGAGCTTCGAGTTTTTCGTCCAGGCCTAGCTGTATGTGTGTACTGTTCTCAAAATCACACGACCTGATGTACGTGTCCGCGTGGCAATTTTTCTTCTTCTGTCGGTAATCGAGGTTGTCAACTGGATCCAACTCTTTCCATCCATCATTCGACGTCTACATGTTACATTTTGCTAGTACACATTTGTGACCTTGATAAATGGAGCCTGTGCAAATTGGCAAATCCCACAACAAAACATAACAAAGTGGCAAATTAATCATGATGTATGTGTGAGGAAATGATTTTGAGTCAAAAATGCGTTGCAGCCCCCTGCCCATCATTCCGCCTACCCGATTAGCAGCACGCTAGCTTTAATTAGCCATCCCCTTAATCCCTGTTAGGAAAAAAATTAAGACAGCTTAATCAGCACCGATGGTCCTAACTAAAAGCACAAGCAAATTAAGCGTGCATGGCCCTACGGGGGCACACCAAACTGCACCCGTTGGCTGCAAAGCCAACCCTCTTTCACCAAACAAAATCTCCAGTGCAGGTTCCATCCACGACGCGACTCGTCACGCGTGGCGACATGGAAGGAGGCGTTAGCTTAGCTTTGTCTCCGTGCTGTTCTTCCTGTCGCGTACGTGAACTGACGATGGTTGGTGCCCGTTTGGCTCCTTTCCCTTTCGTTCATTTGACACCAGTGCGTACTCCCTCTTATATGGAGCAGTAACTTAACAAAAGCAGACACACATTCTTATTCTTCTTCTTCTAAGACGGCAAGTAGACGCATTACGTAGGTGCGGTGTTGTGGACCGTGCACTGCACACAAGGAGGAGCCAGGAATTACGTGGCCAAGTTGTTGAAAAAAGAGCAAGAGGACACGAAGCGAGGTGCCAAGGTCAAGGTGCGAATCCAGAACACGGCCAAGCGTTTCCTCGTTCCTCGCGGTTTATGTGTCCCCCACCGAACGAGTAGTACTGATTTAACAGTGGTCGATCCAAAAGTGCACATTATTTTTTGTTTGATCCTTCCTAGCACATCACTGTATATACGGCGAGGAATCGTTCGTCGACGCCGGCCGTCGTGGCAGCGTCATTCAGTGGCGGTGTTGGGTATGGACTTCTAGCGTCCAGATTATTTTTTCACTATTTCTAAATTTTTTTTTCTAATTTTTTAGTTTTTCCCGGTTCTTTTTCGTATTCGTTTCATTATACGGACCGGGCTAACCATTTTTCTATTTTTAAATTTTTATAAATTTAATTATGTCAAATAAACCACCATCAGTTACAATATAATTTTAGTCAACTACAGTAAATAATCAACTATAAATCATAAAAAATTAACCCAGCCGAGCATACCTTAATAGAGCTTAAAGAGGTTGCTCGCTCATGAGCTCAAGCAACCGCCTGTGACGTCATTGCTCTTTTTCTGCCACGGTGCACGTCATTGTTATTACTACTTGCTAACACGTCCTCTCGTGTCTCTTCGCCTCTCGTTTTCGACGGGGAAAGATATGGAGATGCTGATCGTCAGGTGACGCGTCTGGTTTGGCTGGCTGGGGAGGCCCGTTCGTTCCCTGGATCTGGCAGCCTGATATATACGGCATTATGCCATGTGTCACCGCTAGCTACCGTGAGCTCGATCAGCACAAATCAGTATAACTTCCTGCGCACGTGCTCGTTGAAACTAGCAGCTAGTACTACTACTACTACTACTATTCTGCCCTACTGTCTCCATCGTCGAGACGTACGTGCCTAGCTCCAAGCCATGCATCCAGCGTCGCCGTTACATACGGTGATGCGATCGGGCATCGGGCCTTCCCTAATCTTGGTTCCTGGCCGTGAAGTTTAATTCTAAGCACACGTTCATTGAAATTGGTTCTGATCCGTCTCTTCTGTCTAGATCACCTGGCCGTGCTTCCAACCCCCGGAATCCGAGTCCGGGAGCAAGCTTTCTCAAAGTTTGCGGCTTCTTGTAAAATAATTTCCTAGAGAAAATAAGAGCTAGTTAATTATAAGAGCCTTTTTAAACTATCTAGGGGAAGTACTTGTCCCTATTGGCAGCATAGTTGCAGCAAGGAAATGGCTTCCAAGGTAGTGGTGTTGTACTACCAAGGTCAAACTGATAGGACTACCTGCGCGTACTCAATTTATCTGGCCGTTCGATATAGACTAGAGAGATCAATTAACTAACATCATTAGTACACTCATGGTGCAAATTTGCCTGGATAAATGCCAACCAAAAGTACACTGAATCGCGCCAAGAACTCATCTGATCTCTCTCTCTCTCTCTCTCTCTCTCTCATTTTCCTTCTTAAAAATGCCTGATAAGACACGGTCTATACTAAACTAGTGAGGCGGCTTTAGTTCTTTAAACACACTATACGGCATGTTCTTTCTTTGTCTGTGACTGATACTTGTAATTTTTGTTTAAAATTTTTTAATTCTGGGTTATTCGTAAGAAAGATTACAAAGAGAGATACTACTTTACAATTTTGACTAAGGGTAGAATTCAAAGGTAGAGGGAGAATTCATGGCCATTGGATCTTTAATCCAACAGTTCTAAATCTGGATGATAGTTAGAAAGAAAATATTTCCGGATGATGTTTAACAAAATTCTATGACTAATATAGATATTGGGCTTTTAACATGTACTACAATTAACTTGTAGACTTCGTCTGAATAAAATACTTCGTTTAAAATTTAGATATAGTAGAAAAAAACTAAAAACAGTTTTTAGAAGTAGCAAAGAACAAGGTCTCTATATATAGAGAGGGTTTCCTTTCCTTAAACAAATGTTAGGGGTTCTCGATTTTCAGTTGTAGTGCACGCCAGTACACCACCATGTGATCTCCCTAGCTGCCTTTCAAATTGACTAGCAGCTCCCCACAGTGAATCATAAGAGGCGCAAGTGAATCAGAGAATATCCGTAGGTGATTATTGGGACTCAATTATTTGCGGACAAATTAAGAAGGCCGGCCGGGCCCACTGCCCAGTAGTAGTTCAACATGCAAAGACAGAATTATGCATATGCTGCCCCTGTGGTCCTGTTCCCTTGAGCTACTGGATAGCACATATGCTAGGGTTTGATGAATGATCATTGTAGTACTATAAAAGTCTGATCGCAGCAGCGAAGTTTGAATGAAAGAAGTGATGTTTCTGAGCAAGAACCTGAATTTGATGTAGCATTGGTCACTAATTACATTTGATGTTTCTGAGCAAGAACCTGAATTTGATGTAGCATTGGTCACTAATTACATTTTGATTAGGACTCCTATCTCCAACATGTGTAACCCTACCGGGGCATGTGAATGGCAAGGCTAGCGTATATCAATGGAAGATAGTTCAACCAGTATGGCATAGGCATCCAAACGTTTTAATCAAAATGCAGATTCCATGTACTGATGTACACCATATGTCTGGCATTTTTTTTTGTGCTCAGTGCGATTGACCAAACATGGACCACGGACACAGAGACATATGGTTCGGCTACACAGATCAATGCTCAGATCGAGCGACATTCTAGGATCCGTTTATTTCGGTTAAAATTCTGGTTTCTGAACTATCTTTTATTTTTTTTTAAATTTCGTTTTTTCTAGTTTTTTTAGATTTTTTTGAGTTTTTTGCTGGTTCTTTTTTCCCGTATTCATTTGTATTATCCGTGATGGACTAATATATTTTTTTCATTTTATTTTTTTAAAATTTAATTATGCCAAATAAATCATCATCACGTACAATGCAATTTCAGGCATAAACCGGTTTTTTAAGCCCAAACGGGTGGCCCCAAATTAGTCAATGAACCGTAACTAGAAAAGCTTGTCAAACTCTGACACAGCTTCGCCATAACTTCGAAACACTACATGATCAATTATTTAACTTGGGTGCCGTGATCTAGATAGTCGTAACTGCAGATCGATGCATCACGTGCAGATTAATTAGCCCGTCGAGTTGTCATGTAGAGCATAGCAGTACTCAACTATTACTATCCAGAAGCTGAGGTATACGGAGAGCATGATCAAGTTACTAATACGCAAACTAATCACGCAGTGCACGCGTTGCATTGCATTGCTTGGCTTGCTTGAAAAGCCCAAGAAACCTGGAGTGTCTTGAGAGAAAACTGCACTACTAACAACGGGACAGGCGCGGCAATATTCACGCTGCGTTGGTAGGGGGACAGGGAACGCGCGGCGCAGAGGCGATGCCCCGTTCGTATCACCCAAGAACCCTACAGCCATTAAGCAAAGCATCGCATTTGTCTGAAGCTAACTGAACTCTCAAGGAATCTTGCGAAGAACCCTAATTGAGCCTGCCTCCCTGTTTGTCGGGCCGCCCAGTATCTTATTTGCTCTTCTGATCCCTGTTCGTGATCTCTTAGTTTAAGAGGCTTGCTTGGCCAGCTCATAACATGCTCACATGGCTAGCACAAACTAGGGTTAGTACTAGCTAGTACTATATCAGGGCTCACCAATTTAGCAGTGGTACTATCACAATTTGTTTATATATATGAGCCAATCAGCAATGCGATGATGCGCATGCATGCGTGGTTGTGCTGCTAAAAATACTAAAATGCGTGGATTGTTGAATATTGAGCCGTGGGCGATGTTGCATTTGTGGACACATTGTGACCTCGCTTAGTAGGTAGAGTGATGAAGTAGTACCAGCTAGAGCACATTGTTTAAGCAGTGGGAGGACTAATTTAGTACTGGCAGTAGTATTTTAGAGATAGGCATGTGTTGTAGTCTTGTAGATCCCATCTTTTTAGCTTACAAGTCCGTTCTTTTAAACTGTGACCGGTATATTTAATGAAAAGTACTAGTTAATTGAAATGGAAGCTAAAAGCCAGCTAAATAGCAAAACAAACAGAGTCTATGACTTATGATTTTTTCTGAACAAATAAATAGAATGGTTCTTTACCATCTTTTCAAAATAGCGTATCGAGATATTTTCAAAGCTAATTATCAGCTTATCGGCATTCATTTCATTCGACAGACGCTCGTGCTAGAACCAAAAGCCATAACCGCAAACATAAGCTAACAACAACAATCGAAAAGAACCCACCTGTAATTTGATGCGCATGCAGAACAATGGTGTTGTAGGATCGAGTATAACAAATTAGAGGGGGTGAATGACTCTTTCAAAATCTTTGCATAAAAAATCAACAACAACACGCAGCAGAATCATAACCACATAAGCACATCAAAACCATGGGCCAAATAAGGCAAAATTTTGGAAAAACAAAGTCTCACCGGTTAAAATCAACACGATTTCAAAACCAAAAATACATGTAACTTTTGATTCATAGATCTAAATGATTCAAAAATTGGTATACGCATTCTCTAGAATGTCATAAACTATTCCAATCAACGATTAAGAAAATTGTTGTTAAAATTGTGATATTTTTTATTTCAAGGAATGTTGCACTAAAACTAGGTAAAAGAGAAAAATAAGGAATATAACGTGTTCGTGGGTAGAGCGTGACCAAGATGGCTCTAGATGTATTTCCATGTGTCATTGCAAGCAAGAACTCTAGAAGATTTGAGACAAAAACACCCGGATCAAGAAATCTCTCGACAAGATCAAATCTAAGCAAAACTAGGTAATTTTTAGAACTTGCAAAACATGATGCCTAGATAGATGGGAATTGATTTCCATGAGTTATCGCCATCACTTACATATCCTTGACATAGAACAGGATTAAGAATGGGAGAGAAGAGATTAAGACCAACAATATCAAGAGCAAATCAACAAAAACAAAAGATATCTATGAGAGATTGATAAAGTTGATATATTGCTACTTAAGAATGAATATTTTACAGTCACTCCACCTGAACGAAAAGATAGCACACTAAAACACTTACACTTCTCAAACTCCAACTCTGGAACACTCGACTTCAATGAGTAAAACTAGGATGGTTGAGTGATTAACTAGCAAGTATTCATCCCAAATGTTAAATAGACAAGACAACCTATCCCATCTAACCCTAATAGATACTATTCATTTAGCATAAATACTCGTTAATCCCACAAAACATTGATTTTCCTCACACATTACATTTATACATGCTTTTTGAAGCACACAAGTCGAATCTATTAAGTCTTTAGTCTTTGATCTAACCTGATATTATCAGTTTCTCCTCGATCTAAATCGCTTTCCCAAGGGCCAACCCAACACTGCGGTTTTGATCTAAGATAGTTTTCGGTATTTTGGTTAACTTACCAAAATACCTTTCTTGACCCGTTAAATAAACATGGCAATCAGCTCCATCTAACCATAATGAATACTATTCATTTAGTACAAATGAGAAAAACTTGTTAACCACACCTAATAAGAGTTTTACTCACACACTGCACTTATATATGCTTTTCAAAGCATATAAGTCCGAATAGCTTGGTCTTTATCTTTCCTTGTAAGTAATCGCACATGCTTGCCACGTGTATGTGCACCACTAGCTTGCAACATATTGGCAAATATCTCCCGCTCTGGTTCCACCGGATCACGCCTTACTTAGATCGACCAAGTAACCTGGTACAACCCATCGCTCGAACTTTTCTTCAATATTTTTCGTCTTTCTTGTGTCATGCTTGAGCTTAGCCATCTCACCCAGCATTCTTGATCGTTCTAGATCTCAACTCTTTTATGAGTGTAGCCCCGATACTTGCCATTGACTATGGTTAACTCCAAACGACACTGTACATCCAAAGACCAAGAAATCATTTTTAGGCACAAGTTCTTATAACTTGACCTACGTTAACTAAAATATGCATTATACACCACATATGCACTGATTTAGGTGAAACTAAATTATTCCAGGACTCATTTTTCCAAAACCACATTTCAACATAAATGAAAATATTTCTGCCGGTCTGACCGTATGCCCTGGCCGGTCAGACCGGTATTGCCTAGTGATTTGATCGGCTACGCTGAGTGGTCAACCGGTTTTGCTGACATTCGGCACTAGAAAAATTTAAAGTTATAAAATCTAAATTTTTACTTTTTAAAATAATAATAGTTTATCACAACATAACACTGTAGCTTTTTATATGTTCCACGTTGCCATGCCTTCCACTCGAGCGATATGGTCAAAATGTTTCAGCATTCGACGGCGAGGAACGTGGCTCTGCTAGTGCTAGTACCAGTCCTAGTTTAACCTTTTGCACAGATCAGAGAGTCGATAGAGAAATTACATCGTTTAATTACACTGTGTTTCGGCGTGTCATCGTGGTCTAACGAGAGCACATTGATCCCCTGATTTGTGCAGCCATTGTGCTGTAGCATTGGAGTGCATTGGTTTGTCTTTCAATTCAGGAGAAGACGACGAAACACGCAGATGGAGCGTGTTCATTAGCTGGGCTAGTGTTCCAGAATGATTACTGGTAGTAGTGGATCAAAAGGGCTGAGGAGGGAAGGGTAGGTCAAAACTGGATCAAAAGGGCACTGCACGCACACGATCTCGTCCTAAAATCCCGTTCTCCAACGTAAAGGAGAAGCGAAAGAAAGCAGGCCTCGCAGAGTCCCGATGCCACCTCCTCCTTTATCCGTACAATGATCCACAGGCTCTTTCTACTCGTAGTACCCCCTTCCAGACAAAAGGAAAAAGCTTTTTCTTACCACGGGATGGGATCCGTAGCCTTTTGAAAAGCGAGCGATCGTCTGATGAAAGGACTTTTGTTTGGCTGCGAATTATGGGGTTTTTTTTCCAGTGTTTACTGTACATTCACATCCTTCACACCGGAGAGTGGTAAAAAAATCGAAAAAGTCCACAGGCACTGACCTACTCAACTGCCAATAATTTTTTTTAAAATAAATAAAATAATTTTTTATCGGTTTATTAAGTAGTATTTTGGGAGAAAAAAAGGCAAGAAGCCAAGGACTCTGCAGTACTCCGCATGCGGGAGGAAGACGCAGGGAGCTGCTGCACGACGAGACCAGACGAAGCGAAGGCTCCCATCGCCCGCCGTGACGCGACCACGACCTCTCTCTCGCTCTCTCTTGTATAATCTCTAGCGTCTACTAGGCTAGGCCTGCGGCCGCGCCGCCCTGCGCGTACGGCCTGCCGCTTCGATCCCTCTGCGCTGCACGTTGCTCCTCTAGGCTCTAGCCATGCACGCATGAAGCACTGTACCTGTGCCTCCCATGGCGTCACAACCTATATGCGTTATCTGTTTGCGGCCATGGACGAGGGAGATCCTACGCCTTTTTTAGGACGTGCTAGCATCCGCAAGCACGATGGCAGTTTTCCAACCTTAGTGTGGGTTTTTTAATATGATTTATTGTTTAAATATATAAATTCTGATTATTTATGAGGGTTAGTACGTACAGAAAATAGTCACATACGATTTTGGCTGGTACAGCTAAACGCAATACACTTTTTACAATGTTCCTATTGATTTCGTCTTGAAAAATGTGCTATTTAAAAGTTAATTATTGTAGACAGTACGAGCATAAGTCAATTTTAAGATGAAAAGAACTTAGTCTTGCCAACATATTCTATACAATTCAAACTTACGGCACACTTGTAATGCATCCCAATTAAAAAATGTTATGAAAAATTTTGAGGAATTTTTTTGCATATACTTCTAAACTTACTTTAATTATATATAGAATCTGAAGTTCAGATTTATTATATCTTAGCAGTAACAAAAAAGAGGAAAATCTGACAAATGTTAAGAATTCAAATTTGTCGAATCTTCTCCTTTTTTTTTTGCTGCTCTTAACATAAAATGAATTTGAACTTAGAATTCTATACATAGGTGAACAAAATCATAGAATATATGTAGAAATTTTCTTGAAATTTTTTTAGTTAGGGTGCACTGTGAATGCACCCCATGCTTGAGTGCATATGACAAACCCTAGATTGATTTTGTGAAGGTTTTTCAGTATATCCTTTATTCATCTGTCTTTTCCGTGATGCCGTTCACAATTGCATTATGTGGCTATAGGGTAGAGATCTATTTATATAATTCACCTTCAGGTGTTATAAAGTGACACACCTGTCTCCAGTACACCGTGATACTCCTGAACCATGTCACCAACCACGATCAAACATGCCAGTTTTATGAGTCTAAAATATATTAGTTCCTAGCACATATATCATATGTTATGATCAGATTGTTTACAATATTAATTCCAATTTGACCATGTAGGTCAACAGCCTGCATAGCCGATCCTATAATACAAACACTACTACAGAAAAGGTCATCACAGACGGTTCAAAAACGTCATCACAGACGGTTTTGTGAACCGTCTGAAATTATGGGTCAGTGATAATACGAGGTCATCACAGACGGTTTTCAAACCGTCTGTGATGCAAATATCACAGACGGTTTTTAACTAAAAACCGTCTGTGATAGTTATAATCACAGACGGTTTTTAGTTAAAAACCGTCTGTGATATATAGTTATCACAGACAGTTTTTAGTTAAAAACCGTCTGTGATATATAATTATCACAGACGGTTTTTAGTTAAGAACCGTCTGTGATATGTATAAATCACAGACGTTTTTTAACTAAAAACCGTCTGTGATATTGCCTTCTACTCCTAAACATATTTCTGTTTATTGGCTAGCCTCGGGAAATGCTAGACATACCCTTTGAAACAAGCAGATCAATATGTACATGTATATATCCAATTCATATCTCAATTCATTTCACAAACATAAAACATCCATTTTTATTAATATTAGAGCCTACCATTACAATATTCCAAAACAACGAGCAGATTACACAATAAGAACAACGAGCATATTACACAACAAGAACAACGAGCAGGTTACACAACAAGCAAAGATCCTCTATGCCTTTGACGCCCACCATCCTTCTCGCCCCTGATGCAACGCATGAGCTGGATGTCTTTGACGTCCACTATCATCGCCGTAGACTTGTGCGTCGTCTGCATGGATGTGGACAGCAAGGAGGAGGACAGCAAGGAGGAGGAGAACAGCAAGGAGGAGGAGAACAGCAAGGAAGAGGACAACAAGGAAGAACAGACCAGCAAAGAGGCTGAGTTTGGATTATATTTATAGGGGAGGGAGAGGGAGGGAGAGGCAGGAGTTCGAAATTTTTTGGCGCCGAGACAGAGAGGTAGAGCTACGATCCGTGGGGTGAGGTGCAGGATCGACTGGCCCAGCTGTCAGATTATTATAGACGGTTCTACATATAGAACCGTCTGTGATGAATGAATATCACAGACGGTTCTACATATAGAACCGTCTGTGAATTAGAGCACACAATTTTATATACCGATGTAATACAAACAACTAGTATGAAAAGATAAAATAGCAATGTTCTATATGACTTATATATACTCATTTGAAAGGTTTCAACGAGATCTACAACTTTGCAGTTGAAGAAAAATCCAAATTCCGAAAATAAGACCAAGAAAAAGGGCAAAAACAGAAACAAAAAACTTGCGACGCAGGTTTAGGTCCAAAGATGGCCGATTTTTGGGGTCTTGGAGGGCGACGGGCGCAAGCGGGTCGTTTTTTTGGATCGGGCTCGTCGTTAGCTTTCCAACGAGTACAAGAACGTCGAAAACGGACACCGTATGCAAAAGTTATGCCCGTTTTACTGAAAGTGTCTCAAAACTGAACCATACTCGGACTTAAGCGGGAAAATATGAAATTTTGAGGGATTGCAAGGCGGGAAACGTATCACAGACGGTTTTTATTATACAACCGTCTGTGATACTATAATATCACAGACGGTTTTATAATAAAAACCGTCTGTGATATTCCAGATTATCACAGACGGTTTTATAACAAAAACCGTCTGTGATATTGGAATATCACAGACGGTTTTTATTATAAAACCGTCTGTGATAATCTGGAATATCACAGACGGTTTTTATTATAAAACCGTCTGTGATATTATAATATCACAGACGGTTCAGCGGTAAGAACCGTCTGTGATACTCCTTTTTCCCGCCACAAATACCACAGACGGCCTCCAAATTAAAACCGTCTGTAATAGTGTAAATCACAGACGGTTTCACAAAACCGTCTGTGATTTGGCGTCTACTATTAGGCCTTTTGTAGTAGTGAAACCTAGCTAATTCTATCATATAATATACTCGAGTTAAACACACACACATATACATACATACGTACATATGTATGTATATTAAATTTTAGTAGATTTCACCTCAATAAATATGACGTCGTGCAAAGGAAGACTATGAGGGGGTGTGAGGCTGCAATGTACTCTCTCTCATGTTCTATGATAAAAATGAAATCTTTGGTTAGTTGTCATCGCATGTTGTTAATCATATCTCTCATGTTCGAGATCAATTGCCTGTACGGTCACTTTACGCCGCTAATTTGATGTGTAAGCAATCAAAATTTGCATCAGCCAATAGAAACGCACGAACAGGCAGCAGCATTACCCCAAAGGACTTGACCAAATTACACACAAAAAACTCATCAAGAAACAGCAGCTTGGGACTTTGTAGATCCTGCGCGCGAAGGAAGACTACGAGCGGGGTGTGAAAGTTCTTGATCTCGAGTTTGAATCTGAAGGGGCTGCTAGTTATGTTAGGGAAAAATACTCCGATTGAACAATCTACAACCTTACATGGGCACCGCAAAATGTGTCAGAGTGAAGTAGGTGAGCGTCACTAAGCTATGACTAAATATAAATAGGAATATAAAACTACTATAATAACTGCTACATATTCATCTTGATGCAGGTATTTGTAAGATAGAGTACCATGAGATTGGACGGGGTGTTATGCAGTGAGGTATGAGAGAAATACTTAGACCATGTTCACTTTATATCAAACTAGGTGAATGCCCTTGTGTTGCCATGGGGAAAAATATTAGCGATTTGTTGGCAGAGATTTGTAAGGATAATCAATGCGATCTGACTTTTAGAAGAACTTTTGGAGAGACTGAATTAGAAGAGTGGAACAAAATATTAGAGGTTTTTCTCAAATTACGCTGATAGAAGAGGAAGATACGGTGTTACGGGCTCTAGAAAATGATAAAGAGATTTTCCACCAAATCAATATCAAGCTCTGAAATTCATAGGAGTAAGAGATGTTAGAATGATAGATATTTGAAAAGCCTGAATTCCATTAATGATCAAGCACTTTGTGGCTGGTTGCTCATGACAGAATTCAATTAGTGGAACAGCATTTGAAAAGGAATTGGGATGGAAATATTCAGTGTAAATTGTGTGGGACAGATGAAACTACTAGATACATTATGTTTCAATGTTTTATAGCTCAATTTGCGTGGTGTCTTACAAGAGTGCTTGGAGAGGAGTGCTAAGTGCTTAACCCAACCACTTTAGATGAGTTTCATACTGAGATTTTGGGTCCTGCAGGAAGGAGTAACAAACCAGAGATTGTCCTGTTAGCAGCCGTGTGCTGGGCCCTTTGGTTGAATAGAAATGAGATGGTGTTTAATAACAAGTTTCTTTCTTCTCCATTGACGACAATCTACAAGATTACATCTTCTCTTCATCAGAGTTTGGCCAAGGAGGAAGTCAAACAGGAGGTGGCCCAAGTAAGCTCAGCTACCATGGCAAGGATGCGAAGACTTCAATGTGAGCAGACTGAAGCAAGCATGGGAATTGGCTGATATGAGAACTTCTCTTAGGAGTCGTGTGGAAAAACTTGATGTGTTTTGACTGGTTGCTTGACTACTAAGAACTAGTTTTGTTTGGTATTTGAGGAAGATGGTGGATTAGAACCTGTTCCAAGAAGCTCTAAACCTCAGTGTAATAATCTTTGGCAGTTACCTTCGTGTAGTTTCTGCATTCTTGTCTTTGTTTTAGCTGCAGTCGTCTTGCTATCCTGAAGTGTGTTGCAGAGCTACGCAGCTGAGATGCTGGTGGAAGAGTTGTTCCAGTCCAGGCAATCTGGTGGACGCTTTCGGTGTTCCATATTAGCTGTCTGTTTTGCTTCTCTGTTCTTTCATGTAAAGCTGGTTCTCCAAGATTGTACTAATTTTTTTAGATGGATTGTACTAACTGTTCATGTGACCATCTCCCATGGGCCAAAGCAATGCACCCATAAGCCATAATGACGTGACGCAGGTTAATTAGACTTGGTGGGGGACAATGGTCAGCCTGGGCCACTATGCAGCCGGTGTAGTATGCGAAGGCCAGGTTTTTTTTTGTTTTGTTTTGTTTTTTGAGAACTCATAAGTGGTAGTAATTCAGAAGCAGAGTACAGAGTGGCTTGGATTGATCCCAGCTGATCGTTCTGAGCAAGCTGCTCGGTTGGGCATACATTGTGATGTCTATTGTGAGCCAAATTATTACATGAGCATTGACATTGTTGGATGGGCGTGCATGCATGTATAGTTTGCATGAACTACTAGTGTTACAGTTTGCTTGGTGTAAATTTGCTCTTGTTATAAGTTTGTAAAGAATTGCAAGAAGTTTCTTAATTCGGATAAAATCACAAGCTTTGACGCCAATTCTCTCGCTATACTTACAAGTTGGTTTCAGTAGCTCCTGAGCACATAGCTATCGATTAATCATACAAACCGGATGCAACTTTACTATTCTTAAGTTTCGTTTTTTAATTTTTTTTGGCCCTTTTTAAACTTTTTTTATCAATTCTTTTTCCCATGATGGGCTAACATGTTTTTCTATTTTTAATTTTTTAAATTTAGTTACACTAAATAAGCCATTATCAACTACAATGTAATTTCAGCTAACTACAATGCAATTTCAGTCATAAACCAGCTTATTTCAGCCCAACCGAGCGACCCTTTTATGTGATGCAATGATTAATGTTTCACCAGACTGTGAAGCCAACTAGCCATAGGTCCAACTCCCATGCTCTGTTCACTTTTTCTTCTATAAACCGATTTTGTACAATAAATAGTTTTTCTATAGCACCTAACTTTCAATCGGAATGTCTTTTCAAATCAGGGTCCACTAGTCGATTATAATACACGCTATAGTGATTTTATTTATATCGACTAAAATTATACACGAGTTTCTCTCTACAAGTTTCTCTATAACCTACTACTATTCATAAGCTAAAACCAAAAACCATCAATAAAAATCAATATGTATATTTTATCCACCACTGTCTCATGCTAGATCAATTATTTGACCAGAAACCTGATCTGCAATTGCGGACTACACCTAGTCTTACAAAAACAATTCTCTCATTAGAAGTCCTATCCAAATGTTCCTACATTCAATTGGTCAGAGAGGAAAAAAAGTTGCAAAATACAGTGGGTTAGTTCCCTATTACAAGTTACATTTTCGCCAGAATCAACACTGCAAGAACAACATAATTAGCAGGCAACACATGTTATTCTGAAACAGCTTCAAATAAACATCCATTCATGATATCTGCATCATCCACATAAAAGTAAGAATTAGATAGTTGGGTATACTGCAGATGCAAACAACAGTTTATACTTATTTGTAAAATGTTGCTCTCAATTAGCAGATTGATTTTCATATGGCAGTGAATTATCATATCATATCACATTTGAATAATGGCAATAATTATAATAAGTACAGATGAAACACTTCAAATGACATAAGATGTTTTTTTTTTTTTGCAAAGAAACATCAATAAGTGTACTGCAAGCAAGCTTTTTTTTTTTTTGCAAAGAAACATCAATACGTGTGCTGCAAGCAAGAACTTTCAGAGATACAACATTATGTTCCAATAAATCATCCTGCGTTATGGTCTAAGCACTAAGTAGCGCAAAGCTAAGTGAAACAGGCAAACAGCCTAAGCTACAGTATGATGCAAGTTAGGCCAAACCAGATCATGCCATATAACAAGACATGTTAACGGGTCCATCATGACTGATAATGCCACTAGACAATAATCAAAGGGAACATCTAAGTTACCATTTTATCAAGTGAGAATGAAGAAAGAAAATTGGCCTAGGTTCAAAATTGACTATCCACACAGAAAATTTTAGAACTGTGTCTACCATCACATATTCCAGAGACGCAGATAAAAATCAAATGAGAGTAATGTTTGGGGTGTCAAGCAAAGGGCAGAAGGTCTTATTCTCTTCATTGACTAATAAGTAGTAACTTTGCCAAGGGTTAAACTTAAAACCGTTAAAGTATTCATCAGTTAAGCTTCAATAAATAAATAAAACTTTTTAAATTGACTTAAAAACACAAGCTAACAATGCAGCCCTATCTGAATCATTTTCAGTTTCATGTTTCCACAAAAAGGCATAAAGAACCCAATAGTAACACAAGATACCCGAGTCATGTATCCACGAATCATTATCCATCACTACACTTAAAAAAGTACAGGGGGGGAAATCGAATCCAACAACAAATTAGAAATTCAAGAAGCACATACCACTAATCTGCGGAAGGTTTTGATGACAGAAACCTTGTAAGCCTCCTTTTAACAGCATATGACATGGATTGACAATAGAACTAAGAAGGAAAGTGTAGCTAACTAAGTCAATTCCCTATCTCATCAGTTTTGGAACTCTTGTGCTGCCATAGATAAGCCGAGTTAACAAACAAACAAATTGTTTTACGAGGGAAATTGTTAGAACAGCAAAGAAATGATGACTGTATGCTACCTTACTTTTCTTGTGCTTATGCACGTCTGCTGAATCTTCCATTCCCTCATGCTTCCTCTTCTGAACAATTTGTGGACATTGTACAAAATAAGGTATATTGTTTGAAGTGATGAGTACAACTTGGAGCTATTGAAGTTTAAAAACATACAGAAAAAGGGCAAACCTTCTCATGATGCTTCTTTGAATGGTCGCCCCCAGAATCATGATGCCCACTTTTATCCTTTTTCTTATCTTTGTCCTTGTCTTTGTCTTTACTCCGATCTTTATGCCGATGTTTGTGCTTCTTATGCTCCTTGTCTTTATCTCTGTCTCTGTCTTTGTGCTTTTTATGCTTCTTCTCTTTGTCCTTGGACTCACTTTTCGATTTACCCGATATAGTCGGTATACCTTTTTCAGCCTGTTGTTTCGTTCAATGTGGTAAAGAGTATGATGAGTAAATGCAGTAACGCCATAAAGGAAGTGGGATGATAGAAAAGATCTTACAGAGGGTAAATCTACTGGAGCTGTTTCTCGAAGCTGAAACGCTTGCCCCAGTGTTTCCATATCAAAGGGCTGAATATAAGCAGGTTTGTCCCGCAAGTACGCATTCTGAAGGAGTTGATCTAGCTCCATTCCTTCTCCTTTACGAATTTCAGTGTCTCCGACAACATTGTGAAGATAATGTGTATCTGAGATTGCCAATGGCAAAGGCCTCTTGCAAAAGAAATCATGGTGCGCCAGCAGTTTGTAGTGGCTTATTAAATCAACAGCACCAGTGAGCTCCCTAGGCCCTAAAATACAAAAAACATATTATGGACCACCAACATTGCAAACAACCAGGGTTTGGAGAAGGATGCACAGCAAGAACCATGTTGTGAAAATTAAAATCAAGCTTACAATCAACACGTGTTGCACTCGTAGGGTCCAAAAAGCAGCTTATTGTGATTTTATGAAGCACAACAGAAAATACTATTGTCCAACAAGCATATTGTAGACCACAAAGATGTCAAAATGAGGAAAACTTGGCCATGGCTTGGATGTTTCATAGTGCTTTAGGCACTTCAAGCTCAGGACATCAACAAAAGGGTTTTTTTATCGATAACATACACAAATCTATGGCAACAACAAAGATTAACGGAGGAAATCAACTAAAACTAGATGCCAAATGAAGCAGAATCATCTTTGAACTAAGTTGGGAATATTTTTTGGCTGAAATTCTTTTAATCTTTGATTATGTGGGGTAAAAAAACATCCATGATGAAAATTTAGAGGCAAAGTTCCCTAGTGGATGCAAATATGCATAGTCCCATTTTCCTGCATCTTAACAAAAGCACTACCTTTGCCAAACTTCTTGCCATCAGAATCCATAAGATTGAAGCTTGATCTACACATAACGCATCTTCACCTGAAATTCAGTTAGACAAAATTTTACAGCTGTTGCAAGTCAATTGGCCTCACTATGAACTAATGAACAGTGCGATTGAATTGGTCCTAGTAGCATAAAGCATAATATCTATTGAAAATAAATTGATTCCATTTCCTAAAATCAGACTATCTATTGAAAACAAATTTACCCCACTTCCCAAAAGCAGACCGTCCATTATGCATCTACATATGCAACCACATAGAGATGTTCAATCCTGTGACCACACAAATATAAATAAACAGTGCACGGTCAGCTAAAGTCTGCCAATCCTAGAAGACATGTACAAAAAAATCTCATCTTATGCAACATATATCTTGTTTTCTTGCACTTTTTACTGGCAAAGCATTACAATCGGGCAACTTAACTAGCGTTATGGCACTAAGTCTCTTTCTTGTTTATAATACTGAAACTAATGGTTGCTTGTACAATTGTTGCAAATTACGCTATGTTGAATTCCTTGCTTCCACACAGTAGCAAAGTAGGGATGTTTTGGGCATTAATTATGAATGGAGCACAGCAAGTGAAGGATTCTTGCTCGAGTTGGTAGATTATTCTTTGTCGCTCATGCATGAAGCAGTAACAGAGCCAAGATTGATACAGTAAAATGGGGGGAAAGACACCAAAGCGTGTGTCCAAAACATCTCTAGGCTAGCAGACATAACCCTTGTGTGATCTAGTTTCTAGTGGATCCAAGCCGCAAACTGTATGCGACCTAAAGTTTTACTCAAAAGCTCTTAAATCGGTTCCAAAGTTTAGTAGTAGAAACTAAAAGATTAGAATGCTTCATGAACCAAATAGCAGCTTTGGCCTACCTCAATTACCAGATTATGGCAGCATTTTTCTCCTTTTAAATTAGATGATTACATAAGACATGTGTAACATGTCATTTGGATTGCAAAGTACACGCAGCGAAAATTCCTAGTAGCAAAATTTTGGCTACAGTTTTCTGTTGGCACTACGGTGAGCATCAACCATAAGACCACATAGTACGCCATCAATCTCACATACCAATACTAGTGCTAAAATGTAAACACTTACAAGTATCACAATTGGGATGACAGAGCACTACATAGAACCGACCAGCATGCCACCAGACCATTTCCTACATCGGCTCCAGCAAGATAACTAGGCAAGCGGCAACCGACCCACCCGCTGTGTTGAAACTCCAAATAGCGTAATTATTACTTGCAGCATCCAGCATCGTAACTAATAATAACAGCAATGTTCACTAAGCCTAATTAAACCAACAGGACTCAAGATACGACTCCAAAACCCTAAATCATAGTTTCCCCAAACCTGCAAGGCCAGGGGCGGGGCAAATCCGCAAGTGAAGTCAGTACTGCTGCTCTAAATTTCTAACAATGGACGCATTTACACTAACTGCACGGAGTATTATCCCAGAAAGAATTGGATTTGGGGTTCGATTGCTCGCAGTCACAGCAAGGACGAGAACGAATTAGGTCAAAGTGGAATCAACCAATCAATCCAAGCAAGCTAGGGCTTCCTCACCAGCAAAAGGAACCAGTCCGGATGGATGGATTTCCACTCCACGCCGAATTAGGGCAAAGCAGAGGAGGAGGAGGAGCGAGGAGTTGGAGCCGAGGTGTCGGCCTGCTTGGCTTCGGTGGAAGGACCGAAGGAGGCGACGCGAGGCGTGCTCGGCGGCGGCGGCGAAGGCTTTGGGGGAGGCTCGACCGCACCGCACCGGGGTTAGGGTTTTGATTTGAGGGTGCGTGTGGCCGTGGCCGTGTTGGACAACGAGAAGCTCAAAGAGGGGCAATATGGTAATAACAGGTCAACAATGGTTAATCAATTTTCACATGTGTTCAGATCCAATTAGAATCGGAGCTGAAATCGAATTCTAGAAACCAATTCGAAAGATTCAATTTTTTGCCTCTCTTAAGATTGGCTAATTCACTCTGTCACTTACATGTGGGGTCACCTGAGTCACTGACAATGGTGACAATAGGCCAGGGTGACAAATCTGTTGCCACTGAACTCATAAGAGTGACAAATAATTAAATTTTCCAACCAATTCCGATTCATGGGAGCAAAAGGGGTTACGTGTATTAAATTAAACAGGAAGGATGGTATTTCGGTCTGTAAATAGGACGTCTGTAGTTTGAGACATGCAAAAAGTACGAAGCACTCTTTTTTTCCCTTTTGTAGACGTCAATAAAACTTTGAACACTTTATACGTGGAAATATCTTCGTAACAGAGATTACCAGTGAGAGCGATTGGTGAATGACACCATCAATAACACCTTAATAGCTTTTTATCCACTGCCTAGAAGACTTTACCAAATTTTCGTTATTTGTACCAAGCATGCATTACGACATCTCCAGTGCGTGAACTGTCTTCTCTAGTCTACCCAACATGCATGGGCAAAAAAGGAAGCCAGCTTCCAGCTGGTACGTTCTTCTCCCTGGAGCTGTTCTTTTGCTTCCGACCTCTCCTGCCTCATTTGGCATTTGTTATTCATGTGGTCCGAGGAAACCGCACGCGGACCACGTGTTTTGGTTTTCTAGTACTAGTAGAGACTAGAGTTTGCCCACCGACAACTGGAGTAGTACACAACCTGACAGCATGTCAACGTTTACATAAATTTGCTCCGCAAGATATTTTGGCCCGTTTCAGTTTCCGACTTTTAATTTACTATTTCTTAATTTATTTTTATTTTTAATATTTTTTAGGTTTTTTTGCTTTTTTTTTGTTTTTCCTGTATTCATTCACATTGTCCATGATGAGCTAATTTATTTTTAATTTTTTAAAATTTAATTATGGTAAATAAACCACTATCAGTTATAGTAAAAAATAAACTAGCTACATTAAAAAAATTATAAACCATTGCTAAACTGAGCACTCCAAAAGACATAACCACTCATGGCGTCCAAGAAAGTGGGCGGGCAATACATTGCAGACTTGACCCACGGACGCACATGCAGTACACACACGTGACTACTGACTACGTGAGACACAGACAATGAGATCATTTCGTCCATCCAAATACGTTACAAACTTGCAGCATTGCAAAAGGACTCGTCCATGTACAAGCAGCTACTGTGGATGTGCCAGCTGTTAGATTGATCTCTCCCAGATTAGCCCAACGGCTAATCTGGACCTTGATCACGCGCCCTGATCGGGGGCGCTCAGCCCAACAACTGGCTGATGGGCCCCCGTCGCGCTGCGCTATATAAAGAGGTGGGGGCCGGCGGCTCGCGTCACGAGGTTCGACTGAGCCGTTCACCCCACCGACAAAACCCTAACCGATCTAGAGGGGGCGCAGCCAGCGGCGGGAAGCTCCACCGTGCCGCCACCGTCGCCGCTCACCGGGAGACGCCGTTCTTCCCCAACCGTCGCTGCCCGTGCACAGACCTCACCGACGAACCCGAGATGGCCACCTCCTCCTCCACGCCGTCGGACGGTTAGTACCTCTCCCTCTCCTCTCCACTCTCGGATCTAAACCCCAAGCGCAAAAGAGAGAACCAAACAATGGTATCAGAGCCTTACCCGAGGGGGCCGCGCCGACGTCGCGCGTCCTGGCCGCCGCAGGCCCGCTCGGGGCCGCCGTTGTTGCTGCGCCGCGCCGCGACGCGTCGCCGTCCCTCTACCACGGGAGCCGCCGCCATCTCCCTTGCGCGCGGAAGCCCGCGCCGTCCCCGCTGCCCCGCGTCCGCCGTCGAGCGGGTGCCGCCCGCTGCCGCCCGTGCCCTGGCGCCGCCCCACGCCGCCCACCTCCGCGCGCGAGCCGCCGCGAGCCGCCGCTGCGGGCTTGGCGCTCGGTCGCTCCGCCACCCATGCGTCGCCGCTCCCTTTTTCCCCAGATCCGAATTTTTCGGATCCAGCCGGCTCAATTGTTTTTAGGGTTAGGGTTTTCCCTCCCTTTTGCATCGGCAGGGAGCGCGTGGTGGCCGTCGGATGCGATCCGGCGTTCATTTTTGTTGGGCCGATTGCTTCTTGGGCCGGCTGTTTAGCCTGCGGGATTTTGGGCCCGCATGGGAGAAAGAGGCCGCGGGCGCGGTGGCCGGTTGGGCTGCCGTGGGCCAAAATGGCCGTTTGAACAGTATTTTTGTTAAATGGATTTTAATTGTTTTCAGAAGCATTTATTGAATGAAAATTGAATCAAATCTCTGTAAATTTTTGCACCAACGTGTTAAATTTCCAGAGATTAAAAGAGTACAGTTATGATGCTTCTGTATATTGAATTATTTTAGAATAATTACAGTTTCCGCTGCAAAAGTTAATCTTAATTGATTTTCATTATTAAATTCGAACTAACGGGAGAATTTAATTTTGGAAAAAAAATAGAGATAAATCCCAGATAATTATGATATTGTTATTTTCTGACCAACGTTGATAATAGCAGTATTATAATTTTTAATTGATGATTTTATGCATTATTTCTATTTCCGCCCAACGGTGATGTAGATTTAATGTATAGATAAAATGATTTAAATTGTATGTCGTATTTTTTACCAACGTTGGAAATAAGGCATATGATTTTGCTGTTACGTTCTCACTTTATTTGAAATATTTTCAGGAGGATACAACTTGATGAGTTGTATCAGAGAGATCCCCACTCTCAAAGGTGATAATTATGGAGAGTGGAAGAAAAAGATAGACTTAGCGTTTATCTTGGCTGAGGTGGACTGGGTCCTCACTACAGCATGTCCCACTGAGCCTTTGGCACCAGTGAGGGAACAAAATGAGCATGATACTGCATGGCAGAAAAGACAGAGGTATCATGCTCCCTTACAGATGTCTTATGACCTTGATCATAAGAAATGGATCAGAGCCAACAAGAAATGTATGGCTGTGATAAAGAACACAATTGAGCCTGCAATTGTGGGCTCAATTGCAGAGTGTGACACTGTCACAGAATATCTTGATAAAATAAAGAGTCAGTTCACTGGCTCTTCAAAGACTTATGCTACACAGCTGATTAAGCAGCTGGTAACAGAAAGGTATTCTGCCAGTGGCAGTGGCATAAGAGAGCACATTCTTAGGATGAGCAACTTGGCATCTAAACTTAAACCAATGGATTTGGCTCTCAAGGATGAGTTCCTTATTCATTTGGTTTTTGCTTGCTTGCCCAAAGAGTTTGACACTTTTGTTGTCAACTACAATATGCAGCCCGAGAAATGGGACTTGGAAAAGTGCATTGCTATGTGTGTGCAAGAGGAGGAAAGAATCAAGTCCTCACATGGTAGTTCTATCAACTATGTGAAGGATAACAAGAAAAAGAACTTCAACAGTACCTCCTCAAAGAACAAGGGAAAAGCCTCTGTCCATCAGCCTCAACAGAATAAATTTGCTGTAGACAAAGATCAGTGTCTTCACTGCAAGAAGACGGGACACTACAAGAAGAACTGTCCTGATTATTTAAAGATGATAATGGCAAAGAAAGGTGAGAACATTATTACCTTTATAAATGAATCTCTGTATGTGCAATATTCGAAATCCACTTGGTGGATTGACTCAGGAGCAACTTTTCATGTTGCTAATTCTTTATAGGGATTCCGTTCGACGAGGACTACGCAAAGAAACGAAAGATGCATTAAAGTTGCAAATGGAGTCCAAGCTGAAGTTGAAGCCGTAGGCGATCTTTCATTAGAGTTAGCTAATGGCTCCAATCTTTTACTTAGAGATGTCTTTTTTGTTCCCTCTTTACAGAGGAATTTGATTAGTGTTTCAAATTTGGACAAAGATGGTTATGATTGTAATTTTGGAAATGGCAAGTGTGAAACAATGTTTAATAAAAAATGTGTTGGTCTTGTCATCTTACAGAATGAGCTTTATTTGTTGTCACTTCGTGAAAATGTGAATTCCGTATGTGATGTGAATGAGCGTATATCCTCGCCTGTGAATGCGAACAGAAAACGAAAGAGAACTCATAATGAATCGTCGAAATTATGGCACTGTCGTTTAGGCCATATTTCGAGGGGGAGAATAGAAAGACTTGTTAAGAATGAAATTCTTCCTCTATTAGAGTTCTCAGACTTAGAACAATGCAGAGAATGCATTAAAGGAAAATATGTAAAGAAAATTAAAAAAGACGCTAAAAGAAGCATAGGAGTTCTACAAATTGTTCATACAGACATTTGTGGTCCTTTTCCTGTGAAAAGTGTGGATGGTTATGACTCGTTCATAACATTCACGGATGATTACTCCCGTTATGGATATATTTATCCAATCAAAGAAAGAAATGAAGCCTTGGATAAATTCAAGATATTTAAGGCTGAAGTTGAAAACCAACACGATTTAAAGATTAAGATAGTCCGATCTGATCGTGGGGGGAGTACTACGGTCGACATACCCCATATGGACAAGTTCCTGGACCTTTTGCGAGGTTTTTACAGGAAAATGGCATAGTGGCCCAGTATTCTACACCGGGCGAACCTCAGCAAAATGGAGTAGCTGAAAGACGCAACCGTACCCTGATGGATATGGTGCGAAGCATGATGAGCTATTCCACATTGCCATTGAGTTTATGGATGGAAGCGTTGAAAACCGTCATTCATATTCTCAACAGAGTGCCTAGTAAATCGGTGCCCAAAACACCGTACGAGATGTGGACAGGAAGAGTTCCCTCACTAAACCACTTACGTGTGTGTGGGAGTCCTGCTGAGGCTAAAGTATTTAACCCAAACCTTGGGAAGCTTGATCCCAAAACAGTAAGTTGCCATTTCATTGGCTACCTTGAAAAGTCAAAAGGGTTTCGTTTCTACTGTCCAGATAGATATACAAAGTTTGTAGAAACGAGACATGCTGTCTTCTTAGAGGATGAAATGATGAGAGGAAGTATGGTAGCTCGTGAGATTGATCTTGAAGAGAAGCGGGTGTATGCGCCCACTCCGATGATTCAAGAGCCATTCTTCACACTACCTGCTGTCGCTGCACCGACGGTGCAAGACACTGTGGTGCCAGCACCTGTTATTGTTCCTCCTGTGGCAACAATGAATGATAATGAGGAACCTGTTTTTCAGGATCCTATAGAACCTATTGCCACAGATGAGGGGGAGCAACAGCAGCCTCAAACAGAAGATGTACCAAATGAGGAGGCCCCGAGGAGGTCTCAAAGAGTAAGAAGATCAGCTATTTCTGATGATTATCAGATTTATCATACAGAGGAATTTCAAATGGAGGAGGATCCCACCTCATTTGAAGAAGCCATGAGAAGCGAAAATTCCTCAAAATGGCTTGAGGCCATGGAAGAGGAGATGAGGTCCATGAAGACTAATAAAGTCTGGGACTTGGAAATTATTCCTAAAAGAGCCAAAACAGTAGGCTGTAAATGGGTCTACAAGACAAAGCATGACTCTCAAGAGAATATAGAAAGATACACAACGCGACTTGTGGCAAAAGGCTTTACGCAAAGAGAAGGGATTGATTACAATGAGACCTTTTCTCCAATCTCATGTAAAGATTCCTTCAGAATCATAATGGCATTAGTAGCACATTATGATTTAGAGTTACATCAGATGGATGTAAAGACGGCATTTCTTAATGGGGATTTGGAGGAAAATGTTTACATGGCACAACCGAAAGGTTTTGTCGTGGAAGGAAATGAAAGAATGGGATGCCGCCTAAAGAAATCGATTTATGGATTAAAACAAGCTTCAAGACAGTGGTACTTGAAGTTTGACAGTACAATAAGAAAATTTGGGTTTAAAGAGAATGTAGAGGACAACTGTGTTTATGCAAAGTTTAAAGATGGGAAGTTTATCTTCCTAATCCTGTATGTGGATGATATCCTACTGGCTAGTAGTGATGTCAGTCTGCTACTGGAGACAAAGAAGTTTTTGTCCTCAAACTTTGATATGAAAGATCTTGGTGAAGCTTCGTTCGTTCTAGGGATCGAAATCCACCGGGATAGAAACAAAGGGGTATTGGGACTGTCACAAAAGGCATACATAGAGAAAGTCTTAAAGAAATTTGGTATGCATAAATGTAGTCCTTCACCTGCACCTATAGTCAAGGGCGACAGATATGGGAATTTTCAATGCCCAGGAACCAGTATGAGATCGATCAAATGAAAGCGGTTCCATATGCTTCAGCTGTCGGAAGCTTACAGTATGCTCAAGTGTGCACACGCCCTGACTTAGCATTTGTTACCGGGTTACTTGGCAGATTCCAGAGCAATCCTGGAATAGAACATTGGAAATTGATAAAGAAAGTCTTGCGTTATTTGCAAGGAACAAAAGGCCTCATAATGACATACAGAAGATCAAATTTACTCCATATAGTGGGGTATACAAATTCTGATTTTGCGGGAGATGATAGAAAGTCTACATCCGGATATGTATTCACTCTCGCTGGAGGAGCTATATCGTGGAAAAGCTCAAAGCAAATCGTCCACAATGTATGCCGAGTTTGTAGCATGTTATGAGGCTACGGGGCAGGTGAACTGGCTAAAGAAGTTCATACCCGGTTTAAAAGTGGTTGACGACATCAATAGACCACTTAAGTTGTACTGCAATAATGAACCCGCAGTAACGTATGCCCACAACAATAAGTCAAGTGGTGCTGCCAAACACATTGACATAAAGTACTATGTTGTGAAAGATAAAGTTCGGGATCAAATTATAAGTCTAGAGCATATAAGTAACGCAAAGATGTTAGCGGGTCCGCTTACTAAAGGCTTACCACCCAACGTGTTCAGAGAACATGTAGCCGGCATGGGTTTAAGGGAAAGCCTATGATTCCTGGACTAAAAGATGGCCCAAAAGATTAAAGTAACTATTTCAGAACAGAGAGATGTATTGTAGCTGTTAAATCTATCGGCGTTTGACCGTGACGATGAGACATGTTCTATACACTAATCTGTGATGGAATGAGTAAAGTCAAAAATAATTAAAGTTAAAGCATAAAGGAGATCAAGAGGGAGAATGTTAGATTGATCTCTCCCAGATTAGCCCAACGGCTAATCTGGACCTTGATCACGCGCCCTGATTGGGGGCGCTCAGCCCAACAACTGGCTGATGGGCCCCCGTCGCGCTGCGCTATATAAAGAGGTGGGGGCCGGCGGCTCGCGTCACGAGGTTCGACTGAGCCGTTCACCCCACCGACAAAACCCTAACCGATCTAGAGGGGGCGCAGCCAGCGGCGGGAAGCTCCACCGTGCCGCCACCGTCGCCGCTCACCGGGAGACGCCGTTCTTCCCCAACCGTCGCTGCCCGTGCGCAGACCTCACCGACGAACCCGAGATGGCCACCTCCTCCTCCACGCCGTCGGACGGTTAGTACCTCTCCCTCTCCTCTCCACTCTCGGATCTAAACCCCAAACGCAAAAGAAAGAACCAAACACCAGCCACTAACACTTCAGTTACCCTCATGTTTGCATTCGCCTCAATGCCCCAAAACATAGTGAGTAGTAGATACAGCATATGAGTTCCAGCCGTCCAGGAGGTGAAGCAGTTGATCACACTGATACATCTCACTTATTGAAGAACAGACGACGGTGAGGTGGTCTCTGCCGTCGGTCGAGCAAAAGGAACTCAAGTGAATGGAGACCCTGGTTGATGACTTGATGTGCCGGCCTGTTCTAAACGACGTCATGGTGAGGGATGTAGCCTAGACCGTCGGTTGTTCCAATGAATCCTTGTGAGCGTCGGCGTCGTGTCATCTGTAGTTACAGCAGTGCTCGGTCTGTTGACAGTTTATCCCAGAGGCACAGCATCTACCTTGGGTGTTGGGAGTATAAGTGAATTGTCCATCTTTCCTCATCAGCTTAAGCTTTTGGGTGAACTGATTGATGTATGAAACTCAATATGGTATCAGAGTCAAGAGGTCCCGAGTTCAATACCTGTCTGATGCAATTAAAAATAATAATTGCAATCTACTTGGAGTATAAGTGAATTGCCCATATTTCCTCATCAGCTTAAGCTTTTAGGTGAACTGTCTGGTGTATGAAACTCAATCTAGGGGACTGGTAGTGCGCCGTGAAGTAGTTATCCACGCAGCCATATTGGCAGAACCTCCAGCTGTGGATGTACTGCACAGGAGCGGTGGCGTTGTAGTCTTCGACCCACATGCCCATGCTCACATCTTCCATCTTGAACAACTGCCAGCAGCAGATGGCCATTAGACAATGTTGACAGTAAATGCAGGGGAAACAGATGCAATGCTGTTCAGGATAAAACCTCACCCTTAAGAGAGTGATTTGCATGGCGAGATACAATATCTCTTGCAATGTGGATGGAAATAACATAGCCAGGTCCATTGGCGGCATATGGGGGATACACCGCTTCTGGCCATTCCTGCAGGTGCCCGCTTTGTATGAAGTAACCAAATGCATGTAAATCCATAAGGTTTATGTTGTACAAAGTGGGCGTACCTCATAGGTCACGGCCCATTTACCACTTCGGAGAGGCCTGTGCAAGAGATTTAGGTTGCCCAGATAAAGAGGCAAGGTTCTGTTGTAGGTAGAGATTTGTTGCAATATTATATCTAGCCTCAGAAAGGTGTCGTCGTCGCATTTCATGATGTAATCTGCAGTAACGGTTTGCACCTGCATACAAGTGATGACAATATTTACATGGGGAATAATACGGATGCTGGCAGAAACATTGGCAAGAGCTAACTAACATGCAAATAACGGTAGCAAGACTTACCCCATATTGACATATCGCAACTGTTTTCAGAACCACCAGCTCATACCGGTCGATAAATGGCAGAATGACAATGTCTCCAAAATATTCTGCTTCCTACTTTAGTGCTGCATTTCTCTCTTTTCTATGGCTCTAGCAAACAGGTCACAAACTCGTGGTGTTACTATTATTTTGCAATTATTTGAATAACTTATACAGTAATGATGTATACATGAAGATCAGACTGTAGTATAGCATACCATATGTCATCAAAAGGGACTAAATCATTGTACAGTCATTAGAACTAATCTTACCAGCGCAACAAAGAACCGAGCAACCACGTTTCCCAATTGGATGGCAGGAAACTGCATCCAGGTTTTTCTTATAGCCATGCGCTCAGTGAAATGGTTTGTACCAGAGAGGATGCCAATAAAAAGCTGAATTGGTTCCTCTAGGACAGGGCGGGCCTTCCACCTATCAGACATTTCCAAGACCTGTTGGAGAGAAAAACTAGGATGGGCCCTTGGACGAGCAGTTGCATATACAGAATGAACGTCTATGCCCCCTGTTACAGCTAAACCTGTTGCATCATCGAGAGTGAGTCCCTGATAAACATTGACAACCAAAAGAAGTACTCAGTAAAGTCATTCACAGAACTGTACAACATCTGTAGTTTTGAACAGTGGAATAAAATCATTGTCAAAGGAACAGAATTTACCATCCTATGAGGAAATGAGGCAACATGACGGCCTCCCACATTGATACGGTATCCTTCAATACCAGCTTGAATAGTGAGAATAAACATCTTCCCCTCTGAAAATGGGTACGGCAATCTCATTTCTGGTTTCTTTGCTCGGCCGATGAACCTGTTCAACCATGAGCTTGTTTTTGTTTCTTTTGAATCAACAGTGTCCCTCCGCTCCCATTTCTCACGTTTTTTGAACTCGTCAACTGCAAAGTTAACAAAACTGTAAGCATAAGTACAAGCGGTGTAGCCATAATTTAGTACTAGTCAGCATTTTGGGAGACAGATTGGCATAACATGATGCAGGCAGTACACTACAATATGACTCGTAAAACCGGAAATTCTCGAATGCGAGGCTATCACACATGGTGTAGATTTAGCATCCTTTGCTAGTCCTGCAGGCAAAGTCTCCCCTTTTAGCTTACAATGTGGGTTCACCTAATACCATAACAACCTCCATTGTAAACAAGGAATGTGGTTTTTCCACATATACATACGGCCTTACGGGTACATGTACTATCACCACCATCAAATGTGCCTCAAGATTGCTGCAAACTTTCAAAATTCAAACCAGCATCACATCTTCTAATAATTGAATTCCCCTTGCACGAATCTTAGGCACTTTTGACGGTTAAGATAGTGCATGTATCCCGCATGGACATGAGATTTTGCATTGTTGGCATATTGATCCATTGCTTCAACCAGTCAAAATAACCAGTAACTGATTGCATATCGATGGCATATTGATCCATACAGACTACTAATTACTTAGCATTTCCGAAGATGCGAAGAACAGGCAATCTTGCATTCATGCATTGTTCTCGTGTCCGAAGCACAAAGACAGAAATTACGCAAGTTTTTTTAGGGGAGCAATTAAACAAGTTTGAGTACAACTAATTGCAATGCAAGGCAACTTATGAACTAAATGTTTCCACTTACTGTTACCAATGCGAAGCAAGAACGGGTAGAGGGCACGCACCATGGTCGTCGTCTTTGGAGGGGGTGCCATCGCAGCGCTGCGCTTTGCCCCACTGCATGCGGAAGCAGGTGTTCATCTCCAGAACGGGTCGCTGGCTCCAGTCGCCTCGCAGATGCGGGTTGAGGTGGAAGATCCTGGGCGGCTCCTCGCCGTCGGCGGCGCGCAGGCCACGCAGCTCCACCGCGAATTGCGCCACCATCACAGTCCCGTTGCTGGCCCCGCTCAGCTCCAGAGCCTCCACGTACTCCGCCCGCGCCGTCCCCACCACCGTCACCGCCGACCCCACGCCAGCCCCCACGGCAGGAACGCGGCCGTCTCGCCCTCGCCGTTGCCGAGGGCGAGCGAGCTGGGGCACTTGGTCGCCCCGCCGTCGCCCGAGACGATGAAGTCCACGTCGCCGGTGAACGCGGAGGCCTCCTCCCACGCCTTGGCGCCGAGCGCCCACGCCTCGCCGGCCATGCGCTCGAGCTCGGAGAAGTTGCCCCGCAGGCCCCACCTCCTCCTGCATCCACCAGCTTCGTGGCGCCTGAGGATCTCCCCGGTGATGCGTCTGTAGTCTGTACCCGGCGACAGCACCCCCAGCGGCACGAGCGCGGAGCGCCGGCTCGAGGCAAAGGATCGCAAGCGGTGGCGGTGGTCGGCCGGCTGACAGCAGCACGGTGCACGCCGCCGAGGCTGGCAAGCTTGACGGACACGAACAGGAGGTACGCGAAGGCCACCGCGGCGATGAGAGGCGCCACGCGGCTGCGCGCGCGCTTCATGGAGGCGGCGGCGGCCGCCGGCGAGGAGCGGAGCGGGTGGGTTTCCGGGTCCGGAGGCGGAATGGCGGTGGCGCTTCCCGGGTTGGGATCCAGGAAGAGCCGGGGAATTGAACGGGAAGGGAAAGTGATGGGTGGTTATGAGGTAACCATTGTGATTGGTGGTGAGTTACTCATGTTGTCATGATGTTTGGCTTGTAATTCAGGTGTTTATTTGTACAGTAATGTCATATTGATGCTATGGCATGCAACATTTTTGTATCGGTTCGTGCTGGTGTTTCTCTTCTCTTTTTTTTTCTTGAATCAACAAATTCTTCAGAAACACGTACATTGTTATCTCTCAAAAAAGGAAAGCATACATTTGTAGCATAAGATGGGTGATCAAATTCTAGAAATCTAATGGGAAAACAACACCTTACATGTAAGAGGTGCACGGTGAGCGACTCGGCGCCGTGTAAGACTGCGAAGAGTGCAAAGTATGCTGGGTTTTCTCTAGTTAGTTAATCAAACAGGGGCTTAAATTAGTTTTATCTGAACGCTGAAGTGACTAGTGCCCATAATCCGCTAGCTAATAGTGGCTGGCCACGTGTGCGCGGTCGGTGGCAGTTGTCCCTCGTGTCCTCCGGTGTTCAGTTCAAAAGGCCATGCTTGGGCTGGACGTTACTGGGCCTGTGCGAAGTTTGAAAAGACGCCCGTGCACGCATGGCCCTGGATGGTACGAGGCTACTTACTACTGCACGTTGGCTATTTCCTGCCTATCCAGCCGAGGCGAGGCCTGCCCGACACGTCACGTCGCGCTCTGGTTCCCGTGGACCCCACAGTCAGTAATGCCACTACGCAGAGCGCAGGGCCGGCCGACCAACCGAGGCGTCCAGTCGCGGGCCCACCGCACCGGACGGCTGCCATCCATCGCGCCCCGTCAGGTCGCATCGTGTCGGCGCCGCGCCGCGTACTACCGCCTCGCACTCGCTCGCTCGCCCGCCTTCCGCACAGGCCCAGCACACTGTTAGAAACCAAGAGCTGGCCTTAAAATTTTGGTTCATGGTAAACACCTCATTACTAGATGATTCTATTGGTTATTTTTTACGCAGGTGAAAAAAGAAAATAATAAAGAAGAGAATAAGAGTTCTTTTCCTTTATCTTTGTATTTCAATCTACTATTTGCATTACTCTGTGATTGATCCGTCTCTTTGCATGGGAGAGGAATCGATCGGACTGGACTCGCCAGCGACGATTCCTCAACACGTTATCAGCACGAATTGCTCCATAGATCGAGGAACACGTGTGGCGCCCTGTAGAGGAAATGTACTTAGTCGACAGCGACACAATGAATACCATCTTGAGAGAAACAAAATTATTTCAGTTGATTAGTAAGAATGCTGGTAGCCTTATAACAAGTGCCGGTAGCGATGCTTGTATAATAGGTTTAGAAAGAACCACAATTATATTCTCAATGGGCAAAATTTTGGTAATCCAAGAAGTCTTATTGTACTTAGAATCAACTATAACTCTCCTAAATTTCAAGTATATTCGCGCCAACGATTCACATGTTGAGACTGAATAAGAGTATGGTAAGTAATATCTACTCATTCGAAAAAAATAATTATCAGGGTATTACAAAAACTTCCTTCATTCGAAACTGGGCAATACTACACTAATATCAAGACACCTGAAGCCTATACTACCTTAAAAACAATATTTAGAAGTTCTGAACTCTTCTGTATCGGCATGACAGAATATGTCACCTAGGTCTTACGATGATGAGAAATATAATTAACAATTCGCAGAGATATAATATTAATGTAAAGAATTTTCCGAATCACGAAGATTTTGTGTGCCTCGCATGTGCCACCGGGAAATTAATTACTAGGCTGTGATCGTTTGGGCTTCAGCTTTTAGCTTCCGACTTATTTTTACTATTCATAAATTTTGTCATTTTTCTGAACTTTTGGCTTTTTTGTTGAGCTTTTTGCCGGTTCTTTTTCCGTATTTGTTTGTATTATACGTAATAGGCTAACATATTTTTTATTTTTTAAATTTAATTATGCTAAATAAGCCTCTGTCAGCTACAGTATTTTTTCAGCCAACTATAATGCTTTTCAGCCATAAGCCACCAAAAAAACCCAAATGATCACCACCTAAACCTTCTACTCTGAAAGTAAAGAATGAAGTCCCTACATTCCTGGAGCGCATCCAAGGAGACATTTGCGGTCCCATATAGCCACTATCAGGGACATTTAAATATTTTATGGTGCTCATTGATGCTTCCTCGAAATGGTCACACGTATGTTTATTGTCTACGAGAAACCATGCTTTCGCAAAGCTGATCTCGCAGATAATTCGTATTAGAAATATTTTCCCTGATCATCACATAAAGTCCATCAGAATATACAACGCCGGAGAATTTACTTCAAAGGCATTTGATGATTATTGCATGACAATGAAAATTACAATTAAGCATTCTGTACCGCATGTCCACACCTAGAATGGACTAGTAGAGACATTAATCAAGAGATTAAATTTATTGTCCGATCGCTTTTGGAGAATTGTAATTTACCAACTATATATTTGGAGCACGCAGTCCTACATGCAGTAACTATCATCAATTTTAGACCATCGGCATATAACATCCATTCACCTATGCAACTAGCGCGAGGGTCAACACCGAAAAATTCTTGTCTCTCGAGATTTGAATGCAATGTTTATGTATCTATCCCCCTCCATAACGTATTGTAATTGGTTCTCTCCGAAAGACTGGGATATACGTTGGTTCTGAGACAGTATCCATAACCAGGTATTTAGACCCCCATCATAGGAGATCTGCATACTACCCGTTTCGCTGATTGTATATTTGATAAGGATAGTTTCCCGACATTAGGGGGAGGAAATCAACCCCTGATGAAAAAATATTAGAAAATTACGTGGCAAGCCACAGGAATCCATACACATGACCCGCGCACTAGTCGCCAAAGCAAGCTCGAAAGGACCCCATCTTTTTCTTGCTTGATTCAGTTGCTTGAGCTATGTCACTTATTCATTCAAGTGAGTGTTTTTGACTCGTTATTCTTGTAGGTTGCCGACTCATAGATAGTATGAAGGTGTGGTAGTCCGGTGATCTTCTCAAAGAAGCTTGTGAGAAAGTCCGACGTGTTATGAATGTTGTAGCTCACCTACTTAGAAAAGGGGAAAGATGTACCACTAGTAGAATTGAGATGCTTGGCTTAATTGATGGAGCTGGCGTAATTTGATTGGAGTTATCTCAACGTGGATTAGGGAAAGCCGGTAAGTTTTCTAATATCATGGTAAAACATTGTGTGCTAATTGTGGTTTGCTTTCTCGAGTTCAATTTACACACTTGCAATTTATATTCATAAAAATTGAATTGATTGCTTATTAGTCTAGAATTACAATCTTGATATATATTTAGGGTGTTGATGTATTTAGGTGAATCTTGTCAATTTAGGATTTAATTGTGTAAAACCGATTTGATTTACACTTTCACGTTATAAACTTAGTTTTAACAAATATATTTTAAAAACGCTTATTCGCCATCTCTAGTTGATCTTATCGATCTTACACGGGGAGCAAATTAAAAAGTATATAACTTATGAAGGGCGTTTTTGAATTTTCCCCTAAGAAATGGTGTATCATCATGCATAATTTTTTCTTAAATTCTATTCGACTTTCCAGTTTCCACGATAACTATTACTATACAACCAACCTGAAATTTACCACAAGATTACTACTGTCACAGTCGTCAGTGGTACACAATCTAAAAAAACCCAATGAAATGCACCCTGAGGAACTGCACGGAGTACAAGCTCGCAGGCTCGCAGCCATTCCACAGGGCAGCAGCACGGCGCAGCACTGTCACTACCCCTCGTGCGAGCGGCTACCCCAACCAAGGTAATCCTCGCCGTCCATCCCCCATCCTACGGTCGACATCCTCCCCCACGGTACACAAACCAGCATTAATCGTGGTCCACGCGCGGGCCCACGCCCCCGACGAAAAGGGCGAATCCTTGTACGACGAGAGCTCGGGCAAAATGACGGTGCCGCCCCTACACGTGCCCTCGCCAGTCTGAATCGCTACGAGCTCTCTGGGCCGTCCAAATGGGGTGCTCGTCGCAGATCTCGAGGCGGGCGGCTGCTGCGGCTTCGGGAAGAGGGGAAGGGTGGGACGGTAATTTTGCACTGGTTGATCTAATGCTCGATCATTGTCACGTACAGGAGGTGAGAGTGGCTATTCTTTTTGGGTGTGTTTGGTTGTCTGATTCTCTTTCATCCTGGCTGGGTGAATTCGTATAATCTGAGAAAGAGCCTGTTTGGTTGTCTGTATGAGTGGATACAGCCTGCATGAGCGGATGCAAAAATACGCCCTCATCCTGGATGGGTGGATACGCTCAAAATGAGCTTCACTGGCCATCCTGGATGGATTGATGCAGTGTATCTTATGCGGTCCTACGTGTCAGCCTCTCAGGTTTTGTAGACTGCATCCGCTCATACAGGCAACCAAACAGCATCTCAGTTTTTTTTGCATCCGCTCATGCAACCTCACCAAACATCTTCTTTTTCTGAAATACGATTCCACTCAGCCTGCATCCACTCAGTCAGGATATACGATACAACCTCCATCCACGAACCAAACACACCCACGAATAAGTCTATGGACCACACGAGCTTTGCTTAAAAATCCGCTCCGCATCTCTGAAATAATAAAATCAGACATTTGATTTTCAAATTTTGCAACGTTATTCAAATAATATACTGACTCGATTTCATATGATTGTATTATCATATGACATGATAAGTTAACAGTTTTACGACATAGGATGATCAGCTGACGAAATTATATCAGTGATACATGAAACCAATAAGGATTTCTCCCCTACCAAGCTTCTAATCGTACTTTTATGGTCATCGTTAGTCCCCTTTCCTCTCTGTTTTGATTTAAGAGAGAAAGTCCTATTGGTCCCACCTGTTATTCACTTAAACCTGATCAACATGTCATTCCATGTAATAAAACCGTTTATTCATCGCGTCACATGGGTAATATCACCATTCAAAATTGAATCAAGGTGTTATTTAAACTGGATTACAAAGTTTGAGTGATCAAATGTCTGGTTTTATATTTCTAGATGTTAGATGAAATTTTGAATAAAATTTTAAAGAGGGGAGATTGGATCATATACCCTCCCTTTAGTTGGGAAATTGATGATTTACCCTCCACATCTCAATGACATGTGGGGTCATCATAAGTCACTGACACGTGGGTCAGGAGGGTAAATCCTCAATTTCCATCTAAATGGAGGGTATATGATCAATATTTTCTTTAAAGAATGGTGGGTTGTTTCTTGGGTTGACCCCTTAGATTTTATTTTGTTTACATTGACACCCTCGGAATTCCATGTCCCTGCTCATAACCACCACTCTGCACTGTCTCTGTGAAATGATGTCAAGTGTTTTGGTTGACCCTGAATAGATCAAGTGAAAAATTTGTGCTATTTTATTTTAATGTATTCATATACAGTAGGGCCTCGGGGCTCCCCTTCTTGTTATTCGTCAAAAAAAAACTTGTTGTAATAGCTAGTAGATAGATGGCAGACAATGTTGGTTATTACTCGTTGATCGAGATACAAGGGTGGTGATCAGTTGGGCTTATTTTTGATGGCTTATGGCCGAAAAGTACTGTAGTTGGCTGAAAAATACTGTAGCTGACAGAGACTTATTTAGCATAATTAAATAAAAAAATAAAAAATATGTTATCCCATTACATATAATACAAACAAATATGGGAAAAAAGATCCGGCAAAAAAGCTCAATAAAAAGCCAAAAGTTCATAAAAAGACGAAATTTATGAATAATGAAAAATAAGGTCAAATAGATTTTTGATTCTTGAAATGAAATTACCTCTAATTGTCAACTTCTTGTTAGACAAAAATAAATTCTACGCCAAAGATATATCCTGCTTTTTTTAAAGAGGTACAGTCAAAACCTCTGCAATAGCAAAACAGAATTAGGGCATGTTCTTTATCTCAAAAGCTAGTGGCTTTTGCCTTTTACTACAGTACTTAACTTTCAAACAGAGTATTTTTTCAAGACGGGGTCTACAAGTTAAACCATCTACACGTTAAAAGTCCAACATCTGTACCAGTCAAAATTACAAGTGAGTATCTGCCTCTCTGTAATCTGTACCATAAATAACCAAATTCAAAATTTCAGCTAAAAGCCATAAGTCGCAGCCGAAAAGAGCATGTCCATTGATAAGCATTGATAAGGAGTAAAATGGAAGAAATAAATCTGACCTTTTAGGCCCTGTTTGGAATGCAGGAATTTTTCTTGATTCCTGCGGGAATTGAACTGTTTCCTGCAAAATTCCTCTGTTCCAAACAGACCCTAAAGTTTTTTTTACTTCCTCCAAGACGCTCCACTCCTCTTCTCTTCCTACCACTGAGCCCATAAAACCGAAAGAAAAAAAAACACACCACTTCCAGGCTTCCACTTCTCGATCCAGCCATGGCCACCTAGCTTCCTAGGGTTCACCCGCACCGTGCCGTCTTCTACCTCGGCGACCACCATCCCGGCCTAAGCCGCGCTCCCAGCTCCCGCCTCGTGGTCGCGGCGGCCGGTGGCGAATGGTACACCGTTCGGTGCCCGGAGCCGGATTTGACCGCGCCTGGGTGCCGCAGCCCGCGATTCCCTGAGCTCGGCGGCAGTTTCTCGAGCTCGGGAGGCGCGCGTTGTGGCGGTGCCTGAGGTGGGCTCGGTCGCCGTGGTGTTGCGCGTGCTTGGTCTGGGAGCGCGCGTTTCAATGGCGACTTGATGGGCGGTTCCGGTGAGTCCCCACGGTTCTCGGTGGCGCGGATGCTTGGTATGAACTCCGGGAGGTGCGGTTCTTAGCTGCTGCTTGATCTAATGAGCTCGGGGCCGGCCGCCTCCCTCGGTTTCTCCGCGCATTTGCTCCGGCGGCTGCGAAGAATCCGGCTTATTGGATTGAGCTGTGCTCGGGTTGGTCCTTTTCTTCAGCTCTTGGTGGAAAGATTGGAGCTTTGAGGTGGCGGTTCCTTGTTAAGACTGAAAGTTTGCTCAGCGAGAGTGTTTGGGATTTGGGCGCGATGGGGTCGGCGGTGGCAAGGGTTTGCCGCGATTGCCCGGGCTTCGGGTAGGAGTTGCTTCAAGCTGAGGCGGCTGCTGCTTCCTGGGAAGGGGGAGGCAAGTGGGAGGAAGCAGCAGCAGGAGATGGAAGAGATGTTCCGGGCGCAAGGGAGGAAGGCGGGCGTTGCTGCTGGGAGCATGATGGGGCGCTGAGGAGCAGCTGCTCTGGTGGTGGCTCGTCGGAGTGCGGCGGAGTTCGGTGTTCTTGGCGTCAGTCGCACTGGTGATTGGAGATGAAGCTCTCCCCGTCCGAGATGCCGCAGCCCTTGCTAGAAAATGATGGTACATCTCGTCGCACAACTTCGACATTGTTTCAGTTGTTCAATTCTCAACTTGTGCTACTGTCCGCAACTCTGCATTGCTTAGAGGACTATGGATTATGGGATGTTGTGATTGTGCGCTTTGAGTTGAAGATGCTAAGCACATTAGCAAAATTGGCTCGCTTCTGTGTTCATGATGACATACATGCATTTCCATTGCCTATTTGCACTAAGAAAATGCTTGCATTGCTTGGTTCCATTCATTGCATCCATGTTATAGCATTATTGATACTCACTGAGCCTCCTCTTGTCTGTGGCCAAGTACAAATAGTAGCTTCACATGAACTCTGCTTTCTGGTGTTTTCCTGTTCCGCTCATGTGTGTTTGGCATTTTGCAGGGGAACAAAGGCATCTGAACTCGGAGCTGTGGCATGCATGCGCTGGGCCCCTTGTGTCTTTGCCCGTGGTCGGGAGCCGGGTCGTCTACTTTCCACAGGGCCATAGTGAGCAGGTCGGTTACTCAGTTTGTACATCAATATCTCCTTTGAATAAACTAGGCATGGCTGGACTTTGTTGACTTCAGTTTATTTGATTTTGCAAAAGAAGAAAAGGTGTAGTGTGTGCTCGTGCCTTTGTGCTTTATATGTTCTTATTGTTTGCCTAATGCATCTCATAAACACAATACTGCTGAAGATTCTACTGAAACACTACTTTGGTGAACTGTTGAAAATACCATTATGTGAAGAATCAATTTTGTTGCAGGGGTTATTCAGTTGAAGTTTTCTAAAGTAATTTTAGTTTTGTGCAGGTGGCTGCATCAACTAATAAGGAGGTTGATGCTCAAATCCCTAACTATCCAAACCTACCTCCTCAGTTAATCTGCCAGCTTCATAATGTCACTATGCATGTGAGTTCACACTTAAAAGGGATCATTATGTAATTTTTAAGAAGCGCCCTGAGATGATTTCTTGGTTCTGATGCAGGCTGATGCAGAAACTGATGAAGTTTATGCCCAAATGACACTGCAACCGTTGAGCCCGGTATTTAACCACGTTGCTCTGTGCTTGTAGCCTGAATTCTGATAAAAGATTTTTTTTGTACAAACAGCACAAATAATGATGTGTTCATAATGTGATTCCATTGACAGGAAGAACAAAAGGATCCTTTCCTTCCAATTGAGTTGGGTGCTGCTAGCAAGCAGCCAGCTAATTACTTCTGCAAGACGCTGACTGCAAGTGACACGAGTACCCATGGTGGATTCTCTGTTCCCCGCCGAGCTGCTGAGAAAGTCTTCCCTCCATTGGTTTGTTTTTTCAAGGACCTCGAGTGAAATTTAGTTGCTTCAAGCTCAATACATTTATAAGAAATGTTCATTTTGTGTGCATTCTTAAAATTGATTCATTCATTCAATCATCTCCAGGATTTTTCGCTGCAGCCTCCGGCACAGGAGCTGATTGCAAGAGATCTGCATGATAATGAATGGAAATTTCGCCACATATTTCGTGGTATGTACTCAAAACTATGGGTATCACACGCAGAGATGATTATGATTGATTATGGAACATGTGAAAATAATATTTAAGAATCCACAAAAAGGACAAATGAAAAATATGTACTGCCTTTTAGATGAGGAGCTTCCACTAGTTGTATACTTGTATCAATTATTCGTTTCTTTATGCCAGCAAGATTCTGTTAGTGTGGTTTTGCTTGACTGAGGAATTTATCTGAAAAATGTTGTAATGATAAATTTTCTTTACCTCGTGTAGCTCCTGTATTGCGGAATTTTTTATGTATTAAATTCTATTGTGGGGCATCTTAATCTATTTTACTCTTAATTGGCCAATACTCTTGGCCCTTGCACTTGTTATGCAGGTCAGCCAAAAAGGCATCTCCTAACAACGGGTTGGAGTGTGTTTGTAAGTGCGAAAAGACTGGCAGCAGGGGATTCTGTTATATTTATCTGGTACCAGCTACTGTAATTTTTTATTGATCTCCATCCACCTTTGTTGGATGTTGTACGCGATGCTGACTCTGTAATGCCTTTTCATTTTTTTTACCAGGAATGATAATAATCAGCTTCTTTTGGGAATCCGTCATGCAAATCGTCCACAGACAGTTATGCCCTCATCTGTGCTATCAACCGATAGCATGCATATAGGTCTTCTTGCAGCAGCAGCTCATGCTGCAGCCACAAACAGTCGTTTCACTATTTTCTATAACCCCCGGTATATATATTTCAATCTCATTGCAACAGGTAACTTTATTTCTACATTTAATTAACATGGTCATCTATTATCAGGGCTAGCCCTTCTGAATTTGTCATTCCACTGGCTAAGTATGTGAAGTCTGTTTACCACACACGCGTGTCTGTTGGAATGCGGTTTAGAATGCTTTTTGAGACAGAGGAGTCAAGCGTCAGACGGTGAGTTGAAAGTTGAAACCGAGTACACAGCGTGAAAACTCTGATCTTATGGTTGTCTCTTCTTTCAGATACATGGGTACAATCACAGGCATAAGTGATCTAGACTCGGTGCGTTGGCCAAACTCACATTGGCGTTCTGTGAAGGTAAGTTATGTTAATAAGTTGTCATGGTTTCAGAGGACTTGTTATCTTGTTTCATTATTCACCTTAATCTGTCAAATCTGCTGTCACATGCTTCATGGATCTCTTTGTGAGAACATTTTTACGCCTTAATGTTGAATGCTTAACTTTAGATTTGTGATACTTAGGTTGGTTGGGATGAGTCCACTGCTGGTGATAAACAGCCGAGAGTTTCACTCTGGGAGATCGAGCCATTGACAACCTTTCCAATGTATCCAACTGCCTTTCCTTTAAGACTGAAGCGTCCATGGGCTTCAGGACTGCCCTCCATGTATGGCATGTTCAACGGTAGGCTGATTGATGACAGGAACACCACTATACATGGTTCTGCTTTTATACAATCCAATTAAGTTTTTCTTTAGTCAATTTCTATTTTAATATATGCAGGTGGGAAGAATGATTATTTTGCTCGTTATTCTTCTCTCATGTGGCTGCGAGATGGAGATAGAGGGACTCAGTCATTGAACTTCCAGGGACTTGGAGCGTCACCATGGCTTCAGCCAAGAATAGATTCGCCATTGCTGGGCCTTAAGCCAGACACATACCAGCAGATGGCTGCTGCAGCACTGGAGGAAATTAGAGCTGGTGATCCATTGAAACAGTCTTCGGCTCTCTTGCAATTTCAACAGACTAAAAATCTGAATGGTGGATTAAATTCTGTGTTTGCAAATCATGTTCTACAGCAGATGCAGCATCAATCTCAGCAGTCACCCTTGCAAACTGTTCAGCAAGGCCATAGTCAGAACACTGGGAACTCTGGGTTCCTTCAAAGTCATCTGCAGCAGCTGCAGTTGCATAATTCTCAGAAACTGCAAAAGCAGCAAGAGTCGCCGTCGCAGCAGCAGCAGCAAAGACAGCAAGTCCTACAACAACAATCTCGTCAGGAGATGCAACAGCAGCTCTCATCTAGTTATCATCGTATTGCTGATGTACCTTCTAGCATGTCTGAGTCTGGATCTGCTTCTCAGCCACAATCTTCATTGCTTACTGGATCATCGTTCTACCAGCCGAACCTCTTAGAAGGAAACAGTGATCCATTGTTGCATCTGCACAACAGTTTTCATAACTTCTCTAGCCAAGAAGCCTCGAACCTTCTTAGTTTGCCTCTAACTAGCCAGTTAATGGCACCAGAGGGATGGCCTTCAAAGAGGTTGGCTGTAGAACCCCTTGTTCATCTTGAGGCTCAGTCTGTGCAGCCCAAGCTTGAGATAGTAAATCACCAGACTAACACGTCTCACTGTCCTGGCACCTTGCCACCACTGTCAGCAAGAGACTGTTCCAGTGTCCAGGCTTGTGGGACAGATGTTGAGAACCACCTGCTTTCGTCATCATTTGCACTCCAGGACAGCATGACAAGCGTCAGGGGTGGCGGTGGCAGCAGAACTGATTCTATCGCTATACCTTTGTTGAGATATGGTGGTGCAGATTTGGCACCCGGAAACACCTTAGCAACTTCCAATTGTTTAGGTGAATCAGGAACCTTCAATCCTCTTGAAAATATTTGCGGTGTAAACCCATCACAAGGTGGAACCTTTGTGAAGGTATGTGATTTCTACTTATGTGTTAAATTCCCTTTGTATTCTACAGTGAGCATTCTTTCACTGATTGCCAAAGTTGGTAACTGTAATAATGCTTTACTATGTAGATCTAATGATTTAGAGGTAAAAAGTCATTTTAGTGGGTTGATGCGGCAAAGCAGTCAATTAATTCTAAGTTTTGTACGAGGTTTGAGAATATCTTGAGCACAAGTGTTGGATTACCAATGACACCATGTTGATGGCATTTGTTGCCCTAGTTCACACTCTTGCAAACTCCGTTTTATTATGCGTAATCATTTTGTTCTGCATAAACTGGCTAATTCTTTCAATATTTTCTTTACTAGGTTTACAAATCAGGGTCCCTTGGGAGATCGCTCGATATCACCAGATTTGGCAGCTACTACGAGTTACGTAGTGAGCTTGAGCGTCTATTTGGCCTTGAAGGCCAACTGGAGGACCCTGTAAGATCAGGCTGGCAGCTTGTATTTGTCGACCGGGAAAATGATATTCTTCTCGTCGGCGATGATCCATGGCAGTAAGCCTCCGAGAAAACTATCTTCCTTTTTTATACATATACTATAAATCCTCTTGGTGCAAATCTCCATTCAAGTAAACATGATCTTCGGATGCCATGCTTTATAGGGAGTTTGTGAATAGCGTATGGTGCATAAAGATACTCTCGCCCCAGGAGGTGCAGCAGATGGTTCGCGACGGAGACGGCCTTCTGCCTGCACCTGGAGCAAGGATGCTTCAGAGCAATGTCTGTGACGACTATTCTGCGAGCCACGACATGCAGCATCTCACCGGCAACATTGCGTCTGTAGCGCCTCTGGACTACTGAAATGAAGACCGTAATCCGAACTAAACAAGAACAACTACATTCGTGACGGCCTGCAATTCCTGTGTTTTCACCACTCCTATCTTCACCAGGAACAACTTAGTCGATAATATAGTTAGATGACCTATTATTGTATCCTTGTGTTCATGGATATGCTGTATGATAGCTGCTTTAACTCTAAATGGCAGACAAGAACCATTCTATTAAAAGGCACTCATTGTAGAAGTGACTCTCTCTCTCTCTCTCTCTCTCTCTCTCTCTCTCTCTCTATATATATATATATATATATATATATATATATATATATATATATATATATATATATATATATATGTGATTCATGGTGGGCAAGTCAAAAAATTTGTTCTATTTGTAGGCTTTGACCTGTCGATTTGCCTAGCCGTACGCAGTGCGCATGATCCATGGAGGGTTGTCATAGTATGCTGGACCAAATGATGGTTCCATGCATGCAAAGTGCAGGCTATTGGGGGTAGCAACTTTTTAAGCAGCCATTGAACTCCCTATTAGCTCCACGTGGTGACATTAATAATGTTGGACTCATGATTAACCTTAGATTCTTATTTATTTATTAATAACTCGAGAGAGGGTCTGAAATATCCATTGTAATCTTAAGTAGGTAATTCGTGGAATGCCATGAGTTCGAAACTACTTGGGCCCTGTTTGTAAGAGCGAGGTTGGTCTATAATTTGGTTTAATTTCTTTGGTGGGATTCTTGTAGGTTTGCCTTTGTGTCAGCTAGGCTTGTTTAGTCTCTGTTGGTATTAACTTTTAAAAATTACTTTTCTATAGTAAATAATTTTTCAATAGCACTCAACTTATAAAAAGAATGTCTTTTTAAGATGGGGTCTACTAATCGACTGTAGTGCATACTATATTAACTTTATTTATATCGGGTAAAATTGCATGTATGTTTCTTTACAAATTTCTCTTTAAACCGTTACCACTCACAAGCCAAACCTAAAAGCCAATATGAACGGGTCATACAGTTAATGGTTTTTCTACAGAGCTTTTAAATGAAGTGTCTTTTTAAATCGTGGTCTACTAGTCAATTATAATAGATGTCGTAGTGACTTATTTATATCGACTAAAATCATACGTGAGTGTCTTTACAACTGTTACTATTTATCAATCAAAATCAATATAGTCATCAGTAAAAGCCACTATAAACATCCATTATTTGTCTCATAAATTGAGCTATCAGGAGCCTGGTAAGAGAGCTCATACCAGTGCTACTGTTAAACTACAGCAAAAGATCCGGATTCAAAGGCAAAAAAAAAAAAAGAGCCTAGACTGGGCGTTTCTTGATAAACATGCGGCTGGACAATGGTTTCTCTTTCTCCTGTTGCTAGAAATGCTCATCAGTTTTTTCCCAAAAAAGATGATCTCAAGTACTACACACATCAGCCAGTACTCAGTAGAGCAGCTAGCTGCAGCCCAAGTTATCAATTACAGCATGTCAAGCCTAGTATACAATTGTAGGATCCAATACATCAATTAGAAAGGAGTGAATGATTGTCTCTACTTTTCGAAATCTCCAAGTGCTCTATGAAAACCTTCCTTCGCTCGAACACTTCGACATCGATACTGTTGGTGACGATCAAGTGGACGACACAATGCGCAACCGAGGGAGGTGAAGTCGACGGAGGGACGCTATCTCGCCACGCATTGTTCAGAATGAGAACGAGTCGAAGACGATGCCCAGAAGAATACGCCACTGGTGCTGACTAACTTTTCAGGAATAGATTTGATCTTTTATTTCTAAAACATGTTCTTGTGGCTACAAGTGCCCTCACGGCACCACTCAAACGATAGCACAAAAGCTTTCTCGTCAAATCCGTCTCAAGTCCTTCAGTTAACACTTAACCTCTCTCCTTTATTTATATGCTAGAACCTCAAACCGTATCCTCATCAAACTGGACACGCAATCCTAACTGCCTCCAAAAATCAAGGGACCCGAAAACCTTCTAAACACGGGTTTTCCATTATCTCTAATCCTTCTCAATTATGGACTTCTTTCATAACTCTTTTACTCAGCACATGTCGAAGCCTTCAAGACCACACCTCCCGTAGCTTCTCCACGTATCATCCACCTTTTGATCTCCAGCATGAGTTTGACCACCTCATGACATTCTCGACCACCTGGACCTCAAATTTTCCCTTTCTAGTCCTAGTCTTCCTCATCACCGATCATAACCGTCTTCACGCTCAACCTGCACATGCAAAGACCAAAGAACTCTTTTCCTTTGCACAAGTTCTTCCCAACTTGACCGACATTAATTCACACACGCAAACCACACCTTTAACCATCAATAAATATGAACCAGATCATCCATGATCTCAATTTCCACGTTCTCCGGAAATTAACCTCAGACCACCAATAAAACTAGTCAAACCGCCATGCCTAGGCCAGTCAGACCGCTGACCCAACACACACGAGTACTCAAGATACTCGAAGATCACAAGAATTAAAGCACTCGAAACTTACCAGTACCGACTGTGAAGTCTATGGAAACCAATCACAGGACCTACGACTATCGATCGTGAGGTCTACAATAACCGATCGCAAAGCCTACGATTACTGATCGCAAAGTTTATGACAATAGATCGCAAAGCCTACAACCACAACAACAGATTGCGAAGTCTACGACTACTGATCACAAAGTCTATAGCTATCGATCACCGACCATGTATTGTAGCTACTGATTATCGACTACCGAGTACCGACCAGATACTGTAGCTACCGACCATCGATTATCGTGCACCGACCACTGACCAGGTATTGCAGCACCGACTATCGATCGGTCACCGTAGTTATCGATCGATTATTGTAGCAATGACCACCAACCAGGTACTGTTGCTATGAACAACGATAGGTTCACTGTAGCTCCAATTATCCATGGTCGTTCTACCACGGTCGTTCAGCCGTGGTCATTCTTTCGTGCTTAACCAGCCGTGGTCGATCTGCCATGGTCGTTCTGCTATGGCCGTAAACTCTCAGACTTCTGACCGCCGATTGAACCGCCCAACACAAGGTCGATCGGACTACCAATCGTGGTCAAAGTCAGCCAGTCATACTGCCCAATACAAAGTGGTCAGACCTCTTAACCTGAATATTCCAGCAATTCTAGTTTTCTAAAAGTGCATTGAATGAAACTTTCACATATACTTGCTCCTGAAACTTGGTATGAAAATTTGGATTGATAGAATTGTTGGGGAGCACACACTAGCTTCTGTGACGCAAGCATGCATAGTCTTCAGCTGTGATTTTTCTGAGGTCTATTTGAGGCGAGCTCTCTTGCTGTTCGATTTCTATCTCAAAATCGGAGGCTATTGCATTGCCTCCATCCTCCCTTGCCTTATGTGCAGATTCTGAGGCAGCTAGGGCTGTAGAGGGAGGCACTTGGGCTACAAGAGGGTCTGCTTGAGACGTAGATTAACCGGGAGCCATGGGAGAGGAGTTCCTGACATACACTTTGTGGTCAACGTTCCTTGTCCTAGGCATCTTCAAACAAAGGAAAAGGATACCAAGGATAAGTTAGGAAATATCCTCAATAGGTTTGAAAAATAATGGAATAAAATTGCTATTTTTACCAGGGAAATCAGAAATACCGATGTGCAACAGGCGGTGGTACCGGGCTCCAATAGTACCGCACGTGTCAAACGGTAGTTCCGCTTTCTCTAAATTGTTTCTTGGGTGAATTAAAGTATGAATTTTCTAGTGTTTTTCTTAGATTGAATCCATAAAATAGATGCGCAAGCATCATTAGACACCAATATACCAATTTACCCAAGAAAACATCAACAAATCATCCATATTATCAATCAAAACCTAGAAGAGACCTAGGGTTCTAGAACAAGGTAAAAACAAGAATTTTAATCCCATTTACCTTGTGGATCGGAGGAGTTGAACCCTTAGGGGTCAAGGAATCACCAAGGGGCGAAGAAATTCTGAAGAGATTTGAAGATCTGAGGATTGGATTTGAGGTTTCTTTTAGAGGAGAGAGAGAAAGGGAGGTACAGTCATGAGCGGTTAAAGGAGACGGGGCTTCCAGAAGCAGAACAGAGAGAGAGAGAGAGAGGAATAAGAACCTTGTGGTCGGCAATTAATGTCCTCACCCAACTCGAACGGAAGTACCGCAGTTTAATTACCGGTAGTTCCGATATCCCATTTGACTTCGACCACTTAGAGTCTGACTTTACTGTCTCGTATGACCACACAGATCGTTTTGACCGCACTTGGTCATATACGACCGCACCGGTTGTGTTCGACTGCACAAGTCATTTTTGACCGCTATGGTTCTTCGATCACATTTTCGACCACGTTCTCGATCACATCAGTTCAGCCACATTTTCGACTATGTTTTTGACCATGTTAATTCGACTACGTTTTTGACCATGTTTTCGACTGCATTTTCGACCACGTTAGTTTGACTGCGTTTTCGACCATGTTAGTTCGACCACATTTTGACTACGTTTTCGACCACGTTTTTTTACTACGTTTTCAACCGTGTTTTCAACTATGTTTTCAACCACATTTTTAACCACTTGGTTCGACCACGCAGGTCTTCAGCTACCTTGGTTCGACCACGCAAGTTTAACCACGTTGGTTCATGACCACCAACGAATGTGGTAGTACCGTGATCACATAGCCGGTAGTTCCGGAAGGCGGAAGTACTACAAGAAACACAGTGGTAGTTCTGATTTTTCTGGAACTTTCAGAGAACTGAATTTAGATCTAACAATTATGCAAATGATCTTTAGTTTTACTCTCAAATAAAGATCATTCATGATCATTATGCATTAGGAAGACTTGAGAAAACTCTGGAGTATAGTTTTTATGAACATAGATATTTTTAGCAAAAATAAGTGAAAATACCTTTCAAAAATATCTCAAACAACATCAAATGAGTATCAAAGCATGATGCATGAGTTCAACCAATATTTGAGTGGTTTATGATATTTAATTCATTTTTCAACTTGCAAAAGTGGCTTTCATCTAATGGTTTGGTGAAAATATCCGCTAATTGATCTTCGGTCCGAATGTGGCTGATTATAATGTCTCTCTTACTCACATGATCTCTCAAGAAATGGTGGCATATGTCTATGTGATTGGTTCTCGAGTGTTGGATCGGGTTGTTGGCTATTTTTATCGCACTATCATTATCATACAAAAGATGCATTTTGTCAAATTTAATTCTATAGTCTATTTAAGTTTGCCTTATCCATAACAATTGAGCACATACTATAATGACTTCATTTATATCGGCCATAATGCCTTTTCCATCTTTATGTAAGTTTTGACCAAGAGGTGTAAGTTTTGACCAAGAGGAGTGAAACGAGAATGTACTAGAGGATTGGATGTGTTCTTTTAGGTCGTACCTTATGACTTTTGATTTTTGTTAGAGAGAGTATGAAGAGATGCACTCGTGTGTGATTTTACTGATATAGATAAATTTAATATAATATCTATTGTAATTAGTTTATAGACTTTATATTAAAAAATATTAAAAATTAGTTACTATAATATAAATCAAAAAGACAAAATCAACGAGCCCAAAACAACGCAGCAAAACACCGGCTAAAGGGTATACTACTGTCAGTGGTGTGGAGCAAAAATGTGAGCGCTACTGAATCACTGACTGACCTACTGCGACGGGCGACTTTTGTCAGTGTGCACTGCATGAATCACTCGCACTTGCATGGGGGGACGTTGCGACTTGCGAATGCCGTTGCCGCGTGGACTAAAAGGCAAGCAAGCAAGCGTCCGTTCCGTTCCGTTTCAGCTTTCTCCTTTCTTCTTCTGCTTCCGCAATCCCAAATGACCCAAAGCTACGGCCATGTGCATGCAAATGCCAAAGCTTTTCTACTGCTAAGCAATGGCCTCTTTCTTTCTTATGACTCATGCTTTCTCCTAAATAAATAAAAAAATAATTTCTCTATTGCATTGTAAAAGTAGTTTATCAACTTATCAAATATTTAATTTATTTATACAAACACTTGTTTTATAGTTAAAAACTATTAACCGTAGTAAAAAACACTGATAAGTCGTAACACATGTACTAACTGCAGCAGCAAAGGTTCGTTGAAGACAATTGGACAAGGCAGCTGCTGCCAGTCCATGTACTATTAGTACTAACCCAGCATTAAGGCAAGGTTAAGATGTGGATCTGCACTGTAGCAGCAGTAGTATACTTCTAGTACTGCACAGGCACAGCCCCAGGTCCCGCCACTGCTCACTCCCTCTCCATCTCCAATTTCCAGAACAACTTTTGATCTCTCCCTCTTTATCTCATTTTCACCACAGGATCGAAACACTCCATCAAGCAAGCCCTGCCATGCCATTGCATGCACCCCCAGACAAATCTTGCAGTCCTGTTGCTGCCGCTCTGCTCTCACTCTCACCATCACCTATCGCCATTTCTTGTCCCCAGTTAAGTCTTTTTCTTGCTTGCAGCAGCCGGCTTTCGGCGCTGCTCATTTTCTTGGCCTGTATATTGCCCCAGCTACCCTCTTCATTTCTTTTTGTTGCCTTCTCCCTCTCCTTGCCCTGGCACAGTTGTCCTTGCCCCCCTCTCCCCCATTGCTGCTGCACACTCAAGAACATAGGCCAAAAAACTGCTCCTCCTCACCCTCCTCCATTACCCAAATCTTGAGATATTTTTTTAGTTTTTACTACTTCACAGCTCACAGAGAGAGCAGTGGTAGTCCGGTAGAGGGGTTTGGGGACTGGGCAGAGCAGGAGCTGGCCTCCCCAGGAACCCCACACCTCTTAGTCTTCTCTTCTGTCCCAGGCCCCCTTGGAATGATGATGTTTCTTGGTTCCTCTGGGGTGGTTGATTAGGTGGCCAGGGGGGTGGCCATGGTCTATTGGTCTGAGCTTTGGCTGCAGAGGTGTGCGCTGGTTGCCTAGCTAGGGTTCTTGTTCTTGTGTGTCTCTCTGGCTCTCCCTTTCGAGGCAGTCTCAGATCCGTTCCAGGATGGGTTCCATGAAGCTGGGCTCGAAGCCGGACGCTTTCACAAGGCGAGGGCAAGCATGGTATGGTTCTTGCTTGTTTCTGTTCGGTTCCAGCTCAATTTGTTTAAGATTTCTGTCATGTATGTATGGACGCGTCCTGACCGAGATAAAGAATTGGGTGTGCTTGTTCTGTTCCTGCTGTTAGTTTGCTAATCTGAGATAGGGAAAATATTTTTTTTCTCATGGGGATTTGAGGGCATAGAAACGGAAGGATCTTTCTCCCTTCTTTTGTTTGATTTGTGTGTTTTTGTCTAATCCAGTCATGACTTGTCACATTACCGCTTCAGTTTGCAAACTCTGATAAGTCGAACAACTCCTAATTCTGTTAAGCTTGTTGTGGTTTTGAAAGCTCTAGAGATTTTTTTTCCTTTCATGTGCATAACCACTTCAAGGCTCAATGAATGGAAATGCTAGATTGTGCATTCTTGTAGTACTTGGTTTCTCATTGTAGTACCAATTACGTCCATGAGGAGGGAATTCAAAATCATCTTTGGAAGAACTCAAATGTACTTATTGAACTTCTCGCACTGCCAAAATTAAATTGGCAGGTGTTATGATAGTCACACGTCATGTATTGGTTGGAATTGTTCCTTCCCTGGGATTTGCATCACATTAGTCGGATGTAGGTCAAAGCAGCCACAGATGGGTGAGTGTGCTTTGAATTATTTTATATCACATCAGTCAACATTTTGGAATTTTTCGACATGTGCCAACCAGTGATTGACAGCACATTCTTCGATGTTATGCATGCAAATATACACGTGATAAGAGAAATAAGCTCATACCCTTTCCTAATCTTCATTGGATGGTTATATTTTTCATTGAGAAAGATAGTGGAAGTATCTCAGTGTGAATATTTCATGATTTAGCCTAAAGCAAGGTCTGATTCTTTTCTAGCTTAGCTAGGAGTAATACTTTTTTTAACAAAATAACTCACAAGCATGCTGTATCGAAATATAAGAAAGTATAGTTTTTTTCCTTTGTTGCTACAAGTCAGATATATATAGAGTTCGTTTAGAATTCTGGTCACCAAAGAGAAGTTCTTTACACTACTGTTTCTAACTCAATGGCTCGTTGTGCTCTATACTATGTGAGCTACATACACGTGATTAGTGATTGACTGGTGGGCTTTTTCTTGTGAACCTCATAGGTTCTGCACAACTGGGCTTCCCAGCGATGTTATTGTTGAAGTTGGGGAGATGTCTTTCCACCTTCATAAGGTATGCTTTTCTATCTTGTAGCCTACTGTAGATTTGTAATTATAAGAAGCAAGATGTCTTATAGCTTTGCTTGTACTTGTGATTAGGGAGAAGTTCGAAGAAGAAAAAACTCATATGTACCTTCCTTACATTTAACAGACCTTAATTCTTCGATGGAACTCTGTTTCTGTAGTATAATTCTCATAGAGTCATAATCACACATCATGCTGATCCTCAAAAGAAAAAAAATTACAAGCTATTTTCTCTCGAAACTTAGTGTGAACTTGACCTTTACAAAGTTTTCCTTTTCTCTGAAACGATTTTTTTTCGTCTCCTTGCAGTTCCCTCTACTTTCAAAGAGTGCCATCCTGGGAAGGTTGATTGAGGAGAGTTCAGACCAAGATGAATGCATCATCAAATTACCTGACATCCCCGGGGGCGCAAAGTCATTTGAGTTAGTGGCAAGGTTCTGTTATGGGGTGAAGATAGAGCTCTCTTCAGCAAATGTTGTCTACCTTCAGTGTGCCGCTGAACACCTCCAAATGACAGAAGAAACAGCCGAGGATAACCTGATTAATCAGACAGAAGCGTTCTTTAACCAAACAGTCCTCCGAAGCTGGAAAGATTCCCTGGAAGCACTTCAGACATGCGATGACCTTCTCCCTCATGCTGAAGACCTCCACATTGTGAAGAGATGCAATGAATCTTTAGCTGGCAAAGCTAGTATCGATCCAGACCTCTTCGGCTGGCCAGTCTCGGAACATGGTTCCATGCAAAGCCCTGGGGGCAGTGTATTGTGGAATGGTATAAGCACAGGTGCAAAGCTTAGGAACTGCAGCTCAGATTGGTGGTATGATGATGCTTCATCCCTGAGCTTCCCTGCATACAAGAGGCTAATTTCCACTATGGAGTCAAGAGGTATCAAACAGGAGATCATTGCTGGTTCGCTCACATTCTATGCTAAGAAGTTTCTCCCAGGACTGAATAGGCGTCAAAGCACGGGGCCGATGCCCCTGACTGCTGCTACCCTATCTGAGGAAGAACAAAGGCATTTGCTTGAAGAGATTGATGGGATGTTGCCTCTTCAGAAAGGTTTAATATCCACAAATGTTTTGCTCTGGCTGCTTCGAACTGCCATGATTCTGAAAGTCAATCGTGCTTGCATTTCCAACTTAGAGAAAAGGGTTGGTATGCAATTAGATGAAGCCACACTGGAGGATCTACTGCTGCCAAACTTCTCATACACCATGGACACACTCTACAACGTCGAATGCATGCACAGGATTCTTGATCACTTCTTGGCAATGGACCAGACCACGGGCGGTGCCTCCCCGTGCTTGGATGATGTGATGGCGTCTCCTTCGTTGGCGCCAATCACTGCTGTTGCTAAGTTAATTGATGGATATCTTGCAGAGATTGCACCAGATATCAATCTGAAGCCACCGAAATTCAAATCCCTGGCAGCTGCTTTGCCTGAATATGCCCGGCAACTAGATGATGGTCTTTACCGTGCCATTGATGTATACCTGAAGGTAAACTTAACCTACTGTTTGTAATTAAAAATTGCTGTTATGCAATTTCTTCATTCCATTTGGAAGCTATTTGTGTTCTTCTCCTGAAACCGATACTTCTCCAAAGGCAAAATGACACTTGTGTCTTCACCAAGAATCGAACACATGGATAGCCATGTATATATTACCATAACATATGCAGATCTTTTTTTAACAAGTCATCATTTGCACTTGTTTTCATTTACACCTGAAACTACACAGATTATTAGCCACTTCACAGCGAAAACTTTGAAGTGCAACACGGTTGATGTTGCTTAATTTTGTTCCACAATGCTAATTACAGGCGCATTCATGGCTACCAGAAGTGGAGCGCGAGCAGCTATGCCGGCTCATAGACTGCCAGAAGCTCTCCCTGGAGGCATGCACCCACGCGGCGCAGAACGAGCGCTTACCACTGCGCGTGGTGGTGCAGGTCCTCTTCTTCGAGCAGCTGCAGCTAAGGACATCGATCGCCGGGTGCCTGCTCGTCTCCGACAACCTGGAAGGGTCAAGGCCCCTGCGTAGCGGTGGCGTCGCGACGTCGGGTGAAGCGGCTGGGGGCTGGGCCACGGCCGTGAGGGAGAACCAGGTGCTGAAGGTCGGCATGGACAGCATGCGGCTGCGGCTGATGGAGCTGGAGAAGGAGTGCTCGGACATGCGCGAGGACATCCAGAAGCTCGGCCGCGCCGCCAAGGACGGGTGGGCCGCGCGGGTGCAGAAGATGCTGAGCGTGAAGACGAAGCTGCAGATGTGCAGCGCGCAGGAGGGGAAGGTGAGCGAGCAGCACAGGAGCGCGAGCGCCAAGCTGGAGAAGCTGCAAGCCAAGGTGTCCAAGCACAAGAAGCAGCTGCCCATTGACGCCTGAGACCTCAAACTGAAGCTCACCTTGGCTTGGAATTCTAGCTGCTGCTGCTTGTTCAGCTATGAACTTTTCGACTGATGAGCGAACCATTCGTCATGTAGCTAAGAACTCGAAGTCATCCTGACTGAAGTAGAATGATTGATCAGATGTGAAAAACCTTGCTTTAAGCACACCATGCTAGATGATGGATTCTTTTGGAAATTTCATTGAGCGCTGTTAGATGTCTTTTTTTTTAAAAAGAAATCTTTTATTAATGCTCAAATCATGATCTTTCTCACTGTCACTACAGCACAACATCGATCTGATGTTTTAAGCGGCATGGCGCTACGATACTTTGGTGGAACTTGAGTTTTTAGGTGTTCTTTGCTAATATGAAAACAACAACATTTTAGGTCATCTGTCTGATATCCAACTTGCAACTCCAAATCGGTGTGCTACAATTTGATAAAGAAGTTTTTTTTAGAGAGAAATTGGTAAAGAATAACATGCAGAGAGAGAGAGAGAGAGAGAGAGAGAGAGAGAGAGGACGTGGCTCGGCCGGGTTGTTGGGCCGGGGGACGGTAGTTTGTCTTGGTTAGTGGGCCGGAGTAGTAGGAGCCGTCAGATCGCAGCGGACGGTGGATTATGTGAACGACTGCGTCGCTGTGACTTTGCTTCATCAAGTCATGCTGCATCATGCTCTTCCCCCCAACCAGTCCTCCCTCATCCTCTCCTCTCCTCTCTCCCCATCCGGCGTCCTCCGGCGGCGGAGCCCCAACCCCACGACCCACCGCCGTCCCGCGCCCCGCCCCGATTGGCCGGCGTCGACCTAGATCTGGTACTGAGCTAGCGTGTAGTGGAGATCCATCCGTGCTTGGATTGCTGCATTTATTATTACCTTCGTAAGAAACCCTACCATGCTTTGATCGATTTGATTCAGTTAGTCGCCGATTTGCTTGCTGCGTGGAGCGTGGTTGGTACCCTACTAATCTAATCCATCCATGGTTCGTTCGATTATGTTCTTCTTCAGCGCGCAGGACCCGATCGATGTCAGTTGACCCGTAGGGCTTGGTACAAGGTGCGGGTTTCCACAAATTTTGCTGAAACCCCATGCCCCACGTTGAGAAATCGGCCCCTGGGGTAAGCAAAGCAATGATCGACTGCGCTTTTCATTTTTCTTTCCGTAGTTGAGAGAGTGGATTCATAGAGAGCGCTCAAGGATCGTCCTTATTTTGTAAGATTTGGGGGAAATAGGAGAAAATTGCTATAATGGGACTCCAAACAACGTGTTTCAGCTACAGTGACGGGTTTATTCTTAAGCCGAAAGAAATCTGTTGATGTGTTTGTGAGTCATGTGCAATTGTCTTGTGATCAGGGCTTGGAGGACTAGCGGAGTCGAGCTTGTGTGGTTACCCACTTACCCTCCTTTCTCTGGAAGGAAGCGTCTGAAGTTGTTGACGAACGAGTTAGCGGACATGGAACCCCTTGTTTGTTCCGGGACAACCTGCGATGATCCACAGGGGAACTTGCTTGACCGGTACAACCTTCAACGATCCTCGCTATCCGTTCTTCAGTTTATTCTTCCTTTTTATAACTTTTGGAACTGATTGTTAACTCTTCCTGCATGATTGATCAGGTGTTCGGAGCGGCATCAATGTGCTTCCTGCAATGGTGACCAAATGCAAAACACAGGCCTGTTTGCTGCAACGCAGGAAAATGTTTGTTCCATTGATAACAATGGTGGAACCTATCCGCAGTCTGGGCTAGGCTATTCAGCTTGTCAAAACAGGACATGTAGTGCATATCCGCGGCATCAGCCTTTGGAAGGTTGTATGTATGTGAACGAGCATGGGCAGATGTGCGGGCCTTACTCACCCGAACAGCTCTATGAGGGGCTATCCAGTGGTTTCTTGCCTCAAGATCTTGCTATTTATGCAGTTGTTGGTGGGAAAATGGTCAACCCTGTGCCCTTAAGTTTTCTGAAACAGTTCCTTTCACAATGGAATTCTGGCGCTGCGGTCTCTTTACGAAATGAATCAATGGAGAATAAGAAAGTGGCTCCCAGTCTTCCAGATGTATGCCCTGCATTTCTGTCTATGTTTCTGCACATCATCCGGCTACCTGTATACCTTCCTGATTTGTGTAGTTTCTGCTTTCTCCCTATTAGGCTCTTTCAAGTGAAGAATCATGCTGGATGTTTGAGGATGCGGAAGGCTGCCGACATGGGCCACATTCTCTTGCCGAACTTTCTTATTGGCATCACAGTAGCTATCTCCAAGATCTTTCAATGGTAAAAAATGGGCAATCAATACCATCTATCTTGTGAATCCCATTCTTATGGTTTATGTTTGTAAATATTTTATCCATTTGAGCGATAATGTCATTTTCGCGATCTTGTCGGTCTGCATTATATTCAAGTAATGTAATTGCAGTGCTACAGTAATTGGAAGGCAGTTCTGTGATTTGGTCATAACTAGCCAATGGATCAAGAATATTAGGCTGTTAGATATGCTCTTTGTGTACTAGATGCAAGAATTTATCCGCATGTTGGTTTTCGAAAAAAATCTCTTGAACTTTGGTGCATTGTTGGCTTTAGCACCCTTGCCCTTATATGTTAGATTTGCATCACAGATGAATATTTGTCTATTTGATGCATTGGTTCTTTTACATTTCTTCTCTCCTGGTCAAGGGCAAACAAATTGGGCAAATTAATAGCACAGGCTATGTGCTGTATAGAATTGTTATGTACCTAGTACATAACAAGGGATAAACACCGTGGAAAAGACCGGCGGCGACAGTTTGAAGGAAGAACGATGCTTAGACGAGAGGGCACCTATTGGGGGTAGAGAGAAACTAGACTAGGGAGAGGAATTTGAGACTTGGGACTAATTCATCTTCTTGCTTAATCCAAATAGATGACAAATACTTAGCCTTATATAGCCGGCATAAAAAGATTGGAAACAAATAACTAATTCCATTTATAAGAGATTGGAATATAATCAAATAATAACTTCCTATCCTTAAGGGATTGATATCTAATCAAATCATAACTAACAATATCTAGGGGTGGCAATTCCCCTGTGGGGGCGGGGCCCCGTAGGGAATATCCCCATGGGGGGCAGGGGCGGGGGTGATATCTCCCCACGAGGGAATGGGGTGGGGCCTTACTCAAGGTTGTCACGACGCTCCGGCGAGACCAGGGCGCTTAGACGTCTAGTCGACTAGGCGCTCGCCATGACGACAATTAGATGATAGTAATAAATACAAGTAATACTTTATATGATCGAAAATTAAATAACCATACAAGTATGCAACATAATAACACAAATTAATGGGTTAGCATACTACATACCATTTGTAAGAATATGAGGCCCAAGCTATATACTAAATAACCATCACCCTCGCCAGCAGTAGTACTGCAACTCCCCTCTCCTCTCCACAGTCACGCTCCCCACGCCGCAGCACTGCCAACGCCTCCACCAACAAACCCTAATTTATTCCCCCAACACCGCATCTAGCACAACCAACAGTAGCATCCCTCCACCCCCTCCTTACCTCTCATAATTACCCCCCACCCAACCCAAAAAAAAAGAAAGTCTCACACCTCACACCTCTCCCACCTCATGCGCAGCAAGAAGCACTTGGACCGGGGCGGCAGCAGTGGCTTCACCTCCCACACCTCTGCCGCTTCCTCTGCTTCCGCCACCGCTGACGCGCCCGCGTCCCTCCTCCCATCGAACTCTTCGAAGCTTCTCAGCCCGGCCGCAGCGGAGGTAGTGCCGATGCCGGTTGTGACGCGTTTGCCCTGCTGCTCCACCCCTCCCTCATCCGCCGCCTACACAATAGTGGGAGTCTTAAGGGATCGGTGTCGGCAACGGGAGATCTCTTGGGCGAATAGCCTCGGTGTCCCCCACTGGCCACCAAGATGACTAGGTGTCGCTGACGCCTAGGCGATGCCATGACAACCATGGCCCCACTACGCTAGCAGGGCAATGGCAGCCATGGTTGCAGCCCTTTGTAGCCCCACGTTGAGGAGAGATCGCAGTGACACCGTTGTGCCACGTTAGAACACAAGTTGTTGAAGACTGTTGCCTCCACGCATAGGTGCGCATGCTTGATGGCCGTCGCAACGAGTACGGTGGCAGTCATGGCAAACTTGTTCGGCTTGGTGGCAGTAGCAGTATGTGCGACCAGCCCCACGAAACGTGTGACAGACCCTGCAGTCGGCACCAGAATGGGTGCACTTCATGCCACTTCAGTCGTGCCAGGCTTCGTGGTACGTATGGCAGCACTGCAACAATCTGCGGCATTGCCATGATCACCTCAAGTGGTGGCATCGGTTGCAGAGATGGTGGTGGCGCTGAATAGCGCAGCGAGTAGCTGTGCCTTCTGTTCCTCTTCTCTAACCATTCCTGTCGATTTTTTCTCCAATGTGCAATGTGGCCTGGATATCAGATAGAGCAGACTTGAGCTTGTTGTTGTTGGCCTTCCAATCTGCCATGGTAAATGCAGCAGTAGAAACCATAGTGTTGGCACTGATACCAAATGTGGTACATAACAAGGGATAAACACCGTGGAAAAGACCAACGGTGATGTTTGAAGGAAGAACGATGCTTATGCTTACAGGAGAGGGGCACCTATTAGGGTAGAGAGAAACTAGACTAAGGAGAGGAATTTGAGACTTGAGACTAATTCATCTTCTTGCTTAATCCAAATAGATGACAAATGCTTAGCCTTATATAGTTGGCATAAACAGATTGGAAACAAATAACTAATTCCATCTATAAGAGATTGGAATCTAATCAAATCATAACTTCCTATCCTTAAGTGATTGATATCTAATCAAATCATAACTAACCATATCTCTTAACTAATTTGGCTGCTGCCCTTTCCTCGTGCGCCAATGCAGCTGGCCCACGTCCATGACAAGAATCATCTGGATTCACTAAAAATAAATGAAAAAGAAAACCAAGATATGATTCTGGTGGAACTTTTATTGTGGAACAGGCGCTTCGTTCCTATCTCGATAGTATATATAGCAACGCTGTTGATAATTTCTCTATTCTCCAGGCAGCTTATCAAGATCTCCTGGAGAATGAAGGAGGATCCGTTTTCTTTAATGCGGTAGTCTCGTACAATGTTTTTTCTTACCTCTCGAGTAGCAAAATAAGCAACAAAGTTGTTGTGCAGCAGCTAGATCCTTTATAATGTCATACTTACACGTCTCTCTCAACTGCAGTGCATGTGTCTTCATGAATTATTCTTTGATTCTCGCTAGTCTACAATCTGAAATTCTGAACAATTCTGGTTTTTTTTATTGTAGATTTACCATGTTAATAGCAAATTTGGTCCATTTACACTTGTATCACTAATCGATTGGTGGAGTGGAGGTCATGCAGAGCATTCAGAAGCTACAGTTAATGACTCTGGCTCATTGAATGCTTTAATGGGTGATATAATCGATGATATCGGCAATCAGCTGCATGCCGGTATAATGAAATCAGCCCGCAGGGTTTTAATTGATGAAATATTCAGCGCTGTACTTCCAGAAATTATTGTTTGTAGGAAGACCGAAAAGCAACTAGCTGAAAAATTGAAGAACAAAGCTGCTAAGGTGTGTTTTATTTTGGCATGGAGCTTTTCTAACAAGGGAACTATTTATTACCCCCTTTCAGTTTTTAATAACCTGTCCTACATGGTTTTGACGTACGCAGCCTGACAATGTGAGCAGCAAGAAGGCTTCGGCACTTAAGGGCAAGGTTGATACACCAACTCCTTTTGCAAAAAAAGGCAACTCATATAATACAGTACCGACAGATTATTCCATGGCTGTTCAATCAACTGCAGTGTATGATAAATTTGCTGATATACTATCAACAGTTTGGCAAAAAATTTATTACGAATCCATGAAGAATATCTGGGATGGAATACTGTATGATCCTGTTATGGACTACTGTGGTGCATGGCTTAAGAGAAATCACCAGTTGAGTCTTTCCTCTATGATTATTCCTGTTACCTCTGATATCGGAAACATGCAGGACACTTATGGAATGTCACCAAAGGTTTCTCCACTAAGACTAAGTGTATTTCTTTCTAGAAAATAGGGGTTTGACATTTAAATCCTTTGTTTCTTCATTGCTCACATCTTCTGATACTTCCATGGTTTTGCAGGTCATTTGTGATTCAGAGACCCCTGAATGTGACATTGCTTTCCCACCTGGATTTGGACCAAGTTGGGAATCTGCTGAGAGCTCCCTCTCTCCATCCATGCTAGATGTTGACTATGGTGCTGATAAAATTAATGGGAAGTCTGAATCAAGTTCCACTTTATTTTTTGGCCCCTTAGCAGGAGTCCAGATAACTCTGGCAAATGAACTATACGTGGCAGCAAAGGAAACTTTGTTTGGCCATTTCAGGGAGGTTATTGCAGAGGAGATAACAAATTGTTTATGCTTTGGACTTGAAGGCAGCATTAATCAAGTAAGATGATACTGACAATGAATTTCTCTTGATAACTGCTGATATTTCAAAATTTACTTGATTTGTGATTGGACATGTGTATTGCAGGAACTAATTCGAACCCCTGTTCATGCACCAGAGTCACCCAGTTCTGCTGGAATGTCTATTTATGCAACGCCCTGTCCTTCTGAAATGACTCTAGATGAAATGCTGGATACTGTTGATATGGCGACTGAGACAATACCCAGTCCTGCTCACATGGCTACAGATGAAACATCAAGTGTTGCTCAAGTGGCAACAGATAAAATGTTTAGTTCTCATGGTAAATTAACAACATCCTTTTGTTGCATTGTCTTAACTCTTACTTAAGCTTGATTGCATTATCTTAATTCCCTTAATTTGCATGCAGTGGAACCTCAATCCCTTTCTGCATCCTATGCAAGTATATTTGAAAAGCTGCATGTACGTGAGACAATTGAATTGGATGAGAGTTTTGATGAGGTGCCTCCTGGAATGGAGACTGGCTTAGCTTCTTTGGTTCTTATGGACAAAAACAAATACCACCCTTCGAAGTCAATCAACTCTATGCCTGTCATTTCTAGATATATTAGCTTGGCTGTCTGCCGGCATGTACTGCATGAGAATGTTGTGAAAGAGTGGACATCTCTGTTCTCAGATACTCTCAGCAAGTGCTTTGATTCATGGTACACCAGGCAGAATGTTGTGCCTAAAAGCATGGATGGATCATTGAAACCCAAAGAATATACATACTACAGGAAGAGGAAAACCAGGAAAAGCTGTGAAGCAGTGTCATCAAAAAAACCAATGGAAATCCCAACTGACAAGCAGCTTTCCAAACCTCTATGTGAGCTTGTTGAACGCAAGGCTTGTGTGAAAAATATCCAGGGATCAAGCAAGGTTAAGATATCGGAGAGGATCTCAGTTGTGGACAAGCCCTCCAAAAGGAATGCCAAAACTTTAGATAATTATGTTCACAGTTTGAATATCCAACATGACCTGAAACGCCTTTCCAGTGAGGTGCCAAAGAGTATGTCTTATTTCTCTTTGCTTCATCTCCTTTTGATATGTACATTTGCATAGATTTGTTACATGCATCTTTCCTTTCCAGGAAACAGGTCGTCTCATCAGACTAGGAAGCATCTTGTTGATAACAAAGTGCCTATTGAGAATGATAGTATGTCCACAAAGCCTGTAAAGAAAAGAAAGCGCAAGAACATGTCTAGTAACTCCAGTCAGAAGGCAAAACCGTTTACTTTATGTCCAGAATCAGATGGTTGTGCAAGAGCTTCCATCAGTGGATGGGAGTGGCGTAATTGGGCACGCAATGCCACTCCATCAGAAAGGACTCGTGTGAGAGGGTACCGTGTTCGGACTATTCTTTCAGCTTCAGATAATAGTATGTGCAAAAATTCACAAGCTAAGGGCCAATCTGCAAGAACAAATCGGGTTAAGTTACGTAACCTGTTAGCAGCTGCTGAAGGCGCTGAGCTACTGAAAATTACCCAATCGAAGGTAAAAGAAATTCTTACATGTGCAAAAGTTTCTGTTTCTATGAGCTTTGAATGATCACTTACTCTACCTACCCTACCTTTCTGGGCATATAGGCAAGGAAGAAGCGGTTGCGTTTTCAAAGGAGCAAGATCCATGAATGGGGGCTGGTGGCCCTTGAGTCGATTGACGCAGAAGACTTTGTTATTGAATATGTTGGTCAACTGATTCGTCGGCGGGTAATTATGCATTATTGAATCAACAGTCCCTTCATTGATGTACTTATTTCAAACAATATGTTACAGATTGATTTGTACCCTACAGGTCTCTGACATACGCGAGGCTCGCTATGAGAAGAGTGGAATTGGAAGCAGTTACCTTTTTCGTTTAGACGATGATTATGTGGTAGGTGTAGCAGATTATTCCCCACTTCACATTTCTCTAAGCTGTGTTGCATCCTTCTCTTTATTTCTATCTATGCTTATTAGGCAATAGGAAAGTTGAAGATTGTTTTGAAGTAGACAAAATGGGGGAACTATGTGAATGTAGTTACGTAAAGCATAAATGTAATCTTTTAGTTGGCTGGGGTTTGTTTCTTTTGATGGATGGTAAGGATACTTGTGCTGCTTTGTTAACTCAAACCTGTGATCACAATTATGTTTTGTATTACCAACTTTGTGTCTGCACTTTGTGCTTTTCTGTGTTCATTGCCAACATTTTCTTAATTTATGCAGGTTGATGCTACTAAGCGTGGTGGGTTAGCAAGATTCATCAACCATTCCTGTGAGGTAAGTTGTTCAACATGAAACATTCAACGGTGATGCTTATAATATGCTAAATAGCGGTCTCATATTTGCCATGCCAGCCGAATTGCTATACAAAAGTAATCACTGTTGAGGGCCAGAAGAAGATTTTCATTTATGCAAAGAGGCGTATATATGCTGGCGAGGAACTGACTTATAATTACAAATTTCCATTGGAGGAAAAAAAGATTCCATGCCACTGTGGTTCCCAGAGGTAAATCACATCAAGCTAGTGACATTCTCACCCGTGACATTTAATCACTGTGATTCCATGCCAGTCCAATCCCCGTGACATTTCATTTTTCTTTCAAACTTTCAACAACTTTTTAACTTCTAACAAGATCTAATAGCAAGTAGAGTTTAAAACAAAATTAAAAAAAAGGAGAAAGTGACGTTCTCACCAGGAGCTCCTGTGTTCCTGATACTCACAGGGATTAGCCGCTAAGATTTGGAACTGTGATCTACATAAATGTGAAATCTTATTTTAATAAATTAAATGACTAGTTTTTTCTCATGAATTTGCTTAGCAGTGGTCCGTTTTATATGTTTGTTTTGGGACAAGTTTGTATATACTGTCCAGCTTCAAAATTTTGCATGTGCCACTGATTGTCTTGTTTCACTGTCATGCGAGTCCGGGGCTCCAGGACAAAATTGTCAAGTCTCGCGATACAATATTTTGAAACTTGGGAGTGGCATATGCAATTATTTCTTAATTTTATTATCTTATACAATATTTTTATGCTACTGTTGAGGTTAGTTTTGTTTCTCTATTATATATGTTTCTATTCGTTTGATACAATAGTTTTGTGCTACTGTTGATGTTATTTCTGTCTTACCTTCTCTTGCTAACTATGTACTGGTTGTTTAGGTGCCGTGGTTCAATGAACTAGGAAGTAAAACTGACAATTGAGGTAATTGCTACAGTTATGTGTATTTGAATTGTGAAGCTCATAGATTAGCATTCAGATCATTCCTTATCATCTACTTGGCCATCATTCTTATTGTGAGTTTGAAAATTTGGGTGTTAGCATTATGGTTGGGCCGCTTTAATCCTTAATTTCCAAGAGGCTAAATTTTGGCCAAAGTTAAACAACATATATAAGTGTTCTATTTTGTTATCCGAATCTGGTCGGGTCCGACCACTATGGTCTTTCCGATTGATTGAAGAGTCCGATTATGTTTCGCTCAAGTAATGCGAGCTGGTCAGAGGTTATGATTAGGATCATCTTCGTGTTCGTAATAGACTCTGTGCTGACTGGAGTTAAACGTGGGTACTCGAGGCGCCTTCCGACTAGAACTCTACACCGTTTTCTTTTGATACTCTCCGAGTTGGGTGTTGAGAAGGTAATTGTTCCAATTTCCTATAGATCCCTGTTTTGTTGCTGACTAGGACCCTGTTTCCTTTCTTCGTTATGAAATCTGATTCCTAGCCTATATATGTACCCTGTATTGCATGGTTGACATACGTTAAAGTTCCCCGTGCATGTAATTTCACCTTATATAATGAATTCCGCCTTTGTGTGTCCGTGGTTTTCCTCGCAAGGGTTTTCCACGTTAAATTCTCATCTCTCGTTCTTTTGATCATCTATTTTTGCCGCGTGTTTTATAACAAGTGGTATTAGAGCTCCAGCTTCAAGTTCAAAGCCGTTGCCTCGGGAGGAGACTCCTGGGGCGACCATTGCGCGGCATCAAGAGTGGCATCTAAGAGGTTATCTGTCTCGGTGATTTGACTTGCCTCGATTCTGTTCCGCATCTCGACTCTGACTTGGTGCTAACCTGCACCATACCGAGCGTCAATTGGCGCTCTACCTCGGTGACTGTTCCAATTCTAGTTTCGCCAATATCATTGCCCGCCCCACCTAGTGCTATGTCATGGCGTTGTATTGCGCCATCTCCGTCGATAATCTTTTGCCTCAGTCGGTTATTCTCTTCCATCATGAAGATGTTCCTAGCTTCTTTCTTCCTTTTAATTCAGTTCCTAGCTTCTTCCTTGGCTCGGCTTGTACTCCTGGCTCACCTTTTTATCTCGGCTTGGCTTGAGAGTAACTTCTGGCTTGCCTTCTTTGGCTCGGCTCTCCAACTCCACATGGCAAGGAAGCTGATCCCACGGTTGTGAACGGCAGGAAACAACACCCCTTCTTGGTTTGGCAGCCTCCCTCTTGATGCTCAAGAAATAATCCTTTTGGCTTGGCTTGGCGGCTTGCCTTGCACATGGCCTGGCTTGTTTGACACCTAGCTCTTTCCTTTCTCTTAAGAAATAACCGGCCATACCCCTATTTCTCACGTGATTTCTCTCCTCACGCATGGCCAGCCCATGCAGCCATACTCTGCAACGCACCAACCTAGGATCACATGCCTTCTTCTCATGCGCCCAGCTCCCAAGCTCTCCCATGCGGCCTTCTCCAGGCTTATTAAGGCGTCGCTTAGGCGACGCTTAAGCGTCGCCTAAGCGGTAAGGCGGTCCGGCGTGGCAAGGCGTCGCCCCCGCCTTGCCCGCGCCGCCGTCTCCAGGCCGCCGCGCCCGCGCCGGCGTCTCCAAGCTGCCGTCTCCAGGCCGCCGCGTCCGCGCCGCCGTCTCCAAGCTGCCGTTTCCAGGCCGCCGCGCCCGCGTCGCCGTCTCCAGCCGCCGGTGGCGAGCGGTGGCGTCGCGATAGGGGAAGGCGGCGCGGCAGCAGGGGAGACGTGGAGCGGAGTGCCGTAGTGGCTACCGGCGAAGAAAGAGAGAGAGGAGAGGCCGGCGAAGAAAGAGAGAGAGAGAGAGAGGAGAGGCCGGCGAGCGAAGAAAGAGAGAGGAGAGGCGGGGCGGTCGACTGGATCTGGGCGTTGGGGCGGTCGACTGGCTAGGGTTAAGTGTGTTTGGTTTTTTACAGTTTAGTCCTCAGAGGTTTACGAAATTACAATTAGGTCCTTCTAGGTCCTCCTCCTCTTTAGATTTCTTCTGATTTAGTCTTTTAGAACCCCGTTTTCTTCGCCTTATGACATATGTAAGGCGTCGCCTCACGCCTTACCGCTTAAAAGGTGTGAGGGGGGTGGGTCGCCTTACCTCGCCTTACCGCCTTAATAACCTTGGCCTTCTCATGTGGCCATGGCTTCTTATGCACTCGAGCAGCTTGCCTTTGCTTCCCTTGGCCAGCCTCCCTCACCTCCCTCTTGGCCAAGTTTGCTTTCTACTTTGCATCGCTCAAATCAGCATCACATGGCCTTGTAACCTCAGATTGCATGGGTGAAGCACAAATCAAAATAACATTTGCACTCTTGGCCACATTAGGTGGAATTCATTGTAATTTAGGTTGTTGTGCCTATTATTGGTGGTATTTATGCGGGATTAATTATTGACGATTTCTTTGATGATCCATTGTCTACTATAGGTTACTGCGGCAAGATTTGCACATATAGTCTCAGGTGGAGTTGCAGGTTTTCAACACAATTTGGGCTATGCTTGATCGAGCCAACTTTAAAGAAAAAAAAGTCAGTTGTGAGGATAACTGAATTTGGTGTTTCGTTCGCCGTTTGGATATGCCAAAATTTGGATCGCTTGCGCGACTATCATGGAGGAGTTTATTGTATTCTTTTCACTACAGGAGAAATTCGACTCAAGATGGATATTGTTGTATTTTGTGATCCGAATCTGGTCGGGTCTGACCACTTCTAGTCGAGCTTGATCACTGTTGGTCTTTTCGACTGCTTGAAAAGTTCGATTAGATTTTGCTCAAGGAATGCGAACTGGTCAGAGATTATGATTGGGATCATCTTCATGTCTGTAATGAACTCTGCACCGATTGGAGTTAGACGTGGCTGCTCGAGGCGTCTTCCAATGACAACTCTTCACCGTTTTCCTCTGAGACTCCGAGTGGGGTGTTGTCCTCATCTCTAAGAAGGTTACTATTCTAGTTTTCGATAGGTCTTTGTTTCGTTGCCAACTAAGACAACCTTTCTTCGTTAGAGACTCTGATCTCTAGTCTATATATGTAGCCCTGTAATCGCACGGTTGATATACGCTGAAGTTTCATGTGCCTGCAATTTCTCCTCATATAGTGAATTATGTCTTTGTGCGTCCTTGGTTTTTCCCACGAGGGTTTTTCATGTTAAATCCTCGTCTCCCGTTCTTTTGATCATCCATTTTTGCCATGCGTTTTATAATAATAAGTTTCATCATATGGAACTGCAAATGGGACATTTAATTTGTTGAATTACTTTATCTCTATTGTGATTGCTTGTTCTTTTTGCAGGTGCTAACTACAATTGGATGCAAGCTCGGTATATAGGTGTCAGTGGAGGTTGGGCAGGTAGGGCTGTACTGTATTTTACATTGAAGTTTTACTGCACAAACATCACTCTTGGATTTACTATCAGGTAGGGCTAAAAAAAAGCTCGAGGCTTGCGAGTTACTCGAGGTTGACTCGCTCTAGGCTTGATTCATGCTCGGCTTGAGCTCCAAATGAGCCGAGCTCGAGCTTAATCCCGAGCTCGCGAGTTTCAATGAGCCAAGATCGAATAGCTCGCGAGTCTCGAGTTTTTCTTACAACCCTAGATACATAGTAACTCTTACCGAGCTTACTCGAACCGAGCTTGAGATTTTCTATTGTTGAAAATTAGTGTATGTTGAATTATGTTTTACTGTTATCGAGCTAAGCTCGAGCTCGAGTTTTTCTTATTGTTGAAAATTAGTGTATATTAAATTATTTTAACTATTATCAAGTTTATTCGAGCTGAGCTCGAGTTTGGGCCGAGCTGAGTTCCAGGCTCGGATCCCAACTCAGGCTTGCTCGAGCTCGGCTCGAGCTTCTACCGAGCTTGAGCTTGAGAGGCTAGGCTCGCTCGAGCTCGGCTCGTTTACAGCTCTACTGTCAGGTACCACTGTACAATAATTGTGCACAAAAAGCTCTTCAAAAAGAAAAAAATATGCACAAAAATGTGCTGATACTGATTGTCTGTTTCTACTGAAACCTTGCTAAGGTCCTATTAGGCCTTTGGTTGTTTAACATTTGTAATTGTCTGACTTAGATACACATTGTGTATTTTTTTAGCGACCCAAGTATTCTGTACGGATATAATATAACTTTTACCTTTAAATTTTGATGCTTTTTTGGGCCTATGATTGGGTTACCAACAATATTACATGTACATTTAGACTTGATCTAGCAATCATGGCCAATGTCCAATGAACATAAATTTACTGCACCCATTGCGTTTCCAGATCACTCTATATTGAGAACTAGAGTATACGACACATGATTATATCTGCTTTGTTGGCAACCTTTGGTGTTGTTTCACTTCATAAAACGCTCACAGTTAGCATTGTTACTTTCTAGAGATTAGAGTTTTTTTATTGTCTTTCTTTTGTCCCTTGACAGGATTTTATACCAGAGTACAGGGTCATGGAACATGCTGTTTTGGGAGATCACAATTTTTTGAACCTTCTGGTGCAGAAGAAACCACACCATTCATTTAGGCTAGATGAACTAATTCAGGCTATCCAGAGGAAGGTACAAGAGCGGGCTGTTGATTTCCTCTTGCCTTCTGAAGACCGCTACAAAGCTTTCCTCTGGTTTCAAAGTGGACAGGACAAATCAGTTCACCATGAGCAGAGCTAGTAAATGGTTACTTGCTGACAAGGTTAATACTAATGTTCTTCCTCATATCTGGATAGAGTTGAGAAATCTTGTACAGGCCCACACTATATTTATTACATTGACTGGATTGATTGGATTGAGGATATAAAGTTTAGATGGTGGATATTGAATGGAGGCTAAATTTCTTATGTTTTTCAGATCATCTAATTAGCTGTAAAAGATGAAACACTGAAGCCAATAATAATGTTTTCTCATTTACTTTTGTGAAGTACGCTCTTTGCACCAAACCAATTTACTCGGATGCGCTGCCCTTGTGTTGATATACATGAATGGACTCCCATCAATTGGCTGTCAATTGCATGCCTGGCCGTATGAAAATATCCACTGAATTAGCATTCTCGCTTGTACTCGAGAGAAATATTCAGTCATAAGCCTTTGATGTCTCGAGAGAAACTTTGTGTTAGTTTAGTGCTTAGGTGTCTTTTTGTAAGCCGATGCAAGAGTGTTTATTTACGGACCTACTCCTGTTCTTGCAGGTACATAAACCTATGTTCTTGCAGGTACATAAACCTATCGTCTATGGGGTTTGTATGTATTGCGCGTCCACAAAAATATCCAAAACTGTGTGGTATGTGTTCCATCTCTTGCTTGTCTTCCATTCCTAATTGCATTGTTAACTTTGAAGCACGAACCGGGCGTATTGATTTGGACTGCTTTTGTATTAGCTACGGAATGACGTCTCGCAGGTTTCTTGTTAGGAGTGCATCTGAGTTGACAAGTTACCGTGTAAGTGTTCTTAGCTCATGTAGTCACAAATGTTCTTCGCCTATGTATATAGTCCGTGCAGGTGTGCATGCTAACTTGAGCGTAAAAGCAAACGGCAACAAGATCAGTCCAAAATTGAGGCCTGACATTTATCCCATCTTGTAAATCTAAGAAAGAAAGCAGATAAACATATTGATTAGTTATTAGTTCAAAATGTTAACCTACTAAAAAGTTCTAAGCTCCCAAACGGAGTGCGGAAAAACTTCTCTACCTCTTAGGAAAGCTGAATTACACTACTACACTTGGTAAAACTGGTGTGTTTCCAGTTTCGTGTCAGCTCATAGAGAAAGCTGAACCCTCCCAAGTAGTCATAAAGACAATCATAAACGGGTTCGTAAAAAAATTGCTTTGCTTTACTTATGAATGGCCTTAAAGAGTTTGTACTTTGAACCGTTAGCGTAGGTCCACCTGTTAGTGAGTGATAGACTGTAGCAAAAACTTGTTTGCAGCTGTCGTAATGCTTACAGATATTAGCGCAAAGACTTTTTGTTGTGGAAAACTGTAAATGAAACAAATAATCTTTTTGTAGAGAGTACAAGTCCGATGAACATGGCCGAAATTTTATGAAATTTCACCGGTAACCGTTTTTTTGAAATTTTGGCAAATTCTAAAGATCCGAAATTTTTTGTCCAATAAATTTTTTTACTAGTTTTCGCCGATAACCGCTGAAATTTCGGCGATATAGTTTTCCCTGGCTAGTGTACATGTCCAAAAGTGCACACATGTATGTAAGCTTAGAAAGGTTGTCGCAACCAAATTATTCTGCGCTAGTTGAGGTCCGCTCCAAATGGCTTCAGATTTTTTTACTACTAAAATTTTGTTTTTTTGTTTTTGCTTTTTTGGCCCATATTATTTTGCATTGCCTTGAAAGATTTAGCGAATTTTTTACTATATTTTCTCCTTTTTTTTATTCGAAAAATGCTAACAGCCACTGTAGAGTAATTGACACAAAAAAACCAAAAGCCCAGGCTGCCAGCCGATTGGAGCAAGCCTACGGGTACTCCCGTGTTGTTACTATTGAGGTTGCAAAAATGCCTTGCCTCATGCTCATGCTTAATGGACACCGGTAGGACTAAATCCCATTTTGGCTAAAGAGTGCGTGCTTGTGAGGAAACAATTGGTTGCAAATATTTTTTTTCAACTATTACTATGTTATGCCCCATTTAGAACACCGTTTTTTCTATTCTTGTACAATCAAACTGTTCCATTGAAATTTCTGTATTCCAAAAAGACCTTTAGCCATAGGTGTTCATACGGCAGTTAGATAAGAGTAATGATCACGAAACAAAGTAAATGGTAATTTCACAGTGCTAGAGGTGTTTGTTTGTGTCACCGGTCTTGTGCTCGGTCGGAAGAGCGGGCCAAGGATAGCATGGGGTCAAGTTAAATGCGAGATCATGTGCTATCCCTAGTGGTCGGTTCGAATCCGGCAGGTCGGCACATTTATTTATTTTCATTTTCATTTTTTTTTGAAATTTCGGTTATTGTTTTGTAAGGTGATTTAGTCCACGGTAATGCTATTTATTTAGCTCAATGATGGACCATTCCCTTTCTTATATCGGTTAACCCAAATGTATGCCGAGGGATTGTTATTGAGCATGCAAGTATGCAATGCAGAGTGTAAAGCTTTGGTTTTCCTCGTGTAAAAAAAAAAATGTATATACAGCCTACAGAGTAAATGTTCTGCCATCTTGCTATTCTTGTAAGTGCCGTAATGTAAAAGGCAGATAGTGCATATCAAAGCTTTGGTATCAAGTTTGTTGGAAAGTATGTAAGTGCTGCTGGCTGCACCTCGCCTAGACGTCAGAAGGCTCTCGTGTTCTCTTCTTCCTAGGATGGAAGAGACTTGATAATGCCAGCAACACGAGCTACCTGGGCTGCACTTCAAACTCACTATCTCGATGAGCCAAGTACGTAGCCTCTCTCTTAACAGGCATGAGTCGTGATGCTCGTAGGAAGAGGTGGTGTACGTGTAGCAACCGTACGTCCGATCGATGCTGCATGCACAACCGTCCATGGCAGAGCAGAATCTTGTTACGCAGGCAGGCGGTACATGCCATGCCAGCTCAAAACAACGGCTTGCAGCTTTGCAGGCTGCCCTAATTAAACTGTTTAAACTGTTTACTGTGAAATTAAATTGCCGTAGCAAGGGATGTATGCATTGCGGTCTTGTCGATGAATCTAGTGGGGGACGCCGTGCACGAATCTTAACGCCTAACTAACTAACTAACCCACCGGCTGATTCACCCGACGGTGTAAACCACCTTGTGCTCCGCGTTTTACTCTGCGGTCAATCGGCTTTACATGCATGCATGACCTAGTTGACAGCCAGCCGGTAAATCCCGAGCGTTGGATAAGAAACCAACGGCAAGATACTATGGTTGGTTGTCCTGCTAATGTATGGTGTTTACCGTGGTTTTTTAACTATGGTAGAGCTGTGGTTAATCTTAACTTTGTTTTTATTGTCCTCTCTTAAGTTTTGTACAACAGTGGTTCTCGGCATCTAACTTGAAAGTCAATTAGAACCTTTAACGTGTGAGGAGGTGAGATGTGTTGTCCTTTCCATAGCTGCATGGTATGATGTGTGTGAGAGCTAATTGTTGTTTGGGCTGCGGAGTTTCCTGTTAGGGCTAGTTTTATATCCTTTTTCCTTTTTTCCTTCTACTTTATCAATATATCAAGTAATTGGCGTGCCGGCTCGTTTAAAAAACAAATTATGCAATCCGAGCGAAGTGAGCTTTGCAAGTGCATGTTTCACTGAACCAAGATCTGTTATTGTCCATTTTTTATGGAACAGTGGGGCTCCAAAGAGGCCAAGACCAAGATGTCGATGACACCCTAAAAGGAAAAGAAAAGAAAAGAGAAGAAAAGGAATCTCCAAGGAATATTGAAAGGAATTCTTGACATGCTTTGCTTGCACTACAAAGCCAGGCCCCATGCATGCCTCCTCCTCCAAGAGTAGTGTGTACTACCATGCATCTCTCTCCTCAGTTCTTGTTTGATTTTATCATAAAATTGCACGTGGTGAGAGTCAAGCGAGGGGCTTGACTTGTTACTCTTGGAGTTTGTCGACTCCTAGACGGCGTTGGAGGCGTCGTGCGCAGTGATCTTCTCAAAGAAGGTTGTGAGAAGACCTAGCAAAATTTTGAAGGTTGTAGCTCACCTACCTGGAGCGGGAATGAGCTATCACTAGTGGATTGAGGTGTTTCGACTTAATTCATGGAGCTAATCCAATTCGTTTGGGCTAACCTCAATATGGACTAAGGGAAACCGGCAAATTTTCGAACACCACGGTAAAAAGAGACTGTGTCATTTGTGGTTTGTTTTCTTGTGCTCAATTTACTTTCAAGCAATTTACATACTTATAATAAATTTGATTGCTTGTCAGCCTATAATTGCAAACCTAGGACATAGCCTAGTATTGTTGGTGGACTTAGGCGAACTTGTTTGATTTAGGCGCTATTTGTGCTAAACCAATTTGATTTAAGTTTCCACATTGTTTACTTGGTTAAGACAAATAGAAAAGGTCTTGAGATGGGAGACAAAGAGCGGAGAGAGAGGAGAGAGTGAGAGTGAAAAGAGACAAAGAGAGGAAGTGAGTTCCGAACTCCGAAGGGAGGAGCGGGAGGAGATTTAAGACTTGAGTGTGGTCGACAGTTGGCTGGTCGTCTGGTCAACTAATAAACTGAGAAGTGAGTAATATTCATTAGTTTTTTACTTCCTTCTCGATTAGTATTTTAGAGTTTGAAGTTTAGACTTTTACTGTCTATTGATAGTTTAGTCCTTATAATTTATTCATAGATTTATAGTTTTGTATTAACAAAAATTAATAATTTATTTATCGCTTCCAAAGTATGAAGTCACGTAGAATGCATTTGTCCAGTGATTCAAATTTGTCTCATGATTCAAGTTACCTTATTTACGGCATGTTTCATATGACCTAAATTTTCATTACCATTCACAATTTTCTATTATATCACTAATTTTCATATATTTCATACATGGGTGACTTATCACTACTCCGTACTCATGGCAGAATAATTATATATTTTTGGGTATGCGCTTTCTATTGTCGAGGTACCTATTTTGTATCTATCTATTTTTCATTGTTTGAAATTCCATAAGAGTAAAAGACTATATTTGTGTTAACTTAGTTTAGTCCTACAAATAGTTCAGCCCACCCTCAATTTTATTTCTGGCTTCACCACTGCTCTTATTTATTTGAGTCACTACGCTCCTTCAAGAATTCGCTCCAAGTTGACTCTATATTTTCTCTCTCTTACCTTTAGAGTGCCCCCCACTACATTGGCTCGTGCACATCACCGCAAGGTGCTTGTTGATGTCCAGGCTAGATCATCAAAACTCTCCACCTGAGAGCACATTCGTTGTGTAACTTCACTTGCTTAATCACACCTCCTGTTCCTACAACTCTTCATGCGATAGGTTTGCACTGCCTCCAAGCTCTACTTGCTCGTCAGTACTGCGTGGTTGGTCCCACAATGTCTTCCTTCTTCTAACAGCTCCACCTTCACCTCTACGATTGCTAGAGTTTGCAACCATCTTTGTAGTTTCGCATATAATTGTATATAGTATCTGAGTACGTACCATTGACAGCATAGTTTACTTCTCCTGACAAGGATTTTTATCAAGCCTCCCTATTGGTTGCTTATGATTACTCATCAATCGGTATCCTCGATTGTTCTAGATACTTTTTATGATCATTTTCCCTTTGCAAGTAACTCGTATGACTCAATCTCGAAGTGATATCCACAACCTTTGAGTTTAGGCGATCATATATACTAGATTCTTTTTTAAGCTAGGAACATACCAAACACTTTGTTAACATGTAGTGTGCTCCATCATACATCTCTGATGTAATCGTTCCCCCTTAGTAATTGCAAACTCCTTGCAATCCGTCAAGTGAACAGTTCTATGCACTAGGCATAGAGATTCTTCATTGAACATCTTCCTCGTCGAACATATATAGAAGCAATAACCTGAATCAATATCCATCTATGAGAAGTTCCTAATTAACTAACGACAAGTACGTCTGAATCATCTTTCGCTACCGCTACTGAGCATGCACCCTCTTTTGCTTCAAACTTGGGCAATCCTTTATTATATGACATTCCTCGTCATATAGTTAGCATACACGTGTGATCTTGCCCTTCTTCCTGTGACTTTTGCATGTAACATCTACAATAGCCAATGCTTGATTACTTGATGATAAAGATTCCAATGACTTCTTCAAGAACTCAGCATCCAATAGATATGCTACTCAGCATCCGATAGATAGGCTACTACCTCATTGAAGTTGAGAGTACTTTTCCTGATGAATATTCATCACCAATTGCTCCTATGATGGTGGTAGAGATGGTGCCAATATGACGACCTTGCTCTTCTCCTTAATTTTCTCATCCACACTAGTCAACTATATAATAAACTTGTTGAAGATATTAAGATGATCAACGAACTGTGTGCCATAGCCACAGCTCGCTCTCACAGTATCAGAGCGCGCGACCTACTGCTGCTTCTTGCAACACTACTTGTGCTAGCTGTAAATGCCATGCCATGACATGCACGGTCAAAATTACCACTACCACCAGCCTTGATTTTTTCCATGTTGGTTCTGAAACTTCAATTTTCCTGTGAGCAATTAACATGCTTTGAACAGATCTTGTTCCTATATATACTAGCAGCTATAACATTTATATCCCTTCCATACTGTTTGCACATTAATTAATTAACTTACACAATGTATGTATATAGCGTTATGTGTTTGTTTGCACTGGACGTGCTTCCTCTCTCTCTCTCTCTCTTTATATATATATATATATATATATATATATATATATATATATATATATATATATATATATATATATATATATATATATATATATATATATGCTTCTTTTTTTGGGCTTGCTACTTATGACTTTTGACCTTTGTTACAGTAATTACCTTTTCAAATGATGCGTCTTTTTAAGATGAGTCTACAAATTGATAATAGTAGACACTGTTCAACTTCCCCCATCGGAGACAAGGGCGGGGGACGCTCTCCCCCCATGGGGGTGGGGCCCCGTTAGGCTAGCAGGGCAGGGATGGGGGTCGTCCTCCCCTTGCGGGCCCCATAGGGACCCGATAAAAATATTTTTTAATAATGTATTATAGTTTTTAAATATAGAAGATTATATTATTTGTAAATATAGAAGATTGTATTATTTTCTTATATATTTAGATTAAAACTTGAATCTATATATTAAAATATATATTTTGAAACAATATTTTTGTAAAAAAAAGTATGCCTAAATAATTATAAATTAATAAACAAAGTCATATGATTATTTTTAAAAATATTTTAATATGTTTTTTAATCCCCTGTGGGGGTTGAGTCCCCGCGGTGACGAGGGCGGGGGACCCCCGAGAATGCTAACGGGGCCGGGGGTCGAGGCGGGAATGCTAACGGGGCCTAGAACCCCTTGGCCTCGTTGTCACCCCTAGACATTGTATTGACTTTAGCTATACCAACCAAAACACATGTGATTGTCTCTCTCTTCGTACTCTCTCTTGTGATTGTCTCTCTCTTCGTACTCTTTTGTGAATGGATGTATATAGCATTGCATCCTGTGTTTGTTTACACTGGACGTGCTTCCTATTGAGATATATATACGCTTCTTTCTTTTGGGTTTGTTACTTGTGACTTTTGATCCACGGCCCAAAAGGACAAGGCATCAAGTTGTTCGCATTGTTGACCGGGGTGTTGTGGCACTGTTGACCAGAAAGCTTGACATTTGAAGATATATACCAATAGATGCTAGCTAGTGATTGGCATGTTCTTTTGGGGTTTTAACTTTTAGTTTTTGGTTTCTCCAAAAGTTGAAGCAAATAGAGCAGCTTCTTAAAGTGAATTCTATGAACGACTTTTTGAGCACAAAATCGTGTGCGTCGTTCATATCGACGTCTCCCCTATCTGCTACCGTCTCGAAAAACACAGACAAAAATTATACACAGTCCAAAAGAACAAGCCATTATGTGGCTACTTCGAACTACTGGACTCCGAAGCACAGAGTAAGATCCATGGATCACACAAATTCATGCAATCAGGCGATCAATGGATCAGGTGCGTGCGTGCAGTGTAGCTTAGCTAAGATAAATGCTAGATAGCTGCTTGACAATGACTAAATAATCCGTTTAATATGACCTAATATATAATTAAGACTTAAAGCTATTGTAGTCGTAAAACACTGTCCAAGTATCCTTGCTCTCAGAGGATTACTGTTTATTTACCTAACCGGCCACTACTCGGAGGTTCTATGACCCGATAATTAGGCTTAACCCCATGTAATCCAGTAACCGCACGGCGATTCAGTCTTGTGTCTCCGATAACAACCATTTACGGTTATTTCTACGATCCTCTTCTACTGGCAAATAATCAATTGGTGGTTATTTGTCAGATCTTTCTCACTAATAGCAACCACTTGCTCGGCTAAATGTAAGAAATCGATAAGACACATGTTCGTGTGGACAACTAATAACTCTTTAGTGCTATTTAAACCCTACCAGAGAAGAAGATATGGATCGCTGGATCGAGCAACGGACCCTTTATAATCACTCTACGAGGACAAGATCTCTTTTCTCCGCTTTAATCTGCTTTTATGCTATGTTTGCGTACATTTCGTAAGATCAACTAGTGTTCAATCGTTGATGCATGAATGCACTATAGTCTGTACTGGGGTCGAATCGAATCGAAATCACCTGCGGCTGATCAGAGTACGTATGTGATGAGGTTTGAGTATGACATGGAGCCCACATATGCAGTTCAAAGTACCACCCTCATATATATATCCAGAACCCCCAATACCCGGGGGGGTTCCAGGGCAGCGAGGGCGGCCACGTCGCCCGCTAACACGCTGCGGCCGGCGCGTGGCCGCCAAAAAACGGTACGGTCGGGGGAGGTAATAACCCGTGTTTTTCGGAAATTACGTAAAAGTCCTTTTTCCTCGCAAAAAAGTCCCTGTCAGTTTTTTTTAACAAAAAAATATATTGGATTGCGCCCCGCGGGTTTCCAAAATTACATATAGGTCCTTATTTACTTACGTACAGGTCCTTCCAAGTCCTCGATTTTTTACGAAAAAACCCTTTGGTTTTCCCGAAATTACGCATATGTCCTTGATTTTTTTTACGAAACTCCCTGCGAATTTTCGTCTCTTTTGCTTTGGTCCACACGGTGGCTAGCGCGGCGTGCGCCGCGCTTATGCAGCTAGTATATATATATATTCCATCCTCCTTGCGTTGTAATGTCAGTAGCACAGCATGCAAAGACCGAGCTACATACGTAGGATCGCTTGCCTCTACCCGAGCTACTAGCCAAAATCCTAACAGTAACATCCATCGATATGATCGCACACAAAGATCGAAAGGATAGAGGCGGCAGCAGCTTGTTTTGGCGTGTACATGTTTGTACAATAATGGAGATCATTGCGATAGGGATGTTAATCAGTGTATTTGATATATTAAAACTTAAAGAGTATCAATTATATTTTTATTATCCGTTTTATCCGGCATCTATATACAGACTATTCGATTCGTCTTATTCGCGCATTATTGTGATTGTTGTCTACCGAATATTCAGACAATAACCAAATCAGACTAGAATCGATAAATCAGACATCGAAACCACAAATCTGAATTCCCGACCATGAGCAAGTGGTGACCAGAGTTAGCGTTAAGATTCACCCCAAGTAAGTTGGGGTTCACCAAACACCCCCTAGGTCCTAGTGGCAGGTAGGACCGACGGTGGATGACGAGGGCGTAGCCACTTGTGGGTTTGTTGGCCAGGCGGTGGGCAGGGTTGGGGCCGCTACGATGAGCCCAACGATCAATTCAGGTGGTGGGCCTGGGGAGGAGGAGGCGGCACATCAAGGCGACAAGGGGTCCATCGGCCACAGGTGGTGGAGGCAAGGGTGACGTCGGAGGTGGAGGCACATAGAGCTCTTTGGAAACCAGAGAGGAAGCCAAAGAGGGGTGAGGTGGGTGATGGTGTGGTGGATCTCACCGGATCTGGAGGTGAGCGGAGTCGAGTCGCCAAGATCCTCTTGTCGACATAGTAGAGGGAGGCAATGGGGACATGCGATCTGGAGCCCGAGCGAGCAAGGGAGAGCAACTTGATCGAGATGAAGGGATAAGACCATAATGGTGGTGGCGTGCGTGTTGGCCCTGTGCCTTGCGGTCCATAGTTGCGCCTTGCATTGTATTCTTAAGTTGATTAATGGGTTTTAATTTCTTCTTGTTTGTGTTTGCTATAATCAACCGCCTGATTTCTTTCAAAGTATATATGCAGAATTTCCAAGGCATTACAATGCATCTATATATCCTCTATTTCATATGTCATTGTCTTCGTCTCCAGCCAGCAAGCTTCGTCATCTTGGCCCTAATGTTAATATATAGAACATGCCGTTTCTTTCTGCGTTCCTCCAAACATTTTATATGGAAGTATCACGTTTTTTTTTACTTATACTCCATCCGTTTCGCAAAATCTAGACCATGGAACATAACTTCTGCCGTGAACAAGTTAATACATTGCCCTTCAAGTTTGGGGATTTAGATAAGAGGAGTGTCGAGAAAAAATAAGGTAGAGAGGAGGAAGAGAGAATAATAGAGGCTGAGAAGAGGAAGGGACAAAGGCGTTCATTGCTAGGATCTGCCAAGACCATGGACAAATCGTGCCCAAAACGTGACGGCTAGTTACTATCTTCTTACGAGGTCGAATCGCAGCCGTCAGTATCTAACGGCTGGGCCAAATTGTACGGTTCACGATCGGTCAACTCGAGTCACCGTAGCTCTCTCCCTCTAGGTATGGGGCTCTGGTCCCAAGCGACACCTCGGGTTTTCTGTGGCCAATACTCTATGAAAAACCCCCAAAAATTCAAATCAGAAAATTTTGTGATTTTTACTTGATTTTTGAGTGAATTTTGGGAACTTTTCCTTTTTGGAAAGTCCCCGGTCTCCCCGCTTTCCCTTTTGGGCGCGGCCGCCTCCCCCTCCCGTTGGCACCCCGCCCCTTCCCGCTTCTCCCACTCCCCAGCGCCTCCCCCTCCTTCTCCCCGCTGGCGCCACTCCCCTCCCCGCCTTCTCCTCGCGCGTGCGCTGCGCCTGTGCCCGCGCCGCACCATCTTTGCACTCGCCTCCGCGCCCCCGGTTTTGAACCGCCGCGCCTCGACGCCAGCTAGTCTGAAGCCGGCAGAACCTCCGCACCACGCGTCGCCCCACCTCTGCTTCGGCCCCACCCGTCAGTCCCCGCTTCCTCCTTCTCCCGCGCGCGGACGCGCCCCGCTCTGCGGAAGCTCACCTGCTCCCTCTCCCGTCGCGTCGCCATTAGCACTGTGCAGAGTCCGGTCACACCCCGTCTGCGCGGAGGAGACGCCTCAACAGCTCCCGTCCATCCCTGTTGACCCCGCGCCCCGCCCGTTGCCTTCTCGCCTAAGTCTCCACCTCCCTCCGCTCGGTATAAAACCCCACCCTCGTTGCTCCCTCACTCCCTTTGCTTCCCGAGCGCCTCCACCGTTTCCAATCCCCTCCCACCATCCCAAAGAATGCCCCAGAGCGACCGATTGAAGTTTCACTACCCGGAGCTCCGTCGCCGCTCTCCCCTGCGCCGACGACCCCGTAAACCTGTTCTTCCTCCCTCTTCCTCCATTTCTCGATTGCTCCCGCCCAGAGCTCCTCCACTACCTCCTAAACATTGCAGTGCATTTGTTTGGCCAGGTGAAGCCTTATGGAGCGCCGCCGTCGAGACTCCCTTTCGGCCGCCGCACCCTCTCTGTGGCCAGCTCGCTCCAAGGACCCCGAGCTTCGACCACCGCCGCCATTGTGAGCCTTTTGTCCCCCTGAATGTGTAGCCGCCACCGATTGGGCCCTCTCACCGCCGGTGACCTCCCTCGCCGCCAAATAGCCGAACCACCACCTCCTCCTAAGCCCCAAAATGGACTCCCCGTGCCAAGCTCCACCCGTCGACACCTTTCCCTGTGGCAGGAGGTCCTCGCTGTCGCCGGAGAGCGCAGACGCCATCGCCTCTGTCCCTCTGCTGCGCGCGCACGACTGGAGGAAGACGACAACCGGCGTGGCGCTATCCTAGCCGTCCCTCCTCTCTGGCGCCTTTTAACCGCAGTCGTCCATTCCACCATACCGCTTCGCCGCCTTCACCATTTCTCCGCCGTCCGATCTTCATAACCCCGCCTCCCATCAACCACCCGATCCAGCCCCTCCGCTCCGCCCGCCTTCCCCACTCCGCATCCGTCCGATCTCCACCCTGGTGCATCTCATCCACCCGCTCCCGTCCCATCTCGGCTGTCCGCCAGCGCCACGCGTCGGTCATCCCGACCCGGAGAGCACGCCGCGCGAGTGGGCCGCGCCCGGCCTGCTCGGCCGCGTTGCGCGCACGTCGCGCGTGGGCCGTTTCACCGGCCGGGCTGCACTGTAGCCTCGGGCCGGCCTTCTACTGTTCACTGATTTTCCAGATGATTTATCAATTTCTAAAATCCCAGAAAATCCAAATAAATTCTAGAAAATCACAGGAAATCCCAAAAATTCCTAAAATTTCACCACTTTGCTCCAAATAATATCCTGGACCCATTTTGGCCTCCACTTCCATAGATTCATCCCAGATAAATTCCTAAAATTCCCATTTGGAGATTTATGCATTTTATTCCTTTTTAATTAGTTTATTTTGCCTCGCTTGATTAGTCTCAAGCTGGATTTAATTATTTTATGTGTTTTGCGCTAGTGTCGGAGATTTCGGAGGTTCAAGTGCAGGCTCAGGATCCAGGTGTTTCTTCGTTCGAGCTAGCTGAGATCATCCAGATTGACGGAAAGTCCCAAATCCTTTGATCATGTTGTATCCCATGCCATTTAATTATGTTATTATGTTATTTGCATTATGCTAGTTGCGAAATGTTAGTTCGAAAATAAAATAAAATGTTTGGAATGACATGTTATGTAGTTAGACCTATCACCGACAAATGCCATGTTAAACTCGTAGCCATGCCTTTGTAACCCTAGAATTAATTATCTGTTAATCTAGATAACTGCAGGTTATTATTATCATGCAAAGTCTTTATACTACTAAGGTTGTGGCTGCGGGCCAATAAGATTTGCAAACCCGACTCTAGGGTAGGGTGGTATGGGACACCGTGCTCTAGAGCGGAGAGTGCCGGCGTGCACAAAGTAGGGTAAGGGTTGGGGAAGAGCCGGCGAGTTAGTCTTCGCCCATCTCTTACCCTAGGAACGAAGTTAAGGTAAGGGTGTTGTGGGGCGCCGCGAGACGGCTTTCGCCCACCGCTTACCCTAGGTTGGGTCGCGGGCCTGGCAAGGTTGCGGACCAAGGGAAAATATAAGAACTAGAACCTTACGCTGAACAAATGACATGGTGATCGCTCAACCACAGGAGTTGACTTGTCAACACTGGTCTAGTAGCTGCTCAACTCGATTGAAACTCTACAGGTGTTGAAAAAGCTTGGTGTTGAGAAAGCGAGGTTAGGTAGGCCGTGCTGCGGGTGCCTAACAACGGTAGAGTTCACTCGAAGCGGACGGGAGTTTTATTGTGCCAGACCCGAGTGAATTCTACCGGGTAGAGCCTATATAAAGAATTGAGCAGTGAAACGACCTGACTTTCTTAAATCTTTAGCGGGAGTTAAGAGATCGTGTGGGTAAAGCTGAGCAAACTCTGCAGAGTCAAATAAATGGTATTCGAATACACCGTGCTCCCGGTTATTTGACCTGTGTCACTTGGGTGATTCCAGCAGCGAAGCTTAAGTAGTTTTGTTCAATGCTTTAACCTGATTAGTTGGTTAATTAACTCTTCATGAAAAACCCCTGAGATCTTAAGAAGTAGTTTTGGGTTCGTTTTATCAAGCTGTTTACAAATAAAACTACATTCACTCAAAGACTAATAAACCAAATATACTCCCTTCCATTGTTATTCCGTGCATGTAGTAAGATAGAGTCCCTTTGGGACTTGCTGAGCCGGTTGTTTGGCTCACGGCTTGCTTAATCCCCTCTTTAGAGGATCAAGACGCTGGTGAAGGTCTCCCCGTCGAGGACGTCCATGAGGATTTCTTCGCCGACGAGGACCCGTGGCTTTAGGTCTTCGCCGCGCTCGAAGCAGTTCCTAGAAGTCTTTTGTGATGTAATATACTTTGGGCTTTGCACGCCCCGCTGTTAAAAACTGGATGTTAATCCGCATGTTAAATATATGCTGGACTTTTGTTGTAAGCATGCAATTGTATACTCTTGCGCGACACTCCATAACTGTTCATGCGTGAATAGTTGCGGAATGCCGTGTCCGTACGCGCCCTGGAAATGGGGGCGTTACACTCTACATGCCGATAAAAAAGATTGATTAATTTCCCCCTATTCCCTCCTTCATTTGTTCTTCCAAGAATTACTCCTTCCGTTCGCTATACTCGTTCGTATCTCATCATATGTATAGATCCAATAAGCACTAAATCTAATAAATAATTAATAAACAAGATCATATATACCTCTATTAAATGATATATCACAACCAGTTAGCATCTTCTAAAGTATTTAAGTAAATATAGAGAGTAAAAAAATTTATAATAGCTACATTATATATTTCCTTAATGCATAAATATATTGAAATGGACACTCCCGACTGAGGCCATGAACAAATAACTAAAAGTCACAAGCTAAAACCAAAAAAACAGACCCTAAGTTCTCTCTCCATTATGCTTAATTCAGTTTTTGCTCATTGCTTCAATTAGACTACTTTATACCAGCATTTTATTTTGAAGTATACTTTATACCAACAGTTTATTTTGAAGTATACTTTATACTAGCAGTTGTTCTTTCCATGAGAAAACGAGTTCTAAAAAGCTGTCAATCTACATGTCTTTTAGCATTTTCAGAAATTTTTAAAGCAGAGAGATGGTTAAAAAGAATTGAGGACACAGAGGTGCCGAGGCCGAGCTGAGCCAGACAGTAGTAGCAGGCCAGCTGCACCACTTTTTTTTTTCTGAGACAGTATATACTAGTACCATTAAATTTTTATAGAAAGGGCCACACTCTTGGAAAGAATAGAAACATGCTCTATCGAAAACACAGACATCTAAAAAGTACTGGCAAAATTTTTTTTACTTCCCTCCACGCCTGAAGAATCTCCCTTTGAGAGAACTTTACACTGTTTATTCCGTGAACTCTACCAAGAAGTTTTGGGCAATGAAGCTCTGTTTAAACCTAAAAATGGGAGGATATGCATATTGCAAGTGCAAAATCTGTTCCAATATAGTATGCAAATTTTGTTGTGAGCTGTGGATCAATGTTATACCACCATTAAAAATGTATTTTACACTAAAAATGTATAAAAAATTTGTGCCGTGTTATTATTATTATTTTTTCATATAGCACCTTCATATATCTGTGGTCAACAATCCAGTACAGCCCCTATACGATGCCATGGTCCAAAGAAATCCAGTATGGTTGTTAAAAAAATTAATTCATGATATACCACTTGAGAGAAGGGTGTAACCCAGAATACCACTCTAAGAATGACTTCTACCATGTACCATTCCAAGGAAGTTTATATTCAACATGTACCATTTATCTTTTTTTTTGTAAATTAAAGCCTTTTAACCCTTTTTGCTATGGAAAAGGATTATTTTGACCACGTATGCCATGTTTTTAAGATTTCAGATAATACCACTCAAGCCATTTCGATCATGGTGCGACCAATCCTAAGACTATGTTATTTTCATCGGTTTGTAGTTCACATGTAGCTGCGTCGGTCTAGACGATGCCGACCATCCTTCCTTCAGGTCCGTGGAGACCATGCTGAGGGACCGAACTAAAGGTATGGTAGAGTTTTGTCTTTTTGAACATGACAAGAGATCCGCAACACTCACCAAACCAAAGTTTTGCCTTTTTAAAACAGAAAATATGACATTCTCAATAAATGAATTAGCAACTCTTCTCAATAAATGAATTAGCAACTCTCCCGGTTTTTCGTAAAAAATATAAAGTATGTTGTTCCTCATCGCAAATATATATTAAAGATTCGGACCTAGGTTGTATTATAATGCTTTGTCCATAAAAAGCTAATATAACAGGCACCAGTTGAAAATAGAGAGACTCGATTGTAACGCAACAGAAAAGTTGGTTCGGTCGCATAGCTTATTTTCTAGAAACGTGAAAATATGGTACACATGCGTAAAGTAGTCTTTTCTCATTGCCAAAAAAAAAGAAAAGAAAATGCTTTAATTTGCAATGAAATGGAGAAAAATGGTATATACTGAATCAAAACTTCTTCACAATGGTATGTGTTATTCTAGGCTACACTATTATTTCAAATGGTATATCATTAATTATGAAACAATATATTCAGAAGCACTACGGAAAAAGAAGAAATTAAGGAAAGGAAATGTCTCATTCTCACGTGAAAAAACTGAACACGCAAGTGAGGAGAGAGAAACCTCAAACAAAAGGAGGGAGGTAGAGTCTTCTGGCCTGCTCTTTGCGGCTGTGACTTATGATTTTTAGTTAAAAATTTTGAATTTTAGCTGTTTATGATAGAGATTATAGAGCGAGAGATATTCGCTTACGATTTTGGATGGTTCAGATAGTGGGGTTTTAACGTTTACTATAATTAATTTATAGATCTCATCTTAAAAATATTTTATTTAAAAGTTAGATATTATAGTAAAAAACAAAAATCGATCCCAAAAGCTAAAAAGAACAGGTTCTCCATATGGAGCTGCTCCTGCTTGCTAGCTAGTATTGAGTATTAGGGAAAATTGCTCACATGCCACAAAGTTAAATGTCATCCTCTCATTTGCCACAAAGTTAAGTGGCTTTGTTATTATGCCACAAAGTTGGGTGTTTTATCCTTTGTTTTGCCATTTTCTCCATTTTAATTTTATTTTACATTTTCAGGGATTTCAAAAGACCCTTTTGCCCTCGTCCCCGCTCCCACTCCGGCGCCGGCGCTGCCGCTCCCGCCGCCTCGTCGGCCTCCCCGCGCTCACCAGCGCTCTCCACGCCACCCGGTCGCCGGCCCAAAGCTGCGCCGTTTCGGCTTCGCCGCCGTATGAGCTCGCGCCGCCCGAAGTCGGCGCTTCCCGCGGGGCTTGCCGTCGTCGGCAGCGCCGGAGACCTCCGGGTCGGAGGCGGAGAGGCGAAGCACGGCGCTACGGGCGACGCGGCGCGAAGCGTCGACTTCGGGCGGCGCGAGCTCATACGGCGGCGAAGCCAAAACGGCGCGGCTTCGGGCCGGCGACCGGGTGGCGTGGAGAGCGCTGGCGAGCGCGGGGAGGCCGACGAGGCGGCGGGAGCGGCAGCGCCAGCGCCAGAGTGGGAGTAGGGACGAGGGCAAAAGGGTCTTTTGAAATCCCTGAAAATGCAAAATAAAATTAAAATGAAGAAAATGGCAAAACAAAGGATAAAACACCCAACTTTGTGGCATAATAACAAAGCCACTTAACTTTATGGTAAATAAGAGGATAACATTTAACTTTGTGGCATGTGAGCAATTTTTCCCTATTAAAACCAGCCCACACAGCTTGCTCTCCTCTCCTGCCCTGCTCCACAGTCACAACCACCACCACCACCCGCTACTCCAAGAACCCCAGCTAACGCCATGGCAACCACGGGAGCTCGCGGCGGTCCCTCGACCCGCAGGCCATGACGCACCGGCGTCCTTGGCCGTGTCTCCAGCTCCTTCTCTCCCTCGTTCTCCTCCTCCTTTTCCTCGGGTAACAGCGATCGACAGCACAAGCGGCGCCCGGATGGCGGCGGTGGGGAGCGAGGAGAAGCTCTCACCGGGGGCGGCGCCGCAGGTGGACACAGGCAAGTACGTGAGGTACACGCCGGAGCAGGTGGAGGCGCTTGAGCGCGTGTACACCGAGTGCCCCAAGCCCAGTTCGCTGCGCCGGCAGCAGCTCATCAGGGAGTGCCCCATCCTCTGTAACATCGAACCCAGGCAGATCAAGGTCTGATTCCAGAACCGCAGGTCAGCCTCTCTCTCTCTCTCTCTTTCTGATCTGGGTTGCTCCGGTTGGTCTCGTTTTGATGGGTTCTTGCCGGGAACGTGGCAAAGGGGCCGCCTCTCGGACTGCTTCGTTGGTTTGTTGGAGGTTGCTAAATGGGTTTTCTGTGTTTTTCTTGTGGAAAGCAGCCGCCTTTGCGCGGTTTTGGTGCAGGAGATGTGTTTTTTTTTGGGTAGTGTTTGGACAGTTCATTCTTCGTTTTTTGGGGTTAAGTTGTTGTCGTAGTTTGTTTTGTGGAGATGACTAAATGAGTTGTTTTGTGGAGATGACTAAATTAGGCACCTGTGTCTGCTTGCTTGAATTTGATCTTGCTCAAATTCATTCGAATTTTCTCTAGATTTTGAAAAAAAAAACCTTGCACAATTATTTGGGTTTCTGTACCTCCACAGTTCTTCCCTACACTGTTGCCGTTTGTGGGGGGTGGTTAGGGAGCGAAAGTAAGCATCTTGCGTTGGTTTCCCTATGGATTTTGTGGTGATGGGAATGGTCAAAAGTTAAAACATACTGGATTCTCCAAGGACTTTACACTTTTGTTCGGTTTAGATGGAAATCTTTGGGCTATGTGTTAATCACACATTGCAATATTGTTTGTGGTGGCAATCACACAGTAAACTTGTTTACTGTGCTTGCCCTTAGGACCCAATAAACATCACCTCTTGGGCTATCATTTTGCGTCCTTTTTCAGTGGTTTGCAAGTAGGCCAAAAGTTTTGTTAATGGTGGTACCACTGTGGAGGAATAAGAAGAACAACACTTTTTTGAGCAAGTTTGGTTATTATTATTAAGGCATGTTTGGGAGAGCTACACCACTGAAAATGTGGATTTAAAGCAGCAGCTCCACTGTGAATCTGGGATCCCATCATAGAGTGTTTGGCTTGTACAGCAGCTCCAGATCCACGAAATTGAGGTTTTGGTGGAAATGACCACTTTTGGTGGGATGTAGTGTGTAACCAGTGGCATTGGTGGGTAATTACCACCCAACTCCACGGTGGAGCACCCCATGAGGAGCTCCATGAAATCCATGGATCTGGTCCTCAGATCTAGGATTTTGGTGGATCCAAATTTCGCGGAGCTGGAGCGTTTGGATAAAATTTCGTGGAGTGGAGCTATTTTTCGTGGATCTGAAACTGGTGGAGCTCTCCCAAACAGGCCCTATATCATACCGTACTCATGAAGGCGATATATCATCGAGAATTTTTTACCCATATCAAGATGCTCAGATTTAGACTGGACTTCACAAATACAGACACATCACTTTCAATTAGGCAATGATTTCACACATATCTTGCTATTACATAGTATTAGCCATTTGTCTCTTTTGCTCCACTTTTTAGAATTTGCCAAAATTAAAAAAAAGCCAAAAAAAGATAACCGGTGAAATTCCAAAAAAACTTTCGGCCATTTTTCAGTTGATTTGGACCGATACAGATTTCATAATTCAAATTCCAATTCAAAAATTTAAGCCAAAAATTTTCTGATAAAACCAGTTACCGGCACTACCGTTACCCTCCGATAAATTTTATTTGGCTCCACTCTTCTTTCTATGTATGTCAAGAGCTTAGGCTAGCACGATAAACTTACAATTTTTGGTCGATAAAATGGGCCCAAAACAACAATTCACCATTTTTAAATGCCCAAATAATAATCTAGCGGCTGTTAATATCTTTAATGGGAACTTTTTTGTAAACACCGAGGCAAAATTACTTGTTTTATGAAACTGTCATATGACCAGATGGCTAGACGTACGGGTGTGTACCCATCACCAAAATTTAAGTTCTAGACTTAGCGCTAATGTTCACCGATTTTATGAGTACACACGCGTGCGTATTCAGTGAGAATACATATGCTCACACTCTGAGGCCTTAGGTGCTTCCGAAAAATTTCAGTGTGAGTAGAATACGGGACACGTGTTTGTGTGAGTAGTGTAAGTGTAGTATGTGTTCATCGGACTTGTGCTCTCTACAAAACATTACTTGTTTCATTTACAGTTTTCCACAACAAAAAGTCTCTGCGCTAATGTCTGTAAGCATTACGATAGCTGCAAACAAGTTTTTGCTACAGCCTATCACTCACTAACAGGTAGACCTACACTAACGGTTCAAAGTACAGACTCTTTAAGGCCATTCATGAGCAAAGCAAAGCAAACTTTTTACGAACTCATTTGTGCTTGTCTTTATGACTACTTGGGAGGGCTCAACTTTCTCCATGAGCTGACACGAAACTGGAAATGCACCACTTTACCAAGTGTAGTAGTGTACTTCGGCTTTCCTAAGAGGTAGAGAAGTTTTTCTGTATTCCGTTTGGGAGCTTAGAACTTCTTAGTGGGTTAACGTTTTGAACTCATAATTAATCAACATGTTTATCTGCTTTCTTTCTTATATTTACAAGATGGGATAAATGCCGAGCCTCGATTTTGGACTGATCTTGTTGCTGTTTGCTTTTGCACTCAAGTTAGCATGCACACTTGCACAGACTATATACATAGGCGAAGAACACGCTTGTGACTACATGAGTTAAGAGCAGTTACATGGTAACTTGTCAACTCAGATGCATATATACTTGCCTCCTAGCAAGCAACCTGCGAGACGTTATTTCGTAGCTAATACAAAAGCAATCCAAATCAATAGGTCTGGTTCGTGCTTCAAAGTTAATAATGCAATTAGGAATGGAAGACAAGCAAGAGATGGAACACATACCACACAGTTTCGGATATTTTTGTGGATGCGCAATACATACAAACCCCATAGACGATAGGTTTATGTACCTGCAAGAACAGGAGTAGGTCCATAAATAAACACTCTTGCATCGGCTTACAAAAAGAAATCTAAGCACTAAACTAACATAATTTGCAGTGTGATTTAATATAACATGAATGAAATGGCTCCCTCAAGAATTCAGAAGTTTCAAACAATAGACTTTTCTACTGAAATCAATCACACTATTGGTATGAATGAAGCTACTAAAAACAAAAACCCAAATTGCATTCATGTTGATCCAGATGCTGTCTATGCTAGTACATGACACAAGACATCAAAGGCCCGTGATTGAATATTTCTCTCGAATACAAGCTCACTGATAGCCCCCATTCAATATCCACCATATAAACTCTACATCTTCAATCCAGTCAATGTAATAAATATAGTGTGGGTCTATACAAGATTTCTCAACTCTATCCAAATACAAGGAAGAACATTAGTATTAACCAACAATATTAGGTTACCAACACTATAATGTTCTTCCTCGTATCTGGATAGAGTTGAGAAATCTTGTACATGCTCACACTATATTTATTACATTAACTGGATTGACTGGATTGAACATATGGAGTTTGGATGGTGGATATTGAATGGGGCTAAATTTCTCATGTTTTTCAAAGCATATATTTAGCTGTAAAAGATGAAACACAGAAGCCAATAATAATGTTTTCCCATTTACTTTTGTGATGTACGCTCTTTGCACCAAACCAATTTACTCGATGATGTTCTTCCTCATATCTGGATAAAGTTAAGAAATCTTGTACAGACCCACATTATATTTATTACATTGACTGGATTGAATATATAGAGTTTAGATGGTGGATATTGAATGGGGGCTAAATTTCTCATGTTTTTTCAGAGCATCTAATTAGTTGTAAAAGATGAATCACAAAAGCCAATAATAATGTTTTCCCATTTACTTTTGTGAAGTATGCTCTTTGCACCAAACCAATTTACTCGGATGCGCTGCACTTGTGTTGATATACATGAATGGACTCCTACCAATTGGCTGTCAATTGCATGCATGGCCATGTGAAAATATCCACTGAAGTAGCCTTCTCGCTTATACTTGAGAGAAATATCCAGTCACGGGCCTTTGATGTCTTGTGCCATATACTAGTATGGATAGCATCTGGATCAACATGAATGAAATTTGGGTTTTTGTTATTAATAGCTTCATTCATACTAATAGTGTGATTGGTTTCAGCAGGGAAGTCTATTGTTTGGAACTTCTGAGTTTTTTAGGGAGCCATTTCATTCATGTTATGTTAAATCACACTGCAAATTGTGTTAGTTTAGTGCTTAGGTGTCTTTTTGTAAGCTGACGCAAGAGTGTTTATTCATGGACCTACTTCTGTTCTTGGAGGTACATAAACCTTTCGTCTATGGGGTTTGTATGTATTGCGCATCCACAAAAATATTCGAAACTGTGTGGTATATGTTCCAACTCTTGCTTGCCTTCCATTCCTAATTGCATTATTAACTTTGAAGCATGAACCAGGAATATTGATTTGGACTGCTTTTGTATTCGCTACGGAATGACGTCTCGCGGGTTGCTTGCTAGGAGGCAAGCATATATGCATTTGAGTTGACAAATTACCGTATAAGTGTTCTTCGCCTATGTATATAGTCCGTGCAGGCGTGCATGCTTACTTGAGCGCAAAAGCAAACGACAACAAGATCAATCCAAAATCGACGCCTGACATTTATCCCATCTTGTAAATCTAAGAAAGAAGCAGATAAATATGTTGATTAGTTATGAGTTCAAAATGTTAACCTAATAAGAAGTTCTAAGCTCCTAAACGGAGTGCAGAAAAGCTTCTCTGCCTCTTAGAAAAGCCAAAGTACACTATTACACTTGGTAAAGCTGGTGCGTTTCCAGTTTCGTGTCAGCTCAAGGAGGAAGCTGAGCCCTCCCAAGTAGTCATAAAGACAAGCACAAATGGGTTCGTAAAAAATTTGCTTTGCTTTGCTCATGAATGGCCTTAAAGAGTCTGTACTTTGAACTGTTAGCGTAGGTCCATATGTTAGTGAGTGATAGACTGTAGCAAAAACTTGTTTGCAGTTGTCGTAATGCTTACAGACATTAACGTAGGGACTTTTTGCTACGGAAAACTGTAAATGAAACAAGTAATCTTTTTGTATGGAGCACAAATCCGATAAACACATACCACACTTACACTACTCACGCACAAACACGTGTGCCCGTATTCTACTCGCACAAGAAATTTATCGGAGGCACCTAAGGGCTCAGAGTGTGGGCATATGTTCTCACTGAATATGCACACGTGTGTACTCCTAAAATCGGTGAACATCAGCGCTAAGTCTAGAACTTAAATTTTGGTAGTGGGTACACTTCCGTACGTCTAGCCATCTGGTCATATGATAGTTTCCTAAACCAAGTAATTTTGCCTCGGTATTAATAGCTGCTAGATTATTATTTGGGCATTTAAAAATGGCGAATTGTTGTTTTGAGCCCATTTTATCGACCGAAAATTGTAAGCTTATCATGCTGGTCTAAGCCCTTGACATATATAAAAAGGAGAGTGGAGGCAAATAAAGCCTATCGGAGGGTAAAAGTAGTGCCGGTAACCGGTTTTATCGGAAAATTTTGGTTGAAATTTTTGTATTGGAATTTGAATTATGAAATCTGTATAAGTCCAAATCAACTGAAAAATGGCCGAAATTTTTTGAAATTTCATCGGTTTCCCTTTTTTGGCATTTTTTTTGAAAATTTGGCAAATTCTAAATAGATCCGAAATGTTTTGTCCAATACATTTTTTACTGGTTTTTGCCGATAACCGCTGAAATTTCGGCGATACAGTTTTCCCTAGTTAGTGTACATGTCCAAAAGTGCGCACATGTATGTAAGCTTAGAAAGGCCGTGGCTACCAAATTATTGTGCGCTAGTTGAGGTCCGCTCCAAATGGCTTCGGATTTTTTAGTTTCTAAAATTTTGTGTTTTGGGTTTTTTTTTTCTTTTTTTACCCTTAGTATTTTGTATTGTCTTGAAAGATTTAGCGGTGTTTTCTCTTTTTTTTTTTGAAATTTCTGTTAGTGTTTTTGCAATGTGATTTAGTTCTTGGTAATGCTATTTATTTAGCTCAATGATGGACTCATTCCCTTTCTTATATCGGTTAACCCAAATGTATGCCGAGGGATTGTTATTGAGCATGCAAATATGCAATGCAGAGTGTAAAGCTTTTGTTTTCCTCGTGTAAAAAATGTATATACAGCCTAAAGAGTAAATGTTCTGCCATCTTGCTAATGTAAAAGGCAGAGAGTGCATATCAAAGCTTTGGTTTCAAGTTTCTAGACGTGAGAATGCTCTCGTGTTCTGTTCCTAGGATGGAATGCCAGCGACACGAGCTACCTGGGCTGCACTTCAACTCACTATCTCGATGGGCCAAGTACGTAGCCTCAGGCATGAATTGTGATGGTCGTAGGAAGAGGTGGTGTACGTGTAGCAACCGTACGTCCGGTCGATGCTGCATGCACAACCGTCCATGGCAGAGCAGAATCTTGTTACGCAGGCAGGCGGTACATGCCATGCCAGCTCAAAACAACGGCTTGCAGCTTTGCAGGCTGCCCTAATTAAACTGTTTACAGAGAAACTTGTGCTTTTTTTAGATGGGCCCTACATTGCCGTAGCAAGGGATGTATGCATTGCGGTCTTGTCGATGAATCTAGTGAGGGACGCCATGCACGAATCTTAACGCCTAACTAACTAACTAACTAACTAACTAACCCACCGGCTGATTCACCCGACGGTGTAAACCACCTTGTCCTGCGGTCAACCAACGGCGAGATACCCGTGCAATTTACCCCTGCCTGCGCATAGCCACTGCGAGCTATATATACGCACTCATTTTTCCATCTCCCAAAGCCTCGCTAATTAACCCCTCGGACGACTCCATTAATTCCACATCCTCTCGGAGCCAACCCACGGCGACACCATGGCGGCGGCCGCCGGCGAGGGAGACGGCGGCGCGCGGGGGCGCGGGTGCTGCACGGGGAAGTTCTTCCCGGAGGAGTCCTTCCAGAGCTGGGGGGCCTACAGCCGGGCGCTGCTGGAGACGGCGCCGCGGCTCCGGGACCGCGTCACGGCGCGCTCCATGGACGCCACCGAGCTGCACGAGATGCGCGGCCGCAGCGGCGCCGACATGAAGCGAACGCTCACGTGGTGGGACCTCATCTGGTTCGGCGTCGGCGCCGTCATCGGGGCCGGGATCTTCGTGCTCACGGGCCAGGAGGCCAAGGAGGCGGCCGGACCCGCCGTCGTGCTCTCCTACGCCGTCTCCGGCGTCTCCGCCATGCTCTCCGTCTTCTGCTACACCGAGTTCGCCATCGAGATCCCCGTAGCAGGTACAATCTACTTACGTATGCATGCGTGTAATTGTTCCATCTCATGCAATATTATTGCGGAATTCACAAGAAACTCTTGTGCTCCAAACTAGTCCTCACATCTTCTTGCCTATTTTATTTTCGGATGCATGGAGATCGAATCATATGAACATTAGTGTGGATGCATGGTGATCAATAAATTGTTAGATTCATTTTGCGCAAAAATTGAGCAATGTTTATCTTTTTCAGTGTTATGTACGTACATAGATCTTTTGGTTGTAATTCTGCTGTACAAACTTAAGGGTTTGATTAAACATCATTTGGATGTTTTCTTCCTAACTATTATCTAGATTTATGACTGTTAAATTAGAGATTCAATGGTCATGAATTCTGCGTCCTCTCCCTTGAATTCTGCCTCTCCCTTTTGAAAAAAAAAATATCTCCCCTTTAAAAACAATGGGCTTTTTGATATCTAATTTAAGAGTTACAAATTTAGATGATAGTTAGAAAAAAATATATACAGGTGATGCCTAGACACTCTCCAAACTTAATTAGTTGCGAGACCGTAATTTTGTTACAAGTTTGTTTCATTAGAGAGTACCTAGTTTGTTTCAGATCTATATGTTAGATTGCTTCCATCCAAACTGTGAGTAGTTTATTGACCTTTTAATATTTTTTAAAAGTACAAGTTTACAATGTTTTTTCTAGTTATAGATGTAACAGTAAAACATTTTTTGCAAGTAAAAATTTGTAACAATGAAACTCTTTTTTTTTTTGTGTGTGTTTGTATGCTTTAGGTGGCTCGTTCGCGTACCTCCGAGTGGAGCTTGGCGACTTCATGGCGTTCATCGCCGCCGGCAACATCCTCCTGGAGTACTGCATCGGCGGCGCGGCGGTGGCGCGGTCGTGGACGTCCTACTTCGCGACGCTGCTGAACCACCACCCCAACGACTTCCGCATCCACGCCACCTCCCTCTCCGAGGACTACTCGCGGCTGGACCCCATCGCCGTCGTCGTGATCACGCTCATCTGCCTCCTCGCCGTGCTCAGCACCAAGGGATCCTCCCGCTTCAACTACGTCCTCTCCATCGTTCACGTCGCCGTCATCGTCTTCATCATCGCCGCCGGCCTCTCCCGGGCCAAGGTCTCCAACCTCACCGCCGACTTCGCGCCATTCGGTGCGCGCGGCATCTTCGCCGCCTCGGCGGTGCTCTTCTTCGCATACATCGGCTTCGACGCCGTCAGCACCATGGCGGAGGAGACCAAGAACCCGGCCAAGGACATCCCCGTCGGCCTCGTCGGCGCCATGACGCTCACCACCGCCGTCTACTGCATCCTCGCCGTCACGCTCTGCCTCATGCAGCCCTACTACGACATCGACCCCGACGCGCCCTTCACTGTCGCCTTCACAGCCACCGGCATGGACTGGGCCAAGTATATCGTCGCCTTCGGCGCGCTCAAGGGCATGACCACCGTGCTGCTCGTCAGCGCCGTCGGGCAGGCCAGGTACCTCACCCACATCGCGCGGACGCACATGGTGCCGCCGTGCCTGGCGCAGGTGCACCCGAGGTTCGGCACGCCGGTGTACGCCACAATTGTCATGCTCTCGGCGACGGCGGTGATCGCCTTCTTCACCGACCTCGGCATCCTCTCCAACCTGCTGTCCATCTCCACGCTCTTCATCTTCATGCTCGTGGCCGTGGCACTGCTCGTCCGCCGGTACTACGTCTCCGGCGAGACGTCCAACACCGACCGGAACAAGCTCGCCTCTTGCCTCGCCGTCATCATCGCGTCGTCGGTGGTGACGGCGGCGTACTGGGGGCTGAGCGCGGAGGGCTGGGCGGCGTACGCGGCGACGGTGCCGATGTGGTTCGCGGCGACGCTGTACCTGCAGGTGTGCGTGCCCAAGGCCCGGGCGCCCAAGATGTGGGGGGTGCCGCTGGTGCCGTGGCTGCCGTCGGCGTCCATCTTCATCAACATCTTCCTGCTCGGCTCCATCGACGGCAAGTCGTTCATGCGGTTCGGGATATGGTCGGCGGCGCTGCTCGCCTACTACTTCTTCATCGGGCTGCACGCGTCCTACGACACGGCCAAGGCGATCGCCGCGGAGGCCGCGGCCGCCAGGGTGGAGGAAGGCGGCCGCAAGGCGGTGGACGGCGGCGCCGGCAACTAAACTAATTAAGTAGAATGAATGAACTAGCATGGTGGTTTTATGGATTCTATTTTTTTATGTTCAGTTGATGTATTAATTGGTGGCACACTGGTAGCTAGCGATATATAGATGACTAGTAGCAGTGTTGGTTATATATTGTGGTATTTTAATAAGAGTACTGTGGCAAATTGTTCCTCGTATACGTAGTAATTTAACTGTTGATTCAGTGCACGTTGGTTTGTTAGTACCGGTACCTCGTCGTCTCGTACCAAGAGGTACTAAAAATGTATATATAATTTGATCTTGATATCTTTTAAAAATGATAAAAACTCTTGATTTGAGTACTTATATGAGCAATGCCATTACTTTGATGCCAAGCAAGCAAGCAAGCTAGGCATGCAGGATCAAATCGTATGATCTCAAGTGTACCTAAATTTTCATTCACAGTGCGCTTGAAGCTTATCATTCAGCATGTAGATACATGCAAATACTTTTATCTACGCGATTTGAGAGTTAAGCTTTGCAATTTACGACCAACAACACGCTTATCCTAGGCAGTGCAATGGCTTTGTTTGCATCAGGTACGTATCATAATCGAGAAGACAATAAACGAATTAGCTATTGGCTTAATTCTGAATTGATCCCAGTGTTAAGTGGGATTAAAGCCAGCATGCATGCATGCATGTATGTACACACGAGACTAGAGCTTCTGAATTTATCTCAGTGGCAGGCAGGTTCTAACGATGTTAAGGAACCAGTTAACGAAGAACATGGAGAGAAAAGAATGTAAGTACTATTGTCTTACAGTGTCGTCTTCACCGCAGTTGTAAAACCATGGAACTCAAGGATGGAAAGAGCAGCGTGATCGATGATCTCCTCCTGATCTCATCTTGTATGCATCCTTGAAATCGAAGCTCCCATGCACGGAGCTCCTCTCCCATTCATCTCGCCGTGCAATTCAGCAACCGAAAGAATGGCAGCAAGCGAGCGGCGGTGGAGGTGGGAACTACGGCGAGCGGCGGCGGCTGGCTCGGCCAACGCGCACGGGTCCGGGCCACCTTGGCTGGCGCATGTGCTGCTGGGAATGGCGTGCTGGGGCGGCAGCCCGGGCGTGCTAGCACGGAGATGGCTCTGGAGGCGGCTTGCCTCCGCCGGCGACGGCGACGACGACGGATCCACCCGCTCTTGGTCTCCGTGAGACGTTCCGTCGCGGTGGTGCGGCTCAGATTCAGTCCGAAAACGAAGCGGAGTAATTTTTCACGTCGAACTCTTACATTACTCGGTATTATTCGGTTACCCCTAGATTTGGGTCGCAGATAATTTCGCGATTTTGAGCCATCCGATCTCCGCTGTGCGGTTCAGATCTAGGGGCAGTTCATGCGACTTGGAGGCACTTTTTTACAAAGGCTCCCTCAGTTTTCCTTCTGTGCTCATCATTTTACTGAAATCAGAAGTCCAAATTGATGCCAACAAGGGAAAACCTTCTTAATAAATCCCTGCGTGGCGCATTGAAATCTGGCCTCGGTCATTCTATTTGGGAAGATTGGATCATATACCCTCCCTTTAGTTAGGAAATTGAGAATTTACCTTCCACATCTCAATAACACGTGAGGTCATCATAAGTCACTGACACGTGGGTCAGGAGGGTAAATCCTCAGTTTCCATCTAAATGGAGGGTATACGATCAAATTTTTCTTCTATTTGGTGCCAGGGCTGTTTCAAGCAAAATATCCCTGATATTGAGATCATGGTTAGCTTGTTTGTTGTCGATGAGATTTGAGATATTTCTGTCAGTATTGATCGATGTAGAATTGCTGTAGTCCTCTGAAGATCTCTGTTGGGATCTATGCTGACTTTCTCAGGTCTACAACATAACCCTGGATAGGTTTCTTTGACCAGTTCACTTGAAACTTGAGTTCCATCTATCACCTGTAGGTTGTTTGTTGTTGATCCAGTGAACAAAAATGATTTTGATCAGATTCTAGATGTTCTGTTGTTTAGTGTCAATTTGTATAGCTTATTCTGCCCACTAATCTTCTGTCACTCTATTTTTATCTAGCTTCAAATAACTATTGTTCAGTGCTAATAGTGGCCTTTTGCTCTTGTTTCGGCTTCTCACTTCATCTTGCCCCCATGCTAGCTTATTGCATAAGCCCCATAAGCCTTTTAGATCCACTCTGTTAGGTTCTGTGCAGCTTTCTGGAACAGGCAAATTCTATCACTATCGGTACCCCCTAGAATTGAAACTTCCACTGATCCAACTATCCTAAGTTATTACTAACCCCCAACTTGGTTGACAGTAAAGCTGCCGTATTGGAGTAGACCCTATACATAGAGGGAGGTTGAGATTCTATTTAAAATCTGGGTTCAAATTCTAGGTTAGAATATTCCAGAACTACCATTGTGCATTGGGTTCAAGGAAGACTTCAACTGAGAAGCAATTACAAAAACAAGGACCAAAATGCCCGAAAAAGTTAGTTTGACTTGTCTTTTTGGTGCTACCAACTGTGGTCACTCCTCAAATTTACCCTGGAGCATTCTAGAAAACATGCTACTATTCATGATGTTTATTGTTCAGAGTTAAATTCTACAATTGAATTTAGAGTTGTTTTCTGTCATTCTGCAGGCATTTAAGTGTCCATAGAGGACCAGTCTCAAGTCTTGCTTTTGGGCTGGACTCTTCAGAGCTATTCTCCGGTTCGTTTGATCGTTCAATAATGCAGTGGAATGCTGAAGATAGAACATACATGCACCGCCTATATGGTCATCAAGGTGAAATATTGGCAATGGATGCTCTCAGTAAATATAGACTTCTGACTGTAGCACGAGATAGAACAATGCATCTTTGGAAGGTAATTTGCATAGTTTGCTTTAGCTTCTATGCTCAAAAAGTATGTTACCTTTCTTGCATAACAGGGAATTTTTCTAGCAAAGGGAAAATATCATTTGCCATGCCCTTCCAAATGCCCGGCCCAGAGCTTTACCGGTAATTTAATAATGACTTGTGACGCGTGGCTCATGGGACAGTTGGTTGGCACCCGAGTGAGCCGCGGGTGCGAGGCGGACCCACCACGCGTGGCGCGTGGGAGCTCCCTGGCCGTCCATCTGCGCCCGCAAACCGACGGCCGCGATCACGGGTTCCAGCCGCGTAGTCGGAGTCGGCGTCGGTTTCCTGATTCCTCTCCTCTCCCCCGACGCGGACGCCGCCGCCGGTGCTCTCCTCCCACTCCACTCCGGATATAATAGAATCGGATTGATCGCCTCCGCCGCCGCTGTCTCCCACCTCTCGTATCCACCCGCCGGAGCTTCCTTCCTCCACTGGTCCGGTGAGTGAGCCGCTTCTTCCATTCATGGTATTCCTCTTCTTTCCTTTTTTTTTTCTTGCGCCTGTGCTTTCGCCGCGCGGGCAGGTAGTAGGTAATTCGTTTGCTGCGCTCGAGCGGCTGCTTGTTCCCCATGGGAGCGCTCGCGCGCGCGCCGTGCTCGTGTTGATCTCGTGGTAGCGCCAGTTGTGTTCCGCTCCCACTTCTGAATTGTGGGAATTTGGTGGTGCCGGTTGGTGCTTCATCTGAGCTCACGCTTGGTTCCGGTTTGGAGTGGCCGGGCATGATAGGAATTTCATGGGACTTGGGCACGGAGCACGCCGTTGGGTGATTATATTACCAGCCCTGGATGATTCTTGTGCGTGCGTTGCTTGCGCTGTTGCAGTGAATTGTGTTATTGCTAGTGTAGGGGAGTGTTTGTGACGGGCAGCGCACCGCAGGGAGCGAGTAGTCTTGTTGCTGGGAATTCTGGTGTGGTATTTCTCTAGCTGCTGTTGGCAATTGTGGATGGTTCAGGTTGTCATCTTTGGAGGTTGAAAACTCTATTACCTTGCACTGTAGGAGTATTTCTCATCTGTATCTGTTTTAATTGTTCCTGTCAATTTCCTTCGCTGCTGTAGCTTGGCAATTTTATGGTTGGGATCGCTGACGCTTCATTGTTTTTCCTTGCCAAAAAAGTGCGGTGCTGTCTTCCCAAAAGCTCGATTTTTAAAAATTGTTCTCTGGCATTTCAGGACACACTTTGGACTCTAATTCAGAAAAGTTATTGGTGTGCTTCCTACAAGAGTTAGGCTAAAATATTCTCAAAGCACATGGAATGATGTTGTATTAAGTGTGGCTTTTCTCTGAGCTTGATCCTGATTGTGTTTTGCTTGGGAAAAAGAACAAATCATGACTTCTGTAGTCCATGATGTTTCAGGTGCGTTTCTTTCTCCAATGCTTTACCATGTTAATGTTTTATTGTAACACGGGTGGTGTTTGGTTTAGAAATGTAACCACGATGGGTTTTAGGATTCATAGGATTACAGGTGTAATATATTTGGAACACATCCCACCTTTGGGTGTAGTGAATTCTACTAGTGTATTCTTAATACATGTATTGCAATTATGGATTAATCCAAGCAAACAATGGCATTTGTGCCAACAGCTAATTGGCAATAATGGGTATAATGCACCATCTATTCATCCAATATAAATGGATAAAAATAAGTCGTTTATGCAGGCAGCTGAGCTAGAGTCAGAGTATAGAGCGTACTGCTTTCAGGATTTTCCCAAACAACATAAGCAGTTTTCATTGAAGAAACTAGGGATTTTGTTAGTTTTGTACCAGTGTTACGGTGTACCAGACTACCAGCTGCAGCCTGGTGCTGGCAAACAGGTTTTGTATCTGGTGGGATTATGACGGTTGGCGAATGCTCTCTGCAGTGTTTATATCAATTGCTACCATGTCAAGTATGTTAAATTGTTGATGGAATTTCTGTTGTTACTTGTTAGTCATATGACAAGTGCTGGCCCATACAATATCATTTATTTCATTTTTTCGTAAACAAATAAGGACATTTAAATCAAGGATGTGTTTCTCATTTTTTTAATGAGCTTTCCCGTGCAGGCGACCAGAGAACCGATGAGCAACAGCAACATCAGAAGCAAGCTGAATCCAAGGACCAGCAAGAAGCCCCACCTAATAGTTCAGGTAGCCAGACAATGGTAGCAACACCATCAGCAGATTATGTGGCACCCTATGCCCCTCACGAAGTGGGCCATGTAATGGTATAATACTGTACTACTGTATTTTCCTCAGTTTGCAGTCTTTTCTATTGAGCTATGTCTAAGGAGAAATGTTTGATTGGTCATAGTGAAATACTAGACGTGTTATAGAATCACTATAAATTCAATATGGATTTAGATTTTTATGGCCTGTTTACCTGTTACCGTGCAACTAGTAGCATCATATTGATAGCCATCTGCATAATATTTTTGCAATTTTTACTCATTCCATGTAATCAATTCAATTATGTCATCTATCCTGCCGATTATGTGATTCACCTACTATTTATTATTGCCACATCATTTCACTGTTATTGAAGTGAACTCTGAAAATTTTCCCACTTTAATGCGAACTATTTGTAACTAACCATAGCGCTTGTTATATTCTATGGAACAGTTTCTGCTATATCACCTTTCATTCACATACTGTCATCAAATGTATACTTTCCATCACATTCAAGTCTTGGAGTAGCCAATTTTCTTCATTGAAAACCTCTCGTGGGTGGCATCAGTTTCTTACTATTTCTTCTGTATACGAATGTATTTTCCCCCTTTGTGTATGCATGAAGTGTTGCCTCATGTGTTTTGCTGGTGCATTCTTTCTTCTTTTCTGCTTCCTTTTTGTGCTGATTTTTCTCTGGCACTAGTGTGAATATTTATTTTTAATTATGCTAAATTGTTTTTTTGTTAAAGCAACTTATTATTGTTATAAATCATGTCTAGCAATCAATGTGTTTAAGGAAATAGCCCTTGCTATGTATCTAGTAATTCGGCAGTTTCCTAGACCTTCACTGGACATATTGTTGCATTTTTTTCTTTCAATTGTTTCTTTATTACAGTTTTGATCAAAATTCATTCATTATTTTGAGGACTATGTTATAACCTGTGTTGGCCAATTTCATGTTTTGTGTGTGGCAGGGTCAAATCGCTTACCCAAATATTGATCCATACTATGGAGGCCTTTATGAAGCTTATGGTGGGCAGCCTGTGGTAAGCTCACAAAGTATAGCTTAATATACAAGTGTACCTTGGGAGGGCAGGCCGATATAATCTTGCTAGATTGCCTATTCTCTGATTCTTTGCCAGTCAAAAAGCAACTTTGCGTAATTCTGTACCTTCGTATGCTATTGTAGTATGTTGAGTTAATAGAACTGATGTGTTTTTCAGATGCATCCACCATTGGTCGGAATGCATCCAACTGGATTGCCACTGCCTACAGATGCGATTGAAGAGCCTGTGTATGTAAATGCAAAGCAATATAATGCCATACTAAGACGTCGTCAATCTCGAGCTAAAGCTGAATCAGAAAAGAAGCTTGTCAAGGGCCGTAAGGTAAATTTCATAAACACCTTTTACATTGCCACATAACTTGAAATGTTTGTTAGCTATTTCTGTTCCTGATGCTTCATTGTAGTTCGGCACAACAACTAGAGCAAATAGTCCAGTGAATTCTCCAATCTACATACCCTACTTCCAAAATTGATCTGTTCCCCATTATAATATAAATTTTAGGGTGAAAATCATTTCAATCTTCATCATGTCTATATTTCAACATACCAAGTTTTCAATGCTCGTGTGGGTGTTACTTATTGAGTTATCATAAAAGCAGCAAGGATTTAGGAATACAAATTGGATTCCACATTTGTATTGAGTATGGAAGAAGACTGGTTTGCTGCTTTCTGTTTTCATCTGGATATTTGTTGCTAAGCTGGACCGAGTTGACTTTGTTAGTTGAAGTGTCATCATCTTTTTTGTTTTAAAAAAAGAGGAATTGCGATTGCTCCTTGAATCCGCGTATGCTTTTACTCTCAACACAGATTTAAGATTGATAGTATCTGGAAAGCTAATTTTCCATAAAATTCTGCTCTGTTCAAATGTTCTCATTTGCAAGTTGCTTATAAGTGTCTCACTCTTGGGTAGCATGTCAAACAATAATACCTGGAATGTGTTTAGTTCTTGTGACTGTGAAATTCTTTTTATACATTTTCTTTATGCTCTAACGATATTTTGTGTTCGTCTGCGCTGTGCAGCCATATCTCCATGAGTCACGACATCAACATGCCTTGAAAAGGGCCAGAGGAGCTGGAGGCCGATTTCTTAATTCAAAATCAGATGACAAGGAAGAGCATTCTGATTCCAGCTCCAAAGAAAAATAGAATGTAGTAGTGCCCCACAGTGGCCAACCGTCTACCTATCCATCTCCCAAAGGTGCATCTTCAGCTAATCAGGCAGGCAATCGTGAATGAGATGTCGAAAACCCGCCATTGAAAGAGTTAAGCTCCTGGCGCGAGACATGCCAACAGATTTGTACTACATGCTAGTGAGCAAGAAAGAATGGTGGCAGTGGATGTTGTAGGATATATGCACGCAATATAGGGAATAGATGAGAAAACAGATTTTGCAGCATTGGTTCAATCCGCCCGGTTTGTTTACCTTCTGTACAATGAGTAGTTTGCGTGTTGTGCTTTGTCCCGGGGATATGTGCTTTGTCCCGGGGATAGCTGCAGTTCTTCAGAAAGTCTAGTAGTCTTAAAGAGTATATTAGCCCATTGTTTGTTTTGGAGTGGATTTCGTCTCTTGCTGTGCCTTGCATCATCATTTGTGGTGCAGAGAATAAACCGTGGCTATGTGTATGTTCATGACAATAAACCTTAATGTAGGATACATAATAACTTCACCAGGAGCTTTGTTTGCTCTTCATGCATTCACTGCAAAATGGTCCAATCATGTTTGGTTGGATATTATTTTGCACTGCATGATTTGGAGCATGTCTTTGGCCTCCTGATATGGAGTTGCCTGATGATTATCAGAGACTACTAACATATCTGAGCCTGAGATGGACAGGCCTTCAAGGGCCTATTCAGTCTGGGCATGTCATCTCCATCATACTGCCATCACATGAGCATTGAATCATACTTTCCTCGAGAGGATGAAGCTTAACAACCATTACCAAGAAGAAAAACTTTCTCGAGAACACTGAAGCATGCATCCTTTTATCGCACGAGCACATCTTTTTTGCTTAGAAAGACCAGGAAGGAGATAGAAGAGAAGAAAGTGCACATTTGCCTTCTGGAAAGACTCGTCTCATCTCCGCTAGCTAAGGCAACATCTGAATATCTACTTTCTTCACGCATGGGTCTAAACATCCTGCACAGAGCCACAGGCAGGAAGCTTGAGCATTCAAGAAATTTCTTTTGCAAAATTAAGGAGGAAATGAGCAAAGTTCTAAATTTAGCGCCATAAATCTAGCTAATCTCTAGCATAAGCTATTATGAAAATTTGAACCAAAGCTTGCATGTACTTTTGCAATTGGAAAGTTTGCAGACATGGCTGACCCACGTGATTATCTTAGGCAGCACTCTGTGATTATATCAGGTGCCTACCAAAGGGCAGACACACACTACCACGTCACCGTACTTCTCCCTTAGCCCACAAGTTACTCAGAAAGCAACCTCATAGATAGATCTCTTCTTAAACACATACATAAACATGCATATGTATGAGAGAGAGGGAGAGAGATTAATATATGAGCAATGGGATCAAATTAACCGATTAATCGCAGAAAGCGAATGAGAAATGGTTAGTTGGGCCCTCTTCTGAAGAATTATAAGTGACGCATGCATTCAGGGAACAACACACAAGATATGTGTATATAGGCAATGTAGTATCTATATTAGTGTATGTACGTACCGACACTAATCATGTATCCCTGCATGCAATTACGCATACAAATTTTAGTCAATCCTTAATCATGCTCCTATGCATATATATATATATATATCTACAGCTTGATTGATCCATCTTTCAGATTAAAAAGGCACCTTGATGAAGACCAGTTTCGGATGCTAATTATTCATCATGCATGGGCCTAAATTTGCATGCATTTAACCTTTTGGACATTAAGTTGATCTCATTAGAACTTGCACATAAATGGACCATGATACATATATAAGTACTTTATAGTAACAACAAATTATGCAATCATCTTCTTTAGCGTGTCGTTGCCGAGCGGAAGGGCCGCTTCCTCGCCCACTTCATTCTGAAGTTTACTGTTGGTTGTCCTACCAATGTATAGTGTTTACCGTGGTTCTTCAACTCCAGTAGAGTTGTGGTTAATCTTATCTTTGTTTTTATTCTTCTATCTTAAGTTTTGTACAATAGTGGTTCTCGGCATCTAGCTTGAAAGTCAATTAGAAGCTTTAGCATGTGAGGTGTGTTGTTCTTCCCATAACTACATGGTGTGTTGTGTGTGAGAACTAATCGTTGTTTGGCGTGGTTTTAGATGGTGTTTTTCGATTAGCCTGTGGAGTTTCCCGTTAGGTCCAGTTTTATATCCTTTTTTCCTTTTTGTTCCTCCTACTTAGTTTTATACCCTTTTCCTTTTTTTTTCCTCGTACTCTATCAATATATCGGACAATTTTTATGCCGGCTCGTTTAAAAAACAAATTATGCAATCCCAGAGAAGTGAGCTTTGCAAGTGCATGTTTCACTGAACCAAGAATCTGTTATTGTCATTTTTTTATGGAACAGTGGAGCTCCAAAGAGGCCAAGACCAAGATGTCGATGACACCCTAAAAAGAAAAGAAAAGAAAGGAGTCTCCAAGGAATATTGAAAGGGATTCTTGACATGCTTTGCTTGCACTACAAAGCCAGGCCCCATGCATGCCTCCTCCTCCAAGAGTAGTGTGTACTACCATGCATCTCTCTCCTTAGTTCTTGTTTGATTTTATCATAAAATTGTTGTGAAAGAAGGAAGGACAGAGAGAGATGGCCATGAAGAGGCATGGGAAAAGTGACATGAGCACTTATCATGGCAATGGCAGGGGGACAAGGCAAGCATGGGCACACAAACACATTGGTGTAAGACAGGCAGAGCCTTCAGGCCCATTGACCTCCCACCCTCTCCGAAAATCCATCATGACCCATTAATTGTGTTGTTATGGTTGGCAGTAGCTGCTATTCTTGTTCTTTTCTTGCTGTATGCATGAGATTAAAAAGGGCATCCTTTCTCTATGGTGCTTGTCATGTTCTTGCATTGCATTGCACATACAATTCCAACAATCTCAGTCTCCATGTGCATGATTTGCTTGACAACATTGAAACCAAACAACTTACAATTAGTGCATAACTGCATATACTAATAGTATAATAGCACTTCTACCAAAGTTGGCAGATTAAACTAGTTGGTATGTATGTGTAGCTAATTAAGTAGCTATGCATCATCTGTATGTAAGTGCAGACAGTAAAGCCTCTCAAGTCATGTCAATCTGTACAAGATTTGGGGGAGTTAAAGGATGCTACCATTCTCCGGTGTTCTTGTGACTTGTGTCTTTGGTCCTTCTGCTCCTCGATACTCCATTGCAAGCATATGTAAAAGCGACATGACATGCGAGTATGTCTAGTACTGAGACGGGCATGTATGATTGTCCCCAACTACGAAAGGGGGAGGGGTGGAGAAAGAAATGTTGAAAGAATGGGTTGTGACAGGGCTTTGAAAACCGGTTTGAACGGTTAAACCGATTTCACCGATAATAGGAAAATTTTAGAGGATTTCAGCCCGAAATTTTCAAATCTAAATTTGAATTTTTTAAAAAATAGCCAAAAATCAGGAAAAAAATTTCGAAGTTTTTTGGCCAAAAAATTCAAAGCAAATAGGTATAAATCAGAGTAAATCGGTGCAAATTCAAATTGAGCCAAAATATTTGAAACCGGTTTGTACTCTTACTGATGTTGTCCGGTAAAACCGATTTTCAGCTATTATCGGCCAGTATTGTGAACCCTGGGTTATGAATAGCACAAAAAACAATGTCATATTGTGCATGTGAACCTTAGTGCATCTCCAATGGTCTGAGTCAGCTAGCTATATGCATGTACACATCAGCATATATCCTATGTGGAGGAAAGAGAGTATGCAAAAAAAAATCGAGCCAGCTCTTCCTTAAGCACTAGTCTATAACGTCAAACGAGACAGCCTCTATAAATTCTGTGTGTGCATGTAAGCATCAAATAGCTATCCTTATAGATAGTTCTTTAGAATGCTAGCTTTAGTGTGTACTATATAAATGATGTGGAAGTTTTATAGTTAGTTGCTAGCTATAACCATTGGAGATGCCCTTAGAAAAAACTAACATGCATGCCCTCAAGAACGTAGAACATATTGTGCCTCTGTTCTCTCTCTCCCTCTCTCTCTTCTCACAATGTACACACCCTCTTATCCCTCTCTTTTTGAATGCATAAAGACAATGCAAGCTTGGGAGTGAAGGGAGATAGGTAGCCAGCACTCTTACTTGTCACCCATGGAAGACAGAGAGAGAGAGAGAGAGAGAGAGAGAGAGAGAGAGAGAGAAGAAAAGGCGACAGAGAGAGGGGGGAGGGGGAGGAAGAATTTTTTGGAAAGTGATGGTTGGTGCCTCCCTCTCTTCATGCCAAGAAAGTGGCTTTTAGGATAAAGTAGGCTCCTGCTAGGGTTTTTAGGGGTTAAGGCTGTGATACTACACCAGTAGCTAGATGTGTGTGATAAACAAACACTGAAATGTGACGTCCATTTGGCTGCATGATCTTGACAAATTGCTTTTGCTCTGGATTTGAAAGGCTATGTTTGTAATGTTGCAAGGGGCAGGAATGCTTTGCCTTTTTCTCTTATTTTTATGCCACTCAGCCAATGGTCTCTCCTTTTTGTTGCCCTCTAGGAAAAGCTGACCATCCAAAAGTAACTTATGAGTTCTCAAAAATGAGAGAGTGATATCTGAATGTGACCACACACACCGATTGGTGGTTAAGCTGTTGAAGAATGGCCTGCATGTCTTGATCATGTGAATCTATCCTAAACTCAAGCCTAAACCACAAGTGTACAAACAATGCATTCCAACTCCCAGTACTCTCTGTATGGACTATAGAGTATGCAACAATAACAACCAATTGAATGCAATCTGTCAGTCAGACAGCAGAAAGCTCAAACCAGAAGCTTGCCTTTCAAACCCATCACAGGCACTTGACCTGCCTCCACTCCATACATCTAATGAGTAAGGCCATTAACTGCACCAGGTGCTTAAATTCAGGATCTTGCATCCATCAGCTTTTACCTTCCTGCCATTCTGAAGCAACAAGGCATAGCACTTTCCCTGATATTATTTCATCCTGGGTCTTCTCTGTTCCAAGCAATCTTTTGTGTGAGGCACTCATGCAAGAACAAATCTTGGTCTATAGATAATGTTTGATATTTCGGAGGTGCATTTGAATGCACATCCATCACCTTTTGCAGATATGAGTGTACACTATACAGAGATGGAAGATTGCAAGTTTCTTCCGTGAGGAAACCTTACGAGGAGAAGATATTATATAGAGAGCACTTTCCTTTCAGCTGTTTATCCTAGATCCCTTCTTGATGCAAGGATAGATCTTGTAGTATAGAAATGTTTTAAATGTGCTAACGTAAAGTGCCCAAAGATGGAACATTGCAAGCTTATTTGTGAATCAATTTAGACTTGATAGGTACAAGATTTGATGGACCCTAGCAACTGCATATACTCCTTGTTTGTGTAGAAACAGCAAACATTTCAGATCCGAATTGAATGCCCAAGGATTGCAAGTATCTGACAAGAAAGACACTAGTATCAACCTTGGCGCATCAGTTATTCCACTTGTGTAAAGATGTGCCAAAAATTTGCACAGGTGAGTCACATACAGATACAGCAACTGTTACTACTGTAGAGTAAAAAACACTGTTCGAAATCCGATTTCTTCAGTATAACAGGCAGTTTCGGAGTAAAACTCTGATGACCCTTCGACGAACAACATTTTACAGATCGATTTTAGAATATCATTAACCAAGGTTGAACCTGTCATTTTCGGCCTCGTGTTTCTTTTTAGGGAAAATTTGTTCAGTGGCACTGAAAGCTCAGCTCTTTCGGAAAATACCACTAAAAAAACGGAGTTCCGAAAATTACCACCGAAAAATTCATTTTTCTTCGGAATCTAGCATTCTGGACAAAAATACCCCTCTCCCTCCCCTTCTCTCCTCCTGCTCGCCCCGTCCGCCTCCCTCTTTCCCCCACCGCCCGCCGCTCGCCTCCTTTCCCCGCTCCCCCGCGTCCGGCCGCCGCTCGCCTCCCCGCCTCCTCCTCCGCTCGCCTCCCCGCCTCCTCCTCCGCCCGCCGCCGGCCTCCCCGCCTCCCCCTCCGCCCGCCGCTCGCCTCCCCGCCGCCTCCTCCGCCCGCCGCTCGCCTCCCCGCGTCCGGCCGAAAACCGCCGCCGCCAGCGCCACCTCTTCCTCAGGCGAGCGGCGGGGGGAGGAGGAGGAGGCGGGGAGGCGAGCGGCGGGCGGAGGAGGAGGAGGCGGGGAGGCGAGCGGCGGGCGGAGGAGGAGGAGGCGGGGAGGCCGGCGGAGGAGGAGGCGGGGAGGCGAGCGGCGGCCGGACGCGGGGGAGCGGGGAAAGGAGGAGGAGGAGGCGAGCGGCGGGCGGAGGAGGAGGCGGGGAGGCCGGCGGCGGGCGGAGGAGGAGGCGGGGAGGCGAGCGGAGGAGGAGGCGGGGAGGCGGGCGGCGGGCGGAGGAGGAGGCGGGGAGGCCGGCGGCGGGCAGAGGAGGAGGCGGGGCGGCGGGCGGAGGAGGAGGAGGCGGGGAGGCGAGCGGCGGGCGGAGGAGGAGGCGGGGAGGCCGGCGGCGGGCGGAGGAGGAGGCGGGGAGGCGAGCGGCGGCCGGACGCGGGGGAGCGGGGAAAGGAGGCGAGCGGCGGGCGGTGGGGGAAAGAGGGAGGCGGACGGGGCACGCAGGAGGAGAGAAGGGGAGGGAGAGGGGTATTTTTGTCCAGAATGCTAGATTCCGAAGAAAAATGAATTTTTCGGTGGTAATTTTCGGAACTCCGTTTTTTTAGTGGTATTTTCCGAAAGAGCTGAGCTTTCAGTGCTACTGAACAAATTTTCCCTTCTTTTTAACGCCTCAATTTTTTTCACTTTACGCGCATTTTCTCGCTGAAATCTTTTTCCCTTTTTTTCTCATAAGCACATTTGGTGATCATGAAATAAAGGCTGCATTTGTGGAGCTAGTGGCATCCCTTCGGATGAAAGGCACCTTGCCAGAGCCCAATGGAAAGGTGCAAACCTTTTTATTTACTCATGCATGCTTTGCCCCTAACGCTAGGGCAGGCTCATTGCAATGCGCTAATAAAACTATCATGTCCCAAGAAACCCCACTAATTAGCCCCATTTGGCACTTCAGGCACTAAAAAGCTTCGATTTTTCTTCATTTGTTCTAGGAATTTGTCGGTCTCAGATGGCATACTAGAGCCACATGTTATACAGCTTTATGTATTCTAGTCTTTTTTTCCTCAAAAACACAGAAGAATTGTGTTTCATTTATTAAGAAGAAGAGCGGTACAGCGGTGGCCAAAAGGCCAAAATAAAGGCCTAAAGAAGGACTGGTTACAAGGAACACGACTCCGATCAGCCCGACAGGACAAATGTCCGTGGCTAACACGCCCCAACGACGAGCGGACTACTACCACCGATGGACTGACACCAGCCAACGCACATGCGAAAAGACGAAAAGGGTGGGGTCGGGTGGCCCAAGGCAACGCCTCCAAGGAGGGAACGACGCTAAAGGCATCGCCGTCATCCGATCCGACAAGAACCGGGCCTGAGGTTTTCACCCCAGCGCACCATCGCCAGTAACTGTGACCACGATGCCTTCAACGAAATTCATGCGGTTGCTCCCAATGAAACTCCAGCGCTCGCCCTCTTCCTCGTGGTTGCTCGCACCAGCGGCCGCTCGAACCCCAGCCTCTGTGTCCAAGCTGGAGGCAGCAGCCGCTCGAACCCCCGATGCCAGCGGCCACCCAAGCCGGCACCTGTGCCGAGCTATAGCTGAGGGGGCCGCCGCCGACGCCTGTGCCCGCCCAAGCCGTGCGCCGTGGCCACCCGCGCATGAAGAAGAAGAGATTACGCGCTCGCTGGGGGTGGCGGCAGTGGCGCGGGAGTCGGTGATGTACAGAGGCTGGAGGGGGATCATGGATCCGGACCGGAGGTGGCCAGATCCAGCCCGAAGACGGGCAAATCCGACCGTGTACGACTCCCCCCGCGTCCGGCCTGGAGAGGGGCAGATCAGTGGTGACGGCAGTGCGGGAATAGGCGACGTTCAGAGATAGGAGGGGGTGAGGGTTTCGCACGCGCCGAATCCTGCGCCCCGCCCGAGTCGTGCGCTGTGGCCACCTGTGTGCGAAGAAGAGTTGCGCGCTCGCATGGTGTGGTGACGGCGGCAGCTACGGCGACGGTGCGGGAATCGGCGACATATAGAGGCCGGAGGTGGGATCAGTGATGTACACAGATCCGACCTGGAGGCAGCCAGATCCGGCCGCCGTGCTTCACGACGCCACGCTCGACGCAATTCAGGAATCGACGCCATGCTCGACGTAGAACTAGAGCGGAGCTGCAGCTGAGGGGCTCGCCGCCGTCGACAGGGAGGGACTTTGGCAGCGTGAGTTGGATTGCCCCCTGAGTCGCCTGTGGGAGCAGCTCAGGAGGCTGGTTGTATTCTAGTCTCAATTGCTATGCACACTGGATTTGGATTGTAGGACAAGAAACACTGGATCTGTTACTGTTACCATCCATCCTAGAACTGAACAAAACACTAGCAGAAATTAACTGAAAACATGAGCCAACATCCCCACAGAAATGTATCATGATGCTCTGTATCCAAATATTCTCCTTGCCAAGTGGTCCTTGCATGCTGACATTCTGACATGCACCACCACAGCAAGAGGAGGAAAGGATGGACTAATTCAAAACCACTCTAAATATTTCGTCAAAAAAATCAATAATTTCATCAAAAGAAAACCATTCTAAATAGGAAAAACACCATCACATACTAATACTATTTAACAAATTGTTGGTAAACGTTCGCAACACTCGCTAACAGAGAAACCCTTTACACTGTAATCTACACGAAGAAGTAAAAACCCATATCTCAGATAGATAATACTACTAATAAAAGTTATACGTGTATGTATAGCAATACACTCTGACATATATATAAGGTGGGTTCTTTCAACTACGGTTGATGGTTTATAGCTATAGCTGATAGAATTTGGCTCTAACGCGACAAACAAAATTAATACCAATAAACTGTTTTGAAAGGTGATGAAACTGTTTAATTCAGGAAAGCCATAACCCGAAAACATAGCCAAAACCATGGCTTACACTCCGTGGCAAGCTAAAAAAAATGGGGAGGGAGGGACTGCAAAAATTGTAATGCGATGTGGCCTGCGACTTGGCGTGCGCTGGGCGCTGTCGCCTGTGGCTGTAGCAAAGCCTGATGACGACGCACATTTCTGCTCTGGACCGGAGGCCCGATGTGTATATAGATGTATGTGCGCCCACACCAACGCACATATACACATACTACTACAGTAGTACGACATGCTGCTACTACACTCCTCCCAAAGGGAATCCAACACAACACAGGCAAGAGGCAGAGGCACAGAGAGAAGACAGACAGCTGCAACAGCATCCCCAACCTTTCTTGCTCTCCTCTCTTTCTTTACCTTCTGCCCCCCGCATGCACACACAAGTTTGACATACTAGGAGTATTATCAGAGAGGGAGAGTTTACACTAATCTTAGAGCCTGCTTATTTGGACTAAAAAAGTATTTTATGATTAAAATTTTGCTGTAGCTTATTAAAATTACACTGTATCTGATGGTGACATACTAGGAGTATTATCAGAGAGGGAGAGTTTACACTAATCTTAGAGCCTGCTTATTTGGACTAAAAAAGTATTTTATGATTAAAATTTTGCTGTAGCTTATTAAAATTACACTGTATCTGATGGTGACTTATTTGGCGTAATTAAATTTTTAAAAAAAATTAAAAATAGAAAAAACAAGTTTGCCTATCACGGACAATACAAACGAATACGAAAAAAGACCAACAAAAAAGCTAAAAAAACTAAAAAGTCAGAAAAAAAAACAAAACTTAGAAATAGTGAAAAATAAACTGAGCGGAACCTAAGTAGTGCATGTGCTTCTGTTCTCCGACAATGATCTGGAGCCTTTAATTAGATTATTAGGCATGAAATGAAATTTAGGTTGATGCATGTTTAAGAGAGATGATAAATATATCCATAAACCTATGGTTGATCTTTGGTAGGAGTACTGTAAAAATTAAGAACCAACTAGCTGTACTACTAACTAGGCTACCAGCTGTGCACTGCAGCTACTGCACGCTTAAGTGTAGCCTAATTATGATGTAATGAGACCAACTTGCCAGGATTATTGCCCTACAGTGAAACAGCCCATGTCATCTCTGGATGTTTAGCTAGGAGAGTGCAAAGGATGATCAGGATTACAAAGCTTGATCTCCAGCCTCCAATGGAAAGACAACAGCGAAACATGCCTGCCTCTCAGTAACTAGCCAAAACAGCCAGTTAATTAGCTCTCTTGGAGTAGGTAAATAGGTATGGGATGACGGGAATCGAATAGGAATCGCATCATCTGCCTTGCTTCAATATAGGCAGAGGTGCACCGTGGTTTCAGGTCCAAGGCAAAATTACTGGAGCGACTTCACGTCAGCAAGTGACATTTTATATTGTATGTGAAGGACCATGTGAGATGATCTAGATTAATGTTATGATAAACTATTACAATGTTTATGAAGTAGTTAATTAGTTTTACAAAAATTACACCGTGTCCGGACTTGTTTTGGACAGAAATTAAAGATTTTGGGGATTTTAGTCATGTATTTAGTTAGGTTGACTTGAGTCGTTAGATTAATGTTGTATGATACATGTCTTGACTAATATAGATAAAGTTGTGAAGAACTTATGACTGAAAATAATTTCTTTGTCTTTGGATGTGCAGAGACGCTTGAAGTCAATTGTGGCTAACGGCGGTGATTGGGGTTAGGCTCATAGAGGAGTCGAGACTCAAAACGATCAAAGATACATGGTGAGATAGTGAGCTCAAGTATGGCACGAGAAAAGCGGGAATGTTGAAGGCAAGTTTGAGCAGCGGGATGACACCAGGTGGCTTACATGGGCCAAGTGAGCCGTGGTTCGGTGGAACCGGGACAGGAGAGACTTGGTGGCACGTGGCAAGCTAGTGGTGTACCTATACGTGGTAAGCATAGCGATTATTTGCAAAGGATGGTAATGACCGGGTCAACAAGGGGTATTTTAGTATTTTGACCAAAATACCAGAAACCATTTTGGATCAAAACTGTGACGCATGGACGATGCGTTAGAGAGTGGTTTAGGTCAAGATGGAGCTGATTTGATCATAGCGGATCAAGCCTAAGAATTTAGTGGATGCCCACTTATGTTCTTTGAAAAACGTGCATAAGTGAACTTGAGTTAGTAAAACCCGTGTGTGGAGTATTAACGGGTTTCTCCATTGTAATAATGGATAGAATACATTTTATGATGTAGGTGGCTAGTTGCCTACCTATAAAAGGAGTTGAGATAGAGACATGTAGGATTAACCATTCAACCCCTCTCTCATGTACTCTCTTGTTTAGGGTTAGGGTTTGAGTGTGGAGCACTTAGTGTGCTCTTTGCCCTCCAAGGTAGTGGTTATAAACTCAACCTTCTCAAGTAACTAATATATAAATCTTGGCATATTTTCATAGATCCATCTTGATTTAGTTGGTTTGCTCTTGTTTTGGTCTGAAAGTGTGATTCCTTGATCCGAGTGTTTTTTAGTCGATTTCTTTAGTGTTCTAACTTGCTATGACATGTAATAATACATCTAGACTCATCTTGGTCATCATCCATGCACGAGCTAGTTATATTCACTGGTTTTGATTTTAACTCGGTTTTGATGTAACCTTCCAACAAACTGAAAAAGGTTTAATCTTTGACCATGATTTTTATGATTGTTTGTTAGAATAGGTTCACAATACCCTAGAGATGATCCCTGCAAAGTTTTACATCATTTAGATCTATAGATCAAAAAGTTCCATATATTTTCGTTTTGAATCAGAGCTAAAAAAACAGACTCTATTGTGTTCTCTGTACGAAGTCTCGACCGTGTTGAGATCTACAATCACATTGGTTCCGACCACGGTCAAGTTTCTGATCACATCGTTTCTCTTTTCGACCACGTTCAGGGCTCCAATCGCTTCGTTTATTCTTGACCACGTGGGGTTTTCGACCACTTACTGATCGTCGATCTTGTTGGTTGATTTTCGAACTAATTCGACCTCGTCGGTCGCAGATCACTCATTGGCTTTTGACCACATTGGTTGTTCGATCACTGTCAAGTTTCAGATCGCATCGAATCTTTTTCGACCGCGCTCAGTCATCCCACCGCTCCGCATCTTTTTGACCACATTGAGTTTTCGATCACTTACTGGTGTTGACTTCACTGGTCATATTTTTTACCACGTCGGTCTTAGACCATTCGTTATCTTACGACCACGTTGAGTTTTCGACCTCTCACTGGTTGTTGACCTTACTGGTCATATTTTGACCAAATTCGACCATATTGGTTTTAGACCACTCGTTGGCCTTCAACCACGTTGGTTTCGACTATAGCGGTTATCGACTACATTGGGATCTGACTGGTAGTCGTATTTCGACTACATTGGGTTTAGACCACTCGTTGGCTTTCGACCACGTCGGTTATCGACTACGTTGGGATCCGACTGGCAGTCGATCTCCGATCACGGTGATCTTTGTCCGATAGTCGATTTTTGACTACGTTGGGGCCGACTGGTAGTCGATCTTCGACCACAGTGAGATCCGTCCGTAAGTTGAGCTCCGACTATGTACGATGGTTTCCTTCTGATAATCATAACCGACCACATTGTTTTTCCAACGAGTGGTCATAACTTGACCACATAGTGCTCTCATCTAGTCGTACTGAACTCTGTATTCCTCTATTTTTCAAGTAGACTTCATATCCCAATCTTCATAACTTTGTAGCTGTCGGAATAAAGGATTTATGAATATTTAGGGGGGAAGTTTTTAGACACCATTCACCTCCTTTGCTGCCTATCTGGTCCTACGGTATGGATCCCATCAATTGAAGCAAGTTTATTCCAGTTGACATACTGTGGCAATCAATCTAAGCCGTTTGTTTTCCGATTGGATGGTCCAAAAGAACCAAAAGACAAGCTATTGTGCATCTGCCGTTATATAGGTCCTCAATGCAACGTGCAGATATTTTGGCTTGTACAGTAGGCGCTTGATGTACCATTACCAATACATAGCAAGGAAAAGGAGGTTAAAACATTGCAAGTAAAAAAAATCCAATTAAATCAAAGCTAAGAGCTTACTTCAAACACATAAAATTTACAGGTCGTAGAAAGAAATTTGCACGCCTGCTCCGAGCCTACGTTGGCTGGTTCAGAACGCAGGGCCAGGAGGTGTGTAGCCGCGCGTGTAGTAGAGGCCATGCATGCCGTGCCCGTGGTGATGTCCAGTCTCGTGCCTGCACGGGGCTAGCTAGCACAAGGTCCTGCCTGCCTGCCTGGCTAGCCGCCACATGAATGAACCCAACGGAATGGAAACAAACAATAAATTCGATGGATCGACGGGGTTCATCGCGTCGGACGTATACAATCTACCATGCACCCGCTTGGCCATTCCGGTCGATCAGCGTCGTGCAATGCAATGCAAGAGTAGCTGCACTGCAGTACCGGCCGGGTAAACTTTTATACCTCTCGTTACGGGCACGGTATCAAAAATAAAGTAGAATACTCTTGTAGAGAAAACTAAAATAATGATACCGAAACAACCACGATAAGATAAAAAGATTTGCTAAAACTGATTGCTAATTCTTTAAGCATAACCTCAAAAGAGCACAAAAAAAATATCGCTCTTCACAACTCCCTCGAACGTTTTAGGACTCTCGCATACTTGCCCTATACAAAAATCTAGCGCTAAAGAATAGCTTAACATCTAATTCTCTCATCCATCTATTGCTTTGGATTAGTTGGTCTATAGCTTCTATAGCCACCCATCATGACTTTATATAGTATCTCTAGTTTTCCTGCAAATAGAAGTAGGAATTCTAATCCTATTAAGATTCATGTAGTAATCCTTGTAGCACACCTTTTTTAAGTCCTACTATTATGAGTCACTTCCTTCTCAACAATCTCCACTTTGACTCTTATTCAGGGGCGAAGCCAAGAGGTAGGCTTAGTAAGGCTCAAGCCTACCCTCCTCAGTGGCAAGAAACCCCCCTGCACATAGCACAGCACGCCGGCCGATGAGGTGACGAGCACAACAGAGTAGGGAGATAGTGTCAAGCTGCAAAAAAAAGCAAAAAAAAAAACGTGGTCATCAGCCCATTGCCCTTAAGAGGCCCAGCATATCCATCTCACCGACCCACCAAGACACCAACTCCAACTCACAAACCCTACCAACCAAGTACCAAATTAGCAATTGGAGCTTGTAGCCACTTATTTCTAGAGAAAGGGCTGACAGCACAACGTAGGGGCGACTGGGCGTCAGGCAAGCAGAAGGGAAGGACCACAGCCGGGCCACCGGGGGAGCCGGATCTGACAGAGAGCCAGGCCGTCGGCCAAGGGGAGGCAGATCCGAGGGCTAGGGGAGCCAAACCGGGGGCTGGGGAGCTTGATTGGGGTAGCGAGGGGGAACCGAGCCGCCGGAACTAGGGCGGCGAGGGGCGAGCCACCACCGGCGAGTGTGGGCGGCACCACCGGCAGGAGCACCCCCGCCCCTGCGCTGGACTACTGGAGGCTTGGAGGTTGGAGAAGACGAAGACCCGCGGTCGCACTGAGACGGGAGATAGGGAGCTGAGAGAGGGGAGAGTGAGAGTGAAAAGAGACAAAGAGAGCAAGTGAGTTCCAAACTCCGAAGTGAGGAGGGGGAGGAGATTTAAGACTTGAGTCTGCTCAACAATCAACTGGTCATCTAGTCAACTGATAAACTGAGAAGTGAGTAATATTCATTAGTTTTTACTTCCTTCTCAATCAGTATTTTAGAGTTTGAAGTTTATACTTTTAGTGTATATAGATAGTTTAGTCCTTATAATTTATTCATAGATTTATAGTTTGTATTAACAAAAATTAATAATTTATTTACCGCTTCCAAAGTATGAAGCTACGTAGAATGCATTTGTCCCGTGATTCAAATTTGTCTCGTGTTTCAAGTTAGCTTACTTATGGTATGTTTTATATGATCCAAATTTTCATTGTCATTCATAATTTTCTGTTATATCACTAATTTTCATATGTTTCATACACAGATGACTTATCGCTACTCCGCATTCATGGCAGAATAACTATATATTTTTAGGTATGCGCTTTCTATTGTCAAGGTACCTATTTTGTATTTATCTATTTTTTGTTGTTTGAAAATCCATAAGAGTAAAAGACTATATTTGTATTAAATTAGTTTAGTCCTACAAATAGTTCAGCCCACCCTTAATTTTATTCCTGGCTTCACCACTACTCTTATTTATTTGAGTCACTGTGCTCCTTTAAGAATTTGCTCCAAGTTGACTCTCTATTTTTTTCTCTCTCTTACCTTTAGAGTGCCCCCACTACATTGGCTCGTGCACATCACCACAAGGTGCCTATCGATGTCCAGGCTAGATCACCAAAACCCTCCACCCGAGAACACATTCGTTGTGTAACTTGGTTAATCACACCTCCTGTTCCTACACCACTTCATGCTATAGGTTTGCACCGCCTCCAAGCTCTACCTGCTCGTTAGTACTGCATAGTTGGTCCCACTATATCTTCCTTCTTCCAATAACTTGCACCTTCGCCTCTACAACTACTAGAGTTTGTAACCATCTTTGTAATTCCGCGCATAACTGTATATGATATCTAAGTACGTACCATTGACAGCATAGTTTATTTCTCCTGACAAGGATTTTTATCAAGCCTCCCTATTGGTTGCTTATAATTACTCGCCAATCGGTATCCTCAATTGTTCTAGATACTTTTTATGATCATTTGCCCTTTGCAAGTAACTCGCATGACTCAATCTCGAAGTGATATCCACAACCTTTGAGTTCAGACGAGCATCTATATTAGATTATTTCTTAAGCTAGGAACATATCAAATGCTTTGTTAACGTGCAGTGTGCTCCATCATACATCTCCAATGTAACCGCCCCCCCTTAGTAATTGCGTACTCCTTGCAATCTGTCAAGTGAACAGTTTTATGCACCCAGCATAGAGATTCTTCGTTGAACATCTTCCTTGTCGAACATATATAGAAGCAATAACCTGAATCAATATCCATCTATGAGAAGTTCCTAATTGACTAACGACAAGTACGTATGAATCATCTTTCGCTACCGCTATTGAGCATGCACCCTCTTTTGCTTCAAACTCGGGCAATCCTTTATTATATGGCATTCCTTGTCACATAGTTAGTATACACGTGTGATCTTGCCCTTCTTCTTCCTGTGACTTTTACTTTTGCATGTAACATGTATAACAGCCAATGCTTGATCACCTGATGATAAAGATTCCAATGACTTCTTCAAGAACTCAGCATCCAATAGTTATGCTACTTAGCATCCAATAGATATGCTACTACCTCATTAAAGTTGGGAGTACTTTTTCCTGATGAGAATATTCATCACCAATTGCTCCCATGATGGTGGTAGAGATGGCGTCAATATGATGACCTTGTTCTTCTCCTTAATTTCCTCATCCACATTAGTCAACTATATAATAAACTTGTTGAAGATATTAATATGATCAACGAACCGTGTGTTTTCCTTCATACGCAATTTGTATAGTTGCTGCTTCAGCACCCACTGGGTTGTTAGTGATTTTGCCATATACAATTACTCTAAGTCACTTCATAATTTCTCCAGCAAATCTTTCTTGATCACCGAGTATTTTATCTCATCGGAGAGACATAGATGGATTATATTGACAGCCTTCTACTTCATCACCTTTCAGTCTTCAACGAACGTTTTTTTCGATCTGTCCCGTTCAAAAGCATCGAAATCTTTGCTAGACAAGTACATTATTCACCACATATTGCTATACGCTGAAATTTCTTCTGTCGTCAAATTTCTCTATTTGACTCTACATCGTCGACATCAATATTGATTTTGTGCCATCTAATGCTTTGTCGACCTTCACACAAATTAGATTAATCTGATCTTGCTTTGATATCACTTGTTATACTATGATGCCATTTCTTATGCGCAACAACCCCTAGATCAGATCAGAGTTGCGAGATACAACACGAGAGTGCACAATATCAGGAACGAAGTAGATGAATCTCGTAAAGAAAACTAAAATAATGACGCCGAAACAATCATGACGAGAGAGAAAGATTTGGCAAAGCTGATAGCAAATTCTTTAAGGACAATATCAAAAGAGTATAAGAAATTACCGCTCTTTACAACCTTTTTGCACCCTTTAGGACCCTTAAATCTTTGCTTACAGAAAAATCTAGTGTTAAACAATGACCTAGCATCTAATTCTCTCATGTGTCTCTTGATTTGGATTATTTGTTTTGTAGCATGAGTTCTCCATGGTCACTCATGATTTTATATAGTGCTTCCTAGTTCTTCTAAAAAATAGAAACTCTAATTCTATTAAAATTTATATAGGAATCGTGGCAGCACACCTCCTTGCAGCTAACCTCTTCCAGCGCTACTAGGATATGAATCACCTTCTCTCTCAACAGCCCGGCGTATCCTGTATCGATCTGGCTAATCTGCAGGCAAGCAGAGGCAGGCATAGGAGGCAAAAGGGATGGAAGTTTACAGTGCTTATGCAAGCACGCATGCATGCTCTACTAGTCCTTTTGCCGCAGGCAGGCTTGCAATAACAGCTGCAGGGTGGGCGTAGGATGGAAGAAAACCCAAAGCAGTAGCCATAGCCACAGCCACAGCTCGCTCTCAGTCTCAATGCTGCCTCCGACGCGATCCTCTCCGGATCACGCTCGGCTCTGCCATGGCGTCGGCATGCATTGGCTATCCTCTCCGGATCACGCTCTGCCATGGCGTCGGCATGCATTGGCTAGAGAGCGGCAAGGAAATTCAAGTCGCCCACGCAGCGGCGGCACAGCAGCTAGCGAAATTCCCATGCCCCATGCAAGCTAAGCTAGCGGTGGTATCAGAGCGCGCGTGGCCTGCTGCTGCTTCTTCCTGCAACCCTGCTTGTGCTAGCTGTAAATGCCATGCCATGCCATGGCATGCACGGTCAAAATTACCACTGCCACCAGCCTTGATTTCTTTCCCTGTTGCTTCTGAAACTTCAATTTTCCTGCGAGCAAGCACAGATCATGTTCCTATATATACTAGCAGCGATAGCATTCAATCTTGTGTCTCTGATAACAACCATTTACGGTTATTTCTACGATCTTCTATTGACAAATAACCAATAGACAGTTATTTGTCAGATCTCTCGCTAATAGCAATCACTTGTTCGGCTAGATGTAAGAAATCGATAAGATACATATTCATGTGGATAATTGATAACTATTTAGTGTTATTTAAAAATGATGATATAGATGGTTGGATCAAACAACGGACCCTCTATGATCACTCTACGAAGACAAGATATAATCACAGTACAACAACAAAAATAGTCTATAATCACTCTACGAAGACAAGATATAATCACAGTACAACAATAAAAATAGTCTCTTTTCTCCGCTTTAATCTTCTTTTATGATTTGTTTTCGTACATTTCGTAAGATCAACTAGTGTTCAATCCTTTTATGCATGAATGCACTATAGTCTGTACTGGGGTCGAATCGAATCGAAATCTCCTGCGGCTGATCAGAGTATGTATGTGATGAGGTTTGAGTATGACATGGAGCCCACATATGCAATTCAAAGTCACATCAACGCATGTGTAGCGCTGTCATAGGTAGCTACAGTACCGCCCTCACATATTCCATCCTCCTTGCGTTGTAATGTCAGTAGCACAGCATGCAAAGACCGAGCTACATACGTAGGATCGCTTGCCTCTACCCGAGCTACTAGCCAAAATCCTAACAGTAACATCCATCGATATGATCGCACACAAAGATCGGAAGGATAGAGGCGGCAGCAGCTTGTTTTGGCGTGTACATGTTTGTACAATAATGGAGATCATTGCGATAGGGATGTTAATCAGTGTATTTGATATATTAAAACTTAAAGAGTATCAATTATATTTTTATTATCCGTTTTATCCGGCATCTATATACAGACTATTCGATTCGTCTTATTCGCGCATTATTGTGATTGTTGTCTACCGAATATTCAGACAATAACCAAATCAGACTAGAATCGATAAATCAGACATCGAAACCACAAATCTGAATTCCCGACCATGAGCAAGTGGTGACCAGAGTTAGCGTTAAGATTCACCCCAAGTAATTTGGGGTTCACCAAACACCCCCTAGGTCCGAGTGGCAAGTAGGGCCGACGGTGGATGATGAGAGCGCAACCACTCGTGGGTTTGTCGATCGAGCGGTGGGCGGGGTTGGGGCCGCCACAATGAGCCCGACGATCAGTTCAGGTGGTGAGCCTGGGGAGGAGGGGGCGGCACATCAAGGCGACGAGGGTCCGTCGGCCACGAGTGGTGGAGGCAAGGGTGACGGCAGAGGTGGAGTCACATAGAGCTCTTTGGAAGCTAGAGAGGAAGTCAAAGAAGGGTGAGGTGGGTGGTGGCGTGGTGGATCTCACTAGATCTGAAGGTGGGTGGTGGCGTGGTGGATCTCACCAGGATCCTCTTGTCGACATAGTAGAGGGAGGCAGTGGGGACATGTGATCTGGAGCCCGGGCGAGCGAGGGAGAGCAACTTGATCGAGATGAAGGGATAAGGCCATAATGGTGGTGGCGTGCGGTGTTGGCCTTGTGCCTTGCGGTCCATAGTCGCGTCTTGCATTGTATTCTTAAGTTGATTAATAGGTTTTAATTTCGTCTTGTTTTTGTTTGCTAAAATCAACCGCCTGATTTCTTTAAAAGTATATACGCATAATTTCCAAGGCATTACAATCCATCTATATATCTTCTATTTCAAATGACATCGTCTTCATCTCCAGCCAGCAAGTTTCATCACCTTGGTCCTAATGTTAATATATAGAACCTGACGTTTCTTTCTGCGTTCCTCCAAACATTTTATATGGAAGTATCACATTTTTTTTACTTATACTCCATCCGTTTCGCAAAATCTAGACCATGGAGCATAACTTCTGCCGTGAACAAGTTAATACATTGCCCTTCAAGTTTGGGAATTCAGACAAGAACAACAAAGGCTGAGAAGAGAAAGGGACAAAGGATATCGTTGCCAAGATCCGCCAAGACCATGGACGAATCGCGCCCAAAATGTGGCGGCTAGTTACTATCTTCTTACGAGATCGAATCACAGCCGTCCGTATCTAATGGCTGGGCCAAATCATACGGTTCACTATCGGTCAACTAGAGTCCCCGTAGCCCTCTCCCTCTAGGTATGGGGCTCTGGTCCCAAGCGACACCTCGGGTTTTTTTTGCGGCCAATACTTTACGTGCTGATAAAACAGATTATTAATTTCCCCCTATTCCCTCCTTCATTTGTTATTCCAAGAATTACTCCTTCCGTTTGGCTATACTCGTTCGTATCTCATCATATGTATAGATCAAATAAGCACTAAATCTAATAAATAATTAAGAAAAAAGATCATATATAGTTCTATTAAATGATATACCATAACCATTAACATCTTCCAAAGCATTTAAGTAAATATAGAGTGAAAAAATTATAATAACTACATTATATATTTCCTTAATGAATAAATATATTGAAATCGGCCATGAATAAATATAGCAAAATAAAGAGGGTGCATTTATGGCCCTGATCAACTCGGCTTCGGCTTCTGGCTTATTTTTCACTATTCATAAGTTTCGTCTTTTTCTGAACTTTTGGCTTTTTTTGAGCTTTTTTGCCTGTTCTTTTTTCCCCGTATTTGTTTGTATTATACGTAATGGGCTAACATATTTTTTTTATTTTTAAATTTTTTAAATTTAATTATGCTAAATAAGCCTCTGTTAGCTACAGTGTTTTCAGCCATAAGCCACGAGGCTTTCAGCTGAACCGATCGCCACCTATATTTCACATGCTGTTTTCTCGATATAAACTGTGGTTTGATGCGTGGCGATTTCCATATGGAATTTTATTACTGCTGCTGCTGATAAAACAAGAACAAATGCAGCAGCTACTAGTTTTTGCATTGGATGTGAATTTTCGCAAGGTTTGAATTTTCGTAGTGTTCTCAGAAGATCCGAGCGACGCGGCCGCAAAGGTGCAGTCGTTTGACTGTTTGGATTTTCAAGAGGACAGAGGCACAGTAACATGGACTGAAAAGCTTTTCCTGCAGTGGACAAAGGGAAGTGCATCATTTCATTTCTTCAGCTGCCCCTTCATCTTCAATGCGCAAGAACTTCAGAAAAACGGAGAAGAGAAAAACTTAGGCCCCGTTTGGTACGGCTTCACTTCACAAGTGGAGCTATTTTTTTGGCTTCAGCTCCACGAACAGCTCCACCAGTGGAGCTGGAGCTGTTTTGGTAGACTGTTTGGCAAAACAGCTCCACCTGTTTTATTATGCATGGTTGAGAGATGTCAATTGTCCATATACCCCTGTCTATTTGGCTTGTAGTAACATCAAGAGCTGTAAGTTTCTACATGATTTTTCATCCGAGTAAATTTGAATTAAAAAAAATTAAAATTTAAAATAACACAAAGTATTAGCAACCAATATTTAATGCGTTTTTTTTGCATAGGAATAACCCGTTAAAACAAATATGCATGTGCAAAGTCATGATATAATGCAAACAAGGGCAGTGGCATGCGGGAGAATAGAAGAGCCGGTGGCAAATCGCGTAAATTCACGAAAGTACAAGGGCAGTGGCATGCGGGCCTGCGGATGGAGCCGGGTGGAGCTACTTTTTTCAGCTCCATCTTGTACATATCTTTTGTCTCAGCAGATTTTAAGGGACTCCTTGGGTGGAGCTATTTTGTTTTACCCCGTTTGGCACAAAACGGCTCCAAACAGCTCCAGGAGCCGGTGGTGGAGCTGTGCCAAACGGGGCCTTAGTAAGAGTCTTTTCTTTTCGGTTGCTAAAAGTTAGCTTTTAATTTATCTATATTAATTAGATTTTAAATAAACTATCTTTTCAAAGTAAGATCTATAAATTAATTATAGTACATACTGTAGCGACTTTATTCATATCAGTTAAACTCGTATACGAATTTATGTTACTCCGTACTCTCTCATAAATAGCCTAAAAGTCATAAATTATAATAAAAAATTATAAGCTAAAACCAAAAAATCAGACCCTAAGTTCTATCTCCATTATGCTGAATTCAGTTTTTGCTCATTGCTTCAATTAGACTACTTTATACCAGCATTTTATTTTGAAGTATACTTTATACCAGCAGTTTATTTTGAAGTATACTTTATACTAGCATTTGTTCTTTCCATGAGAAAACGAGTTCTAAAAAGCTGTCAATCTACATGTCTTTTAGCATTTTCAGAAATTTTTAAAGCAGAGAGATGGTTAAAAAGAATTGAATACATAGAGGTGCCGAGGCCGAGCTGAGCCAGACAGTAGTAGCAGGCCAGCTGCACCACTTTTTTTTTCTGAGACAGTAGTATATACTAGTAGCATTAATATTTTTATAGAAAGGGCCACACTCTTGGAAAGAATAGAAACATGCTCTATCGAAAACTTACAAAAAGAAATGCTAACACAGACTTCTAAAAAGTACTGGCAAATTTTTTTTTTACTTCCCTCCACGCCTGAAGAATCTCCCTTTGAGAAAACTTTACACTGTTTAAAGCTGTCGCTTATTCCATGAACTCTACCAAGAAGTTTTGGACAATGAAGCTCTGTTTAAACCTAAAAATGAGAGGATATGCATATTGCAAGTGCAAAATCTGTTCCAATATTGTATGCAAATTTTGTTGTGAGATGTGGATCAATGTTATACGACCATTAAAAACGTATTTTATACTAAAAAAATGTATAAAAAATTTGTGCCGTGTTATTATTATTGTTTTTGCATATAGCACCTTCATATATCTGTGGACAACAATCGAGTACAGCCCCTATACGATGCCATGGTCCAAAGAAATCCAGTATGGTTGTTAAAAAAAATTCATGATATACCCATTGAGAGAAGTGTGTAACCTAGAATACCACTCTAAGAATGACTTCTAGTACCATATACCATTCCAAGGAAGTTTATATTCAACATGTACCATTTATCTTTTTTTTTTGTAAATTAAAGCCTTTTAACCCTTTCTGCTATAGGAAAGGATTATTTTGCCCATGTGTGCCATGTTTTTACAATTTTCAGAGAATACCACTGAAGCCGTTTCAATCGCAAGTGAGTATCTGTCTCTCCGTAATCTGTACCGTAAACAGCTAAAATTCAAAAATTTCAACCAAAAGCCATAAGCCGCAGCCGAAAAGAACATGCCCTAGGTTGTATGATAATGCTTTGTCCATAAAAAGCTAATATATATAAGCACCAATTGAGCATGGAGAGACTCGATTGTAACGCAACAGAAAGATTGGATCAGTTTATTTCCTGAAATCATTAAAATATGGTACACATGCGTAAAGTAGTCTTTTCTCACTACCAAAAAAGGAAGAAAAATGCTTTAATCTGCAATAAAATATGGAGAAAAATGGTATATACTGAATCAAAACTTCTTTACAATGGTATGTGTTATTCTAGGCTACACTATTATTTCAAATGGTATATCATTAATTATGAAACAATATATTGAGAAGCACTACGGAAAAAAGAAGAAATTCAGGAAAGGAAATGTCTCATTCTCACGTGAAAAAACCGAACACGCAAGTGAGGAGAGAGAAATCTCAAAGAGAGAGACCCCGGGGGGGGGGGGGGGGGGGGGGGGGGTAGAGACTAGAGAGAGTCCTCATGTGGAGCTGCTCCTGCTTGCTAGCTAGTATTGAGTATTAAAACCAGCCCCCACAGCTTGCTCTCCTCTCCTGCCCTGCTCCACAGTCACAACCACCACCACCACCACCCACTACTCCAAGAACCCCAGCTAACGCCATGGCAACCACGGGAGCTCGCGGCGGTCCCTCGACCCGCAGGCCATGACGCACCGGCGTCCTTGGCCGTGTCTCCAGCTCCTTCTCTCCCTCGTTCTCCTCCTCCTTTTCCTCGGGTAACAGCGATCGACAGCACAAGCGGCGCCCGGATGGCGGCGGTGGGGAGCGAGGAGAAGCTCTCACCGGGGGCGGCGCCGCAGGTGGACACAGGCAAGTACGTGAGGTACACGCCGGAGCAGGTGGAGGCGCTTGAGCGCGTGTACACCGAGTGCCCCAAGCCCAGTTCGCTGCGCCGGCAGCAGCTCATCAGGGAGTGCCCCATCCTCTGTAACATCGAACCCAGGCAGATCAAGGTCTGGTTCCAGAACCGCAGGTCAGCCTCTCTCTCTTTCTAATCTGGGTTGCTCCGGTTGGTCTCGTTTTGATGGGTTCTTGCCGGGAACGTGGCAAAGGGGCCGCCTCTCGGACTGCTTCGTTGGGTTGTTGGAGGTTGCTAAATGGGTTTTCTGTGTTTTTCTTGTGGAAAGCAGCCGCCTTTGCGCGGTTTTTGTGCAGGAGATGTGTTTTTTGGGTAGTGTTTGGACAGTTCATTTCGGTTGGGTTGTGGCCTTGTCGGAATGTGCGGTTTTTGTTTGTGTTTTCTTGGTAAATTTGGGAACTTTGGCTGCTAATGGGATGGATTGGTGATAAGAAGGCTGGTTTCTTAGATTTGTTTCTCAAATGTGTTTTTTTTGGGGTGTTCCTTGCATTGGAAATGAGTCTTCGTTTTTTGGGGTTAAGTTGTTGTGGTAGTTTGTTTTGTGGAGATGACTAAATGAGTTGTTTTGTGGAGATGACTAAATGAAGCACCTGTGTCTGCTTGCTTGAATTTGGTCTTGATTTAAGCTCAAATTCATTCGAATTTTCTCTAGATTTTGAAAAAAAAAACCTTGCACAATTATTTGGGTTTCTGTACCTCCACAGTTCTTCCCTACACTGTTGCCGTTTGTGGGGTGGTTAGGGAGCGAAAGTAAGCATCTTGCGTTGGTTTCCCTGTGGATTTTGTGGTGATGGGAATGGTCAAAACATACTGGATTCTCCAAGGACTTTACACTTTTGTTCGGTTTAGATGGTAATCTTTGGGCTATGTGTTAATCACACATTGCAATGTTGTTTGTGGTGGCAATGATTGCCTCGAGTAAAAATGCATTGGGAATTTCTTGTTTCCTGTGCTTGCCATTTAGAGTTTGATGCCCATCTTTTCACCTGTGTCTGGTGGTGTTCTTGTTTACTGTGCTTGCCCTTAGGACCCAATAAACATCACCTCTTGGGCTATCATTTTGCTTCCTTTTTCAGTGGTTTGCTAGTAGGCCAAAAGTTTTGTTAATGGTGGTACCACTGTGGAGGAATAGGAAGAACAACACTTTTTGAGCAAGTTTGGTTATTAGTATCATACCGTACTCATGAAGGCGAAATATCATCGAGAATTTTTTACCCATGTCAAGATGCTGAGATTTAGACTAGACTTCACAAATGCAGACACAAACATCACTTTCAATTAGGCAATGATTTCACACATATCTTGCTATCACATAGTATTAGCCATTTGTCTCTTTTGCTCCACTTTTTCCTTGTTCCTGTTTGATGACCCCTCCTTTTATGCCATAAGGGAATATTGCTGACAAGCCTTTGCCTAACTCCCTTTGTGCACATTTGGTCTGTGCTAATCAGTAACAATGGAATATTTCGTGTTAGAAGCCACTATCCTTTTTAGTATAGTTTATATAGGTGCGCTTGCCACTGAAGTGTGCGTTTCTTGCGATTGGTAGATGCCGGGAGAAGCAGCGCAAGGAGGCCTCCCGCCTGCAAACCGTGAACCGGAAGCTGACTGCGATGAACAAGCTGTTGATGGAGGAGAATGACCGGCTACAGAAACAGGTGTCCCGTCTCGTATACGAGAACGGCTACATGCGGAACCAACTCCACAATGTGAGCTCCCTGCCCTTCTCAATGTTTTGTGGGCTTCAGTACTAGAAAATGGTTTCATAATTTGAAGGCTGTTGCTTTGTTGATTCATAGGCTATTATACTATCTTGTGTCACTTGCAGTAACATTTGTTTGCAATTCTGCAGCCTTCTGTGGCCACCACAGACACGAGCTGCGAGTCTGTTGTGACGAGTGGTCAGCACCATCAACAGCAAAACCCTGCAGCACCGCATCCGCAGAGGGATGCGAACAACCCAGCTGGGTAATCGCAATACCTAGTCTCATTTCTTAGGCTAAGGCTAGGTTTGATCCTTCTAAGTTTGCTGATATGCTCTTTCTCGTGCAGTCTGCTCGCTATTGCTGAGGAGACCTTGGCAGAGTTCCTGTCCAAGGCGACGGGAACTGCTGTCGAATGGGTCCAAATGGTTGGGATGAAGGTAATGCATTTGCTGTACAAGAGTGTACTGCACGATGTGTTGATTTTTCTTGCTTGTTCTTTCTAACCGCTACAAATGAGAACTTGATTACAGCCTGGTCCGGATTCCATTGGAATCATTGCTGTTTCGCACAATTGTAGTGGCGTAGCAGCACGAGCTTGCGGCCTTGTGAGCCTTGAGCCCACAAAGGTATATTGATCATTGGCATTGCTTTATGTTTCCCTTCTATAGACATGAGACATCCTCTAATGAGCTTCCTTTCAGGTTGCGGAGATCCTCAAGGATCGCCCATCTTGGTATCGTGACTGCCGGTGCCTCGATATCCCCCATGTCATCCCCACGGGTAATGGTGGAACTATTGAGCTAATCTACATGCAGGTACATATCTGCTCACAAGTTGCAGTTTTCACGTGCTTATTTCTGTACTAGTTGTTGTCATTGCCCTTTTTATTCTGTGCTAGTTGCTGTGCTGGTGTTGATGATGATCATTTGCCCTTTTTAATAACTTAGACTTATGCACCGACGACATTGGCAGCACCACGCGACTTTTGGACACTCCGTTACACCAGTGGCCTTGAAGATGGCAGTCTTGTGGTATTACTTCGGTCTTTAATTGCCTGTTGTCAGTTTACTGAAAAAAAATGCCTGCTGTCAGTTTACCCAAAAAAATGCCTGCTGTCATTTTTCTTGTACTCTTTGTCATTTTCTGATCGGGTTCAATCTGTTTGGACAAACTAAATCATTGTCTTTCCACTGTTGTGCAATCACTGTTTATTAAATGTTGCTTGGCGGCCTTTTTTTCGCAATCACTGTGAGTACCGTTTACGTGCAGTGTTGGTGATAGTGTGACATTGTTGTTCTGTAGATCTGTGAAAGGTCATTGACTCAGTCCACTGGCGGTCCATCTGGGCCTAACACTCCAACTTTTATCAGAGCCGAGGTGCTTCCTAGCGGTTATCTGATTCGACCATGTGAAGGAGGTGGCTCCATGATTCACATTGTGGATCACGTTGATTTGGATGTAAGTAGCAACAAGGCTTTCATATTAATGAGTGTTATACTTGAATACTTTTGCGATTTATGCATCTTATTTATTATATGCTTCTATAGGCTTGGAGTGTGCCTGAGGTCCTTAGACCACTCTATGAATCTCCGCAGATCCTTGCGCACAAGATGACTATTGCAGTATGTGTACTGTTCCATTTCATTTCATTGTTGCTAATCACTTGTTGAGATTTTGTAGTAATCCTGAATCCATAGTTCTACTGATGCATCAGTGACATGTAATTGTTCTCTTTGTACAGGCATTGCGACACATTAGGCAAATTGCGCATGAATCAAGTGGTGAAATCCCCTATGGTGCTGGGCGCCAGCCTGCAGTTCTCAGAACCTTCAGTCAAAGGCTCAGCAGGTCTGTAACTATTGAATGGCCCTGTGCTCTTATAACCATTTGTCAGACTATCTTACAGAAAAATTACATGCATGTGTCTACCGCACCTCTGAACTCGAGACTCTAATTTGCAGAGGCTTCAACGATGCTGTGAGTGGATTTTCAGATGATGGTTGGTCTTTGTTAAGCAGTGATGGTGCAGAGGATATTACAATTTCAGTAAACTCATCTCCTAACAAGCTTGTTGGATCCCACGTCAGCCCCTCCCCACTCTTTTCTGGCATTTCTGCTATTGGGGGTGGCATCTTGTGTGCAAAGGCATCAATGCTGCTGCAGGTTTTTACTTCATTTCGTTCATTGTTACTCTACTAAATACAGTCTTTCTGTTTGTTTCACTTGATCAAAATCTCCTTTCATAAAATTAAGCTTAACCAAGTGTACTTTTTGGATAATGTAGAATGTCCCACCTGCTCTACTTGTGCGTTTTTTGAGGGAGCATCGCTCTGAATGGGCTGATCCTGGTGTTGATGCTTATTCTGCTGCCTCGTTGAGGGCCAGCCCATATGCAGTTCCAGGTTTAAGGGCTAGTGGGTTTATGGGCAGTCAGGTTATACTACCCCTTGCGCATGCCTTGGAGAATGAAGAGGTAATGAGTTAATTTAGTCCTTGCATTCCTCTTATTATAATGAGTGGCCGGTATAAGCGCACTAAGCTAAACTTTTTGAACTGTAGTTCTTGGAGGTTATTAGGCTTGAAGGACATGGTTTTAGCCATGATGAGGTACTTCTAGCACGGGACATGTATCTTCTGCAGGTATGATGGCTTTCAAATTATTTCTTTAGGTTGTACTGTTTGTTGCATCCTCCTGATTGTGTGATGTTATTTGCTACTGCAGCTTTGCAGCGGGGTTGATGAGAACGCCATAGGTGCATGCGCACAACTCGTCTTTGCACCTATTGATGAATCTTTTGCTGATGATGCACCGCTGCTACCCTCAGGCTTCCGTGTGATACCATTGGATGCTAAGACGGTTAGTATATCCATACTGTTGAAGTATAAGTGAATTGCCCATCTTTCCTCATCAGCTTAAGCTTTTGGGTGAATTGGTTGGTGCATGAAACTCAATATGGTATCAGAGCCAAGAGGTCTCGAGTTCAAGACCAGGCTGACGCAATTAAAAAAAATTAATTGCAGTCCACTTCTATTCCACGTATTAGACCTAAGGGAGCCTACACGTGAGAGGGAGTGTTGAAGTATAAGTGAATTACCCATCTTTCCTCATCAGCTTAAGCTTTTGGGTGAATTGGTTGGTGCATGAAATTCAATACATACAGTTACCCCTGAAGTCTTGTCTCGTCCACGTTGTGACACTAATTAGCCATTATGCGCTCAACTGCAGGATGTGCCATCCGCCACACGCACACTTGACCTTGCATCAGCCCTTGAGGTTGGATCAGGTGGAGCTTTGCGTGCTTCAAGTGATGCGTCCAGCATGTGCAACATGAGATCTGTCCTGACCATTGCCTTCCAGTTCTCATTTGAGAACCATCTTCGTGAAAGCGTGGCAGCAATGGCCAGGCAGTATGTGAGAGCTGTGATGGCATCTGTGCAGAGGGTGGCAATGGCGATAACTCCTTGCCGCCTGGGCTCACAGATCGAAATGAAGCACCCTCCAGGTTCTCCTGAGGCTCTTACGCTCGCTAGCTGGATTGGCAGGAGCTACAGGTAAACGCCTACTTCTCAGATTGGCGCTCTTTTGTGATAGAGCCACCTAAATTGGCTGTCCTGGACTCATACATGCTCCATGATTAAGTACTGTTTCTCAAGTAGTTATCACTGGCAAAATTTTCAGGGTTCACACTGGAGGAGAGATCCGTTGGTCGGACACTGAAGATGCAGATTCTCCCCTCAAGCTCCTGTGGAAACACAGCGATGCAATACTCTGCTGTTCTCTGAAGGTCAGTGCTGCGCATTTTACTCTGTTGTTCCATCAGATTGCCTGCGCTGGAACAACCTATTGATGAGAAATTTTTGGTTATTGGCCAATCATAGCCTGCACCTTTGTTCACCTTTGCCAACAAAGCCGGTCTCGACATCCTGGAGACCACGCTGATCAACATGCAGGACATCTCGCTTGAGATGATCCTGGACGACGAGGGCCGGAAGGCACTGTGCACGGAGTTCCCCAAGATCATGCAGCAGGTAACTAGCACTTCCCTGTTGAACCGCACTCCACTCACTGCCTTCAACGCTTGCTTGCATGAACATTCAGACTGAAAATCTCTTCCTCTCGCTTCAGGGTTTCGCGGACCTCCCTGGCGGCGTGTGCAAGTCGAGCATGGGGCGGCAGGCGTCATATGAGCAGGCGGTGGCGTGGAAGGTGCTGAGCGACGACGACGCCCCGCACTGCCTCGCCTTCATGCTCGTCAACTGGACCTTCATGTGACGAGCTCCAGTTGACGAGCCTCGCCACCAACCCGTTTCTACTACTGCTTCTGCTTTGTGTCAAGAACCTCTCTCTATATTATCTATCAGATGGTGACGGCCTATCCTAGTTACTGCTTGCACCTGTGTGTTGTGATCTGATGGCACGATCAAGACCACCTACCTGTTGCTGTTTGTGGCTGATCACTATCTTATCTCTATGTGACCATGGACCATGGTCTCTGCGATTTGCAATGTACTGTACTCTGAACTAGTATTGCGTGCACTGCCTTGTGTCCCATCAGATTCACGTGTGTTAGACAGCAGGTGATGGGACGTGCCACGTCAGTGAGCCGGCGGGTGTCTTCGTGACACCCTGCCCTGCAGACTGCAGAGTCTGTATGCGTGCAGCTCCTACGATGGCCTCTTCTATCTGAGCCAACAAAAAATAGACGGTGAAGGTGAACTGCACCGCGCCTCTGCTGCTGCTCCGCAGATTGCAGCAGCTAGTCTACTCTACTGCGCTTGATCGATCGTACAGATAAGTTTCACATGAATTAGTCTGGTTCTAACGTAAATATATCACATTTTTTTATTCCATTAGCACAAATTGCTCCACGCACGGACGGGGCACAACAAATCTATTACGGTACAAAATCATAGGATTTTTTTGGTTCGTAGAACAAAACCCTACGTTTGATAAGAGCGAATTTTATCAGTGTACGTGTAGCCGCTGCTGCTACAATTTGGTGCGGACTGAATGACCAGTGGATATCATATATTCAAGCTGCTCCAACCATGACGATCACCTCTCGGTCGATCAGTACGCCTCCCAGCAGCAGCAGCAGTCTTGAATCTGACCGTCGTCTCTGACCTAGCTTGGCTGTATTAGCAGCAGCACGAGCGGAGGCAGCTGTGGTGTATATATATACGCAGTGTGCATATACGAGAATGTTTATATTAACTTTTTCGGATGACTTTTAGCTATGGTTTATTGTTTAGACTAATAATGAATATGAATAACTGAAAGAAATGGTTTTTAGAAGAAAGGACCGAGCGATGAAAAAGGTGAGAGATATGTATACGTAACAGGAGCGATAGTGGAGTGCGTGATACATCTATGACCCCTGCCTTATTTTTGGAGTGAGACGGTAGTGAGAGAAGTGGAGAAGACACTTTTAAAACTAAATGTTTATAGTAGCTTTTGATTTTACTAAATAGAAATCTGAAACAGAAATCCAAACGGCTTAAGTCCCGTGCAGCAAGATGCAGGGCACGCACACAGGCCGCTCGAGGCATCTTGAATTCCTTGCTTCCTTTCTTGTCGGACCTTCCGTTTTGCTATATTTATAAATGATCTTAAAAATATCCGTTTCAATATATCATTGCGATTTTTCACTCTGTACCTTTAAATATTTTAGAAGAAGTGAAGTGAATGTGCTATATTATTTAATAGAAATATGTATGATCATATATTTAGTGCTTGTTTTGATTTCTGAGTACGGTGGGCCGCAGAGGAAACAATACTTTTTTTTTTCTTTCGAAGTCCTGTTCATAATCGTACACGCAGATCCGTAGACAATCGTACATGATGCAGCTGCTGGTTGCAACAACGGGCCTAACGCGGCCCGGCCCATTATAAGCCCTCATAAGTAGTAATCAGTCTCGAGACTAGTTGGCTGGGCCGGCCCATCATCGCACGCACGCAACGAGAATGCCGATGCTGCCCTGCTGTTTCCCGCCAACCAAGCTAGGAAGGGTGCAGTTTCATTTGTTTACCAGGACGACAGAAGCAGCATAATTTTTGGCTGCTAGTGTGCTGGTTGTTCCTGGCGTCACAGAAGAAGCAGCTTTGATGGCCTGCAAGGAAGGGCTGTTTATTTAGGCTACGGTTGATGGTTTTGACTATAACTAATATATCTAATGAATAATATTAGTTGATAGAAGCTAAAGTCAAAAGCCGAAAAGAATAGGGCTTAAGCTTTGCCACTTGATGAAGATTGTGGAGTGAAAGGAGATATCCGTGCGTGGCACCGGACTGCTTGAATATGGCCAATAATAGGCCTGTTCTTTTTGGCTGTGCCTTATGGCTTTTGACTAAAATTTTTGAATTTTGGCTGTTTACGGTACAGATTACGGAGAGATCGATATCCACTTGCGATTTTGGCTGGTACAGATGTTGGACTTTTAACGTGTACTACGTTTAACTTATAGACCCCGTCTTGAGAAAATACTCCGTTTAAAAGTTAGGTAGCGGCTGCCAAAAGCCAGACGACCTGTGCCATGCCGAACACCCCCAATATTCAGGATAAGCCGCAGTGTGCTTATACGATATTATGACAATCCTCGGAGACATCAAGGAGATATCTACGTCTTTTGATAGTGCGCAGTTTGTGCACCAAGCTAAGGTAGGGATTCCAATACGAAGGCTCATAATTTGGCAGGGCGGCTGATGAGAATATGATCCCTATGGATATAAATATATTTGTTATACTTGTTGTTTCAATTATAAGAGTTTCTACGTATCATTTAAATTATAAGGTGAGCTTATTTTGAGGAGTGTATTTATATTATAAAAACTATATGTTGCTATCTAATGATGAAAACATATATTTGTACAGCATCACATCACTTTTGACATGCAATCAAGGGTAAAAAAAAGCCTGCAAAATCTGAATGCAGATTTAGCCCTGCTCCAACCAATTTCGGCTTCTGGCCAGAAGCCATTTGAAACACATCAGCTTTTTAATTTCGGTTTTTTTCTTTTGTTTTTCCCTTTTATTCCTTTGCATTGCCTGTGAAGATATAATAATATTTTCTTATTTTTTTATTGAATGACTCAGAAAAATTAACAGTTGCTATAATGCAATTTCATTCAAAAGCCACAGCCGGAAACCGCAGCTTAAAGCCGTTTGGAGCGGCCGCATAAATGCCAAGTCAAGATCCAAACAGTATCTGCGTTGATACTGTTGCCATTATTGAGAAGCAAAACCATATCATTGGACATCTTATCTTAGATTCATGATGCAGTCTGTAATGCATCACCCCTTCTGATCTGCTATAAAAAAATAGTCAAATGTATAGAATAGCAGCTGGGGATCAATCAAATATGCAAAGCAAAGATAAGGAATAAAGGAGGGTGAGGAGGAGGAGAAAAGAGAAAGGAAAATGGCAAGCTGCTTTGCTTGAGGTAGCAAAACAAACCTCAGCTAGTGTCATGCAGACGCTTCTTGACCTGTTAGCATCTCATATTCTCATCCCATCATAGGTCAACTAGGAGGCTGCCTTCTTTTATCTTTTCCATGCAGCCCTATAATTTGGTAGCACCTTCCCCAATAATTAGGCATGTGGATGACATGTGAGTGATTATCATTTTGCACAAAGATCCTCTACTGATATCGATATTACGCAGCAAAAGGACTTGGAAGGAACACTCTTGGAATGTTCTCTTGCAGGCTTCCATTCCAACAAAGGGAAAAACACATGAACACTGTTTGGTCACTGGCAGAAGAACAACGACACGTCCCATTTGATAAATGAAGACAAGTTTTAAACCTTTTCTTGTGATGTATATTAGCTATGGTAGTTCATCTCCCTCAATGGCATTGAGTGGTTCAGACCATTACTTTCTTTGGTCCAGCACTTTCCAACAGTTTGACACCAAACTGTAACAACCAACAACAAGAATGTAACACCCTATTTCTGGAAGCACTAATAATCTCCGCAACTGTCGTAAGACTATTCAGTTGCGAAGTACTGTACATAAATAAGCATTAGTATAACGCATGCTTACAAATAAGAACTAAACTTTATTATAGAAGTAAGATTTAATAGTCTGGTTTAGATACAGCGGGCGTACAACTCCAAAGTTATCTTACAACACATAAGTAACTCCCACAGGCGTACTTGAGCAAGACTAAAACCTAAAACCACTAGTTGATGACGAAGTAACATTATTCCGGATCTTCATCAACAGCTTGTTCATCATTGTCCCGTTGTTTTTTTGTTTGTTGTTTAACAAGTAACGAGTGCAACTGTACCCAACAAGTCATAAGAGTAAATCCTAATTTAATTATTTGCCAGGATTGTCAATGGATGGAAATATACTAGTTTTATTAAGGGAAAATTTGTTCAGTAGCACTGAAAGGTCACCTCTTTCGGAAAATACCACTAAAAAAACGGGGTTCCGAAAATTACCACCGAAAAATTCATTTTTCTTCGGGATTTAGCATTTTGGACAAAAAATACCCCCTCCCTCACCTTCTCTCCTCCTGCGCCGCCCCGTCCGCCTCCCTCTTCGCCGCCGGCCTCCCCGGTCCTCTCCCTCTTCTCCCCGCTCCCCTTCCTTTCCCTCCTCCTCGTCCTCCGCCTCTCCCCCCGCCGGCTCCCCCTCCCCCGCCGCTCCTCCCTCCGCTCCCTCGCCGCCTCCCCCTCCCTCGCCGCCTCCCCCTCCGCTCCCTCCCCGGCTCCCCCTCCCCCGCAGCTCCCTCTCCGCCAGGCGATGAAGCCAGCCCGGGGCGTCGGACGCCGAAGGAGCCGGGCGTTGAGCGCCGAAGGAGCCGGGAGGGGGAGGCGGCGGGGGAGGGGAGCGGCGGGGGAGGGGGAGCCGGGGAGGGAGCGGAGGGGGAGGCGGCGAGGGAGGGGCGGCGGGGAGGGAGCGGAGGGAGGAGCGGCGGGGGGAGAGGCGGGGGAGGCGGAGGCCGGAGGGCGAGGAGGAGGGAGAGGAAGGGGAGCGGGGGGAAGAGGGAGAGGACCGGGGAGGCCGGCGGCGAAGAGGGAGGCGGACGGAGCAGCGCAGGAGGAGAGAAGGTGAGGGAGGGGGTATTTTTTGTCCAAAATGCTAAATCCCGAAGAAAAATGAATCTTTCGGTGGTAATTTTCGGAACCCCGTTTTTAGTGGTATTTTCCGAAAGAGGTGACCTTTCAGTGCTACTGAACAAATTTTCCCTTTTATTAATGAGAGTGGATACAATTTTATTTGAAAACATTCTAATCATGAAATAACAAAACTACAACTTCTTAAGAGTAGGGGGTTTTCAACAGTTGCTCGCTCAGATTACATAAATTCAAAACATAAATAAATCTACTTATGCTTTGTTACTGAAATCACCCATTAAACACATCTCCATTAACCGGGAGCATGACATATTCGAATACCATTTATTTCACTATGCAGAGTTACCCAGTTTTACCTACAAGATTTCTCAAAACTCTCAATGTCAAGCTATATACATGCTTCAGCTAACGTACGACTGAGTTGCGAAAACAAGACTTTTCACTGCTCAATTCTTTATATAGCCTCTACCCGATAGATCTCTACTCAGACTAGAGATGGCAATGGGTACCCGATACCCGAATACCCGACGGGTTTTACCCGATAAAGAGACAGGTATGGAAAATTTTATGTACCCATGGGTACGTTATTGGGCGAAATCCTCTACCCGCCGGGTAGGCGGGTGCGGGTGTGGGTATATACTACCCATACCCGCCTACCCGCGGGTAATGAATACCCGCATTAGACAACTAGACATCCCACTCAAATGTTAATTTTATTATCTACTTGTTGTTGATTGTTTATTTGTTTGTCATATGTTGATATGGTCATGTCAAGTATGTTTATGTGATGTACTAATTTTGATCATTAGATGCTTTTGTGCTTGGCATGTATGATTAATGAATGTCTAAATTGATGATATTCTTATGTGTTGAACCGGGTATGCTTGCGGGTACGGGTTACCCGTCGGGTAGTAATACCCGCGCGGGTACGGGTATGGGTAAATTTTCCTACCCGCGTGCGGATACGGGTAACCCGACGGGTAAATTTACACCTAGCGGGTACGGGTATGGAATGGCAATACCCGATGGGTATTTACCCGTTGCCATCTCTAACTCAGACCCGGGTATCTACTGACAAGGCCTAAATACTTCTACCCATCTTGAGTGGTACCTACAACCTACTGTTGTTTGGTATGGTTTTACCATTCTCATACCACTCTCCTTCATCTGAACTCCTACCTCCTATATATATTCAATGGAGTTGAGCAGTTACTACACCGGGGTTGACAAGTCAACACTTTGTGGTTGAGCAATTATTGTGTCCTTTACTCAGCATAAGATTCTAATTCTTACTTTTCACTTGAGGCTGCCATCCACAATCCAAATCTCTAATGCTTGACGACACTGCCACCCAACTGCTCAAGCCATCACCCTAGGGTAAAGTCATAGACTCTAACCATCTAATGATTTTTCATGAGTCTCCTTATGCCTTCTTACCCTAAAACTGTTTAAACAAATCTACCGACCAAAAGCCAAGTCACTTAGTAGTACAAAATTTTAGATGAGCCGATCTACAATTATTTATACAATAAATAAATATTACTAAGATTATCAAGGTGAATATGGCTTCAAATTAAATAATGCATTTTTCAGTGGTAGGACATAACTAATTCACATACCATTTTAAACATTTTTTAATCAAATAACATTGCATAAATAGCAATAATGCAAATACTATAATTAAATAATTTAAATTTCATTAGATTCAATATAATAAAAAATTTGTAACTTGCCTTGCTGTCTAACAAACTCTATGGTCTTGTACACTTCAACGTCCGAGTCCGGTCCTGGAGGTAGGTAGAGGAGTTGATAAGGAGTGTCTCTGCCCTGATTGAGATCGTAGAGGAGTGACGAAGGCCAGTATGGGAGGGCACACGCGTCGGGCGGGGAAGGTAATGGATTGCGACAAGAGAGAGCTCAGGTTAAATGGCGTGCAGAGCGAGGGGAAGGTGTTGAAGTATAAGTGAATTGCACATCTTTTCTCATCAGCTTAAGCTTTTGGGTGAACTGATTGGTGCATGAAACTCAATATGATATCAGAGCCAAGAGGTCTCGAGTTCAAGACCTGGCTGAAGCAATTAAAAAAAATTAATTGCAGTCCATTTCTATTCCACGTATTAGGCCTAAGAGAGCCTACACGTGAGAGGGAGTGTTGAAGTATAAGTGAATTGCACATCTTTCCTCATCAGCTTAAGATTTTAGGTGAATTGGTTGGTGCATGAAACTCAATAGAAGGGAGTGAGGTCGGTTGGGGAGGCATGCGACTGCAAGGTGGGGGCCAAGACGCTAGCTAATGGCATGAGAGATGTGAATGCCTGGGGGAACGCCACCGCAATTCTAAGCTCGGCCGGGTGGCCGCGTGGACGAAAGGAACAGGGAGAGGGAGCGGGCTCGCGGATGGCGCCAATGGGAGGAAGAGGTGGATTGGCTAAGAAGGAAGGTGGATTCTCAAAGTAGTCTGCCAAATTTAGGAAAGAATTGGGATTTCAATCAAACTCCAAAAAGAAATCAAAAGCTTTTGAATTTCAAGGTGTTTCAAAAAACTGGAGCTTCAGATTAAAAAATAGAACCAGAAGTGAATGCCAAATGTCTTGAGTTCTTTCGTGCTCTTTCCTTTTGATCACTTGCAGGCTCTCAGAGGGTAGCAACACAAAAAAAGACAGACGCTTGCAAGCAGTGGAGAAACAAGCTGCATCTATGTATGGGCCCACAAACAAGAAAGAAAGAGAGCAAGAAGGAAAATAAAGCAAGAAAGGCTAATGCACTCCTCTTTTTTCTAGATTGTTATACATCAGTATTATATCACACACAATAATTCACCCAAAGAAAAGAAGGCTCATGACTCGTGAGAGAGAGAGACCTTTTTTTTTGGCACTCGATGAGCATTGGTAAATGGTAATGGCTGAAGTTGCATCTTCACGGTTCGCACAAGGCATCACCAGCTTTTCAGCTCGCCCTTTTTTTTCACCATGCGATCGGGAGTACTTACCATCCAATCGTGTTGCGATTTCATTGTCACCGTCCTTCTCATTTTCCATTCATGAAATCCAAACAGTGGTGGTACAGTGATCGACCAGCCCCGATGTCATGAGCAGCAGTTCAACTAAAGTTTACTGTATTTCTTTTACTGCTCCGTCCTCCTTAGATTTGCTTCTAAATCAAACAACAGGTAGTTTGTAAATCGAAAATCACGTTGCTAAAGCGACATCTAAAGTGGACCGCAGAGAGTAACAATTAACAATATCAGTATACTATATATTAATCGGTTTTGCAATTACAACTCTTTCCGGTCATAAAGTAAGTCCTTTTAGGTTACTTGCAATCAAATACTATAAACTTTGATAATTAATATCTTTTTAAATTTTTAGATTAAAACATGCAAAAATGATACGCGTCAGTTTGTCTTGAAAAGTTATTCATACCATTATAATTTTATTAGTTTTCATAAATATATCATAATAAAAATGAGTAATTAAAATTGTATTTTAGAGATTGTGATGATGTCTAAAATGACTTTCTTGTGTGATTGACCGGAGGGAGTAGTATGCTGCAATTAGGGCATGCATAATGGTATAGACAACTGTTGTCTATAATATTCTCTATAAACGGCATTAAAGATGAATTATATAATATGTTGTCTTTTTATATATTTCTATAGACATGTGTCTTGTTTACTATACTACAGTCGACTATTGCATAATAGACGGTCCAATTCTCTGTGCTACTCTTTCTCCTGCACATCATCTTGTATTTTATATGATAAAATTTTTAGATAGTTGATACCACGTCATTGGCCTTAGTAGATGTGATGCTAAGGGCCTGTTTGGCAGAGCTCCAGCAGCTCCAGATCCACGAAAAACAGATCCAGATTCACTTTTCCAAGCCAAACACCTCCAGCTCCACGCAGATCCACCGTGGAGCAGCTCCACGAAATCCTTGGATCTGCCCCTAGATCCACCAAATCCATGGAGCACCTCAAGGGGTGCTCTGAAAACTCAGAGATTCGTGGAGTTGGGGAAAATTACCCACCATGCCACTGATTACACAAAAAAAACGATTCGTTCTTTTTTCCCGTCCTCTTCCCGTCGCTCTCCTCCGTGCTCCTGGCTCTCCTCCTCTGCCGCGCCGCCCGCCCCTTGGCCGGCCGCCGCCGCCTCCTCCTCTGCCGCGCCGCCCCGCCTCCTCCTCCGCCGCGCCGCCGCCCTCGGCCAGCCGCCGCGTCGCCCCTGGCCGCTGCGCCACCCCCGGCCGGCCGCCGCCGCCTCCTCCTCTGCCGCGCCGCCCCGCCTCCTCCTCTGCCGCGCCGCGCCGCCTCCTCCTCCGCCGCTCCGCCTCCTCCTCTGCCGCGCCGCCCCTGGCCGCCGCGCCGCCCCCGGCCGGCCGCCACCGCCTTCTCCTCTGCCGCGCCGCTCCGCCTCCTCCTCTTTTTTTTCATTTTTCATTATGCCCCCTAAATATTTGTTTACAATTGCATATTAGTCCAGATCTGCGGTGGAGCTCTACCAAACACATTGATGGGAGACCAGCTCCACGGTGGAGCTGCTCCACGGTGGAGCTGCTCCACGGTGGATCCAGGTGAATCTGGAACTGCTGGAGCTCTGCCAAACAGGCCCTAAAAACGGGAAAAAAATCTACTTCCAACTACTCCAATCTCATTCTCTCATTAATTGCGTTGCCTCTCCTCCCCCATTTCATGGACAGTGACTGGTCTCTCCCTCCTCCCAAGTTACAACCCTAATCCTCTCTCTCTTCGCTCCCTCCTCCACATAGTGAGAGTGTGAGTGTGTGTGATATCTCTTCCTCTCATCTCTTTTGCAAGATCTCTTCTTCATCTTCTCCTTTTCCCTTTTAGGTTTTAACTCCTCACCCCAATCCCTCTTTTCTCACGAGGTGGCTGAGACGAAGCTAGTAGTAGCGCAGCAAAAGCAAGTACACCCAGAAAAAGCGAAGAAAAAAAAACAGCTTGTGCAAAGCAGCAGGGCCAAAGCTCAGATCCCTGTGGGTTTCGCCGCTATTTTACCACCTTCCGCATCGATTCACCGACGCAACGTCCAACCCCAGGTGTCGGCAGCCCCTAATCCCCTCGAAAGATGGCTCCTTTCTGAGGTTTTCTGGGGGATTTCTCGTCGTTTCGTGGCACAAAAGCGGCGCCTTGGAGCGGTTCCTGCCGTCCCCGGCCAATTTTGCTGCGGTGGCCTTATGTAGTTTTGGGACTCGATCCAATGTGCGCGGATATATTTGGTCGGGCTGGGAGCGGTTCTTGAGCTGCTTGTGGTGTTTATCCCTGTTGTTGGAGCTGTTGGATTGATTTCGGGGAAGTGGTTCTTGCAACCAAGGAGTCCAGCGAGCTCTTTGAGCGGTTCTTGTGGCGTGTTTTTGAATCCAATCGGGAGAGATGGGGTTTCCTCAGTCTCTGGATTGATAAATTTGATCAAATTCTTGTGGCTTCCATGGCGGATTTGGGGCTGTGGAAGCAGGGATGGAGGTGGGTGCTGTCCCAGAAGCACATCTGGACTTGGGCGCACATGGTGGCGAGCGGCGGTAGAGAGCGTCTCGCTTTCCTCGTCGATCGACATTGGCCGGCTGTGTCCGGGGCCTGTGTGAGCTCCTTGCGCCTTGCGCTCGTGGCGCTGATGCAATGGCGTGGCTGCGCGGCGCGGGGGTTCTTGGCGTTGGCGAGCTTGGGCCCTGCGGCGGTGTTTGTGATCCTCTGGAGCTGCTTCGTGTGCATGACCTCGCCGGCGTGCGCTCTCTACGCACTTCTTAGCCTGGTTCGTGCTGCAAATCTTGCTTACTTTGCTGCTTTTTTTGCTCTTAGGTTCAGATGTACTGGATAAGGATTTTGTGTGATTCTAAATCTTGCTATGTGCTGCTTTTGCTATCAAGTGTGGAGTGCATGTTAGGTTCCATTTCTTTCCAAAAGTATAGTTAAAGTAGTAATTGGTGGTACAAAAGTAGAATGTCATTAAACTGTCGTAGGATTGATTGGCTTGATGTGTTACTGTCTAATTAATCTTGTATCATGCTTTAGTTATTTGTTATGCTATTTCTAGGTTATATCTATGAACTGTTCACGGCATTTTAAGCATCTTTTGCGCTACTATATTTTATCTAGTTTGTCTTGCTAGAGGAAGGAATTTATCTAGTTTGTCTTGCTAGAGGAAGGATTGGATGGCAATGAAACACTGCATAGCTTAGGGTGACAGTTTGTGAATATTAGGCTAGTGTGCTTCACGCTGAGTAAATCAGTTTCAGTTTGTTTAGTAGATCCTCTTGTTGGTTTGATTTATGTGAAGTACTTAAGGTCAATTTGCAGGTGACACATTGTACTTCTACATGAAGCTGACTCATTTCTTTGCAAAACAACTTGCTATTTACAAATATTTGATTATGTGATGTTGTTTGTAGTATGCATAAATCTGTCTCAGCAAATCAATAGGTAGTGAAAGTTCAGTTGTTTCATACTGAATCAACTACAGTTAGATTGATTCGTTAACTATTTTTTTAGACTCTGGCGCACCTATTACTGCTGATGAAGTTAATTATTAGACATGCTTATACTGGTTGTCTACCATGTGAGATCTGGACCTGGCCGCATACCTAGGTCCAGCCGGGTTTTTACTCCCCGGGCCACAGGTCCACATGGGCGGAACACAACCAAGCCCACGGAGCAACAACCTTATAAGTGGTACTGGGCCTTCTCCCCCCAAAAGACTAGTCCAATGGGTGGGGGCTCCCCCACACTTATAAGTTGTGTTTTCTCCTCTTCCACAACCAATGTGGGATTATTCCCAACAATCTCCCCCTCACACATTGGTTGGACACATCTACAACCATGAGGTCCAAGGAGGTGTTAGGCACCTAGGCTCTGATACCAAATGTGAGATCTGGACCTGGCCGCATACCTAGGTCCAGCCGGGTTTTTACTCCCCGGGCCACAGGTCCACATGGGCGGAACACAACCAAGCCCACGGAGCAACAACCTTATAAGTGGTACTGGGCCTTCTCCCCCCAAAAGACTAGTCCAATGGGTGGGGGCTCCCCCACACTTATAAGTTGTGTTTTCTCCTCTTCCACAACCAATGTGGGATTATTCCCAACAATATCTTGTAGGATCGTAAGGGCCTTCTCACCCCAAAAGCTAGCCAATGAGGTGAGGGACTCCCCCACTTTTAAGTTAGGTCCCTTGCCCTTCCACAACCAATGTGGGACTATTCCAACAATCTCCCCCTTCACACATTGGTGTCCCTCAGCCCTTCACCGCCCCTTCACCGTACACCGACGGTCCCTCAGGGTCCCTTCACCGTACACCGACGGTCCCTCAGGTTCACAGTCCATCAGGCGTTCACACACTAGTGTCCATCGGGCCAGAGATGTTAGAACCGGGCTCTGATACCACTTGTTGGATCATAAGGGCCTTCTCACCCCAAAAGCTAGCCAATGAGGTGAGGGACTCCCCCACTTTTAAGTTAGGTCCCTTGCCCTTCCACAACCAATGTGGGACTATTCCAACATACCATTATATGAGTTTCTACTAGTTTGATGCCAATTGTGTTCTGTGGTAGAATTAATTAGTATGTGGGGAGTATCTGACTTTTTCAGCTAGATTGCACTGGATAAATCATACTGAAGCAGTAGGAATGAAATAATAAAGAATTCTAGGGCTATGTCTGCTGTTGTTTTCTCCCTGTCATTTCTTTTATTGCAAATTTGCAATGCAGACCGTGTCGCGTGTATTCATCATCATCTAATGTACTTGTTTAATTGGTAACCTTTACTTGCAAGCAAGGAAGATTTCCCATGTAAGAAGGGTATCAGAAGAGATTATGTTATCTAATTGTTTCATAGCTTACTTTCTCAGGGAGCTGCTGGGGCAGTCATTCACTATATGGGCTATATGCCTGGCGTTTTCATTGTAGGGCTGTTTGGAATATTGATTATGTGGATGTGTGGCTACTTTTGGATTACAGGAATACTTCTGGTGGCTGGAGGTTTGTGTATTTCAATATTTAAGTATGCTCCTGATGATACTTTACTACATTTCATTTTGCCAAGTCCACAACCTGTTTTTGCTGCCTATAATTGTACTTATTTGACCCTTTTCATCTAATGGAGACTTCTCTGCGGTAATGCAGGTTGTATGTGCTCTTTGAAACATGCACAATTTGTGATACCTGTGTTGACTATATATGCTGTTTATTGTGTGGCTGTTCATGTTGGATGGCTTGGAGTTTTCTTGACACTGAATCTTTCTTTTCTGACAAATGATCTTCTGAATAAGTTGCTGCAAGGATGTGAGGGAAGCACAGAAGAGAGACATTTTGAAGAAATGAAGGATACTGATCCAGTCATTGATGAGCTGTATCGTAGTTGTGAATACCCCCCTGCTCCTGACAGTGAACCTGAGACTGTGTCTTCTGCAAAGCCCTGTTGCTCAGCACCTACCCAAGATGTGTTGCATGTACAAAAGGAGGCATCTCCTAGTAAAATAGTGAAATCTGATTCTATTTCATTGGATGAGATGAAGAGGATAATGGATGGTTTGACCCATTATGAAGTTTTGGGCATCCCTTGGAATAGAAGTATTGATCTGAAGATACTGAAAAAGGAGTACCATAGAATGGTAATACACAACAACCCTATATACTGATAGAGAATTCATGTTACTGTTCCTTATCTTTGTGGTCTGTGTTTTGTCTGTTTAGGTCCTCCTTGTCCACCCTGATAAAAATATGGGGAACTCATTGGCTTGTGAGTCATTTAAAAAGCTTCAATCAGCCTATGAGGCAAGTACTTTGGAAGTATATGCTTCGGCATTTCCTTTATTATATTGTTGTTAAGTCCGGTAGCGTATCTTTTTTTGGTCGCCAACTGTGTGGCCATACCTCCATGCAGGTACTCTCAGATTTAACAAAGAAAAATAGCTATGATGAACAACTGAGGAAAGAAGAATCGCGGAAAATGACTCAGAGATCACGTGTTGTCTCTCAACAGGTGGGTCCTTTTTTTTTGTAAATATGGAATCCAAATGGTTTTCTTTTGTATAGGGCAGTGCATTTGGTTAGTTTGGTAAAATCGGTTCGGTATGTATGGTATATACGGTATTGTTAGTTCGGTAGTATATGGTATTTTTGAAAATATGGTTCGGTATCAGTAAATCCCAATCTATTTCGGTGCGGTATCGGTAAATATCATATTTACCAAAGTTGACACGGATTGCAAACGATATAGCTACTAGCGAGACGAGTAGGCAACAATATATACTACTGGCAATAGAATTAGTACTTTAGAAACACTCCAATGGAGTACAGAGATTTGATGGCATATGCATAAAGCAAGAAAGCATAATGGTTAATGTTAATGATGTGCTATGCCCATTTTTAGCAACCACAAAAAAATAATCAATAGTCTACCTTACCATTATGCAAGAGTAAGACTATCCATTACTTCGGTCTTTTGGATGCTAAAGCCATGACCACAAGGTATACATATATAAAATATATCCATTCAATAGACAACAAGCCATCCTAGCTCAGTTGGTAGAGTGCGTGGATTTTAAACCCTATGGCCATGGTTTGAATCCTGGACGGCGCACCGCACGCTACTAATTTTTTTATTTTTCTGGTTTCTTCGGTTTTCAGCCGGTTTTTCCTGAAAAAACCGAATGAAAAAACCAAAATATGGAAATCAAACCGAGAACTGGTCAAACCGAATTGACTGGTTTGGTTCGTTTGTTTGGTCCGGTTTTTCCGGTTCGGCTGAAATGTGCACAGCCCTACTTTTGTACACGATCTGATCAATTGTTCAAGCACACAATGTAATTTCTACACAATCTTCTGTCTTGACTCTTGAACATTCTTGTTTGATACTGTTTGCTTTTGCGGAGCCCATTTGTAACTGAAAAATAAACTCATATGATAAACATCTTTTTGCAGAGTGGGGTAGAGTTTCTCTCCGAAGAGTCCAGGCGTATACAGTGTACAAAGTGTGGTAATTTTCACTTATGGATATGTACCAGGAGAAGCAAAGCAAAAGCAAGATGGTGTCAGGTTAGGAGCCCACTGTGTACTTTTAGGGTACTTGTAAACTGAGAGAGTACCACCACAGCTAATTTGCGTGAATTATGTGGTTGTAGGATTGTTCTCAGTACCATCAGGCCAAGGATGGAGATGGATGGGTGGAAAATGGATTTTCAACATCCTTGAAGGTACCGTTTTGTATTCAAATCACATGCAAATTCATTACATTTTACCTCAATGTCAGTTTTAGACGGAAGCACTTATAGACAGTCATCTGGGGCTTATAGAATTTAACTATTGGAAACTAACTATATAGTGGTTTTAAACAAATGGAGAATGAGGTTTAATGTAAATGAAAGCACAATCTTCTGAATCCTGACACTCAAGACTCAACACAGATAGTTCATAGAAAATTTGTTGAGACCCTTTTTACACAGTCAAGCTTCGGTCCTTACTACTTTTAATCTTTTATTGCTTAAACTGAGCCAGTTCTATACTTTCTGAGGCTAATTTTGAGCTTGGCCAAGCTCTGTCATTTGAGCTGTAACAAGTCCAGTATGTGTTGCTTCTGATTGTATGTCATCTAAGGAAAATATATCTAAGTAGGTGGATGCTCAAAGTACCTTGAGCCGGGGTTTGACCCTCTGTCTCGTTCCTGGTACTTGCTACAGTGAATTTCTTTATTGCATAACTAACTGTTCTGAATATATAGAACACATTCGGAAATTACTCAACTTTATAACATGCATGTGTACTTTGCAATTTCCAACAATATTATTCTGTTGGACTCAAATTCTTCAGTTCTTTCTATTAAATTAAAGTGCATTGTTCACTTCAGATGGAAATACCGCGAGCTTTTGTTTGTGCGGAGAGTAAAATATTTGATGTGTCTGAGTGGGCTACCTGCCAGGTAAATGTCTGGCTCTCTCGATGTTTTGATGTTTAATTTACTTGTTGCTTTCATTTATTCACATGAATATGCGCCCGCTGCAATGAATGTCTCAAGTGATATGCCATGACTCAGGTCCAATTCCTTGGTCTTGTGTGCAATGATCCATATCTTATTTATGTTTCCTTATTTAGAGGGTTTGCATGCATTCATTATTTTACTCTATTCATAGACTACTAGACTGTAGTTCAAAATGACCTATCATGTCACTTAGACATCATTTCCAGATATACTCGGTTATGCTCTGCTGTTTTCTGTGTTTATAATTTACACATGGGTAAAACATACTCTTGGTCCACCTACTTTCATCACAGGCTCAGTTTGGTCCATCTAGTTTAAAAAGTTGTCCAGATCGCTCCCTCTACTTTGAAAATAGGTTCTGTTGGTCCTTCAATCTAGTGAGATGGATATAATACTGAGTTGCCACAACAAGTTGCTTACTTCATTGGAGATAACACATAGTACATGGTATATGGCTCATGACCCTTTTTGCATATTAATGCATGAAAGTTGAAAAGCTTTATCTGTGCCAAATCTTATTACAGCCAAACAAAGAAAAATAAGACCTTTTCACTCAAAATTGGAAGCCAATGTTATCTCGACCAACATAAAAACTTTTGGCTGTGGTAACTCAAATCTTTAACCAATCTATTTAACAAAAGGTCGAACAATAAATCACTTTTGAAAGTAAAGGGACCAATTTGGACGATTATAAATTAGAAGGACCATATTGAGCCCTCTAGCAAGTAGGACCAAAAGTACATTTTACACTTAATACAGCATTCACATCAACAGTTGATTTTCCCCCCTGAGGATACATAAAGGATGCGGCCAGTGTTATCTGCATACGGAAAAAATGGAAACTTTTCTAACTCCTTTTGCTTTGCTGATTATCCAGGGAATGGAGTGCAAACCTAACACTCATGGTCCAACTTTTATGGTAAACATGGTTGGTGCAGATAGGATGTCTCAAAGATCCTACAGTTCTCGGTATCCCTTTAGCCTGGACGCCGAGATGATACCTGAAGATGAATTTGAGCTGTGGCTTCAGCAGGCATTGGCTTCAGGCGTCTTCTCTGACAGCCCAAAACGTAGGAAAAGTTGGAGCCCCTTCAAGCTGCCTCAAAAAGGGATAAAAAGTTGGCGGAGATCATCATAAGGGTTTGACATTTAAGTAGCATGGGCCTCAGCTAAGTACAACATTGGAAAAGGCAATAATACAAGGCTTTGTGAATGTAAATAGACTGACCAACAATTTGCCTGGGTGAGGAACTAGTTTTTGTCCAAAAGGAGAAATAAGAAGTAAAAGGAATGCTTAAATGAAAAGGCACAGTGAATCTGACTGCCAATATTAATTTTCTCTGCAACGAGACCCCATGAGTTTTACCGAAATAGACCAGATGCTGGGATGGCGTGCTATTCGTCCCATGGTCGGAACACAGGTAGCTCTGTAGCGTGTTAACTTCAGTAGTTTTAGGGATCAACATCCGAAAGTTTGTCGAAACTTCATGCCTGGGTTGCCAGCATAAGTTCTGCTTCCGCAGGCATTGAAGGAATGTCGATGTTCATCAAAGTAGCAATTTCTGGTGTAATCTTTCTGGAGAACAGAAGGAAAGAAAAATGGGGAAAAAAGATGGTAGGCTGTATATACACGAAAAGCTCGCATCAGAGATTTATTGCTTGTAACATTGTACCCTGATTACATCCTGTGAAAAACTCCCATAATCCAGGTCTGTGCTGTAACACGCTACACACGATCTGTAATGTTCTTGGGATAATGTAGGTCTAATTCTCTCCCAATATTATTGTTTATGGCTCGTTACAACTGGTTAATTTGTTCTGGTGATAATGGGGGTCTATTTATCACCTGTGATATTTGTTTGCTGCTGGTTTCTTACTGCTGGCAACTTGTATTGCCTCATCATACATTGTGTGGTTTGATTGCTGCAGCCTGCAAGTGATGATTTATGCACTCTATTGGTAATTTGGTTAGTTGGCGATTATGTGGCAGGAAAAAATTGAAATATCCTCTTGATTGTGTTTCAGTTTAGACATTTCTTTATGAGCTGAACTTTCGTTCCATTTTGGGGGCTGTATCATCAGGTTTGTTTTGGGCAATTTCTGGTGAGTCCTGATGTCACTTTCTCCAGAGTTGAGACAGAGACAAGTTGAGCTGTCTATGAACAAGCCTTGCTAAAATGACTTGGTAATTGAATAGTTGTTGAACAAAGGTAATTGAATATGTAAATCATCTAAGCTATTTAAACAGTATATTATGCTTTAAATCATTTATATTTTGCTAGAATTAAATCTGAATTTATGCTAAAACCGGATGTTTTACAACAACATTGTTTGAAGGAGGAGAAATATGTTACTACCATGTCGAGCCCCCTATTTCTCCACATTTCTAAAACAGTACAAGAACAGGAAGTGACTGCAAAAATTGGAAGGCTTTTTTTTTCATAAAAACTGTTTTTCAGTGGCTATGTGCTTGCCATTAAAAAAAAAACTAGGACCAGTGCTAACTCTAAATGGGAAAAAGGACTAGCATAATACTAAATCATTGCCCCATGGACCATGGTAATCAAATATATACGGATAAACTCGTGCTATACTAAAGCATTAGTCAGGATCGTTTCTCTGTCAATTAATCATTCGATGCAGAAATACGGCCATTGCATCAAAAAAAATTAAGAGGGAAGGGTAGGGGTTAATTACGGCACACAAGAAGGGTCAAAGCACGGATACCCACTCACTGCTAATAAACTGGGTAGCAAACTAGGGAAGAAAATAGACACCATTCATTCACCAAAGAGACCAAATGAAAATAAAAAAAATCCTACGGAGTAGAGACACCACCAATGCTTTTCAAGAAAAGGACAGGAAAAGGAGGGGCCAAATAATTTGTTTTCCCCATTTATTTAAGAGGAGATGCTAAGTAATACCTTTTAATTCTTTTGTTTTTTTAACTCTTTTATTGTTTGTTTTGTAGGGACTAGAAGAGGCGCACAGAAACATTTGCATCGAGCTTAGCAATATTAATGCTTGATTGATAACGAATTAATGATTGAGCTTAACTGTAAAGCATTGGAAAGACTGAGCTAACTCCACTACAAATCAAATGGAGTCCTTAAACAATCATGGAGCAGTAGTAGTAGCTGTGGCGCCTAATGTTTGACCATTTTCAGCTCCACTTCAACTCAAAAAGCTGAGAGTTGAAACGTTCGATATATCAGAGAGAGAGAGAGAGAGAGAGAGAGAGAGAGAGAGAGAGAGATGCAAAACCTTTGAATTAAGGCAGGAAATAGGCCTCAAAACCTATTACCTCAACCACTTGAGTACTAGTATTAGCAAAGTTAATACATAAACACCTACATAATTATACAGCTGAAAGCAAAAAAAAAAAGGAAAAGAAAAGAAAAGAAAGATGGATACATGCTGCTACTAGCGAAAGGAGAGGAAGGGAAAAGGTGTCACGAATCTCAAAGCAGTGGAGCGGGTAACCCGTGAGTAGAGTGGCGCCGCGCCGGAGAAGGCAGCGACCACCAACTGCCCCTCCTCCTTTTTTGTAGTGTCAACCCCGACAAACCACCAGCTAATCCCCTCGCTAATACGCGCTGTCCCGGAGACCAAACCTCGCAGACCCGACCTGCCAGCGCCACCGTCTCCGCCCCTGGCCCAGCGTGCGCGTCGCGTGTTACCACTTACCACACCAAAGCACCAAGCCAGCAACCCCTCTCCACGGACCCAACCGCTCTCCACGGACGGTTACTGCAACTGCAGCAAGAGCAACCTGTTCTTCACTTCTTCGCCTCTGGCCTCTGGTTCTGTGCCAGGGGGGCAGGGGCAGGGACAAGGAGGAATCGAACGGGCAGCGAAAAAGGAGGCGCCTTTACTGGAAAGCGCACTACGCTCCTACTTTCCTTTCCTTCAATCTTGCTTTCCCTCTTTTGGATTTGGTTTTGGTTTCCCGCGCCTGAGGGCTGAGGCCGAGGGGGAGTTGCATCCGAGTTGCAGAGGAGGCCTCCCACTCCTGCCTTTGTTCTTGGCGTCGAGCCGGAGCGCGGCATCCACCTCCGTGGACATGGAGGCGGCCGAATCCGTGAGTTGTTCAAATTACCCCTTCCCCTCCTAGGCGAATTGGGTGGAATAGCAACCATTCCCTTCTTGTTTCCTGGTTCTTCAGTCAGTCGGTTGCTCCTAGTTAGGATTTTTGTTCTGGTTCTGCGTTTGGTGTAGTGGAATTGGTATTATTCAGTTCTGTTCTTCAGTTCTTGTTTCGTTTCCTGAGTGAGGTGGCTGTGTTGCGGACATGTCTGTGGTAGATGATTTGGGGATAATTATTGGAACTGCTTTGGAATGTAGTAGATTCTGTAGAAAGTTGCAATCTTTTAGCGTGAAATTTACTTAAAGGAGAAAAAAGAGTCCTGTCGCTGCGCATTTGGACTTGGTTTTGGGGCCTCTTTATGGTCAACATCAGTCGGCATTGTTTGGTTTCTGCCAATTTTGGGAGAAAAATATCACCTTTTATCTTGTTTCCAAGCAGTGTGGACCTCAAATTTGTAAATTTTCCTTGCATTACATTTGCTATACCATTAACCGTTTTCCTTATAGAAGCTCTGTATCTGACTTCTATGCACATTTTTTTCTTGGAATTCCGACTGTTGAATGACTACACTTTGCCTTCATTATTACTAACTTCCATGTTTTTGCAACCTTTCACCAGTTGGAGTATGAACTGCAGAAAGAGGTCTCTAACTTCATGATCCAGAAATACACTAGCGACTTGCATCGAGAGTTTGAGATGAAGCTATGGGAGCATCAGAACTGTATGAGCACCTTGAACAAGAATTGGAAGGAAAAGATTTCTGAGATAGCCGCACTGCGGGATGAACTTAGTAGTATTTTGAGAGCTATAGCAGCTTCAGAATCTGGCACGCTTCCTTCCCATACAAGTCTCGAGAAAGTCGAAGAGTTGAACTTTTTGAAGATTAAAGATGATAATGAGCCTCTTGTAGTGGACAATGCTACTGAGTCTAGTGAGCCCGTGCTTGATATCCCGGACTTTTCCCTCTTGAAGCACATGCCAAGTGATGAAATTACGAATTTTCTGAAAACGGAATGGCTAAAATTGCGAAGACAGCATGAGTCCGAATTGCACGAGAAGACAGAGGAGTTGTTTAGACTGAAAAGGGAGTTTGCAAAAGATAGAGCTTCGTTGCCTTTTAGGAAAGAGAGGGAGCTTGAATTCATTAAATCAAAGTTGCTTCAGACTATATCAAGGCTGGATGAAATTACCTTGAGGAAAGACAACTCTTCTTTTGATTATAACGAGAATGATGAGGTATGCATATTGAAGGACAGAATTGGTTCTTTACTACATGAAAATGAACATCTTCGAGGTTTGCTTGCTGACATAAGCAAGGAGGCTAAGCACCTCTCTTCGCAAGTGTTCGATGCAGAGAGCAAAATGGCGCAGCACTCACTGTCAGAGGCAAGACTTTTGAATCAAGTCGAGAAGCTTAGCGATGAACTTGAAGATCTAAAGATTGAGAGCCATTTGAAAGATATATTGGCGGCGTCTATGTTAAGAGAAATTTTTGGTAACTATGAGAATCAAATTGATGATAGAAACCAGGAGGAGTCCTTCCTCAAAGAGTTGCTTATAGAAAAAGAAGAGCAGCTAAGTACGATGTATGAAGATAGACAGAAACTCAAGTATGAAAATGACCAACTTGTATCAATTGCAGGATCAACATTAGTGCAGCACCATGAGCAAGTCAACTTGGTTAATGATGAGCTTACAATGTTTAGGGAGAAAGTGTGCGAACAAGAATTGCTGATATTAGAGTCCAGGGGTGAGTCCAATTCAATGAAAAGCTGTCTGTACGAGGCTTTGCAGCAAATTCATGTATGCAAACAAGAGATACATGGGCTGACTGAAAACTTAACTTCCATGTCTATTGCATTGGAGGAAGCCAAAGAACAGAATGCCTCACTTGATGCCACTGTTCGGGAAATGAAGAAAACATCAGCACCGTGCATTGACAGACATAGGGGACAGGCAGGGCACCTAGAATTTGCTCTTGTTAGTATGGAGAAGTTGTCTAAAGCATACAGCGATTTCGAAAACAGATTAGCACAGAGTATGAAAAGAAATGAAATTAGGTGCGTAAATTAATTAGTATCCTTTCCTCTTTTGCTATTGTTGTTTGTTTTGTTAGAGCCACACTTGCTTGGCTAAGCTCACTTCCATGTCTAGTCATCACTTAATTTATTGCAAATATCTGCATGTTAGGTGTTTCTCTACTTCATATTTCCACATACAGTATTGAATTGTTATTTTTTTAATTTCCGTGCAGGTTGACTAGTATAATTTGTCAGTTCAACCCACTGGTGCAGCAAGTTGTTGTATTAAAGAAAAAAGAATTTTGGTATAAACAGATACTCGAGATTAAATGTTCGAATCTACGGAAAGCAGAAGCTGAGGTTAGCCTTATTTCTTCTAATGTTGTCCCATTTTTTTCTTTTAAGCTGCACATGATGCTTGGTTTACATTCGACATTTGCCACACAAGTGAATTAGTGGAGTTTCAAACGCAAGGTGAATGAAATTCCAAGTAATGGTCAAAGTTGGGATTGATGTAAAAACAACGAAGTAGCCTCTACAGTCTGAAGTGAAAATTAGCAAGGAATGTCTCATTATCAATTATTTATCCTTATCTCTTAAGAAAACTGACACGATGCTTGTTCCACATCCTGTCTGCACCAAAATGTGAAATCTAGAATGTAGGCACTAAAGCAGGATACTTTTTATTCATCTCTGTTAAAAATTTTGATCCAGGAGAAAACACACACATTATAAATAAATTGAGAGAACACAGGAGAATTTCTAAATTTCTCTATTCTCTTATTTGCTCCCCTTTTTCCTTGCTTCTCCTCTTACGCTTACAAAATTAGGTATAAGCCTTCTCAATATAAAGGCTAATAATCTCCTACTCGTATACGTATTCGGACTTTAAGTTGAACACAACTTCAACTTGAATTATACTCGAAAACGGACTCTACCACGTCTAGGAATCGAAGTCAAGATTATTTCTAACAACCTCAATGAGACTTCTTTGTTTGCTAACTATTCATTTTATTTGTGTAACGAGACATTCTGTTTCTTTTCCTAATGTGACTCAGGTTGATATACTCGGTGATGAGGTTGACACCCTTCTAAGTGTTATTGAGAAAATCTATATAGCACTTGACCATTATTCTCCTGTTTTGAAGCATTACCCTGGGGTGAGACAATTACTCCATAAATTTTCCTGATCAGTTCTACATTTTTAGTTGTTGTTCTGGACATGTTCTTAATTTGCTGTCAAGATTCTAGAGTACATAATCTTTTTCATAATGCTTTTAGGTGACAGAGATTCTGAAGCTGGTGCAGAAGGTGTTGAAAGGAGAAAGCGTTTAGCAAGATGCTACTCTGGGGGAAACATTGACAACATTATCCATGAAAATGTCTGACTTGGACAAAATCCTGACAAAAGAGCTACTACTCTTCAGCTAGTGATTGCTTTAGGCAAGTTTTGCGTTAACTTACAGGGAGGAAAGGTGTTAACTTACAGGGCTAAGTGCAGTCAAAGTAGCCAAGATTGTTCAATTGCTAGTGTGACCAGGGACATCTCTTTGCTAGGCTTCAATATCTGTATCAGTGTGCAGTTAGTAGTTGTCAATACAAATTCATAGGGTTTATTTGTATTCATTATAGCTTTAGGTTGCATTGTGGGTGATTATTTCTTTGCATGCAATAAATGCAGCTTGTTATAGTCCTAGTTTGTATTGTCAATGATCATGTATTTGTAACTACTGAAGTTTTTTGTAGCCCAAAATTTGTGAAGATTCTTTAGGCCTTTCTTTTCGGTTTTTAAAAGCTATTTTTCGGCTTTTCTATATTAACTAGCTTTTAAACAAGTGTCTTTTTAAGATGGGATTTACAAATTAATTGTAGTACACATTGTAACGATTTCATTTATATTGGCCAGAACTGCACGTGAGTTTCTCTTATTTCGTACTTTACACTCACGAATAGCGAAAAATTATAAACCGCAACCATAAGTTGAAGCAAAAAGATAAAAAACAGACCAGTTGAATGGAAGGCAGTAGGAATTGGAATACTATCAACTAGTTGATGGAAGCTTTCGATTAAATTTCTGCTTTGTTTTATACCTAGTTACCAGACATTCGTAGAGGCCCACAGGTCATCAAGGAACTACTCCGTGTTATTGTTCTATACATGTATCCTGGAGCAATTCTCGGGCATAAGCTTATCATCTCAAAACTAATCATGCATTTGTTCTAAGGTGCTTGGGCTCCCTGATGCCCATCCATCATTTGTAATCCAATGATCTATAATTAAAGGTATCTATGAGAAGATACTTAAGTGGGGTAGGTACTACTTAAAATAGGCTAGAAGGTTAGGTAGGTAATTTCACACACCCAAAAAAATAGAGAGAAAATTGGAAAGGTAGTGCTTAGGCAAAGAGAAAAAAACACTTGTTGATTAATGGCGGCGATGATGCCAATCCCAAGTCTACGACGCCACAGCCAAGCATAGCAGTGAACCTTTTGGTATATTTACGTAGTATTTGGGTAATTTACAAGCTCATCGTTGCATCATCTCCACAAGGTCTCTCCGTCAATTCCTCCTGTTTGGACGTGTGGCTGATTTAATCATGGTTGTCAATGGCATAACTAAAGGTAGAAGAAGAGCAATTAGGTCACCTGGAGCAACCCAGAATTAACGGCAGAATTAAAGGGAGAAGAAGAGGAATTAAACATCTGGAGAAACCGGAATGGCAAGGGATTTGATGATTTAGAGCAGTTAGTAATTTACTACTAAAATATCAATGTTTACAAAAATTCTACCATACCTAAGTTGCTCTTTAGATAATCAACAGCTGATATTTTTTTAGTGTTAATAACGTAGTACTCCACCTTTCAAGCACCATAGAAGTAAATAGTATAAATGCTTTGCTTTCTTCGCCCTCCAAAATTGCTGATGGATGAACTAGTACATGCCTCAAAACAAGAAGGGAATTATTAGTATTTGTAACAAATACAACATTTCCAATAAAAATCTAGTACATGCCTCAAAACAAGAAGGAAATTATTAGTATTTATAACAAATACAACATTTCCAATAAAAAAAACTTGAGATCTGCATCCGCTGTACTGCTTAATTCGGTACGTATAATGAAAAATGAATTTGTTTGCGATATTGGTCAACGGTTTAGATGGTTCTAGAAAAAAGAAAACAGTAATATTAGAGATCGACAGGTCAAATACAGATACAGCGGTAAGGTAAGAGTGACATTTTACTGCGTATACGGCTTGGCTCGTTAATTCCAATATAAAAGCCCGGGGAATGCAGGCCACGTACTCTATCCTTGTTCAGCCCAAGAACACAGATCAGATGGCGACGCAGAAGCCATTGATGTGCTTCCTGCTCCTCGTGCTGCTTGTTATTGCATCAAGTACCCTCTCTCTCTCTCTCTCACAGATTAGACAGCCCAATAAACAATTAAATATGTGTATATCTACTTATTAAATTGTATGCACCAAACAGCTCATCCAAAGGGCTAAGCTAACAATAAAAGATGAGTAATTCACTTATACTTCAATACCCCTTTTACGTATAGATTCATTGTGCCTAAGACGTGAAATAGAAGTAGGCTGCAATTCTTAGCTTTAGAGCCTGCAGAGAAAAGTTGCAGTAGTCAGGCTCAAGCCAGCAAATGAATAGAACATTGAGCAACACTTAAAAAGGCGCCCGATGAATGAATAGTACCTTTAAAAGATGTCACGAGCTGCAGATCAAAATTTTCAGACAAGGAGGTTGACAGGAGTGGCATGAGCAGCAGGAAGCACAAGCCTGGCACCTCGAGGACCCCCATGTCTCCAGGAACAAACACTCAATGAAGCAAGCGACAGTAGAGAAGAGGGTGCGCCATCTCTTCTTATAGCCATGGATGGTGAGAGTCCTCCGAAAATTGGAAATAAGTCGAAGATAGGGTGATGAAATTCTATCTGGATGATGCACTTCTGTGCTATACGTTGAAAGACACTCTGAAAATTGATAAAGATATGGCCCATTTAATTCATACATAGATAATAATGCAGACATCTTAGATGATGCAATGCTATGCTGTACTCTGAAAGACATTCTGAAACTTGATGAAGATATGGCCCAATTAATTCATACATACATAGATAATAATGTAGACGTCTTAGATTTATTTTACCAATTAAATATGTTGGCTTTGCATTACTTGTTCCATGCCACAAACAAAGCTTGCATGCTAGCCAGAACCAACAAAAGATACCCAACGGTTAGGAAAATGATAAGGATGAACAGTAAGATATGGCGATTTGTATTGTCATTTTACCTTTGTGCTGCTTGCTGTAAATTCTAGTGTTGAGCTGCACATCACAGCAAAATGCAAGGCGAAAATTGTTCCATGCCACAAATTTAAACGTAATATGGTATCCATCTCTGCAAGAATGCGATATACACTATCGGATGCTGCCTGAAGGAAAAACAACCGGGTCGCTGGATTGCACAAAACAAATGCAAGCAACAAATAACATTGTAGGCACAAGACAACAGTAACAAATTAAAGATACAGATGTCGCCTAGCATTACATTCCAAGTGGAGTCACTCCTGCGTCCATTCAATTGTCTCGCATAACAAGCGCAAATAAAATGGCAGGCACTAGACAAGAAAGCATTAAACTCTTCTTCAAAGACTGCGGAATAAAACACATTTGTAACAATAAGTATGTCACAATCAGGCAAATCTGTGAGGAGACATATGACAAATATATGAGCATCTGTTACAACCTTAACCTCTCAAATTGAACATTGATAGTCTGCGTTATGCTCTTATTATTATTACATCCAGAAGCAGCAGCAGGTTTCAGCGACATTCTTTCGTGCAGATGCAGCGCATAAAGAAGAGGAAAAAGACGCACTCCCCTCCGGGGGCACCCTCGTTTTGGCAGTGCTCAATGGATGGCCTTTTCTTGCAGAAGAGGGTTGGGTATGTCCTGCTGAAGAAACCATGGCAACTACTGGCTTCAGAGCCTACAAAAAAAAAGTTGCAGCTAGACATAGAAGATTGTTGCATTCTCTTACCAATGGTAAGAACAGTATGTCAGATCATATGGGTTGACATCTAGTGTGAAACGATCAGCAGTGTGGAATCCTTGAAAAAAATTACAAGATTTGTCGAGGACATTGACATACATTGTAACTGTGCATCAGACCCTAAAGTGATCTAGAAAGAAAAAAAGACAGACAGATCAAGCAGGTAAGGCCCGAATGATTTTTCTTGTCTTGTGACACATCTCTTTATTTTTATGGACCAATACAGGATTTGACATGTCATCTGTTTCTTTCCATATCCGTCAGTAACTTTTGGGACAACTTAATTACTTAAACTCTTATCACAGACTTGGAAAAATACAGGAACTTTTGAGCCTTCTATGAGTCCTACATTTGATCAGTGAATGAATAGAAACTTGCAAAAAGGTGTCACAGGCTGCAGATCAAAATTTTTAGATGAGGCTTACCAGAAGTTAATAGGAGTGGTATGTGTTAGAGTATAATGTATTTGGTAGGTTAGAGTCCATTAGGGATTACAATCCCTTGTACCATCTTGCCCCCCAAGTCTTGTACCTCTATATATACCGCCCGAGGGGCTCAATGCAATACATTCAATTCCACCCAACTCTTGTCTTCCTACATGGTATCAGAGCTCTAGGTTTAGACCCTAACCCTAGCCGCCGCTCGCTTCCTCACCGCGCCCCCCCGGGGAGATCTATCTCCACCGGGGGCAGCGCCACCGTTTAGGAGGCGGATCCTATTGATCCGGCCGCCATCATCGTCGTTGTCGCAGCAGATCGGGTCGGGGAAGAGCGCCTCCACGGCGGGGAGGAGATCCGCGAGCACACGCCGAGAGGGGAAGGCGCGGTTCGAAGCCATCGGGAAGAAGGTCCCGCGCCGCCGTGGTGGTGGCCGGGCCAGGCCGCGCCCCGTCCCTCAGCCGCCATGGTGGCGGCCGGGCCAGGACGCGCGCGGCGGGCACCATCTTCCCGGACCTCTGCACCAACAGATCCGCCGCTTGCAGCTCCTCTACTCGGCGCGCCTCCAGCGCCGCTCCTCCGCCGGGTCCCTGCTCGCCGACCGCCGCCGCCTCTGCACCGACATCGCCCCGGCCTCCCCGCGCCAGATCGGTCCTCCCCGCCACCGGATCCGTCCAGATCCGGAAGGCGCCGCCGGCCGGCCCTCTCCGCCGTCTGGCGCTGTCGCCCGCCGGCCCCTTCGCCCATCGCCCGCCCACCGTCTGCCAGATCTGTGCCCGCTGGCTCCGCCCGCCGTCCACCGACCGCCGCTCCGCCGGCTACTGCCCGCCGTCCCCCTGCAGCAACGCCTTCCGCCGGCCCCGGCCCCAGCCCGCGCAGGCCCCCGTGCCTCTCCGACCACTCGCGCCGGCGCCCGGAGACCCGTGCCCCTCTGCCGCTTGCTTCCAGGGGGAGCCAATCGGTAGATGTGCTTTTTAAAGGAAAAGAGAGAGACAGAGGAAGCCTTGGGCGGCGCGGCGTCCGTGAGTGCGCTCCAGGCGGCGGGGCCCACACCGCAGCTGCCGCTGGGTTTTTTTTTGACCGGCTCTAGGTGTACCAGATGAGTTGCTCATGAAGGATCCACTGCTGTTGTATCTTTTTCTTTTTCCCGATCACTGATCGGGGTTGAGTCGCCCACCGCCCGTCGACCTCACATGTATCTACTCCGACATCGACGTCGACTACACCGGCCTCTACCTCTTCGATTGTGCGGCCAGGCCAAGCACGCGATGCCGAGGGGACGCCTTCCCGCGTCGCGTCTCGGTCAACCCGTTCGCACGTCTTCATCGCCGGTTCGTCATCGCCACCACAGATCAGGACGCCTCCACCGACTTCTTCCATCGTCGTCTCACCTCGCGCGTACTCGGTCTGATCAGCCGATTGTGCGCGATCCACCCGGCTCCCGTGACGTCCGTCGTCGAGAACTACGCGCATCTTCTCCGAGCAACAGGTCTGCTGCTGTGTCGCCTCCTCAGGCCGCAGCACCACCGCACGTGTGTCCCCTCGCTGTTGCATCTACATCGCCGTCCCCTGTGCAACGACGACTGTGCTGCGCAACCTCTTGTGCGCCATTTGTCTGCACATGGTCTTCGTCATTCTGATCGGGCCTTCCTCGCCGACATCGAGCGCTACCGCCGCCGCCGTACCTTGCGTCTGGACTGCTCGCCTTCGCGCCAGAGCGTCCACCCGGACTGCTCGCCTTCGGGTAGAAGCGTCCGCTCCCGCACTGCTCCTTCTTCGTCCAGCACAACCACGCCTGGTTGGGGCCCTCTCCCTTGTACGTTCGGTACTGGCAACACCGGTACGTGCTTTCGTCCCCGACGCGTTGCCTGGTCTGGCAACCCTGGCACACGCCTCGGCTCTAGCGGCTTGACTGCATCGACTTCGGCATCGACCCTCCCGTTCCCGTCCCGTCTGCCTCGATTGCATCGCCATTTTTCGTCTACATCCTCGACGGCCCCTGACTGCGTTGACCTCGGCATCGCCCCCCCTTCCACGACGACTGCCTCGACGCGTCTCCGTCATCACCATGGCGCCTCTTTTGCGCCCGCGGCTTCATGAGCGACCGCCTCGACATCGGTAACCCGACCACGACTACGTCGACCACAGCCATCTCCAGCACGGCATCCTCGACCACGACTACTCCGCCCTCGCGCTCGGCTACCTCGACATCGGCACAAAGGGCTATCGCCTTGCTTGAGTTACTCATCGGTTCCTCTCCAGTCACAGCATACGCGCTGCATCCATGGTTATGACTGCGGGGGGATGTTAGCTCTTCGGCTTCTTCTCCAGTCTCACCGTCTGCGACGCTCCTGTTGTGACTGCGGGGGGATGTTAGAGTACAATGTATTTGGTAGGTTAGAGTCCATTAGGGATTACAATCCCTTGTACCATCTTGCCCCCCAAGTCTTGTACCTCTATATATACCGCCCGAGGGGCTCAATGCAATACATCCAATTCCACCCAACTCTTGTCTTCCTACAGTATGAGCAGCAGGAAGCACAAACTTGACACCTTGAGGATCCCCATGTCTCCAGGAATAAACATTCAAGGAAGCAAGCAACAGCAAATCGAGAAGAGGATACAGAATTACAGATCCAAATGCATCATCTCTTCTTATAGCCATGGATGATGAGATCTCACAAAAATGGAAATATTTCTTTTGAGAGGACAAAAATGGAAATATGACAAAGATAATATGATTCAATTCTATCTTTAAGATGCAATGCTGTGTTGTAAATTGAAAGATACACTGAAACTTGGTAAAGATAGGGCCCATTTAATTTATGCATACATAATAATAATGTGGGCCTGTTCTTTTCGGCTGAGGCTTATGGCTGAAATTTTTAAATTTTGGTTGTTTACGGTACAGATTAGTAGATTATGGAGAGACAGATACTCACTTGCGATTTTGGCTGGTACAGATGTTGGGCTTTTAACGTGTAGATCGTTTAACTTGTAGACTCCGTCTTGAAAAAATACTCGAAAATTAGGTACTGTAGCAAAAGCCAAAAGCCGCCAACTTGTGAGGTAAAGAACAGGCCCGACATCTTAGATTTTACCAAGTAAAGCTCTTGCGTAATGTGCAACAGATGGTATAGTTGGTCAAGATATTTTTCTCCAGCTTTTGTATGAATTGTTCCTAGCCACAAACAAAGTTTGCACACTAGCCATACCCAACAAACGATCTCCAACTGTTTGGAAAAAAAGCTCCAGAATGAACCCAAAAAGGTTTTATTATTGCTTGCAGTAAGTTCTAGTGTTGAGCTGCTCATCACTACAAATACAAGGCGAAAGTTTCTATAGTTCCTTGAACACAAAAAAAGTATCATTCAATTTGTTATGAATATTATATGTATATTCATGAGCTCCAATGGGGGGTACAAGGGGATATTATAAAGAAATATGCTATACACAAAAAAGAAACAAAGACATATAAGGAAACAAAATAATTCCTATCCTATTCTAACACCATTGTCTGGTAAACCAAACGCAAATAACATTGTAAGCACAAGACAAGAAAACATTAAACTCTTCTTCAAAGATTATAGAATAAAACACATCTGTAACAGTATGTCACAATCAAGCAAATTTGTGAGGAGACATCTGATAAATACATGAGCATCAGTTACAACCTTAACCCCTGACATGACCATTGCTAGTTTGCCTTTTGATTATTATTATTATTATTATTACATCCAGAAGCAGCAACAGGTTTCACCAGCATTCTATCCTGCAGAAGATGCATTCCCCTCTAGATGCGCCCTCGTTTTGGCAGTGCTCAATGCATGGCCTTTTTGTAGGACTGAGAACGGTGACTAGAGGAGAGGTAAATAGAAGCCAACACAATCAAACGCCTTTTGAAAATCTTTTTAAAAGTGAAATCAAAACTCTTCACTCCAATAGCTATATGTAGCTATAGAGATCAGAGATCAAGCACCCACAAGGAAAGCTCCAAGAAAAATCAAGCCAAATGAGTTTGGACATGCTCGGGAAATCTGACCATAGTGCAAAGGGTGGTTTGAGTAGCCTCAGGGGCGATTGGATCGATTCCTCAGGACAAAACTTAAAATCAGCACAATTTTAAACACGAAAATCCAAGTAACTTTTGATCCATTGGTCCAAATCACTTAACTTTGCACGCACCTTGATCCATTGGTCAGAAACTTATTCCAATCAAAGATCAAGAAGATCATTACCAAAATTTTGATCCTTTTCCATTTGAAAGAATGTTGCACCAAATCTAGGCAAAACACAAGAACTTGAATCAAGACTTGCTCGTGGGTAAAGGATGGTCAGGATGGCCTTAGATCTACTCCCACATATCCTAACAAGCCTAACAATAGCAATAACCCAAACCAAAAGCCCTCAAGATCAAAACTCCCAAAATCACCATTTCTTGAATGAAAACCGGACAATCGCAAGAATTTGCTATGGAAGGTGCCTAGATGGATGGGATCGGGTCTTCAAAAGATATCTCCATCAGTTACACGTCATTGTCACAAAGCAAGATCAAGACGGGAGAAGGAAACAACAAAAATCGAGCCAAATCAAGATTTCAACACTTGAGCAAAGAAGAGAAAGACTTAGACAAATTTTGATATCTATTGATAATTGGAGATGGATGTTTATAGCCACTATCTAGCAACCACAAAGCCTAAGGATGACAAAAAAACTCAAGACTAAGAGCCACAACCCATCTCCCAAGGATCTCTCCAAGAACCCTAACCTCCTTCATTTGGCTTCCTAGATATCTTTTCAAACTCTCTCAAGTCACCTCCTTATATAGTGGAGACTTACAAAAACCCTAACCAACACCTTTAGTTGGGTTTTATCTACTTACATGGGCTAACCCGTTAATCTAATACCATACCAGCTTTTACACTCACACATGCACACTTCTCAAAGCGCACACAACAATTAACCTGTTAGTGAACCAGTACTTTATGTACTTAACAGTTTTAGCACATCCTTGACCTAAACCACCTCTCTTGCGACTCCTCACGCAGTGATTTGATCAAGTCTCAACTTTTTGGTTTAGGGCAAAAAGACCGTTTTGCCCCCCAACCACCTTCCACGAAGTTTCACACTTCCTTTTCCTGGAAGCAACCCGTGCTTCATCTTCAACTCCATGTGTCCCCAATGACTTCCCGCCAAGCCTCTCACATGTCCAGATCCACAGAATCGTCCTTGCTTGCAAACGGATCCAAGTCACTTGGTGCACCACATGCCTCTCCGTGCACCATGACGGCACCCGAATTCCCTAACCATTCTAGACCTTAGCTCCTCGCTGGGCCTAGTTCATTGCCCGTCATGTCCACCACCAGTAACTCCCACTCCGATTCCTTGTCTTCTTAGCTTGTAACCACTTCGCTAGTCCAGTCATCTTCTGGCAACACTTTGATCATTCTAGACCTCAGCTCCCCTATCTTAGTCCCGATCCCTTCTGCCTCATCATGTCATAGCTTCAAAGTCCTACAACCAATAATAAGTAAATTATCATGTAGCACTGCACAACACAAAATCATCAATTGACACAATTGATAAGCCAAGAATCCTTACCTTCCATCAAAGCATCTCCACATGCTTTGATTCGTAGCCCGTAGTGCCCAATGATCAACCGTCACGTCTTCATGCATTCGAACTCGCATGAGTCATATCTATGTGCATCGGTCCCGTCACTTGGCGCACTACATGCACCACCTCGTCTCTTCACGATTCTTGTCTTTTCTATACTTTCCACTTGAGCCACATAGCCTCACTTGGTCTGACATAAGCGCTTGGACCTCAGCACCCCTGCTTAGTCCCAGTCCATTACTGTTGACCACTAGCGTCCCCCAAGCCACCTGCACATTCAAAACCAAGCAACCATATCGAGCATAAGTTCCATGCACTTAACTTACGTTAGTCAAAGCAATGCATCATGTAACACACCATGACAAAACACCGGCACCCATGCCGTGCGCACACTCAACCATACTCCTGAACCTTGCCTGGCCGGTCGGACTGCCAACCATTGGCCGGTCTGACTGCGCCAATTAACTTCGGTCAAACCCCAATAACAGGGGACCTAGTTAGACCGCGACACCCTTGCCAGTCTGACCGCCCTAAAGCCAACGGTCGGACCACCCTCACAAGGACTGATCGGACCGTTCACAATTTCTCTCCCTCATAAGATGAGCACCTCGTTGGAATAAATGTACCGCCAACTATGGGCCTGTACGACCGCTCACTAGTTAGACCGCCACCTATGACCGGTCCGACCGCACTGGTCTGACCACCAATCATGGCCCGGTCAAACCGTGCCCTAGTTAGACCGCCAACATGGCTGGTCAGGCCACTTAGCACCTGATAGCAAAAACTAGAGATTGCAATAGACACAAAATCAAACTCAAATTTCGACAACAAAGCACAATAAAATCAAATACTCATCATACAATATGAGATGACCTCTACATAGTCTCACATTTTTCTTACAGAAGAGGGTTGGGTATGTCCTGCTGAAGAAGTCATCGCAAGTTTTGGCTTCAGAGCGTTAGAAAAAATGTTACAGCTAGACTTAGAAGATTGTTGCATTCTCTTACCAATGCTAACAACACTTTGTCGGATCATATGGGTCGATGGTATCTAGCGCGAAATGATCAGTGGTGTGAAAGTTCATTAAACATTTATTATGGAAAAATTTACAGGATGTGTCAACGACATGGTGACAGTGTATCATATCCTAAAGTGATAAAGAAAAAGAAAGAAAGATCAGGCAGGTAGGTAAGGCCAGTAAGATTTTTCTTGTCTTGTGAAACATCTGTTTACTTTTATGGATCAATAAAGGATTGTCATGCCATATTTTTGTTTCTGGGGCAACATACGAGAACTTTTGTGAGTTCTTCTATGAAACCTACATTTGATGAGTGAATGAATAGAACCTTTAAAAGATGTCACGAGCTGCAGATCAACATTTTTAGATGAGGCTTACTAGAAGTTAATAGGAGTGGTATGATCAGCAGGAAGCACAAGCCTGACACCTTTACCCCCATGTCTCCAGGAATGAACATTCAAGGAAGCAAGCAAGCACAGAGTAGACTATACAGATCCAAATGCATCATCTCTTCTTATAGCCATGGATGATGAGATCTCATAAAAGGATTTATTCATCATATACCCTCCTCATAGATGGAAATTCAGGATTTACCCTCCCGACCCACGTGTCAGTGACTTATGATGACCCCACATGTCATTGAGGTGGGAGGGTAAATCCTGAAATCCCCAATTCAAGGGAGGGTATATGATGAAGATCCCCCTCATAAAAATGGAAATATGACAAAGATAGGATGATGCAATTCTATCTTGATGATGCAATGCTGTGTTGTACATTCAAAGATACACTGAAATTTGGTAAGATAGGGCCCATTTAATTTATGCATACATAATAATAATTTGGACATATTAGATTTTACCAATTAAAGCTTTTGTGCAATGTGCAACAGATGGTATGGTTGGTCGAGAGTTTTTTTTCTCCTGATTTTGCATTAATTGTTCCTTGCCACAAACAAAGCTTGCGCAGTAGCAATAACCAACGAACGATCTCCAACTGTTTGGAAAAATGATCAGGGTGAACCCAAATAGGTTTTATATTGCTTGCTGTAAATTCTAGTGTTGGGCCTCTCGTCACTACAAATACAAGGCGAAAATTCCCATAGTTCCTCGAACACAAAAAAACTTTTAACCACCCTATCTAAAAGTAATACTGTTCCATATCAAATGAAATACACCTATTTACCCAGAAGCAACAGTGTAGCATCTAAAAGTAATACTGTTGGCTAATAAAGTTACAAAATACCTGTGATTTGGCCTGATCTCAAGTGTACACCAGTAAGTAAGAATCTGAACTCGTCTGCGTTCTTGATCAAATAGGATGATAGATGAGCAGCACATAGCACGGGGCCTTGGCTTGTAGTTGTAGCACCACCCCTGTCTCTGCACATGCATGTGAATAAAATTTTGGCTTTGTTCAATTGGGAGGTTCTTTTATATATTGCACAGGACTCTTTGGTTGAGATTGGTATATAGTACAAACTTACAATATTAGAATACTACAATTTGGCATGTAGAGGAGCTGAGTCTGAAATGCAGATGAATATACAACAAGGACAGCAGAAGAGCTGATGATGAACAATGCAAAATGCAGAATTTATAAAAGTACCTAGAAATTCATTGCAGGAAACAAATTTCAGCTGAATACGGTATCCATCTCTCCCAAAGTATAGTCCAGTTCAGAAAAGGACGCGCCTTGGGGAGGCTGAAGTGGTCGAGGGAGAGGAGGTTGCCGACGATGGAGTGGGCGGCGGGTGCGTCGGAGTCGACGTTGCTGCGGAGGTCAGGGGCTTACATCTGGTGGTGCCACGAGAGCCAGAGCTCCGGGGAGCCGCGGATGAGGAGCACCGGCGGCGCGGCCTACTCGGCGACGTGAAGCGAGACGCCGGCGTTGGCATTTTATTCGAAGGGGCCCTTGCGAAGAAAGCACCTCCACAACACATCAGTTCTTACTCGATCTGAGCCGCCCAATACCGATCGAATGGGTCATGATCGCGAAAACGTGCTTCCAAGTCGCTCGAGTTATCCCTCGATCCGAGCCGCCCAACACAGATCGAACGGCTCACGATCGCGAATTTTACCCGCGATCCGTTACAAGGGCCCTCCGTGAAAGAATTCCACCGCTTCGTTTCCGACTCGATCTGAGCCGCACAACAGCGATCGAACGTTCCACGGAGACCAGGGGCGGGTCGATTTGCACGGGGAGATGAAGGAGCTCCATGCACGCATGGGAGCTTCGGTTTCAAGATAAATACAAGTTGAGAGGAGGAGATCATCGATCACACTTCTCCTTCCAACCTTGATCCATGGTTACAACAGTTGTGAAGATGACTGGAGACAATAGTACATACGTTCTTTAATTTCTCTCCATGCTCTTCGTTAATTGGTTCCTTAACATTGTTAGAACCTGCTTGCCATTGAGATGAATTCAGAAGCTTGAATCTCTTGTTACGTCGTCTATACACACATGCTGGCATTAATCTCACCTAATTAACATTGAGACCACTTCAGAATCAGGCCACTAGTTGTTTCTCGTCGTCTTGAATCTGATGCCCACCTGACAAAAAACAAAGCATTGCACTGCCTGGGATAGACGTGTTACCTAGGACTACATTTCAGTTGGAGTCCTATATCCATTCGATTGTCTGGCATGACAAGCACAAACAAAATGTAGGCACGATACAAGAAAAATAAGTATGCCCCATGTCCCAATCAGCCAAATTTGTAAGTAGAAAATAAGTATGCCCCCATGTCCCAATCAGCCAAATTTGTCAGTAGACATCTGACAAATTGTATGGTTAGATCTCAGAAAATGGAAATATGACCATAGGATGATGCAACGTTGTGATCAAAACCCAAAAACAATCGACCACGTTCTGATCCATTGCCTGTGGGTAAGACAAGCTTAGGCAAAATTCATGCGTCTTTTTGTTGCGCACTGAGCAATGCTAAGCATGGATGGCCGTCTACTTGATTTGTGATCTACTTTGCGAAAATGCCTACCCAAGGAGCAACGAAAAGGATTTGATTCAGTCGCTATTCTTTTTTTTCTGGGTGATCTGGCTGAGAACACAATGCTTGAGTCTTGACAACTCCAAGATGGATATCACCTTTCTTGCCCAAGCTGCTACAAGAATTATCGACTTGGTGCCAAGCGGGCGTGAAGTCTCTAGTCTTTCTAGTGAGTAGTATTGTTCCTTCCTCTTCTTAATGCAACGGCGTGCAAATTTTTTTGTATGTTCTCTAAAAATAATAAATGTAGTTCTGGCCCATTGATTTATAATTAAATAAGAATATAGGCATCTTAGATCTTTAAAATTAAAGCTCGTTGCACAATGCGCAACAGACGGTACAGTTCGTCGAGACGTTTTCCCGTAATGTTGCATTAACTATTCCATGCCACATATAAAGTTTGCGCACTAGCCATATACAACAAACGATCTCCAACTGTTTGGAAAAATGATCAGGATGAACCCAAAATGGTGTCAATTTATATTGCCATAATTCCATTTTACCTTTTATATTGCTTGCTGTAAATTGTAGTGTTGAGCTGCACATCGCTACAAATACAAGGTGAAAATTCCCATAGTTCCTCAAAACACGAAAATTATACCACCCTATCTAAAAGTATTACTGTTTCATATCAAACGAGATACACGTCTTTCCACAGAAACAACAGTATTGCATCTAAAAGTAATACTGTTGGCTAGCAAAGTACAAAACGCCTCCTGATTTAGCCTTGTCTCAAGCATCCACCAGGAAGTAAGAATCTGAACTTGTCTGCATTCTTGATCAAATAGGAAGGCAAATGAACAGCAGATGCTGACTTCGGTATCGGCCCCATCTTCTGTAAGAGATCCTTAAATGTGTACTCTTCAGGTAGCATGTCAAACAGGTCTTCCCCGTTGCATATGATCCTCTGGATTCTGTCTCGATTTAGGAAGCTTTGCCGTTTCACCCGGTCCGCGTGGCTATATGCCTTCATCTTAAAAGCAAAGTCCTTGATCTGCCTAAAGCAGAAGCTGCAATGCCAGCCCGCATCAGCCAGAATTAGGTCGCTCTGACGGGAGTGGCGATACATTGTGCGCTCAGTGAACAGATGTGCTGTCGCTCTCCAGCTGTTGTAATCCACAGGAAATTCAAAGGAGTACATATAGTTCTTCAGCTCAAGATGCATGACTTGCGGTATTCCATCACACCACTTGAGCAACTGCACCGTCTCAGGACTAGGGATCTCATCAGCATCAGCCATGATCAAGACATCACCCACAGCAATGCCTGATCTTCGGAGCAGGGTATTAAGTGCACGACGGTGACTGGCCTCTACGCGGAAGGGCTGTCGACGAGAATCAGGATCCAGATCTCTGATAGGAAGCATGTCATAGACAATCTTGGAACCAGCAAATGCAAAACGGTTGAGGTTTCCGAAGAAGGAGAGTGACTTCGGGATGCCCGTAAAGGTGGCATTGGCCTCAAGGATGACAAACTTGTCAACATATGGAAGGAGCTCGCGGTAGCGGATTTCCAGAATATCAAGTTCGTTATTGAAGAGGACAGCATCAAAGACATGTCGAGGGGAGGGGCGGATACCCCAGCCATGGAGCTGACACAGCTGGGGCATGGAGATATTAGGGGCATAGTAGTGTGGGATACGGATGAATGGCTTTGGTGGCGTGTCCCACAGCGGCCGCAGAAAGTAGGATATACTTTGGAAGTACTGTGTGACAGCAATAACGGCCACCGAAAGAGCCAGAACAAAGGGTATCAGGAACTTGAAAGGCACAATTTTTCGTCTAGTTACAGGGGCATTAGGCATGTTTCTGGCCATGTGAAGGTCTGATGTCTATGACAAAAGAAGAAATGAGTGAGTCTCTAAGAAGCCTAGAGAGTGCTCCGGATACTCTCTCTCTCTTCCTGGGCAGTGTGGCAAATGTCGGAAGCTGGATGTAATCTGCATTATGCAAGAGGGGGCAGAAAATAAGCAAACAACAAGAAGAAAGTGCTATAAAAAACAACATATTATTAACATTGTTAATTTAGGAAGGAGGATGGTGAGATAAGTTAGAGCTACACATGTTCTCTTCTAAATTTGACTTGTAACGCAATTGGCTTGTCATTTAAACATCTATAAAGATAGCATAAGAGCAGTTTGCCATGAATTGATATACACTAAGGCAAATGATCTGCTATAAGATGACTCCAACAAGCAAAGATCCGAAAGAACAACGTGCGCTAGAGCCAGAAACAATTATGGGCACACCAATCTCACCGGAGAATCCTAATGATTCCGGACATGAGCAAACTACTCATACTTTGAATAGCACAGCTACCCTACTGATCATGCAGGATTGAACATTCGGGCCTAATAAGATGGGAACGATGGGATGCACATTGGAGAAAGGCCACAGCAAACCAACCTTACACACGGTGATCTCTATGCCCAACGCGGCCATACCAAATACGACTTCCACTTCAGCAACGCAAGCAAGATAACAAGCCCCTCTTGCCCAAATCAAAAGGAAATAACACCTCAGATCACAGCAGCATCTCTCTCCGCAACCCAACTCTCTTATTCTTTTCTTGAGCGAAACAACGGGCTACGCATCAGAACACGCCTAAAGAACATAGCCAAAGAGAGAAGGCCACCCCACCACGCCGCCACCCTGCGACTCTGCTCGCTTCCCTTCACGAATTGGAATAAAATCTAGCCAAACCAAGCCTGGTTCCTTCCCACTCCCAAAGATCCAAATTTGTAGAGCAAGACGCATGTTTCAAAGCAGTAAAAGGAATGGAACACGCACCGGGTGGCGAAGAGCATGAACGGAGGAGCTACCTCAGGGAAGAAGAAGAAGAAGAAGACGACGACGACGGTGGCAAAGATGGAAAGGTCTGGCCTGTGGACGATCCATCGCGCGCCCCGCCTCCTCTTCTACGTCGCCCGCTCCATTTCCTCCTCGTCCCTTGTCTTCATCTATCCCTCCGCCAATCTCTCTCTCGTCCTCCGTCTATCTCTGACCCTTAGCAGTGCCTGTCCCTTTCGATCTCCTACATGGAGACGAGACCGCCAAAATTAGCGCGTCAACCTCGACAGCGACCGGAGGAGGCCCTTCTCCGGTCCTTCGCCTCTTTGTGAGTGATTTTCCGGGGCGGAAATCGTTCGCATTATCGCTTGTCCGGGGAGAAGAAAAGCGAGGTGGACAGACACACACGTTGCTTAGTGCAGGTGTGTTAGCAGCGGATTTGCTTTGCTTTGTGGGATGGGATATGCGATGAAATGATCGCTTTGTGGACACGGGAACACGAGCTGGGCTAGTCAGATTCTGATTCTCTGCATGGATGATCCGTGTAGGTGACCATGTCTCCGCAGTGGAAATGTTGGTCCAGTCGTAAAGGCAGCCCAACTGATCCGGCGCTCGGATGCGAAACATCCGGTCAAGGGTCATCTTGTTGAGATGTAATTTGCTCGACAGGTGTCGACGTCTCGTCAAGTCCAACTGCATTGCAGCGTAGCTGATGCGGCACTCGAATGCCACGATGAAACACTAGAGTTTAAGCAGCGTAGCTGATACGGCACTCGCATGCCACGATGAAACACGAGAGTTTAAGCAGCGTAGCTGAAAAATTAATACTGTAGTAGCGGAAAATATATTATGAACTTGTTCTTTACAGCTTCTAAGAATGGTTTTTTGTTTTTGCTATAGTATCTAATTTTTAAACATAGTATTTTTTTAAGACGGGATCAACAAATTAATTGTAGTACACATTAAAAGCCTAAAATTTGTATCAACCAGAATCACAAGCAAGTGTCTCTCTCTCCATAATCTCTGTTGTAAACAGCCAAAATTCAAAAATTTCAGTCATAAGTCATAAGTCGCAGCCATATCAAACAGGCACATATTGATAGCTTTTTAGCATAATTAAATTTAAAAATAAAAATATATCATTACAGATAATATAAATGAATAAGAAAAAAGCAGAAGCAAAAAAACATTGAGAATAGAAAAAAAAGATAAAATTAATAAACTAGAAACAGAAAGTCCAATGAACAGGACGTAGAGCATGAATTCCGCATGGACGCGCTAGGTACCATTGATTGTAACTCACTAGCCTCATAGGTGCGGCACTACGCCGCGCCAGCCACCGTACGTACAAAAGTAAAAGAGGCGATAATTCGTGAGGAGTTTTTTTAAAAAATCGAGGGCACGTGCGTATTTTCGAAAAAGCTAAAGGTCTTTTTCGTAAAAAATCGAGGACCTGTACGTAAACAAACAAGGACCCGTGCGCAATTTCAAAAACCGCGGGGGGCTATCCTGCAAAGTGGAGGGGATAAAAAAATTAGCAGGGACCTTTTCGCGAGAACAGAGGACCTTTACGTAATTTCAAGAAATTGCAGGGGCTTTTTCGCAAAATGGCTCGCCAGACCGTACGCGAATTCCGCGTCCACGCGGCGGGCGGAGCGACGGCGCGGCCGACGTGGAGGCCCTTCCCGCGCAGGCATTCCGCGAGGTGTAATAGGGATAGTATGCCTTATAGTTTATAGTTTTGGGATTGACTATAGAGCACATAGGTGCTCTTTAATCTAATAGAGTATTCATTTTTCTTTTATTTTATGGAATAATCTTAGAAATATTGGTTTTCTATTTATAATATTTAGCACTAAATTATATCACGTAATTCAAGAAATTCAAAATTACAACTAAAAAATAAAATTTATCATCTGGATTTTTAAGAAACTACCAAACAAAAGTCATAAATTACCATCAGTTAGACTCTAAGTTACCATTGATAGTTTAATAAATCATCGACATAAGTTTAAAATTACCATCAATTTACGAATCTGAGAAAAGTCTAGGAATTACCATCATTCGAACTCTAAGTTATCTTTATAGTTTTCAAAAATTATCATCCTAACTTCAAAATTACCACCATTTCTATAAGTTTGAAATATTTTAATACCTACTATCAGTTGCACTAAAGTTACCATTAACTTCACCCTAAGCTATCATATGTATTTTTAATAAATCACCATCTTATTTTCTAAATTTACCATAATTTTACGGTATCATCACTTTTAACCCCAAAAAATCCGAACCTTCACAACTTACCATCAATCTGATCCTAAGTTATCGGCTACAGTTTTAACAAGCTACCACCCTAAGTTTAGGAATTATCATTATTTTAAATTAAAAAATAAAAAATAACATCCTTTGCACACTAAGTTACTGTCCATATTTTTAATAAATTAGCAGCCTAAAAATTATTTCTCCACTGTTGAGCCGTGATGGATTATTTTTTAAGAAGCAAAAAATGCAATTCACTTCTCTATATTCATATTTTTTTTATCGTCAGTTGCACTCTATGTTATCATTTGTAATTCAATAATTATTAGCCTAAGTTCAATTTATGGTTGTTTAATTAAAAAATACCATTATTTGCACATAAAGTTAGCATCTGCTTTGAAAAAATTACCACCCAATATTCTATATGTTTTCATCTACTATCATTGGTGACTAATGCTTACGTTGTGTGGTTGAAAAAGAGGATTGTGTGTAATTGCATGGGAGGTGAGGCTACAAATTTAGACCCACCCCCACAGAGTCTATAAGTATTGTACAAAAAGATGGTGTGCATAACAATATACAAATGAAATAAGGAAATGTGCCTCATATAACAACCAAGCTCATTGACGATATCGATCTATGATGCAGTTTTTTTAGATGGCGGGAAATACCCATCTATGATGCAGTTTTTTGAGATGGCATGGCCCACCACGTGCGAACGTCTCACTCCCTTGGTCATCATTGAAAATGCATGCAATAGTCATCTCTTGGTTCACGCGTCGTGATCGTTGTGTGAGGAAGCAACAGCTTCTCCTCTATACTCATTCTCCCTCCTCTAGATAGGATTTTGCTGATGTGGCGTAGGTTAGAGACAACTGAGGTGTAACTATTGGAAATGCGCTTAAGTGCTTTGATACTACATGGTTCACGAAAATTCAACAAACCCGTATGTATAGTTGTTTTGTATTGTCTTACCGTATGATCAATCTCAACGTGACTGATCAATAGGCCTCCCACGTGATCAGCCCTACAAATCAATCAAATCTCAGAAAAAAGAAAAATGTGCGCGTGTGGAATTGTGTGTACACAATTAACCATTTTGAACTCACCAATCTCACATGCTTTATTGCCATGTGCATCTAAGAATTAGGCCTATATTATTTGTCCATGCCTATCATGACACGTGTATTCATTTTTGTGTCCGCCATGAGCATGGATGGCTTCAAAAAAGACCTCACCTCGATCCAAGAAAACGATTTTGTCATGTCTGTGTTATTTGCACCCACCCGTCCCCCCATGTGACCCATGTGACGACAACGAAGTTAGGTGCTCGGTTAGACTAAAGCACCTATAGGCGCACTATAGAATTTTCATTAAAACAAATCATCTTGCTAATTGTATATGGCCTAGTTATTTTCAGCTTATGGCTTATGACTTCCTCCGACAAACAAACATGATAAATTCTCCACCGCCTTTTCGAAGCGGCTTACCAGGATAGCCTTTTCGAAACATCTTATCGACATTCGGTTCATTCACATAAGCACTAGCGCTAGGGCCAAAAACATCGACCACAATCATAAGCTAACATCCGCATCCAAAAAGAACCCACCTTGTATATACAAACAACTGTTTTGACTCCCCGATACAACGTTCATTGCCCTGCCTGTGAATTGGACCCCACACAAATTGGCCCCGCCTATCATGACACATGTGTTTCATTTCTATGTGCGTCACACGCACTAATGGTTCTAGAAAAAACCCTGCCTTGATTTGAGGAAACAACTGCGTGAAGCATCAGAAGGCAACGTAGTCGTGTCTCGCCTTACTCATCCATGCATTTGTTGCTCATCCAATGACTATGAAACCAACGAGCGCTAAGGCAAACGCTTGCCTAGGCATGCATTAGATTTCATGCACATAAAAATAACATAACAGAACCATGCTTTGCTTGTTAATGTACACTCAGGGGTAGATTTGCTTGTGTATGTAGTAGCACACTCCAAAGTAGCTCACTAATCAATCAGAGGAACGCATGGCACACGTCACACTTCACTCAATGTAGTCCAAACCCAACCCAGGCGTGATGAATGCACGCAGGAGCTCAACTCGATCGAACGACTGTCGTGCTAAGTGCACGTTAAGACTAACACACCTAGTTTTTTATTTTTGGCTGTTCGTGAAAGAGTGTACGAAGAGAAACAGTTGTACACGATCTTGACTGGTATAGCTGTAGTCAATATAATATCCACTATAATTAATTTATAGATTTTATCTTAAAAAGATGTACTATTTAAGCATTAGTTACCGTAACAAAATAAAATGCCAAAAGCAAAAGGATCCCACGTCGAATAGAAAAAACTTGCTTGTGGATATAGACGTCGTTGTGTTTGAATTGTATTTGTGCTTCGTAGCGATAGTACCTCTCGTGTGCTCTCCTAAATATACGAAAAGAAATGTTCTTGCTTCCTTTCGGTGTATCGGCCCATTTGGTTTCGTTTCTTTGCTCAGCCTTGTATCATTCGTGTCAGCATGTTGGGCCTGACCACTAAAGAGCCAAGTTTAGTCCGGCCCATTAGTAGCTCCTTCCCCACAATGTTATATACTGTCCATCAAGTCCACAACAATTTGTTTCACTTTAATTTATATCAATAAAAATCATAATCCCTAACTTACCAAGCAAATTATATCTTGAACCAACATACGCAAAAAAAAAAAAAAAAGACGGTTGGGAGAATGACAGGAGGTTAGCACAGATACTAAAACAAGTAACACCACGTGCTACATAATTTCTTGCGGTGTTTTCTCATGCCATGAACGAAAAGTGACATCTGTTTCTAGCTTTTGGCTTCAGAATCGAGACTTCTTAATTTTATTTATTATTATTATTAGTTTTTTCTTTCTTATTTCTTTACATTGTTCATAAAAATATAACGGTATTTTTAATTAAATAATTTAGAAAAACTAATAATTATTATAGCATAATTTTAACTAGAAACCGTAGTCCGTTGGAGCGGAGCGTAACTATCAGCCTGCACTCGTTGTAGTTGTAACAGCTGGCTAGCACCCAGTGCTGCCCCTTCAGCATCCAGGCAGTGCGCCAGTGCCATTCAATTCAAGTGGACCTCCTCTCGAAGCCCTGTCTGTCTGCTCAAGTGCCTGTCTCATTTCCCGGACAGGAGCTTGACATGCTTGGCATCTTCTTTTTTCTCACAACAGAACAACCTAACCACCAAAAGATCAAGCAAAAAAGAAAACAGGCCTTTTGGATGTAGCCACGTAGATAAGTCAGAGGGACAATCAAATGGTTTTATATATATATATATATATATATATATATATATATAAAAGGTGTCTCCATTGGTTCCTTGAGTGCATGCTGTTCTGGTTGAGCATTTGTGGTGCCTCCCCTCATCACAGATTAATTCACATGTCTCTCTAGCTTAAATAAAAAAACGCTTTATATCGTTTTGGAGCTCCATAATACTAATTGGTGCCTAGAGACATTCTACCAAGAAAAACATATATATCGTGTTTCTCCTCGTCAATTAGTGGGAGGGACATGGAGAGCACAATCGATCAAATTACACACACACACACAAAAAGATAATGGCAAATAAGATAATGCCACTGCTAGTACTAAAAGGCCACCGAATTGTGTACAAATATTGGTGCCCGATTAATGATGAGAACGATGGTCAGCATTAGAGCGACAGGACTAGGGTGTGAATCACTCATGAGAGCTACGGTTTTCTATATTAATTTGTTTGTACACACACATCATGGGCAAGTATGTGTACTTATTTGCGCAATCAACCCCACCGAAAAAGAAAAAGAAAAAGAAAAAGAAAAAAAAGGCATCCGTGAAGAATGTGATGGGGATTGCACATACATGTTGTAGACAGAAAACGATTCCATATCAGCATATTGTATATAGAAAATCTCCAAAATCAACTCACCCATATAATTAATTAACTATGATTCTAGCTAGACAAAACTAATACAAGAATGGAGAAGGAAATATATACATATAACCACTACATAATTTGTTTTTGAAAGATCATAGCCATAATCATCATTATGTAATGGAAAAAGTCCATATAACACCTCAAATTTTGCTTCAAAGTCCGTCCAGTATCCCGAACTATGAAACCTGATATTTGACCCCCTCAAACTTACTGGTTTTGGATGGTGATATTGTACGCGTGACGTGATGAGTGGACTGTTTTATCATGTAAGATACCATGTTGATCAAGTTTAGATGAATAATAGATGGGGCACACAGAGCCTTCTCTCCCAAATCGAAACAGAGAGGTAAGGACCTACAGGGACCAGTGGCCATAGAAGCACGGCTAGAAGCTGGGTGGGAGAGAAACCCTTGTGGGCACCATATGTCATTGACTCAACTTGACCAGCGTGTCATCTTACGTGGTAAAACAGCCCACTCATCATGCCACGCGGGCAATATCACTATGTGAAACCAAGTCATAGTGTTATTTGAACCGAACTGTAAAGTTTTGAGGGTTAAATATCTGGTTTTATACTTCGGGGTGCTAGGTGGGCGGACTTTTAAGCAAAATTTAAGGTGTTATATAGAATTATTCTATATATATATATATATATATATATATATATATATATATATATATATATATAACTCCAAGTGTCACCGCCTGAACTACTTTTTATGCTTGCACGTACACACTAGTACCAAAGGAAGAGTCCACGAAGTATCATCACGCACAACTTAACGAAGTAGATGGTGGTTGTGGCTGCAAATATACAAATCGTGGCACGTTATAGACAAGAATAAACTCAATAGTACACACATATACAACTAACTTATACTCCAAATTAATCACTGTCCGGCGCAAAAGTACATGTATAAATAAGACCTGCCAGTACACAAATACATACGTGTAGCGCCGAGTGTCACTGCCTCGATGCTCTTCTACGCGTACGTCCAACACAAGGTCCAAAACAATTAAGGACAGATTGATTATTTAAGAAGAGAACAACAATGCGCTCGACAATGCTCGGTTGGCTGAAAAGCTATGGTTTATGGTTGAAATTGCACTGTAGCTGACTGAAATTATACTATAACTAAAGGTAGCTTATTTGGCGTAATTAAAGTTAAAAATAGAAAAAAAATATGTTAGCTAATCATGGACAATGCAAACGAATACGGAAAAAAAGAAATGACAAAAAAGCTTTAAAAAAAGCCAAAAGTTCAGAAAAAGACGAAATTTATGAATAGTGAAAAATATACCAGAAGTTCAAGCCGAAATGAGCGGGCCATAAAGCTAGCCATTGTTGTGCGGTTGTTTTTTTACAGCACAGGGACGGCGGTGCATACGTTCTCATACACATCCCGTACGTATGCCCTAACTTATATATGGGTGTCTCTACTGCCACATGTCTAAGACTCTGTTCATATTAACTTCTAGAAATCGTTTTTCTACAGTACCTAGCTTTCAAACAAAGTGTTTTTTTATGGTAGTATGTACTAATCGATTGTAGTAGACATTATAGCCACTTCACTTATATCGGCCAAAATCGTACGCGAGTTTCAATCTCTCCGTAGTCTCTCTCGCGAACAACCGAAAGCTATTACTATTCATAAGACAAATCCAAAAGCCATCAAGAAAAACCAATATGAATGGTCCTAACTAGAGCGGGTGTCTACACCACATAAAGCGCGAGCACACGTTTTGATTATTGAACACAACCACATATGCATGTACTCTCCCTGTTGGCTTTGCCTCAGGAGAAAACTCACACATAGCAAATAAAACAAAGAGAATACAAGAGAATTTGCCCTGGCCGCAACTACGTAGTCGAGTTTTTTAAATTTCTCTATTCTCTTACTTTTACTCTTCTACTAACATACGTACTTAGACTTTAAGTTGGTCACGATTTCAACTTAAGTATACACGGAGACGATGAACACAGCTCCTCAACGACCCAAACTCGACTCAGCATACCATCGGTTTCATGCACATTCCCACGATGTAGCGTTGGATAGCATCTTTAACGTCTCCCACGTAGCTTTGGTTGTCTCATTTTCAGCCTGTAAGAAGAGCGCACAGATTAAGAACTCAGGCTAGCTCTCTATTATGGACTGAAGGATGAACCCTTATTTTTGGTTTGGGAAAATCTGTTGAGTAGCACTGAAAATACACCGTTTCCGGAAAATACCACTAAAAGAATCGGGTTCCGGATATTACCACCAAAAACTTCAATTTTCTTCGGAATCTAGCATTCTGGACAAAAATACCCCTCCCCCTCCCCTCCCTCACCTTCTCTCCTCCTGCGCCACCCCGTCCGCCTCCCCGCCCCCGCCTCGTCCTCGCCGCCGGCCTCCCCGCCTCCTCCCTCCTCACGCCGCCGCCTACCTCCGCCTCCTCCTCGCCCACGCCTCCCCGCTCCTCTCCCCGCGGCGCCCCGAGCGGCAGCCCCGAGCGGCAGCGTCCTCCTCGCCCCCGCCTCCCTGCTCCTCTCCCCGCGGCACCCCGCGCCGTCCGCCCCCTCTTCCCCCACCTCTTCGCCGCCGGCCTCCCCGCCTTCTCCTTCCTCACGCCGCGGCGCGGTCGGCTGCGGGCCGAGGCGCGGCGATGGTGGCCGGCGTGCGGCTCGGCTGCGCTGGCGAGCGGAGGCAGCCGGTGTGCGGTGGAGCGGAGGCAGACGGGGCGGCGTGAGGAGGGAGGAGGCGGGGAGGCCGGCGGCGAAGAGGTGGGGGAAGAGGGGGCAGACGGCGCGGGGCGCCGCGGGGAGAGGAGCGGGGAGGCGGGGGCGAGGAGGACGCTGACGCTCGGGGCTGCCGCTCGGGGCGCCGCGGGGAGAGGAGCGGGGAGGCGGGGGCGAGGAGGAGGCGGAGGTAGGCGACGGCGTGAGGAGGGAGGAGGCGGGGAGGCCGGCGGTGAGGACGAGGCGGGGGCGGGGAGGCGGACGGGGTGGCGCCACAAGGAGAGAAGGTGAGGGGGGGAGGGGCATTTTTGTCCAAAATGCTAGATTCCGAAGAAAATTGAAGTTTTTGGTGGTAATATCCGGAACCCGATTCTTTTAGTGGTATTTTCCGGAAACGGTGTATTTTCAGTGCTACTCAACAGATTTTCCCTTTTGGTTTTGGGATAGACACTTTGATGATGATGCTCCCACTGCTCTGATACCAACATTCCTTTCTTGGGACCTAACCAGAAGAAATAAATTGAAAATACTTCGTTTGATCCAAGGATCGAACTGGATGGGGGAGTTTGGAACACCCCAACCCACCACTGATCTCCATCATGCGGTTGTTGCGCTGCCTGCCAACATTTTTGTAACTGTAATGTAAAACCTTTGTACCGCGACACACCTTTGTTGTACAATGCCTGACCTACCACCGTCCCTCCACCGCTCCACGACACCAACGAAAGTTAAAAAAAAAAAGAATTGATCACCAGCAGCACACTGGATTAACTAGACCCCATCTCCAAAAGCTGCTTAATCATTAGACTAATCGGTCCATGATGATGGTGGCCTTGTAGTTTAGCGCATGTACCCCAGATGATGATTAGAGCCTTGCACGATGGCGTGTCCCTGGACAGGATCGATTGACTAATCAAACTATATCAAGTAGTATATAAAGTTAAGTAGAAAAAGATAGCTACTTGTGTATGTATGACGATTTAGTTTAGTTGGACCAATCGTGGTTGGACAAGCATTGTAGCTTGAAATGTGAAACAACCATGCATCAAGCCCTTCTTGTACGCGTCAACCACCGTAGTCGGCGTACGAGGGTACGTAGCTTATCTAAACAGAAGTTGTTGCCACTCTCCATACTTGTTTCTGCGCTAATGAAGATTGGCGAGAATATAACAATTCTTAAATTATTATTTATCTGTAAATGATATTATTATATCATTATACATCTTGAGTATATCTCTTATCTATAAGAAAAAGATTTCACAAGGTAGTCGTAAGCACTTCCATGACCACTTTTTAATCGTAAGTTCTTCTACGACCATTCCTAAGTCATAAATTCTTCTACGATCACTTTATGATCGTAAGTTCTCCTACAGCTATGACATAGTCGTAAGTTACCATGTGACCACCTTATGGTCGTAGATCCTCCTATAACTAAGCCAAACTTCGACTGACTTGTCTACAACAACCCATTACATCGTGGGTCTATCTGATGAGACGGTTAAAACGTGCATTTATTCTCCATAATAATTGCACATAACTTCTCTCTGACAGTAACCACCACACGACGAGTGAGATACCATGTCTTTCTGACAATAAGTCCCGTTGGATGGTTATCATATGAAATATTAAGACGTTTCTTGGCGTGGAACAACTACCGCCGTTTCATAGGCTATATAAGGGTGGACATCAGAGAAAGAAGGGACAGACCTGAGCAAGAATAGAAGTAAAGCAAGACATTCCACATTACTTTCTAGGTTGTAATCAGTTCTGATGAGGATATAATGATCCTCAAATTACTATTTATTTGTAAATGATATTCTTACGTCATTATACTCCTTGATTATACCCTTTATCTATAAAGAAGAGATTTCACAGGGTAGTCGCAAGCTCTTGTACGACCACTCCTTAGTCGTAAGCTCTCCTACGACCATGACATAGTCGTAAGTTATCCTGCGACCACCTTGTGGTCACAGATCCTCCTACGATTAACCCAATGTTCGACTGACCTATCTGTGACAACCCAATGCATCGTGGATTTGTCTGATGAGGCAGTTAGCACGTGCATTTATTCTCTGGAATAATTGCACATAATGTCTCTCTCTCCGACAATAGCTGCCGCACGATGCATGATGATACCACGTCTCTCTGATAATAACTCTTGTTGAATGGTTATCATCCGAAGCGTAAAGGCGTCTCTTAGCATGGAACAATTGCCACCGCTCTGCAAGCTATATAAAGGTGGACGTTAGGGAGAAGAGGAAGGGTCGAATAGACCCGAGGGAGAATAGGAGTAGAGCAAGACATTTCGCATTCCTCTCTCGATTGTAATCAGTTCATTGAGCAATAGCCACATAGGAGTAGGGTTGTTATTCTCCTAGGAGAAGGCTCGAACCTGTATAAAAATCCATGTATCTTTTCTTTATGTGTTCGTAGCCATGTCGTAGTGAGGGATCCCCAGAATCCAAGAGAATCATACGTAATATTGATACTAAAAAATAGACAAGTTTATTAAGCAATAGTCACATATGAGTAGGGTTGTTATTCTCCCAGGAGAAGACCCGAATATGTATAAAATCCCTGTGTCTTTTCTTTGTGTGACTGTAGCTAGGTCTTTGAAAGTTCCTCCGAATTCAAATAATCATATGTAAAATCGATACTAAAATATCGATAGAAATTAATAAGACTAAGCTCAAGATTAGGATCGATTAAGATTAAGCTTAAGAGAGAGGAGCCGGCCGGCAGCCAGCACTTTACGTTGACGATAAGGCCAGTTGGAGAGGAGCTGGCTTGGCTTGGCTTAGCTTACATTTTGGGTTCACGTGTGCAAGCAAGTTGTTACTCTCTCCTACACAAAACCATGTCATTTTAGGTAATATATAGTCAAACTTTTGAAAACTTGATTATAGATATCTTTTAAATATTTAGATTAGATACATGAAAATCGTATTTGTGAATTTGTCTCAAAAAATTCATAATAGTATAATTTTAATGGGTTGTATAAATATATTGCTATAGAAATTAGTGTTGTCAAAATTATATTTTGGAGACTATTTTGATGTCTAAAACAACATGCTGATGTGACTAGAGGGAATATTTTAGTGATTTTTTCACGCCGACCGTCAAAATATCAATACTTGGAAAACCTCACAGCACTTGAGAACACATGCAAATTCTGTAGTGTGCCGATACTACTGGAAATAAGGAAAAAAAGGTACTCCCTCTATTCACAAAAAGAAGTTATTTTAGAGGTTGATACGTTCTTTAAAATACAACTTTTGATCACTCATTATTACTGCAATATATTTATAAAACCTACTAAAATTATAATATAATGAAAGTATTTTTGAGATGAAATTAGAGGAATGATTTTCACTTGTCCATTTTAAATATTCAAACAGTGAAATTCATAGCCAAGTTTATAATATTTAAATACACGTAATTCAAAATGACTTGCTTCTTGACTTGAGGGAGGATAAATCGAGGTGGTGATCATTTGAGCTTTTTTTGGAGGCTTATGGCTGAAAAGCACGGTAGATGACAGAAATTTATTTAGCATAATTAAATTTAAAAAAATTAAAAATATGTTAGCCCATTACGTATAATACAAACAAATACGGGAAAAAAGAACCGGCAAAAAAGCTTAACAAAAAACCAAAAATTCAAAAAAAGACAAAATTTATGAATAGTAAAAAATAAAACGAAAGCTAAAAATTGAGGCCAAAACGATCACAGTCCAAAGCAATCCTATTCCGTTCTAGCATATCGCAGTTCATATTTATTGTTAGTAGTACTCACTCGACAGCGTGCATGGCAGGCAGCCAGGTAGTGTGATCAGGCATATGCATGGCCGGCTTTTAAGTCGAGGCTTTCAATTTATGCTGCAGTTTTGGCAGCGCGTCTTGTTCGTGCATGCATGCATGCATGCATGCATATATATATATATATATATATATATATATATATATATATATATATATATATATATATATATATATATATATATATATATATATATATATATATATATATATATACATGGAGCTAGGGAGTAATTCATAAAAGCCAAGTAATGATGATGTGAATCTGACAGTGAAAAGGTGGTGCTTGTTTTCATGCACCATCCTGCAGTTACGACGCAAATTATTGTTACTGGTTAAATTCAAAGAGCTTGTTTAATGCCGTGCACGTACCACACTAGCTACCTGCAACATCCATCGATGCGAAGCAGAGCTAGCTAGTACTGCATCGATGGCGAATTAACATAGAGATAGAGTGATGCATCCAACTGTTTTGTTCGTTCTAGTACTGTAGTACCAAGAGTCTTAACGTAGTGGTGTTAACATCCCAACTTGGAGTTTTTGGCAGTGGCGGATTCAGAATTTTTAAGACGGGTGTTCGAATTTCGGAGCTAAATTGCTCGAATACGTCGATACCTGTGCACACCGTTCCCTCAAAACACCGATACAACGATACGTATATGTAGATATAATAAAAATACATAAATTATAGAAATTAATGATTTCTTATGAGGAAATGGGCGACATAAGGCGAGCATAATTATATGAATTAAACAACAAATTATAGGGATAAATGAGAGTTGTATATCTTGTTGATCTTGCCTTTTTTTTGCTATTTTCCCATTAGCAAGAACTATCCATCTAAGAGGAAATTATATGTTCCTTCCATGGACCAAAACAGACCAAGAAAGTAAATAACTAGAGTGAGGTAGATCTGAAAGAGGACGATGACAATAAGTTAGAGGTGCTACTCACTTCCCAATGCCACGCTCCCTCCCGGCTATTGCGCTGCTCCCTTCCTATCGCTCGCTCCCTACCTCTGTGTTCGTTGTGCCATTGCCCGCTTACCCGCGACACCTCTCTGCTCGCCCGCGCTGCCACATGCTCACCTTGCACGACGCGCCGCCTCACGTATGATTGTCGTCACATCATGGCACCACGTCCGCGTCCACCGATTGTCACTCGTCTCTAGGCTACACCTCCGCTTGCTCGCCACTCGAAGGCCAAAGCCGCCTCCCATACAGACAACCACAAGATGAGAAATAGAACAAATGTTAAGATTTTGTTTACATCTTTACCTCTTTGGATGTAAGGAGGGCTGAGTGGAAAAAAATCGGTCTAATGTATTACATGGGCTGCGCGCGAGATACGGGAAGTGCGAGCTAAATTTATTTGCAGGTATAAAATATATTTTTAACATAACTAATAATATATACATCTAATATACCTATTATATACCTGGTATTTTATAAAAAATTTTGGGTGTTCAACTGAACACCCATGCCCCATAACAGATCCGTCAATGGTTTTTGGTACAGATTAAAGGACATCTTTTCACCAAATGTTGTAGCATTAGCAATATGTGGGCCTTCAAAATCACACTTGTAATTAAGCTCATAGAGATGTGACGACGAGATTTCACGACAAGCCTGAATAGGTGTTGATGATCAACGTAGCGGAGCCAGGACCTTATCCTTATGGTAGGTAGGATAAACTTTTTAGCATTAAATAAACTTTTTAACAACTGATATTACATAGTGCCAGTGTACGATTACTAAGATCGAGTAATAGCGGCCGAGCGCTTGCTCGTATTTGTGAGTATGTAGTGTTAAGTGTATGTATGAATACGTTATACTTCTATTATAAGAAAAGATCGAGTAATAAGTAATCGTCTCTCTAATTATTCTCATTGAGGGTACTAGTAGAGTGGAACGACGGGTACCACACCAATACACCATGCACTGTGCATGCATGAACGCAACGACCCTGACCCAGCGGGCCCCGAATCCCCATCATCCAAGCTACGACCCACTGACACCGCGGGCCCACGCTGGCGTGGCGCGATCTAGCTGTCCGGCCCCACCGCTCCCAGAGGTCAGCCACTGTCCCACCCGCGCCCGACACCCCGATCGCGTCGGTGACACCTGCCCCAGACGTGCGCTCCTTTCCCCCACGTCCCACTGAAACGCGGGCCCGCGAGCAATAATCACGTGTCAGTGACAGAAACCTGCTCAGGGGACCCACGCTCCAGAGAGAGTGGAGTACGACACGCCGCTGTGCGGCTCGTCGGCGCGCGGCGTGCTGCGCCGGAATCGCCACCGACCCGACCGATACGGCACGCTACAATACGACGCTCCTTCCCATCGCCCCATCCACGCCGTCCGGTACGTATCCGACGGCCGACACCCACTCCCCGGAGCAAACGCGCACGCGACGACAAGAGCGCTCGCGCCTAACCCGCGTGGAGGCGTGTTCGTAAAATACGCCTCCTCCTGTTGCGTTGTACCGGTCGCTGTGCTGGCTCCATTGTAAGCTAAGGCGGGCTCTGCGTTGTGAGAGCTGGGCAGTAGTCGAGTGCTTAAATAAGACATCACACACCACGAGCGAAAGCTTGCACTCTCCTAACCCTTCCTTTACTCCCCCATCCGTGCTTGCTCCGCCTCCAATCCAATGGCGTCGCCGCCGGTCGACGTGGACCTCGGCAAGCTCAGCTACGAGATCTTCTCCCTCCTCGAGAACAAGTTCCTCTTCGGCGGCCCCGCCGGCGCCTGCTCGCTGCCGGGGACGCCGGTTCTTGGTGGGGGAGGAGGAGTGGGGAGGGTGAGGGTGCTGGCGATTGATGGCTGCGGACCGGGCCCTGGGGACGCGTTGCTGGCGGCAGCGGCGCTGGCGAGGCTGGAAGCGGCGTTGAGGGCGCGGGCGGGGGACCCTGACGCTCGCGTCGCGGATTTTTTTGATGCGGCAGCGGGAGCTGGGGCGGGGGGTGTTCTGGCGGCGATGCTGTTCTTGAAGGGGGATGACGGGAGGCCGCGGTACACGGCGGCGGACGCGCTGGCTTTCGTGGCGGCGAGCCTCGGGAAGGGGGGGTGGTGCGGCGGCGGGCGGCGCAGGTGGACGGCACTGTTCCGGCGCGGGGAGAAGTCGTCTCTCCGGCGGGTGTTCGGCGACGCGACGCTCAAGGACACCGTCGCGCCGCTGCTCGTCCCCTGCTACGACCTCGCCACCTCGGCGCCGTTCCTATTCTCCCGCGCCGACGCCGTCGAGAGCGACAGCTTCGACTTCCGCCTCCGCGACGTCTGCGCCGCCACCTGCGCCGGAGGCAATGCCGCCGCGGCCGTCCGGTCGGTGGACGGGCGCACGGCCATCGCCGCGGCCTCCGGGGGCGTCGCCGCCATGGGCAACCCCGCCGCCGCCGCCATCACGCACGTCCTCCACAACAAGCAGGAGTTCCCCCTCGCCGCTGGCGTCGACGACCTCCTCGTCGTCTCCATCGGCTCTGGCTCCTCCTCAGGCGCCGCCTCCTCCGCCACCCCCTCCGCCGGCTGGCGGACCCCGATCCCCCCGCGCTCGCCGTCGCCCGCAGAGATGGTCCGCCTCACCGCCGAGGGCGTCGCCGACATGGTAAGTTGGTAACCACCATTCACCCCCAGATAAATCTCTTCTTTATCTTACCGAGGTAAATCTCTGTGCGCGCAGGTCGACCAAGCAGTGGCCATGGCATTCGGGCACACGTGTGGGCGCAACTACGTCCGCATCCAGGTCGGCAAAAATTACCAATTTATCCCTCCGTTTGCCCTTTTACCGTACATTTTTACTGACATTGTTACTATTTTCGTTACATGTGTCAGGCTGCCGCGCCGGCGTGCTCGACCAAGGCGCTGAGCTCGCTGGACGTGAAGAAGGTGATCGCGATCGCCGACGGCATGCTGACGCAGCGGAACGTGGAGGCGGAGCTCTTCCGCGGGCGGCGGCTGTCGGAGAAGTCCAACAAGGAGAAGCTAGACGCATTCGCGGCGGAGCTGGTGAAGGAGCACGACCGGCGGAGGAGCTCCCCGGGGCTCCCCAACGTGGTCATCAAGCAGGTGGCCACGCCGCGGCTGTCGTCGGCGACCACCGCTTCCTCGGCCACCGCCACCGGCAGGACCGTGTCGACCATGCCGTCGCCGGCGTCGCAGGACTCCCGGCACTAGGGAACAAGACCGTGGGTGGGAGGCCGGCCGGCCCGCCGTGGAGGTTTCCATTCTAAGCTTTGTACATGCCGTCCATGGACAGGGGAAATGGTTCTTTCCTCTGTTTTTTTTTTCTCATTCTCTTCCCCCTTTTGGCGAGTCACTGACATGCAGGGCAGCTCGAAATGAGGTGAAATTAAGTTATGCATATAACTTACGGAGGTGTCTAGAGGTGTTTCAGTGTTTTTTTTTTGTTCGGATCATTTAGTTTTTTTTATGTATGTAATATTTTTGTATATATTTACAATATTTTTTGTTCACCTATATAACATTTTTCTATACATACGACATTTTTTTATGTTTGTAACATTTTATAGCCGAGAAATGTTGCATATATTAGAAAATGTTGTATATATGAACGCAAAATATTGTAAATATAGATGAAAAATATTACATATATTAAAAAAACTGAGTACTTCGAGTCAAAAAAAAATATTCGAGAGTTATTTAGCAATTCTCTTAACTTATATGTGAATTGAGCAAGGCGCGATATTTATGCAACCTGAGTTTCATGCATGGATCAGTTTAGCTAGAAGCAACCAAGCCGCTCGAGAAAATCGAATACGATGTGTAAGGGAATGATCTCCTCAACATGCGAAAGCAAAAGCAGACGAGGGGGATCTGATTAGTCCCAATCGTCGATTTGATCTGATGTTACTAGACTACTGGTACTACTACTAGTTGGATTGCTATGTGCAAACTCCCATTTATTCCAAACATGGCCTCCTTTTTCCAATCGCAATTAACGGCATGATTAAGTGGCATGGATGTTGTTGCTAACTTGGCTGGACCGATGGATCCCATTATTTTTGTAGTTGTGGCTTGCTTTCAAGAGAGAAGGAGATTGGAAAGATGAGACTTGAAGTCTGTATAAAGTTGCTGCTGGCTTCTATCGTGAGCATTATACTCTACCTGAGATTGTTCTCATCACGTCTATGCTTCCTCGTACTCACATACTGCTACTCGTACCGTATAAACACGAAACAGAGGAGGTAGGCACCGTATAAACAAGCAAGCCCCTTTTCTCACATTGAAAGTATCCAAACCCTAACATATCTATAGTTAGTACCGTATAAACACGAGACAGAAGAGGTAGCTACCGTATAGCTAGAATAGGAGTCGTTTGGTACTCTACCAAATTAAATTCCCTCCTGTTTTCCGTCTATATATATCAGGGGTGGAAAAAAAGCTCGTTAGTGGGCTCGTTGGCTCGGTTCAAAATTGCTTCAATTATACTTGTTAATTGGTAAAACATTAAAATGAGTTGATTTCAAATGAATTTAAATTTTGCTCAAGCTCGGCTCGGCTCGGCTCGTTAGCTCGTTTCTAAAAATACTTTTAAATTATCCGTAAAATGATATTAAATCAAAATATGCCAATTTTAGAAAAAGCTCGATAAGACGAGAAGTTGGCTCGATATCCACCCCTATATATATGAGAGTAATTGTCTAAAGTTTGGGGAAAAAACATGAAAAAGCAGTGGTACGTCGGGAGAATTTCTTCCTGGGAAGGACTAGCTCACACGTGAGAGGATCTAATCCGTCAACCGGTAATTTCAGAAGAGGACATTACTGGTTCTCTCGCGATGATCTAATACGTCAACGGGTAATTTCAGAAGAGGACATATTTACTAGTTCTCTCACGAGGCTAATAAGTGTACAACAAGGACTTTGGGAGCATCTCCTGCTGAACTACTGGAGCTGAAGCTACCCAATTGGCCGGTAGACAAGTCATGCTCCTCCAACCCGGTGGCTGTGCGCCATCTGAACCACCAGTTGGTCCAGGTCACGCGCATGGTGGTAGTGGTAGCAGTAGTTTTGGTACTACTACGTACCAAGCATTTATGTTTTGTGTTTGAAATGAGGTTGCATTCACCAGTACAGATTGAGATTATCATGAAGAATTAAGGATCTGAAGGAAAAAAGATAGGAGTACTAGCCAGCCACTTGGCAATATACTCCACATTTCAGAGATTTTTGCACTTGAATTTTAGAGTACCAGTGTACCACTACCAACTTGTAGATTGGTGATCACTCTAATTATAATCGGACTCCATGCATCTCACGGCGCTCCATTGCCAATGCCGTCTTAGTATTTACCTTTTCTGCTGCGGCAAATACGCTGGTAGTACCAGTAGCAGTGCAGGTAAATATTCAGGTAGGAGAAGAAGTTGCTGTCCTGCTGGTGAAGTCCACAGCCGCATCGACTTTACCAAAAGAGAGGAGGAGGAGGAGGAGGAGGTACTGTAGATAGATAAACTAACGACACCATAGATCTCACGACGCCCAATTACCAACGACTGATCACCTCGTTTTAGTCACTCGTCATGCTACTTTTACTATTTTTCACTGTCGTCGAGCAGTTGAAAGCTGTCACTGTGGCCCTCGGAAGCAGTAATCAAGGGTTCTTTCTACTGGGATCTTAATTGCCGAGGCCTTTGGGAATTTGGGAGCAAAGGTTGGCCCGAAGCTTCCATGTGGGGGTTAGTGAGTAAAGGAAGGATTAGCGATTTTAACCATTTGAGTGATGTGGATTAGCCAGGCTTTAGTCCTCGAGTTTTGACAACCTGCTTTCACCTGTATGGCAGTATGTAAGCTCAGTATGTCAAGGCGAATCTTCAACTTTAGTTCAACTCTACCGTAGAAAAAGAAACTTTAGTTCAGCTATAGGTGGTGATCGGTTCGGTTGAAAAGCTCGTAGCTTATGGCTGAAAAAAGCACTGTAGCTGACAGAGGCTTATTTAGCATAATTAAATTTAAAAAAAATAAAAATAAAAAATATGTTAGCCCATTACGTATAATACAAACAAATACGGGAAAAAAGAACCGACAAAAAAGCTCAACGAAAAGTCAAAAGTTCAGAAAAAGACGAAACTTATGAATAGTGAAAAATAAGCCAGAAGCCAGAAGCCGAAACCGAGTTGATCACTCCTAAATATCTACTCCATTCCCTAGAACTAGAATTGCTGTGCGTATATATACGAGTAGAGTAGTATAAGTTTATTTTTGTTTTAAGAAAAAAAAGGTTGTAGTCTTGATCGGTGATGCATACACATGAGTCAGTCATGACATTGCTTAATTTTCTTCTTTTTTTTAGTGCCCGCATTTCAACCAGAGCGTTGAAAGTTGAAACAGGGTGTAATTAATCTGTCGAGAATTAGATCGGTTAGTTACTCCACGCACTGGTGCACGGTAAAACAACACAGTACTAGGTTGCTCCTGCAGATCTGAGGAAGGTGTTATAGGAGATGGATCTCTCGTAAGTATCGTATGGACCGTATGGTTGATACGACAACATAAAATTTCGAAATATTTAAGCAGTACGTGTAAATAAATAATTAAGATAGTTAATTAAACTAGCAAATTAGTTGGCTTAATTAGCTGCTTCCTGGCGGCTGGATCGCAGAGGGGAAGGCCGCACGATGGTCGTGCCACCTTCACACGTCGCACAGTGGTCGTGCGGTGCAGGCACGTTTGCTCTCTTAGGGCTGCCATCCGGTTACCGTGTGGTAGAATTACTATTTTGTACTTATCGTGCGACTACAATCATTCTTGTAAATACAAGGCTAAAAGATGAAAGTGCTATTAACTTGATATCTAAGTTGTGGTGTACTCACCCCATAAATTAAGGATTCATTGTCGACACGTAGCACTTCAGACGAGGGGGATGACATATTAGCACTGACAAATGTGGAGACGAGAGAGCGAGCGAGGGGGATTGGCACAGACATAATGACATCAGTGCGGACGAGGGAGCGAGAGAGAGGGGATGACACAAACAGAGTGACAATTGTGTAAAGGACATAGTGGAAAGAAAATATAGTAGCAATGGGCCGACATATGTGCGAAGGACAAAGATCGCGCACTACACTAGATGCATTGCATATCGCTAATTATGATTAAATTAACATGGTAAATTTGGAGCACATAAAATTACACAATTAGGTGGATTGTGTTGGGAGACTTCACATAAAATTTCGTAATTTTTATAACTTGTTTGCTATATGTAACAACTCCTGAAAATATCTCAATACTACGAATTTTTTAGCAACATTCAGGTTGATAAAATTGTCAAAAAATTACACAATGAAGTATGTTGTGTCAGAAAGTTGTACATAAAATTTTATAATTTTTTGATTTCGTTTGCTATATTTAATAATTTGAACAAATATGACACAGAAAATAGTATTTAGACAGGTAATTAGCCGGCTTAATTTCCTACCACCGGATGGCTGGCGCACGGCCGCTCGGTGACCGAGCGGCAAGCGCGTGGGACACCACGTGTCACCTGCAGGCTACTGCCAATCAGTCATCAGACGACAGAAATACTATTTTGTAGTTTTCATACATATATGAGTATTTTGTAAATATGAATACAAAACACGCTATATATGCCAAAAAAAAAAGTCGCTGCTGACTCGTGTATCAAATAACCTGCCCCTGCCTATGAAGTGAACCATATGTCATTTGCTCTTGTAGAGACGGTCGATCGAGTGCATACTGATACTGGTCAGGTTTGATTCTGAAGAGGAGACAAACTACAAGAGCTGAAGTATACAGTGAGAGTATGCGCTTGCACGGCTCTGGCAGCCCTGTGGCAACAAGTATCAGGCTCACCAGTGACCAGAGCACATGACAGCACACGCTTTTGACTTGTACAGGAGAATAGACCATCGATCAGGCAGGCAGGGCGGATGTGCAGAGCAGCTGGGCAGGGGCCGTTCGATCAGCGTGCGCTGCCACAGTAAGCCATTCAATGGCCTGTTTGTTAGGGTTGGTTGTTTTGAGATGACAGCTCTCATGAAAATGTCGACGATATATAGAGTTTTGTTTCTATTTTTCAAAAAGCTAAAAGACCCAAAAAAAATCATAACGAATGGTCAATAGTGAGTGGTGAGGCGTCGGACAAAAAGTGTAGAAGCTAGCAATGAATCGAGCGAGCACACTGCCTCGTCGAAAAGAGAAAAACAGTAAACTAGCTCGTCCGGTGCAAAGCGAAGCGGCGGACACTTGGTGATTTCCAACTCTAACTCCAGTATTAGGTTTCGCTCAACTTAGCCTTTTGATTTCTGGTTTATTTTTTATTATTTCTAAATTTTGTTTTTTTTGCTTTTTGGCTTTTCTAGCTTTTTTGTCGGTTTCTTTTTTCCCGTATTCGTTTGTATTGTTTATGATGAGCTAACTTGTTTTTTCTATTTTTAAATTTAATTACACCAAATAAGCTATTATCAGCTACAGTGAAATTTTAACCAGGTACAGTACAATTTCAACCATAAGCCAGCTTATTTCAGTCCAACCAAGCAACACTTTAGTTTCTTCCCGTGAGAGCTAGCTAGCAAGCGACCGATGGGACTGACTACACAGCACTTAGGTGCCCTTTAGGCTAATAGAGCACTTATTGTTTTTTCTTTTTTTATAGAATAATCTTAGAAATATTTGGTCTTCTATTCATAACATTTACTACTAAACTATATCATGTAACTCAAGAAATTCAAAAACTCAACTAAAAAATAAAAGTTACCATTTGGATTTTTAATAAATTACAAAACGAAAGTCACAAAAATTACCATCCCGTTAGACCCAAAGTTACATTGATAGCTTAACAAATCACCAACATAAGTTTAAAATTACCATCAGTTTATGCATTTTAAAAAGTGTTAGGAATTATCATGATTTTAACACTAAGTTATCACTATAGTTTTAATAAATTATCACTCTAAATTCAAAATTACCATCATTTCTATATGTTTGAAACATTTTAAAATTTATCATCAGTTACATCCCAAGTTATCATCTACACTTTAAGCAAGTTATACCACCCCTAGTATAAGAATTTACCATTATTTTGTGTTTGAGTAGAAAAGTTTAAATTTTACTATATATCAACTGCATCCTAAGTTATCATCAACACTTTAAACAAGTTACACACTAACATTTTGTGAGTTTTCATCAAATTACCATCGTAAAATCAAAATTACCATTAATTGTTTTGTGAGTTTAAGACATTAGAAAGTTACAATCAGTTTGCACCTGTACTACCATATGTCTTTTTGAAAAAAATACCACACAAGGTGAAATTTCATTTACACCTGTTGGTGACTGATGCATGTCATATCAATGAAAAAAGGGTGGACCGTGGATGGATGGGCCCCACGTTTGACTGACCCCCACTGTACCAATTTGCATGTGCACTAGCAAAGTTTGCACATGTCTCCATGTAAAGTAGTCTCATTATATATGGTCCCACTTGTCATAGGACAAAGTCCACTTACATTATGTCCAAGCTGGAAAGGTTAAACAATTTCTTCACACCCGCAACACGACAACAATATATGTCCCTGCATTGCACAGTGTCACTCGATCCCACATTCCTGATACCACGTCACTTGATCGGACAGCTAACAACTCAACGCGCCGTAAGACTATCGTGCTGGTAGTAGGGTGCTAGATTTTTCATTCTTATTGTGTTGCAACTTCTCATTATGATCATATCGCTTGTTCAAGGGAAGTTATATACCTTAAGCTAACAAGAACTAGTAGCTCCAGTTAGTTCTACAATGCTGAGACGAGAGACATGGGCATGAGAAAAGAAGGGGAATCCATGAACTAAGGATCGGCCAGAGATGGCGAGGTTGGCGGTTTGTTCTGGACTCTGGTTAATTAATAGATGGGGCCACTAGTTTTGATGGTTTCACATTTGGACTCCCGTCCCCCATGCGAGGCATCCGATGGCTACACACGTGGTAGCGCAGAGATGCTAAGAGCAACTCCAAGAGAAGAGCTAAATCATTTTCTAAAGGTAAATTTGGCTATTATTGGAGAAAAAATGTCTCCAATAGACTCTGTAAATGACTCTCCAAATTTAGTAGCTCTCCATCCCTCCTCCTTCGCTCTCTATTTTTGGATAGCCTACCTCGCTCACCATCCAGCCCTTGGCGCGGTCGGCGTTTCCTTCCCGCACGCTGCGCCCCATTCCCGCGTGTACGCGACCCACCGCACGCCCTCTAGTTTAGATAGCCTGTTGGAGTAGTCTTGTTTTTTGGGTGAGATTTATTTTAGAGAATAGCTAAATCACTAAATTTAGATACTTCTTTTGGCTAATCTTTTGGAGTTGCTCTAACGCGCTGGTAGTAGCGCAATAGAATTTGCATTAAAATTACCATCAATTTACGAATTTGAGAAAAGTTTAGGAATTACCATCAGTTGAACTCTAAGTTATCATTATAATTTTAAGAAATTATCACCCTAAATTCAAAATTACCACCATTTCTATAAGTTTGAAACATTTTAAAATTTACCATCAGTTGTACTAAAGTTACCATAAGCTACATCCTAAGATATCACCTGTATTTTTAACAAATTACCACCTTATTTTCTGAATTTATCACCATTTTATGGAATCATCACTTTTAATCCAAAAATAAACACGAACCTTCAAAATTTACCACCAATTTGGTCTTATGTTATCAACTGTAGTTTTAACAAGCTACCACCCTAAGTTCAGAAATTATCATTATTTTTAATTTAAAAGAAATTTAGAAAAATGCCATGCATTACTTTCTAAGTTACCATCTACATTTTTAATAAATTAGCAGCCTAAAAACTGTTTCTCCACTATTGCATTGTGATGGATTATTTTTAAGAAGCAAAAAATGCAATTCACTTCTCTATATTTATTTTTTTAATCATCAATTGCACCATAAGTTATCATTTGTAGTTCAAAAAATTATTAGCCTAAGTTCAATTTATGGGTTTTTTACATTAAAAATACCATAAGTTAGCATCTACTTTAAAAAATTACCACCCAATATTTCATAAGTTTTAATTTACTATTATTAGTGACTAATGCATATGTCCATGGTCATGCATGGCCAGCCCACGAGCTGTTCGTAACTCTGATCGAATAGTCTTTATAACTAGTCAATCTACTTCTCACCCTAAGCTAAATTATGCATGGTTTGAAATTTTTAACGAAAGAGCCTCGAACATTGGCCATTTCCTAACACGGCGTACATGTTATAAAAAGTACTACCTCATACATTACTTAAGTTTAATGATCAGATCTTACATGAAACGGCTTACGTTGTGCGGCAAACAAAATGTGACACCTCGGTCTATGATGGTCTGTATGTGTTTATGCATATAAGGATATGGATTAATCTCACCTTACTAGTTTAGCTTAAGAAACACTAATATATAAGCCTAGTGCTTCTAATGGTAACAACCTCTGATTAACCGTTTTGCACTAAGCGAGGATAAAAGTGCAAGTGGGTTGCTACATGTGCGTGGCCTATCCAGTACGGATTAGGCCTAAACCGGTTTGAACCCTAGAGCATTACAAATATTATCAGAACCGACCTTCACGGTTATATGAGCGCGTGCGGGTCAGTGGCGCAGGCATATGACGCATGGCGCGTATAGGCCTGGAGTGGACACACAGCATGGTATATATGCTGGCACTGAACACACGGACATATGCCAAGAGGGGAGATCCTGATCATTTGCCCCAATGTGGGTATGTTGGGCCGACGAGGATATTGGGTCCTTTGAGGGGGAGTGTATGTGACACTTCGGCCCATGATAGCCTATATGTGTGTGTGCACATAAGGGTGTGGATTAGTCCCACCTTACTAGTTTCGCTTGAGAAGCACTAATATATAAGTCTAGGGTTTCTAATGGTAGTAACATCTGGTTAACCGTTTTGCGCGAAGTGAGGACGAAAGTGTAAACGGGTTGCTATATGTGTGTGGCCTATCTAAAATTGGGTTAGATCTAAGTTGGTTTGAACCCTAAGGCATTACATAAAACGTCTCAGGCCAATCTTGAAGTAAGAAATAATCAAGTGGCTGTGTACCGGGAAGCGACGCTATATCGTGCAATAGAGAAACAAAGCGTGCTAACTCTATAGCGCGTCTACTAGCACTATAGATTTAGCGAACAAAAAATATGCTAAAAAACATGTCCCTGGGCATTGTGATAGATCAAAAGGACACCGGTGAGAAATGGGAGCCTTGGTAAGGTCCATGGACTGAAAATAAATGGTCATGGGTAGGTCTCGCTCCTTCCATCGCTCATAAACATATTTCTCTGTTTTTTTTATCTTTATGGTTGGCCAATGTGACCCACTGTCCAGCCCACAAGGTTCTCTAACCATCCACTCGGGATGGTACGGAAGCTGCATGTCCACCTCAGTCGTATTTTGCTTCAAGAAATAATATGCAGAGCACAAGCTGATAACCAAGTGCCTATCATTGAAAACACGGATCACAAACGAGCAGCTGAGCTGAGCTGAGCTTTCCCAATATCAAGCCTTTTACTACACGGCAACCTCGCCGCCACCGGCTCTGGTCCCTCCTCGCGTCGACCTCGACGGGGACCCAAGGACGCTGGTCCATGGCACGCAGGAGTGGTTGCGGTGCGGCGACATCGTCCCTGTGGAATCAGAATTTGATTATGTTCTGAATTTAATGGTGAAATGATCTAGACTATTTATGCTGGATCATAGAATATTATCCAGGTTGGACTGAATTTACTCAAACTATACACTAGATATTTTTCCACACCTCAGACTGAAGTCTACCATGTCCGGGGTGTGTACCCGCCCCTGGCCATTGGGTGCCTTGGCGTGGTGCCACCGGAGCTGCGGGAGGGGATGCTCGCAGCGATGACCGAGGCACCGAGCTGTTCGCGCTCCCGACAGAGGCGAAGCGCTGGAGTGGCGGCCTCGTCCGCGCGGTGCTGGAGGTGCACGTGTGCGTGGCTGTCGGGTGCCGTGGCGTGGTGCCGCCGGAGCTACGAGAGGGGATGCTCGCGGCGATGGTCGAGCTGTTGGACGCGACTGAAGTAAGAAATAATCAGCGGCCGTGCATGGGAAGCAACGCAATATGTGGTGGTGGTTTATGGCTGAAAAACACTGTAGCTGGCTGAAATTGTACTGTACCTGATGATGGCTTATTTGATGTAATTAAATTTTAAAAAATAAAAAACAGGTTACCCCATCACAGACAATACAAACGAATACGGAAAAAAGAACCGACAAAAAAGCTAAAAAACAAAAAAACGAAATTGCTGAATAGTGCGGCGGAGAAACAAAGCGTGCTAGCTCTATAGCGCACCTAGTAGATAGCGCTATAGGTTTAGCATTTATACTATATGGCGTCAGTCGAGACTGTGTGATCATTTGGGCTTCAACTTCTGGCTTCCGGCTTATTTTTCACTATTCATAAATTTCGTCTTTTTTTGAACTTTTGGCTTTTTGTTGAGTTTTTTTGCCGGTTCTTTTTTCCCGTATGTGTTTGTATTATACGTAATGGGCTAACATATTTTTTATATTTTTAATTTTTTAAATTTAATTATGCTAAATAAGGCTCTGTCAGCTACAGTGCTTTTCAGCCATAAGCCACAAAAAAAGCCCAAATGATCACCACTCGAAGAAGTGAGTGTCACAGGCAACGCGTGCGTTGATGGAAGCATCTTATCGTATGGTTTTTTTTAAAACGATTTATTAATATTTAATTTATTCATATAAATATTTATATTATGATTAAAAGCTATTTATATAGTACAGCCAAAAATAGTTCACACTCCAGCAGCACGGAGAGAGACGTAGAGTACCTTACATGGACATACATTTATATATCGACCAATGCCGTCAATTAATCGCCGACGTGGGCATGCATGGACAAGATTTTATTTGTTCACGAGAATATATGTATCGTGTCGTGCGGCTCGTGCCGGATCGATAGCACTTCTTGTCGGCATGCAGTGATGAGCTTGCTATTATGCGTACATGATCTAGCTAGTTCCATTTACCAGCTGCAGTTCACAGCTCCTTCGATCTCGATCGATCGGGCCCGTCCTGTTTATTTGGATTTTTTTATAGTTTATAATTTATTTTCCACTGTTTGATATTATAACTGGGTTATTTTGTATTATACATATTGATGTCTTTTTAGCGTAATTAAATTTAAAAATAATAAGAACAGATTAATCCATCACAGACAATACAAAATGAATAATGGGGAAAAAGAAAAGGCAAAAAAGTCAAAAAAACTTAGAAAATGATGAAATAAAAACTAGAAGCTAGAAGACAAGAGCCCAACGGAGAAGCAAAAATACACAGAGCCTTACTCTACTCTCAATTTACTCGGTGGGATGCCATGTCAGCACCGAAACCACTCTGAATTGGTGTTTGGATGTGAGGGAGTTGCATGCCTCATTCAATGTGCATCCGTATTGTCTTTAACTAGTATTTTTTAGCTAAAACTAAATAACAATGGCTGAAAATAGATAACACTTGCTAAAAGAGTGGCTTTTAGAAGGAGAGAGTGGACAATACAAAAAGTGAGGGAGAGATACGTGCACGTGATGAGAGCGAGAGAAGTGGGGTAGTGATACATCCTTGACCCCTCCCTTATACTTATAACGAGACGGTAGCGAGAAGAGTAGAGAAGCTGTTTCGAGAAGTCAAGTGTTTATATTATTTTAAAATTTTCTTAGTTGAAGACAAAATGAGCAATAATCCCTTAAAAGTATGAGGTTTAAGTTTGATGAAGTCAAAAATAGAGAAGAGTAACCTGGACTTTAACCTTATATCACATCGATCATACATGTACACGTATATGGGTTTTAGGAACACGTACTGCGCGCGCGCGCGCGCGCGCACGGATCGACGCGCCGTTTGTGAATGCTTGAATTTCATCGTCCCAGTCCCCGTCAGAATATCAGATGGATGGCCAGACCAGATCGACCAGCTAGCCATGCATTCGATCACCACTGTTCATATATAATTCTTCTTGCCGAGAATATTATTTTCGTTGGTACACACGTAGTACAATAGCAAATAGTCACTCGATAATACTGACATGCATGCATGCGGATCGAGCAACCTAGCGCGGCCAAGCACATCACGTACTACCTTATGCACACATAATCCCCTTCTTATAGCAGGGGGGATTCCCCGCACCCCGCGACGCCACCTCACCCCGCGCGCGCCCCGGCCGGCGCGTGGCGCGGGATTTCGGTACGGCCGGGGAGGGAAATCCTTCCTGTTTTCTGGAAATTACGTACAGGTCCATTTTTCTCGCAAAGAGGTCCTTTTTCCTCGCGAAAAGGTCCCTGGTGGTTTTTCCTGCGGCGGATTTTTCTGAAAACCCCCCTCCAATTTGCAGGATGGCGCCCCGCGGTTTTCTAAATTGCGTACAGGTCCTCATTTCATTACATACGGGTCCTCAGTTTTTTCGGAAAAACCCTTTAACTTTTTCGAAAATACGCATGTGCCCTCGATTTTTTTTAAAAAAACTCCTCACAAATTATCGCCTCTTTTACTTCGGTGCACACGGTGGCTGGCGCGGCGTGTCGCCGCGCCTATGCTGCTAGTACATGTTATTAGATGGGGATTTTTTTTTCCTTTTGAGATGATCGTGCGACAATTGGCTAGCTAGTGTGATTATCTTAGGGCTCACAACCTTGATTCGATGCAACTATGTAAAAACATGGTGAAAAATCCACAAAATTGATAACCTACTTAAACACATGTACGTATGTGCGTGCGTACCTAGGTCGATCGGTACGACGTTGCTGCATAACATTTATCACAGATCGATCACCTCCATCTAACCTCTTGATCTCTCGATAGCGCCGATCGGTCGGCCGGTGGGTACACCAAATTAATGTATATATATCTTGGTGCAGCGCAACGTGTACACCGTACGTGGATCGACTCTACGCCTGCTGCATGGTACGTGGCTATATATGTCATTTAACCAGTGAATACCATTGACCACTATAATGTATGTACCGACACGGTTGATCGACAAACGTCGTGTGTCCTACTGATATATCGATCGAGAAGTGCACGGCACCTACTCATGGACCAGACTTCATTTCGTACGTCGAGACCTGACTGTGCAACATGGACACGTACGTACGTAAGGCACGTAGCGATGTATCCATGGCCGTCAGATATTTTTGACACGCAAGCCGATAACTGCTATCCATTTGGACCCGCTATCTATCTATCCATCGACCTAGCTCGGTGTTGCATGTTGCACGTACGTACTGCATTGCACGAACACAGTATAATTTGCGCCCCACCATGTAGCACATACTGCAAAATTCTTGTAGAAGCTAGCTAGCATAGTATAATTTGTAGTTTCTTTTTTGTTTTTGAAAAGGTAGTGGTACTCGAAGTGCGCTAGAGCTGATATAGGGCATGTTTGATATGGCTGCAGCTTATGGCTTTTGGCTGAAATTTTTGAATTTTACCTGTTTGCGACAGAGATTGCGGAGAGAGATGCTCGCTTGCGATTTTGGTTGATACAGATGTTGGGCGTGTACTACAATTAACTTGTAGACCCATCTTGAGAAAATACTCCATTTAAAAGTTAGGCAGTATTACCTAAGACAATAGATAGTTTTTGTCAACAGGTAGTTACCGTAAGACAACAGATGTACATGGTCTTTGCCGACAGATGCTCTATCTAATTAATTAGGGAATCAGTTTTGAGTGAGATCCCGCCAATATGCCATGCCATGCCATGCACGGCCACAGAAAACTAAATCCGAAAGCATGGCTAATTTATTGTAATCCATATAGAGAGAGCTCTCTCCCTGCCCAGAGATGATTGATGAACACCAAAGTATAAAGCGAAGCTAGAGTAGTTACACTTGTCCCCATGAAAGGGGAAAGGGAAGAATTAAGAAAATCGCAAACTGAGAAGGACTACGGGCGCCGGACCAAATTAAAATTAAGAAACAAAAAGTGTGAAAGGTAGCGTCCTTGTCACAGCCTTTCATGATTAGTACTCCCTAAACCGGATTGCAAAGCTAAGCTAAGCTTGAGCATGCATGTGTTGCCGTAAAATAAACTAACCTTATGCGAACTACCCTTGCACTTTGCTCTTTTTACCTTTCCCTTTTGTGTTCTTCAGGTTCTTGTATCACTAGGGATATATGCATGCAGAATGCAGTGGTCCATAGCCACAACGGGCTTTTGGCGTCGCCACTTTTCTTGAAATTCAGAGCTAGCCAGCCATCATCGGAGGGGCCCAAAGGCAGAGACGAACTCGACCAGAAGTTTCAGACAAACCGACTTTGGCAGTGGAGCGAAGTGACATGCATGGATGCAAGATGGTTAAGCAGTGGCACCCAATTCCGTAGATCAGGACAGCCTGACTAATACATTAACAACTCACAAATCCAACAGTTTCAACTTTCATACAATGTTTGTCCTAATTAATGAGGATGATCAGCACGCAGATTATTTGCTGCTCACCCTGAGTGGCTGTTTGGTTGCTAGCCACACTTTGCCAACAAAAATTGCCACATTTGCCTAAGTTGAGGTGCTCAAATTCTTTGCCACACCTTAGCAAGTCTGAGGGAATCTTGCCACATTTTTTTGAGTCATTGACACGTGGGACCTAGTTTGCTGGAAGGGAATCTTGCCACAACTGTGACTGCAACCAAACAGCTCCCAAAGTTGGTCAAACTTGCCTAATCTTAAGCGTGGTAAACTGTGGCTGGCAACCAAACAGCCCCTAATCAGGACTTGATTGGTACTGCGAGCATAATCTTCGGCTGCGTGAAGAACTGAAGATGATGAGCACCAGTAGTAGAATGAATGATTGCTGCATTTCTGGCGCCCAGACGCATGCATGGATGCATAATGTATCCTCTGCCGGACAGAGGGCGCTCCCGGGTTTTAAACTCCTTCGAATCCGGGTCGGCCGGCCGGACGAACGCCTTGATTGACTGATCAATGCATGGGAAAGCTGGCGACGCAACGCTTGTTCTTGGGCGTCGCCTTTTCGAGGAGACGAGTCCTCAATGGAGGGAGGCCACTAGTATTTCAAGCGGAATGGATTCAATTGAGTACGAATTTGAAGAGTGCAGTTGAATCGAAGACTTTTCGAAGCATGCCTAGCTAGGATGCTCGCATTCCAAAGGCCAAGCAGGCTACTATTCCTTTTGACAAAAGTTACTCACAAATTAAAAGGAGGAGATGGATGATAGCGATAATGATAATTATCTCATCCGAATAGACCTGCCTGCCTTTTTAGGTGAAAAGTTGCCAATCTAACTAGAGCACTGCAAGAATTCGAATTCAGAGTGGATTGGCTCACTGCTTCGGTCTGGGTTCTGGAATCGGTTTGCTTCAGCTGCTGCTACTGATTAAAGGTAAACCAAGAAAAGGAGAGCCATGCAGCTCAACTCTCGAACAAGATCCTCATTTGCATTTGGAAGCATCCATTCATACGATTGGGTTGGACTGGATAGGCTCTCGTGCTGTTTTGTTTGAATTAAAGCTCGCTCGCTCACTCACTATTCAGCAAACACCAATTCTTTTCCGCATTTTAGCTGTTTTTTTTACTTTGACTTCTTTCAGCAATCACTGTATACTGGGCTAACAAGCCATAACCTAAAAGAACAAACCTAATTAATTGATGTGATTGAAATTTTGGAACTGGAAATGGTACAATTCAAGCAAGCTTATTGGCCTTTCTGTACTCCCAGCACCATTTTGAGGAGAGAATGTTCCTAGAGATTTTTTTGGGTGATAAATTAAGTTGGAAATGTAAAAGTACGTGCATCCTTTTATGCACCAGGACTCGAGGTTAGCTCACAGAGCTTGTAAGGCATGTCAACGAGAAAAGACAACACCAATACTTTAAGCGCAGAATAAACTACACATGAACAACACCCCTTCTCTAGATATATTCTGTAGTAAATGACAAAATTGCAGGATGAAGATAAGACAATTCTACAAAAGGTTATTTCAAATTCCATGGACATGCTATATTTGCAAGTGAAACATAGGGTACATATGATCATTTTATCGTACTCTGAGTTTGAAACTAGCATGCAATAAACCTATATATACAATTGAAATAAAAATGTACATACTTAAAATTTCGGTACAATCATGTTAGTTTGCTGTGTCCGTTCCTGCTCGGTGAGAGAAACTGCTGAAGAAGTCGATGCAGACGTCGTCGTAAAAGCACTAGTGCCAGTAGAAGAACGGCGTGAAAGATGCCGCTTCTTCTTATAGCACTGGGACTCAATGTGGCCGACCTTGTCGCAGTAGGAACAGTGAGGACGGCCATCTCCAGACGGAGGACGGCCACCACCACCTGTGGTAGCCGCTGGAGGAGGCAGTGTAGCAGGCGGACGAGGGGCGAGCACAGAGGGGAGTGGCATCAGACCAGCACCACTCAGACGAGTCTCCTCCGCGCGTATCTCGGTAAGAGCCTCCAGGAGAGTGACACGAAGGTGGCGTGCAAGGAGCTGGGCACGCCTTTACTCGAACTCAGGACGAAGGCGAGTAAGGAACTCGTAAACCCGCTGAAACTCCAGGTCAGCACGTACATCCAGGCAGCACGGACAGGTACGACAGCCAGCAGTGCGAAGTGAGTCCAACTGACGCCAGACAGCAGAACTCTGAGCGTAAAAAGCGTCAACAGTAGCATCACCCTGCTGAAGAGAGTGCTCCTGGCGGACCACGGACAGGTACAGGGCATCACCAGAGGGCTCGTAGCGCTGACGAAGATGAGTCCACATCTGGAAAGCCGAAGGGAGTCCCACAACCTCAGAAGAGAACTGATGCTGGACACTGGCGATGAAGACAGCAGCAGCCCGAGCGTCGTCATCGTACCACTGAGTGTAGGCGGTCAGACGATCCTTGTAGGAATCCAGAGCCTCCTGGTAGGCAGAGACAGCTTCATCATCAGCAAGGCGAGCGGCCTCAGCAGCAGCCTTATCGGCTGTCGGGGGCAATGCAACAGGCGTAGGCTTCGTCGGAGGAATAGGGCAAGGCGGGCAGGTGACATCGCCAGAGAGGACGCCCTAGAGACGAAGACCACGCATGTGGATGCGCATGTGAGACACGAAGTCGGTGTAATTAACACCATCAAAGATCACCGGGCAGCGAGGGAGGGAAACGATGCCCATTGGTAGGCGGCGCTGGACGGCGCGGCGACCAAGGCAATGAAGTCTAGCAGGCGGCGCTGGACGGCGCGGCGGTTAGAACGACGTTTTTTTTCGGCGCGACGGTGGCGGCGGCGCGACGACGGTGCGGTGACGGCGCCGACTGAGCAGCCGGCTTCGCGGCGGCCTCGGGCGGAGGAGCGGCAGCTCCGGGCGTAGAGGCGGCCTCGAGCGGCGGAGTCGGCAGGCGAGGCGACAGAGGACGGCGGTCGTGGCGGCGTCCGTGAGGAGGCAGCAGCGCCTGAATCCGGCGGCGGCTCGGGGAAGACGACCGGGAGGCGGTGGCGGCGCCCGGATCCGGCTGTGGCTCGGGGAAGGCGGGGAGGCGGCGGCGGCGCCTGGGTAGATCCGGCGATCTGAGGATCCGGCGGAGACAAGCACGACCCTAGGTATGACAAACCCTAGGCTCTGATACCATGTTATGAATAGCGCTTGTATTCAATATGAGACCAATGAGCTGGTATATATACACAAAGTACAGGTGGTAAATATGCAAAGAACCCCTCATAACAATGGGGAATAACAAACTATACATATATATCTAACAAGTTTGACGTAACAATCGACGTAAAGAATCATCATATTACACTAGGAAATAGAAAAAAAATAGTCTCGTGACACGTGTCTAGTTTATACTACAGGAGTGCACGCAATGGAGCTAGTGCGAATAGATTGAGGGCCGTCTGCCTATGTAACTACACGTGTTCTTGAACAAGCACTAAGAACAGCGGAAGACCCTCATGCTAGGTGAAATCTACGAAAATCAATCTTCTTTTTTTAAAAGCACACAAAGAATCATATACATGCACTCACACACACGCACATGTGGATACGTCTCTAGCATATAATTAATCTAGAGCAGAGAGTGGAATCTTAGAGCAAGTCTTATAATACAGCCTTCAGCTGGCTGTATAGATACTTACAGCCCACTTATCAGCCTACTCATATAGTAGTTACAGCCAGCTGAAGGCTGTATGACCTACCCCTTCCTCTCACAAAGTTTCTTGGTTCTTGTGCTTCAGCTGGCTGTACGCTTACAGCCCACCTCTCTTCTCACTCCTCTCTCCCCTCCACCTCAGCATACAGCCAGTTTACAGCCTCTTATAATACTTGCTCTTATAGAGCACAGACAGGTATTTTAACCACCGAACGGACCGTACATATATACTCTTCCTGCCTGTGATTGCTGCCCAGGGGAAAGATAAAAACCGACATCGAACCCTATGTTCGAACGCTAGTAGGCACAATGGATGAGCCTGCCAAGCGAGCTCGGTCCTCAAATCAATCTTCTTTTAACAAAATGACATTTTCACCCATAAGACCACCTAACGGGCTGCCATTAGTTTTGCCCCCCCAAAAAAGAAACAACAGACGGGCCGAAACTTAGATGTAGGCCCATTTTCCAGGCTCCCCGCAAGGCAGGCCGATCAAGCAAAAAGCCCATTGGCACCTATCCGCCTTAACTTTTCCTCCAAGCAATCCGTCTTACCCAAGCATCTCTACCCCCAACGAACTGACACCCTGACCCAGCGACCCCACGTAGGTTCTACCCCACACGTCATTCTCTACGCGCACCGGCATAACTCCACCTATTACCCCGCCTGCTGCTACAGACACCGACGACGACTCTAGCAAACTTTCATATTCACCGACTTGTGGGCCCGAGTTACAGCTGGAGATTTGGACCACATGTAAGTGGCTGAAGTAAAGAATTTTTTAATTCGGTAGGCAATCTCATGCCTTGTGCCTCTTAACCCATTCCTTTCTTTCGCTTCTCCCCTTCGTCTCCTCCCCCCCCCCAAAACCCCTAAACCCCGACGCCGCCCAAAACGCTAGCCGCCGCCGTCGACTCCGCAGCAGCAGCCATGTACTCCATCATACGCCGCGCGGCGCCTCTTCGGCGGCGCGCCGCGTCCGCCATCGCGGCCGCCCTGCTGCACCCGGCTGCTGCGGCGGCGGTCCCGCGGCCACCGCCGCTCCCGGCGGCGATGTTGTTCCACTCTTCGCCAGCGTGGCTCGGGTTCCGGGAAACGGAGCCTGCGCGGGCGGCGGCGCGCGCGGAGTTCGCGGCGGACGAGGGACTGTTCTACGAGGAGGAGAAGAGGGCGGGGGGCGGAGTTGGGGGTGCCGGGGAGGAGGGGCTGGAGGTGGCCAAGCTCGGGATCTCGTCCAAGATCGTGCAGAGGCTCGCCGGGAAGGGCATCACCAAGCTGTTCCCCATCCAGGTACGAGGAGCAGGCTGTCTTTTTATTTCTTTCGATTGAAGCGTAACTATTTGTTCCTAGAATCGTCTGTTGACTGCGAAAGTTGGTTCCTATTTTTTTTTACAATTCGTGGCTTGATCAGGCAGTAGCACATGTATACCAAATTGTGTGCTCTCTGGAGCTACAATTCAGTCCATGTAGCCGAAATCGAAGTGGGATTACTAATAGTAGAGTTGTTTGATTCATAAGAAAGATGCTTCCCTTTGCGTTTTAATCTGATCAGCAGATATAGTGATGTGTAGGATAGTTCAATTGCTGCAAAATTGATTGCTTTTGTACATAAGTCAGTCCAAAAGTAGCTCTGATGTGGGTAATTTTTGCTACGCCCAAAATTACTCCCTTCTTAGACCTTTTCCGTAATTGTCGTTTCCTCAGAATGGAAGTTTTGATATGTTGGAATTGTCTCAAGCGTTCATTATAAGGTTTAGGTGTTAATGATCTAATTGATTGCGATTTTCAAGATCTCTGAGTTCAATGTGAGGCAAAGATGTTCTTTCTGTCAATTGATACTGAATGGACAAACGATTGATTGCCAATGAAGTTTATGCACTGCAAGGTCACCTTGAGTAATTTGTACTGACAAAAATTTGAAGTTCACATCACCATTATATTGTTGCACAGTCTGATTAACTGCTGTGTTTGCCACTTAATATGATCAAACACCTGTTTGGGTGTTTCAGCTTGTATGAGCAATCATGCATTGGTCAACTGCTTTTCATGTTCTGCTTCTAGAATGGTTCAATCAGGGCTTGCATAAATATATGTGATGCAAGAGCAGCAAGCCAAATCTTTTATCTGTTGTACATCTTGAGCCTATGGTTGCTTCAAGTACCTGTATGTTGTCAACTTTCAAAAATTCCCTGGTGGTAGTGTAGGGTGTTTACATCTTACATGACCACATCATGGGTGAACGTTTCATGTTTTGGATATTAAACTTTGGGTTCTATTTTGCTGTTCTGTCCAGAGAGCTGTCCTTGAGCCAGCAATGCAAGGAAGGGACATGGTTGGTCGTGCCAAAACAGGGACAGGTAAAACTTTGGCATTTGGAATCCCCATATTGGATGCGATTATTCACCATAATGAAAAGCACCAGTAAGTTTGGACCCTTTTAACATTTGATATCTTACTTTTGTTTCTTTACTTATTTTGGTTTGCTCTTGTGTTGTATTGTAACCTCAATTGAATCTTTGGATTCATAGACCCGGAAGGTTTCCCTTGGCTATTGTTTTGGCGCCAACAAGAGAACTTGCGAAACAAGTTGAGAGGGAATTCCTTGATTCTTCCCCTCTGGATACACTCTGTGTATATGGAGGCACTCCAATTAACCAACAAATTAGAAAACTTGATTATGGTGTTGATGTAGTTATTGGGACACCTGGACGTGTAATTGATCTGCTTAAAAGAGGTGCTCTGAATTTGTCAGAGGTCCGGTTTGTTGTTCTTGATGAAGCAGACCAGATGTTGTCAGTGGGTTTTGATGAAGATGTTGAGACAATTTTGGATAGGGTGCCTCCACAACGTCAAACCTTGATGTTCTCTGCAACAATGCCAAGCTGGATACGAAAGCTCACACAGAAGTACCTCAAAGATCCTGTGACAATTGACCTTGTGAGTGCTACTTGTTGTAGTGTTACACTGGTTTTATACACATTTATTGCTAACTTTGTAACTTAGATTTCATTGCACAATTTGTGGAACAGTGTCCATATCTGACCTTGTCTATCATGCATTTGCAATTTCTATATGCATTAGTTACCCTTTTAAAACTTGGAACTTAAATCTCCCAAAATTACTTCAATTATGTTGTATTAATATTTTGTTTTGCTCGGTTCCCATATCCTTCACTGCCACTTAGTTCTGACTTTTGTTGAATCTTTTCTTATAAAGATAAGTATTAGTATTTGATATCAAGAGGCGGATCTGGAAAATTGTTCTAGTGGCCACAATAGCAAACATCTGCAAAATTTTCTTTACTTATTGTTGTAGTGAAAATAATTTATTTTTTTCTTGACCCGTTAAAGACTAATGCTGTGAAAACTAGCATTTGGAATTTGAGGTCTTAACAAGAATTACTTTCAGCGACGTATTGGACTTCACCTGAAGTAAAAAAAAAAAGAAGTAAATTCACCTCATGAATCGCAATGCTATGAAGTACCAAAGGAAAATATAGGGGAGAACGCTGCTCTTAGTTTCATCTGTAATGAATTACCGCATTATGAGTACATTGTTCCATCAAGCAATACTTTTCTGGAATTGCTTATGATGTTTTTCCTTTTTGTAGGTGGGTGAAGATGACCAGAAGCTAGCAGAAGGAATTAGTCTTTATTCTATCGCTTCAGAGAATTATTCAAAACCTGCTGTCCTTGGACAATTGATTCAGGTAATCATAGCTTTTCTTAATATTATTTTTGTATCAAATACTAATTAAATACTTTTCTTGTGATATCTAGTTTTGTTGCTGGAATCTGTCAAGTAATTTGTTTATTCATTGCAGAAGCATGCTAAAGGCGGTAAGTGCATCGTCTTTACACAAACAAAAAGTGATGCTGATCGATTGTCAAATACCATGGGTCGGAGTTTCCAGTGCCAGCCCCTTCATGGAAATATCTCACAAGCCCAAAGAGAGAGAACGCTTGCAGGATTTCGTGATGGCCGGTTTAACATTTTGATTGCCACAGATGTTGCTGCTCGTGGTTTGGATATCCCAAATGTGGATCTGGTTAGTGTTTTTCTGTCTTCTGTTGTGTTCTTTCCTTGTTTACTATTTATCACTGTGTTTTTAAAATCTTGGGCTCTTGGCAACATCACTTTTTTTTTTATCAAAATAATATATATTGTGCATTCCTTGACTGGCTCTTGATCCTTGTTCAGGTGATACACTTTGAATTGCCAAACTCGTCAGAATTGTTCGTTCACAGGTCTGGCCGAACTGGCCGTGCTGGGAAGAAGGGTACTGCCATTTTGATGTACAACCATCAACAGAGTAGAGCTATCAGGGTGTTTGAGAATGACATTGGATGCAAGTTTACAGAGGTAACGGTTGATTGGTTTGCACCATGTAAGTTCTATCCAAATCATTTTTCATTGCATTACACTCATGGGTTTTCCATTTCTACCCAGCTTCCAAAGATTAATGTTGAAGGTTCTGACTTGCTGGGCGGTGGGTTTGATTCCTTCGGAAGTAGAGGTGGAGGATTTGGTCGTGAAGGCAGTGGGTATGGGCGCTCACGAAGTTTCGGTGGGCACAGAGGTGGTTTTGGTAACTCTTCGAGCCGAGGTGGTGGGTTTGGTGATTCAGGATTTGGTCGTTCAGGTGGTGGATTTGGTGATTCAGGATTTGGCCGATCAGGTGGTGGTGGTGGATTCGGTGACTCCGGATTTGGCCGCTCAGGTGGTGGGTTTGGGAATTCTGGTTCGGGCCGATCAGGTTTTGGCCGGTCAGGTGGATTTGGGGATTCTGGCTCAGGACGATTTGGTGGTGGTTTTGGTAATTCTGGCTCGGGCAGTTTTGGCAGCTTTGGAGGCAACAATTCTGGAAAATCTGGTGGGTTTGGCAACTCCGCATAGCCTGGCGACTTTTGGATTAGGGCAGAAGTTATTGACAGTTTTTAGGCTACCGTATGGATATCCCGCTACAGATTCAGCTGGATGGTTCTTATATGATTGTGCCTATCAGAAGAGGTATCACATCTCATTCGTTGTTTGGTCCTCCGAAATTGACACAAGGCTGAATTTCTAGCACACACAGCATATGCTTATCCTGTTGGTGGTGGAGCTGCAAACATCTAGGCAGCAGGAAATAATCACGAGTTGTTTTATTTTTCTTTTTTTTTTCTGTTTCCTCCTGCAAGCTCTCATGTTTTCAGTAGTTTCTGGCGCTCTAGCTCATACCTGTAAAATATGCATAGGGTCTTCTGCAGATGACTACATTATATCGTTTTTTTGGTAGTAGTTTTGTATTGTATTATGCTGAATCTTGTAGGCCTAACTGATGATAAGAATTATGGCCTCTATAAGCATATATGTATGTTATTAACGGTTTATCTTTGCTGGGTCTCAGCAACTCGTATTATCTGTGATATATACACCCAATTCTCTAATTGAATCATTATTGCTTATTGCTAATGAACCATTAGCTTGCATGATCTGACACTTGAGAAGATTCATTAACACATCTGGACCCAGCAAACCAACAATAATATCTTGAATCACGCACATGCCAAAAACCTAGAAAAGTTTGAATTGAGATACTCGCGACATGTGAACTGGCCGTGTCACGTCGACTGAAAATACTTTACATTTCAGGACAAGCATGTGAATAGTGGATGACAAAACAAAAAGTATATATACTACGGTTTCATCTCCATCTGTAGCAGAATCTGTGTCGAATTCTGCATTGAAAAAAAAAGCATACCGGAAACAAATGAAGAGATTTGCGCCTTGCTGCAGGACGGCTGCGGAAGGCATACGCTTCTGTGCCCTTCGTTTCAAAGAGAGAAGATGGGAAACCCCAGTTGTTTTTCTGTTTTCTTGAGAGGAAGGTGGGAAACCCTAGTGAGCCTGGTATACCATTCACCTTCTTGATATGGGCCAATTCTTTTTAGCTTATGGGAGATTATGATTTTTTTGAACAAATAAATAAGATAGTTTCTTCGTTGCTCTTTCGAAGCGGCTTATCAGGATAGTCTTTTCAAAGCGGCTCATCGGACTATTGATATTTAGTTCATCTACATAAACGCTCATGCTAGAGCTAAAAGTTATAATCCACAGGTATAAGCTGTAGCTAAAAAGAACCCACCCATGGGCCAAGTGGACTGCCTGAAATGGGCTATGCTGCCTCTACTTTTTGTGAAATCGTACGAGAAAAAGAATAGTGCTTCACCCTCTCAATACAAGATGCACAAATCTTAAAGTAAGAGAAGAAGTAAGTAATTGTAATCCATCCACCCTTCCATAGATGCACCTCCTAAAATGGAAAGAGATGAAAGGCCCAAGTGTAAGTTTCTTGAGAGAGCCAGGAGCATGCCCCCTTGGGAAAGTTTCTGCGAGAATTGACATGTTACAACTGAAAAGGGGGGAATTTCTGAGAAGGGTGGCACGTTACAATTGAAAACAGAAACCCTGATTTTAGACTGACAATGTTCTTATGGATCGCAAATGAGAAGGTTCTGCCATAGTAATACTAGTGGGACTCTGGGAGGACATTCGCTTATGTCAAAAAAACATAGGAAGAATAAACTTACTAAAAGAATAAGAATCACCCAAGAAATAAACAGACTTGCATAGACAACCAGAAACAGTTCTCGTGGTGATAATTGATAACTACATCGGTTTTTAATACTATGGCAATAACAACCGAGTTCCCGTGTACAAATGTAGCAAAGCACTAGAATTCATATTCATGGCATGAACATAAATACCAGCAAATTACTGAGACAAACAACAGCCCATTCAGATACATCATCAAACCCTTTGTTCCTTAGCAAGTGATTCTACAAAAATGATCAAAACTGAAATCTTTGAAGACTTTTACAGAACATGAAAAGATGGATGCCATGAAGCTTAAGCTTAGATGATCTATTAACGCGGTCTCGCTGTCTGGTTCATTTCCATCAATTGTGTAAGAGACACAGCACTCCATCTCTCAATTCCCTCCTGAAGTTGTGCATAGAGTAGTCGCTTCACAGAGTCTATGCAAATACTCACAGTGCCAAACTCATACACAGGCATACCGTTGTAGAATTTGCCAACTCTAGGCATAAACAACAAACCTTGTTCCATTGCATATGCCTGGATAGATTCCTTGAAGCTCAAATCCGCCATGGCTGCTCCGGGCACTGCATGGTAAGACGGGTATTGTGCTGCTTGCTGTGCTGCATCAAATTGCCGCTTCTCTGTTGCTCTCAAGTAGCCCACATTCTCCCTAGCCCCAGGCTGCACCACCTCAAGTCCTTCAGCAGCCTGGTTCATCATGTCAAGACCAGCTGTTAGAAGCATCCGTATACGCTCATTGGCAAGCAACTCAGGTGGGAAAAGGCCCTTCCAGCCCTTGTACCAGTTCATGATCTCATTGAAATCAGGATTTGGCGAACACAACCAATGGTACAGGACCTGCTGCCACTTGCTAAAGAAATCAACTTCCAACATATGGACCATATGGTGTACTGGGATTGCAGAAGCCCAAATCATTACCCAGTTGAACTGGTCAAGCTTCTGGTTTGCTGGGTTGATCTGAAACTCTTGCAGTGCCATTTTCAGTTTAGGAATGATGTAACGCACAATCAAGTCTTCCCAGCTTGCCGGATCAAATACATCCTTCCATGGAGACAACACAGCATAAGCTGATGCATCGTGCGCTTGCCATACGTGGAGGACACTACTCAGCTTGTATCGAATAGAGTGGCACAAGGTCTCTACCCTTTGCCCTAGCATCGGCAACCATGGGTGTACCCATATATGGATCGGTACCTTCTCCCTACGTGGGTCCCAAGAATCCACTGCAGCTGAGAGCTTTGGCATGATTACATGCTCCAATATTGATTGAAGCACAATAGGTGGCAGCAATTGTTCCCATGACTCAAGAAAGCGGAGCATTGGCTCCGGGTCCCTAGCCTCCCATGAATTGGTTCCGGATATCCTCACAGCTGGTAGGATGACCTCACTAACCAGCTGTACATATGGAGCCATCGGTTCAGTACCATCTGAGAAGTCATATGGCTGGTCCCCCTGCAGTAAATCCTTCCATGATGACATGACATCCAAGCCAAACAACGGATTCTGCAGTGGCTGCCACCCCTGGAAGACCCGGATCAGTAGCGGATGTGCAAATCGGCAAGCAATCCATGCAACGCTGCACATCTTGAACTCCTCCACATAGCACACCTTCAAATCATGGAAGGTCTTAAGCAACCCTTCCAGAGTGAGCACACCGGCTGTATCATCCAACTGAACCTGCTCCAGCACCCCTGCAATCGTCTCCATCACCTGTAGCTGGCGTTTCTGCAAAGCCTCCTGCTTTGCCACTTTCTCCTTCTCCCGCACCAAGCTAGCCACCTTCTCCTGCTCCCGCCGCAGCTGCCCATCCAACCTCACAATATCAGCCTTAGCCTCATCAACAAGCAACCGCACATTGTACTGCAACTCCGGCATCGGCACATCATTCGCCTCCATCTCCTGTTCATCATTGAGCCCCTTCAAATCCGTCAGCACACGTGTCTGAGGCCCTCGCATGTCAATCACCTTCTGGACAACCGTGGGCTGCTCCTGCTGCTCCTGCTCAGCGCGCATCGCCAGCAACTCATTCTTAGTTAACACATGATCCTTCCTTGCACTGGCCTTCTTTGACCACCGTTGCTGCTCCTTCTTGGCAGACGCCGGTGGAGGAGGCGGGGGTGGCAAGTTCTCCTTAGCAGAGTAGGGCTTGGGCCCCTTGAACCCCTCGACGCTGCCGAGTCCAGCGTTCTTGGGGCGCACGGTGCTCTCCAGAGGCGCGACGATCCCCTGCGCATTCTTGCCGAGGCCCAACCCAGTCTTGTACCCCATCATAGCCATCATCTTGGCCACCTTCGTGTTGGATTCCAGGCTCCCTGGGGCCGCCGCCGGCTTCCCCGCCCCCGCACCCACCACCGACGCCTGACGGCGGCGCTCGGCCGTCGCGCGCTCCCGCTCCCTCTCCTCCCGCCTCGCGCGCGCGCCCTCGGCGATCCGCTGCCCGAACGCCGTGGGCAGGTCGAGGTACTCCTCCTCCGCCTCCTCCTCAGCTGCGGCAACGGCGGACGAGGAGGACGCGGCGCTCCCAAGCCCGGGCCTCTGCTCGGGCTCGGGCTCGGGCTCTTGGGAAGGCATGAAGTTGCCGGTGGAGACGAACTGGACGGGCCTGGAGAGGTCGGGCTCGTCCCCGTCCCTCCGGCGTTTGCGGCGGCGGCGGCGGGACCCGTCGTCGTCAGAGTCGTAGTCGGAGTCGCCCTCGGCGAAGACGCCGTAGATGGCGTCGTCACGGGTCTGGGGGGCGCGCTCGCGGCGGGCCTGGTAGTAGAACTCGCCGTCCCGGCCGAAGCGGCCGCCCTCGAAGTCGCCGTCCATGTCGAAGCGGTCCATGCCCTCGGCGTCCTCCTCCATGGCGCCGCCGCCTCTCCGCGCTAGGGTTAGGGTTTCGCTTTGGGGACTTCAATTTCGAGTGGATACAGAGAAATAAGAGGTGGCGATGGGATATGAGAGGTGGGACAGGAAGAGATGCGGAATGTGACTGTATTCCCCGTGGTTTCCATTGTTTATTTGTTTTCAACAAAAATGCATTTTGGTCAAATAAAACTGTATCTTAACAAACGCTTGACTTTTACTTAATAGCTTTTGAATTTAGCTTATGAATAGTAACAACTTGTAAAGAGATGTACAGATACAATTTTAACTAATATAAATAAAATCACTACAGTATGTACTACAATTGATTAGTAGAATTTGTTTTAAAAAATACTCTATTTGACAGTTAGGTACTATAAAAAACAGTTTTTAAAAGTCAATATCAGTAGACCAAAACTCGTAGCCTAATCCAACGCCTACCTCATATTCCTATTCTAATCCCAATGTATGTAAGTTGGTGATGAGATAAACGGCGTAAGGTTTGGGATGTCCGCGTAGAGAGTACCAGTCCTGGCATGCAAACGGGGAGGTTTGATCAACCCAATTAGCTCTCTAATATTTATTTAAGATAGGCGCGGTAAGAAATTTCGACATGACTTGACTTAAGTTTGTATTGTGTGACGACCCGCATTATTACCATGGAGTAATAACGCTAGTCAACGGATTATTATTCGTTTTAGCCGATAGAACATCGCTCTAACGAATAATAAGCCATCAGAGTGTTGCAGCAGAACAATAATTAGAGACAAAACACAATATTACAATAATATCGCCACGCAGGGCTACAATTTATTACAAAGCCTCAAAGGCTTGAATATCTCATACTTAACACAACCTTCACACGGGATGCCACCTTGCACCTATTGCAATCCGAGTCCACGGTCTTCCATTCAAGCAATTTCCACCTGACTTGCTATTATCTGAACTGACATGCTCCTAAGCAAGGGTGAGTACAGAAGTACTCAGCAAGCGATATTAGCAAAAATGCACAGAATGCTCAACAATTACACATATAGGAATATCAATTCCTCTCTTCAATCTTATGCTCATTCTTAATACTCTTTTCATCCTCAAATTCCTTCCCTAACTTATAGAAAATAAGGGTTGTTGGTTTTAAAAGAAGTTCGATTTATTAATTTAGAAAACTACTGAACATACGCATGAACAGCAAAAACCCCCATAAGTTTCCGTAATTCTCATTTCCCGGAGACAGACATGAATTCATGATTTGGATAGCATTGCGCAAGCTTGTATCACTTTACCCATCACCACTCTGATCCTGTTGGCTTCCCGGAACTCCGCAATTCTTTAGATGCGGCGCCCAGATCAGAGTACAGTACGTTTGCATCTATCTCAGTAATTATATCTCCACCCAGCTACTCACAAGCGGCAGCCTGGAGCGGTGTCAAAACCCTCACGCAGACCCACCGAAAGCGACAATAACTGTTGGCTGGTAGGGTTTCCGACCCTCACCCAGCCCCCTTCCTGCGTAATATAACGCCTTTGCGTAACCCGCCTGTAGGTTCTCACGCTCCGGTCTCTTACCAGTTCCTTTGGGGCTCATCCCATAATTAAAAATCAACACTGTTGAGAATATAATACTTTGATAGAGCTACTAGTCTGTACGCCGCAACAGGATGATGGTTGATACGGTTGGTACGGTCTGTTCACACGGATGAAGTTGGTAAATTCCTTACATTCTATTCTTATGCAGAGGTACCATACCTGCCCACTTATCACCTACCCTGGCAACCTCTGCCCACCTTCTTACATAACTGAAATGGCCAACTGCTCCATTAGTTGCCTTCTGTTTCTTTGTTCATGTCTCTTTATCTCAAATGTTCAGTTTAAATATCTTTTAATTCTTTCATGCAGGGTGATAATAGATTAATACCAAAATACTTGTTTTACGAAATATACTCTGAAGACTTGATCAAAGGAATGCTTGCCTGAACTTTAACCATATACTCGGATTCAATTAGGATCAGGTGAAGTCGTTCCCGTAGCTTGGTTGTTGCCTGCAATTAAATACGCCTACGACTTAATTTACGAAAATATAATGACATATGATGTGTTGACGTGATTGTGCTCCTAAGGTAAGACTTTGCTTAATCTGATCGCGGTAACCAAGGTTAATTTCGGTACACTACTCGTCGCTCTACATCATCGCACTAGCGTTAGGAGATACGGTTGATCTAGTAAGTATGCTCGGCATTTTATTAATTCCTAGCAATCTTTCAATTACACGGGGTTGGCTAAATGCATTTACAATTATAACGACGAATGTTAATCTATCCAATCTCACGTATGCAATTAGGCCTATTTAATTTCTCAAAGGTTCGTATATATTTATTCACCTCTAATTCATTTCAGCTCTTAAGATTACTCAATACATTTTCTCGTACTAGTACGCGCAACGAGTTGAATTATCGATCTAGAATAAAATGGTCTCATGAATCCATTACTTAATTTCTTAATTAAACTATATTCTGGTGTCCTTATAGGATTCATACATTTTAATGTATTCCTGAGCATATTTTTACAGCTTAACTGCTATTTAAATCACCGCTTATGCTTTTAATTGCTACTCGAAATCTTAACTTGACGAATACTATTTTAACTCAGCGCGTGCTATTCTAATCGTCGCAAACAGTTTTAACTCTATGGACAGCTATGAATTTATTCTAATAATTCAGAATATTTATCATTAGATTTTTACAGTTCATACTCGACTATAAAATTAACTAGGCATTTAAATGTGCAATAGGGATTTCAATGGTATTTTGCTAATTTATTTTTATCTGTGTATAATTTCCAGCTTATGGCATCACTTACTTTATTCTTAATATTCAAACATATTTAGTAGAAACGTTCCACTATTCAGGTTGATTCGGTATTTAGTTATAACCTAGAAGGATTTAATCGGTAATATCTTAATTGAATCGGTACAGGCTAAGTTTTAACCTACTGAGGCACTTAATTTATTCTAGTCATTGTAAATACAAATTAATGGTTTTCTACTGTTTAGTTGAACTTCACCAAATTATATGGGTATTTAATCCGTAACAAAACGGTTTACGGCTACAGTCTCCTAATTTGATCCGTACGCGCACAAGTTTAATCGACGTGTATATTTTAATTCATTAGACCTAAGTAATTGGTTCTAGTGACCCTGAGTAATCAGAGGTGGATTTCTATAATTTAAATGCTATTAACCCAATTGTTTGAGTAGTTAAGTATACCCTGAGATGGTCTAAATGATATACAAATTTTCCTACACTTGCGTACCAGTTTTAATCCATTAATGGTATTATATTTATTATCATACTTGAGAAATATTCTAGGTTAAAAGATTTGGACACAGTGGGATTGATAATGCATGAAGGATTAAGACGAGGATGCCGTCTCCTCTCAGCCGCACACCGAAGTCCACTCCGACTCGGCGGCCACCTCCTCGGTCGCGCCACCCCAGGTGCCGGCCACCTCCCCCAATTCCCAGTCGCCGTCCTCCCCCGCAGCAGGGCGCTCGAAGCTGGAGCGCTTGAGGGAGGTTTCTCCGCCCGCCTCCCCTGTTCTCTCCACGCATGCGGCGCTGCCTTCTTACCGCGACGTCGTGCTGGCGTCTCCCAGGTCGGCCGGCGAGGTTTCGGCGGCGCCGGCGGTGCCGGAGCGTCAGCATGCACGCCCAGTCCGCGTCCCTGGCGGCCGTGTTGATCTTCTTCCTGGCCGGGCGCCGTCTCCAGGACCGGTTGAGGAAGGCTGGCAGAAGGTAGTTGGCCGCCGCCGTTTTCGGGGAGGACCGCGTCTCCCGCCTGGCAGCGATCGGCGTCCGGCTCCGGTGGACCTCCGCGGAAAATGCTTCAACTGTCTCTCTGTTTCGCACCGCGCTGCGGACTGTCGTCGCCGGGTGCGATGTTTTCGTTGCTTGGGTCTTGGCCACCGCTCTCACGCCTGTCCTGGAGCTCCTCCGTCGCAAGGACGCATCTCGGTGTGGCGGCGTATCTCCCCGGCGGTGGAGTCCTTGTCCCTGACGGCGGATGGCGGTGTTGACTCTGGAGGCGCGTCTTCGTCTCCGGCGGTGGACTGCCGTGCCGACTTGGCGGGGCGTCTTCGGCGGCGTCGTCACTCCTCGGGACGTCGGGGACGTGCTTCCGGGCTGGTGATTCCTCCGGCTTGCGCTGTGGAATCCCTCTGGCTTGCGCTCTCCGACGCCTCCTTCGACCAGGCTGCGACCATCTTCGGCCAGGTCGCGGCCGTCCTCGGCCAGGCAGCGGCAAGACTTCGGCAGCGGTCCTCCGTTTCTCCGCCGAACTCCCGGGGCAGAAGAAGAACGCCGGCGAGGAAGAGCTCCGCAGTTCCCCAGGTAGGTCGCGTCTCTGTCAAGCTTCGCCTTGGGCCCACCAGGTCGCTTGCCGGTCACGTCGTTGACCACGTGGCGACCTCTGAGCCAGGCGCTGAGATCTGCCTGGTTGGGGAAGATCTGCAGCAGGAGCTTGGTGTAGTCCCGAGACCAGCCCCTGCTCTGCCCGAGGTCGCGCCTTCTGCGCAGGGAGGTGGCGCAGAGATCTTGCAGTTGCCCTCTCCTACCCCTCCATTTATTGCTGCTGCCGGCGCCTTGCCCCAGCGCTCCCGCTCGATACAGCCAGAGCGCTCCCGCTCGGTGCAGCCAGACCCGGACGCCTCTTCCCGCTCCGTGCAGCCAGACCCGGACGCTTCTTCCCGCGTAGACCTGGTTCTTGGGCCAGTTTTGGTTGGGTTGGTCGCTGGCTCGGGAACCCGGCCCAATTCGCCCGAGCGTTGTGCCACTCCAGCCGAGAGGTCCCGCGAGCACTCTGACGCTCCAGAGGGGAGCGCAAGCGAGTGCTCTGCCGTTCCAGTGGAGAGCGCCTGTGAGGGTTCCGCAGAGGAGCCGCTTTCTCCTTAGGGGCTGGCTGCAGGTTTGGTTCAGGGCCCCAGGGGCGGCGCTCGCGTATTTTCTACTGTCTACAGTAGGCGCCGCCGGCGCCACTCTCAGCGGCAAATGCCCAGCAATGAGCTGTCTACCATGGTCAAAGCTTTCCTCGATGAGGTGAGACAAGTCACTGATGGTCTGCTCCCTCCTCCTGTCGTTTAGAAACGACGCACTAAGCAACTCCCTCCTGATTTTGTGCTTCGCCGAAGCAAAAGGCCGGGGACCAAAATTGGGGCTTCTTCGCCACCAGTTTTTCAGGCTCAAAGGAAGATCATGCATCAGCTAGGATTGGTGGAAGATCAGGAAATTATCGGTGAGCAACAGCTGGAGTATTATTGCCGCACCTTTGACAAGCCCCTTTCACAGGCTCATATTGCGGCGCTTGCAGCGTTGTTTGGTTGGCAGCCACCTTCACCAGGAGAATCCTCGGCTGCCGTGGGTGAGTGTTGATTGAGAAATTTTCTTAGTCGCCCAGCAACTCGTGATCAATGTCTCCTAATATTTTAATTTGGAATGTGAGAGGACTCAACAGCAAAGCAAGGCGTGATAGTGTTAGGAATCTGGTCAGCTCCATTCGGCCGGTCATGGTCTGCTTGCAGGAAACAAAGAAAGAATCCATCTCAGGTCCTTTGGTTGCCTCGGTGCTTGGTGTGGAGTTTGATCAATTTGTGGTGCTCCCGGCAGATGGAACGAGAGGAGGAGTGTTGTTGGCTTGGAAGGGCAATACTTGGCATGCTCTCTCTTCCCGGGTTGATTTGTATTCGGTCTCGGTTCAGTTTGAATCTCAAAATGGGCCTGCTTGGTGGTTTACCGGGGTTTATGGTCCCCCATCTGATGACCGGAAAGTTCAATTCTTGCAAGAGTTACGGGATATTCGGCAGGTCTGTCAGGGGCCGTGGGCTATTGGAGGGGATTTTAATCTCATTTACATGGCTGAAGACAAGAACAACTCCAATACCAATAGAGCATTGATGGGTCGTTTTCGCCATTTTTTGGATGATATGGAGCTGGAAGAAATCTCTTTGCTTGGGCGCAAATTCACCTGGTCCAATGAGCGGGATGTGCCTACTTTGGTTCGGCTTGATCGGGTTTTCATGTCCACTGATTGGGAGCAGCTGTTCCCGGATTCTATTCTTCAGAGCTCGGCATCTTTGATTTCAGATCATTGCCCTCTAATTCTCGGTTTGACGGACAATATACAAGGAAAGCGTCGATTTCACTTCGAAAGTTTTTGGCGCAAGCTTGATGGCTTCTTGCAGGTTGTTGAGAGCTCCTGGAGTAGGCCAATTGTAGCCCCTTGCCCTCTGCAGCTTTTCTCCATGAAGTTGGGCCGTCTTGCTCGCGACCTGCAATCTTGGAGCCATAAGAGAGTGGGTAATGTCAAGACTCGGTTACAATATGCGAAAGAAATCATGCATCGTCTGGAGATTGCACAAGACACTCGCGTATTGTCCAGTGAAGAGACTTGGCTCCGTCGGCAGTTGAAGTGGCATGTGCTTGGGCTTGCTTCACTTGAGCGCACGATTGCCCGTTTACGCTCTAGATTAAGCTGGTTAAAAGAAGGAGATGCAAACACAGCTTATTTCCATCAGCAGGCTCAGTACAGAAAGAGGAAGAATTTCATGGCCAAGATCAAAGTGGGAGGCAGCATTGTCACTAGTCAGCAAGAGAAGCAGGAAGCTGTTGGGATTTCTACTCTAACCTTCTTGGCACAGCAGCCCAAAGAGAATGCACGCTCAACCTGGAATCCTTTTATGAAGAGCCGACTGATCTGTCATCTCTTGAGCAAAATTTTTCAGAGGGGGAAGTTTGGGCAACAATTAAATCTCTCCCATCAGATAAGGCTCCAGGTCCCGATGGGTATACCGGGCGTTTCTATAAATCCTGTTGGAATATAATTAAGGAGGATCTGTTGGCTGCCTTAAGCCGAATTTTACTAGGAGATGTCAGTAGTGTGTTCCTCCTCAATTCAGCCTATATCACCTTGTTGCCCAAGTCACCCGAGGCTGCGGAAATCAAAGATTACCGACCTATAAGCCTAGTGCACAGTTTTGTGAAGCTTGTCACTAAATTATTAGCAAACAGATTGGCTCCCAAGCTTAAGGATTTGGTGTCCCCCAACCAAAGTGCTTTTGTTAAAGGAAGATGCATACACGACAATTTCATTTGGGTGCAACAAACAGCCAAGCTGCTGCACAGACAAAAAGAACCAAGAATTCTCCTCAAATTGGACATATCGAAGGCCTTCGATTCGGTGTCTTGGCCTTTCTTGCTGCAAGTTTTGAGATATTTGGGTTTTGGGCCAGTTTGGTGTAACATTTTATCTATTTTGTTGAGATCTTCCACAACTCGAGTTTTGATAAATGGGGTGCCAGGAGATCTGATTCACCATCAATGGGGCTGAGGCAAGGAGACCCTCTTTCCCCAATGCTTTTCATTATAGTCATGGATGTGCTTAATGCTCTGATCAATAAAGCAAGTGACAGTGGGCTATTGCAGCCCCTACTTTCTCGTGGGTCTAGTCAGCGAGTTTCTCTTTATGCTGACGATGTAATTCTCTTCTTACGACCTCGCTTGGAGGAATTGGCTTTAATCAAGGAGATTCTAAGGGTCTTCGGTGAGGCGTTTGGATTGGTCACCAACATCTCTAAATGCTCGGTGAGCCCGATACAATGCCACGACCATGCTATTGAAGTTGTGCAAACCTCCTTTCCTTGCAAGGTGCAAGAATTCCCTTGCAAGTATTTGGGGCTTCCTTTGTCGATCAAGGCACTTTCTAGGGCTGATTTCTTTGCAATAATTGACAAGATTGCTGCTAAGCTACCAGGTTGGAAGGCAACCATGATGCACCCGGCTGGGAGGGTCACCCTCATTCGTGTAGTGCTTACGGCTATGCCCATCTATCAGCTCATAGCACTAGATTTTCCTAAGTGGGTTTTTAAAGCTATTGACAAGATAAGGAGAGCTTTCCTTTGGAAAGGTCGCAAATATGTAATTGGAGGCCATTGCCTTGTTGCTTGGGATCAGGTCAAAAGGCCAATTCAGCTAGGAGGCTTGGGAATTCTTGATTTAGAAGTGCTTGGATGGTCTCTTCGAATGAGGTGGTTGTGGCTTAAAAAGACTCAACCCGACTGGCCTTGGGCTGGTCTTGATATTCAAGTGCATCCTCATTCACTGGCCTTGTTCTCCGTCTCAATCTCTTCTATTATGGGGGATGGCAGCAGAACACTTTTTTGGAAGGACAAATGGCTACATGGAAATTCCTTGTTTACCCTTGCACCTGCTCTTTGTTTATATGTGCCAAAAAGAATTGCTAATCGCAGAACAGTTCAGGAGGCACTAAGTTATGGCACTTGGATTCGAGATATTAGAGGGAGCCTGCCTAGTGAGGCTCTTCTAGAGTATCTCCACATTTGGGACCTCTTATCCGGGTTTGTGCTCACTCCAGGCACGGAGGATCAGCATGTTTGGACGCCGTCTCCCTCTGGTGAATTCTCAACAAGATCAGCCTATCGTCGTTTTCTAGTGGGATCGGTAGAATTTGAGCCGTGGAAAGCAATTTGGAAAACTTGGGCCCCTCCTCGTTGCAAATTCTTTGTTTGGTTGGCTTCCTTAAACCGTTGCTGGACAGCGGATCGTTTGGCCCGTCGCGGACTAGATCACCCGGAGCATTGCCCATTGTGTGATCAAGAGGAAGAGACTATGTAACATTTGCTCACTTCTTGTGTGTTTACAAGGAGTGTGTGGTCTTCAGTGTTATCTCGGATCGGTCTACAGCATTTAGCTCCGGAGTTGGAGGACTGCATTTTTACAGATTGGTGGCGTCAAGCTTCACAAGGGGTTCCCAAGTTTCTCCGTAAGGGTCAACTCCTTGGTCGTGTTGATGGCTTGGTGGATTTGGAAGCATAGGAATAGTTGTGTTTTTGAGGGCGCCTCTCCTAACCATACTGTTATCATACGGGACATTAGAGAGGAGGCCAATGTGTGGTGTATGGCGGGAGCAAAGGGGCTCCGTAGATTATGGCATTGATGCCTCCTTGTTTTTGTTTTTTCCCTAGGGGGTTTGTCGAGTCGTCTAGACTCGTTTGTATCAATTACTTCTTCTTAATTCAATGATGCGCAGTTCTCCTGCGGGTTCGAGAAAAAAAGAAATATTCTAGGTTATTAACGTAATTTATGGTGTCGCATAGATGCTATGGTTTAATTAATTAAATGAATTTTGCTAAATATGCTTGTTGATGCGCAGGTATTCTGAAATTTAATAATTTAATCTGCAAAATTTTACTTTCATATTTTCTCCTATTCTTCTTTTATTTTTCTCTTTTTCTTCTTCCCTTCCCTTCTTTCTCTTCTTTTCTTTTCTTTCCACCCGATCCCCTTTTTCTTGTGTCTTCCGCCGCCAGCGCCTCTTCCTCTTCTCCTCTTTCTTCACCGACGCCTCCTCTCCCCTTTCCCCTTTTTTCTCCTCTTCCAACTTCTCCCGCTCGGCGCCGCCCCTACTTCTCCCACTCGGCGCCGCCCTGGACCTCGCGCGCGCGCCACGCCCCCGACGCGCCGACCTCTACCCCGGCCTCCACACTCCCCTACGCCCGGTTGCTCGATGCGCCGCCCCCAAGCGCCGCCAACCTCGGTGGCACCGCGCCATGCAGCCCGGCCGCCTCCGCCTTGCCGCTCGGCTCCTCCCCAACTCGGTGCCTCCGCCGTCCACTCCCTCTGCGCCTCCTCCTCCTCCGGCGTCGCCCCCACCGACACGCCTCCCCTCTACGCCGCCTCCTCCCTTAGCCCGGTCGGCTACTGCAGGATTCGGGGCCTATGGCCCGGATCTGGCGCTACTCCCTCTGGTTCAACCGGATCCACAGTTGATTTCATGACTAATTTGTTTTAGTTGCTATTTTTGAGTTGTTCTAATTGTTTGCTCAAGGTGTTAGGCTGGGAGGCGGGTGACCGTGGCTGACCGTCGCCGGTTAGCTGTCGCCGTACGCCGGGGGAGTACTGGTGGCAGCTAGCTAGTGGCTTGGCCGGAGGAAACCCGCAGCCGCCGTCTTCTTCGGTAAGCCTCCTCTCCGCTCACTACTTCCAGTGATACATTTTTGGGGTTGGCCCGATGTGGGTGATTGCTTAATGTCTCTAGTTCAATACTTCCTACTCTAGATGAATGTGATATGTTGATGTGAATCTGGTGGGTTTACCTTTGCTGGTGGCTGCAAGAATGGTTAGGGTTTGGGGCTGGTTGCGGTCGTTGGCTTGCGGTTGTTGGGCTGTGGTTCCCCTGCTGCCTTCACGGTCGCCTTGCTCCCGTCGGCTTGCCGCGCCTTCACCTCCCTGGCCTTCAGGCTCCACTCGGTGGCTGGCTCCTCTGCGGTCTGGGGATTGGCTGGGGAGTGTTGGGGAATACTTACCGAGCCTCTCAGTCTCTTGCGCTCTTTCCTTGGTTTGGCTATTGGTATATGGCAGTGGGATATTTTAGCTGGTAGTGTAGTGGTTTTGGCCGTGAGGGTGTGCTGGCTGGAGGTGCTATCTCGTCATGTTGGTTCTGGCCGTGTGCTATCTTGGCAATATGGTGTTATGTGGGCATAGCTTTGACAGATGTTTCTCGGTTGTGGTTTGGGCTTGGAAAATGGGATTATGGCATTTTTACTTTGCCTTGGTTGGTTCTTATACCCGAAGACAGGTTTGTATATTAATAAACATACCGTGTGATGAGCCTATAGTTGTGAGAGGTGCCGACTGGCCCCCGGACGGTCAGGTATCTCCGTAAACGGATTACACTGCCCGAAGTTAACCGCTAGGGCTCTGACGGCAATTCTTTCTTCTTTCTTTTGTTTATTTTATTCGTTCTTTTGTTCGGTCTTTTTCAGCATTATAACTACTGGTTTGTTCACAATTAGAATAGTGGTGTGGTGGCAGCTCGACGACATCTTCTAATGTATGAAATGATCTAAATTGTAATAGGGCTTTCTCTTAATATTGAGGTATACAATTTAATGTAATTTCTATTCTTCATTTCCCTATTGTAATAATTATGTATGAGATGGATCTCTAGTTGTAATTGACGCTCTCTATTGTAATTGCTTCATTTTTTTTGAGATAGTTATTTGGTTAGGACACAAAATTGTTTATCTGTTGTAATTCGTATTGTCGCTATTATGTAATGCAAATTGTAATATTTTTATTGGACTTGATATGAGTTCTCATTATCGATCAATGTATGTTATTGATTTTACCCTACACAATTGTAATTAACTACTGGTGTACTACGGACTGTTATATATATTTTAATTGACTTGAAAGTTTCTATTTGTCGTGCAATTAAATTTTTGTTTCTTATTTCAGTCCATATAGTTTGATATTCATCCTCGTTAATAAAATTATGAAAACAAGGTACTAGTTTATCATTCGTTGATTTCAATTTATACGGCTACGTAGAAAAGTTTAAATTTCCTCATATTTTTAGATTATCATTTATGTAATTAATCCTACTTAACATCCTAATTTACTAATTAGGGTTAATTAACGACGTGGGTTGTTACATATTGATCGATTAAATATCAAAGCCGTATGTATCAACGCATATGGAAATATGCAAAACTGCATTGATAATGTGCTCCTATATGTCTTTATATTCCTTCGCTCGTTATTCCTGCATCGCCATTCTTCAACTTCCATCGTCATCGTCTCCCATGTCATGTGTTTGGCCATGTCTTAGATGCTCACGCTAGGTAGATCCTATTGGGCGCTACTATCAAAATTAAAAGATAATAAAAAAAATTTAAAATTAAAAATTAAAAGATAGAAATTAAAGCTGAAATAAGCGGTGCCGCGTCCTACCTTCCACCCAATGCTGTGCTGTGATCAGAGGGACTAGTAAACCCAAAAGCCTAACCGAAATGGGAAAATTGAATATATAGGACCAAGTTGAGACTGCTTTGGTAAAATGGGACCGAGTTATTTGTGCTTGTAAATATAGGACCGAGTTGGACACATTCTTGCAAATAAGGTATTTTCCCCATTTTAATTTTATTTTCATTTTTCAGGCTTTTTTCTCTACGCGAAAAGTCTCTTTTGCCCCTTCCTCCTTCCTCCCTCGCCTGGCCGCTGTAGGCCGCCGGCCGCTCCCTCGCCGCGCCGCTCCGCCGCTCCCTCACCCCGCCCCGCGCCGCTCCCTCGCCTGGAGCTGTGAGCCGCGGCGCGGGCGGGGCGGGGCGGGGCGAGGGAGCGGCGGTGCGGCGCGGCGCGGGGCGGGGCGAGGGAGCGGCGGCGCGGCGCGGCGAGGGAGCGGCCGCCCCGCGCCGTGGCGCGGGCGGGGCGGGGCGGGGCGAGGGAGGAAGGGGCAAAAGAGACTTTTCGCGTAGAGAAAAAAGCCTGAAAAATGAAAGTGAAATTAAAATGGGGAAAATACCTTATTTGCAAGAATATACCTAACTCGGTCCTATATTTACAAGTACAAATAACTCGATACCATTTTACCAAAACAATATCAATTTGGTCCTATATATTCAATTTTCCCAACCGAGATTGATGGCTCACATCCCGTGCTCGGTCACGTAAGCATCGTCGACTTTATCGTTTTCTATGGTCTCCTCTCTTGTAGTTTCTCAATTATTAAAGGTATGCGAATGTTTTTGTTTACTTAATAGCAGCCGCCTGCTACGAAAATCATTAGTAAACATTTTTTTTCTACCTACGGAAAAAAATACATCGAGCGTTGTTTCAAGACAGCAAGCGGAAATAAGAGGGAAAATTGCTCTAATGCCACATAGTTATATGGCATCCTCCCTTTTACCACATAGTTAAATAGATTTGTTATGATGCCACAAACTTGAGTATTTATTTCTTTCTTTTGCCATTTCCTCTCCTTAAACTGCATTTTAATTTCGGTTTACTTTTTCCCTTGCATGAGTGACCGTTTTGCCCCTCACTCCATCCTAACCCTAACCCGCGCACGCGGTCAGACCAGATCGCTCCCGTGACTCCCGTCTCCCCTCCCCTCACGCACAGCAGCGGAGAATGCCGGAGATGGAGCCGGCCACCCACGGCGGCGGCGCCCCCGACCCCGGCCTCCTCCTCGGCGGAGCCCCCGACCCCGGCCTCCTCCTCGGCAGCGCCCCCGACCCCGGCCTCCTCCTCCGCGGCGGCGCCCCCGACCCCGGCCTCCTCCTCCGCGGCGGCGCCCACGACCCCGGCACCCACGGCGGCGGCGCCCCCGACCCCGGCCTTCTCCTCGGCGGCGCTTGCCCAGCCAGCGACGACCCTTGCCTCGGCCTCATCTCTATAGTCGCCGGTGCTCCAGCCTCGGCCTCAATGGCAGCCAACCATGACAGCGAGGATGAGGTAAGTCCTGACATCGTCCCTTGTCTTTTTGATCTGTAATTTCATTTAATTTTGTTGAATGGAACATAGGTTGTTGGATTAAGTAGCGCTAATGTCAATGGGATGGACGAGCGCACGATAGACATTGGGTATCCCGGGTATGTTTCGTCGTATGTTCAATACTGATTAGGGTTAAATGTCTATTTGTACTAACTTTTGTTCGTATTTAGAACAAGCGATCCTAACTGCGTATTCAACGTAGACGCTGGAATAGAACGAGTGGATTGGGCAAGTCTGCAAATAGTGCAGGGTCCTGATGACGAAGGGAGAGATGTCCCAATGGAAGAAGATGAGATGTTTGTGTTTTTGGGTCTTAGAGCTGAAGATGACAGAGCTAATGAAAGGCGTAACGTAGGTATTGAACAGGAGAGGAACAATGCGCTGCCAGACGATGAGGGGTCTGCTATTCCTGTTGACGATGTAATACCTGAGGAACGTCACTTTTCTTATGATATGGACCATCCAGAGATAACCATTGGCACCATGTATCCCACGATGGATCAGTTTAGGCTAGCGATTAGGCAATATGCAATAAACGAGGAGTTTGAGTTGGGTATCAAGAAGTCTGACCGTTCAAGATTCATGGGATATTGTAAAGGCGATGGATGCCCCTGGAGAATTTTAGCTCGTGTGACACCAGACGGGACAATAAGGGTACTAACTTGCACCATCTAACCCATACTTTACATGACATTGTTACTAATTTCTTTCCATAATACTTTTGTAGGTCAACCGACTTGTTGAAGAACATGACTGCTCTTCTACAAGCAGGATCAGATCTTCTATGGCCAATTGTCGATGGGTTGCGTCAAAAGCAGTAAGTATTTTGAGGACCAATCCTAACATGGGTACAAAAAAGATGCAAGAGATGTTACAGGATGACCATAATGTCACCATTGGGTATGATACAGTTTGGAGGGGGAGAGAAAGAGCATTGAATGAGATTTATGGAAGTTGGGAAGGAAGTTTTCAGTTGCTTTACAACTTCAAGGCTGAGGTTGAGCTTAGGTCGCCAGGTAGCATTGTTGAGATTGACACTAAATCAGTGAAAGGTAATGTTTACTTCCACAGGCTTTTCATTGCATTTAGGCCTTGCATTGAGGGCTTTTTGAATGGATGTAGACCATACATTAGTATAGATTCAACTGCTTTGAATGGCAAATGGAATGGATAATTGGCTGCTGTAACTGCATTGGATGGGCATAATTGGATGTTTTCGGTTGCTTTTGGCTTGATACAAGCAGAGACAAATGATAATTGGACTTGGTTTATGAGTCAGCTCAAAAGGGCAATAGGTGAACCTCCTCTTCTTGCAGTATGTACAGATGCATGTAAAGGCTTAGAAAATGCTGTCAAGAGTGTGTTTCCACAAGCAGAACAAAGGGAGTGCTTTAGACACCTAATGGAAAATTTTGTTAAGAAATTTCATGGTGACATCCCTAGTAACATGTGGCCGGCGGCAAGAGCATACAAGAGTGATGTATTTGACTACCACATGGATTTGGTCCTTCAAAAATGCCCTCAAGTAGCTGAATATCTTGGAAAGTACCATAACATGTTGTGGATGAGATGCATGTTCAATCCTGACATTAAGTGTGATTATGTTAACAACAATTTGGCTGAGTGTTTCAATAGCTGGGTGAAGGGCATCAAGGATCTTCCTGTGGTGGAGCTAGCAGATAAAATTAGGGGAATGATCATGGAGCTATTTGATAAGAGGAGGAGGATTGGTCAGAAGCTAGAAGGGTATATACTACCAGCTGTTGTTCTTCAGACCAATGCAAGGACTAGGGGCCTTGGGCACTTAAAAGTGAATAGGTCTGCTGATTGGAGTGCAGAGGTGAGAGATACAACTAAAGGTGATTTGAGACATGTTGTGAAGACACTTGTAATGGAGTGCACATGCCAAGAGTGGCAGCATACAGGAAAACCGTGTCAACATGCACTTGCATTTCTTACTACACAACGAAATGTGAAAATGGACAGATACATACATGAGTACTACTCTGTGCACAAATTCAGGGCTGCATACCAGGGACAAATAGAACCTTTGACGGACAAGTCTCAATGGCCTAAGGTTAATCTAGAGTTTGTCCTTCTACCACCACTTGCAAAAAGGTCTTCTGGGAGGCCTCGAAAATTAAGAATCAAGGGCTGCTTAGAGAATGGTGGAAAGGGTAAAAACAAATGCAAGAGGTGTGGGGAGCTAGGACATAGACAAGCAAGATGCCCTCTTAATGGCACCAAGAAGAGGTAATTAAAATGTAGTCATCCAATTTACTGTTTCCATTTTATGCAATTCATTTGACTGTTGTTCTGTAACAGGAAAATAAAGCCTACAAAAAGGAACACTAAGGCTGGAAATACAGCTTCTACTTCTCAAGCAAGCACACCTACTAGAGCAAATGTTTCCATTCCTCAACAAATCATTGATAGTCCAGGGGTGATGACAAGAAGGATGCTTGCACAAGCAATGGGAGAAGGGCCATCACAGCCTGCAATGACATCTTCTCCAGTGAAGGCCTCCAAATCAACAAAGAAGATATCTCCGAGGAAGAAAAAGAAGTAGAATTTTAGTGTAATTCTGTTATTTTAGAATATGGGATGGAACCACTCTCTTTATGAATGTTCTGAAGTATTACCTTTTGTTTATGTATGGGTTATGAATATGTGTCGTACTGCTATATTTTTGTAAGAACTAATGCATATTGACTGGAAATATCTGTATTGTTCTCCTTCATTGTTGTTTCCCCTGGACTATTTGATCAGCTGGTTCATATTTACTGTTTGCATGTTAAATTAAAGATGCTGTCAGATTTTTGGTTCACCTTCCCCTGGACAAAGATGTGTGCATTACTGTTTGCATGGACAATGTGCATTACTGTTTTTATGGAGTTCTGTCTGCATGTAACATTACCTCAATGCCAATGCCAAGGAAGTGAATAGCTCTGCTTTACAACTTCAATGCCAGATCATGGACAATGTTTGGAGGGGGAGAGAAAGAGCATTTATGCAGAACTTTTGCCAGATCATGAGCTTACTGTTTTTATGGAGGTAATGTTTTCTCTTTTCAGATTCAGGATGATGTTGATTTACACATTTTACATAGTTGCAATGTAGCTATTTTGTTACACATTTCTCTCTGGAGACAAGTTTCTGGAATGTGAACATACAAGTGTCTGGAGCTGCAGAAAAGCACTTCTGGACAACCAGCACTGGACATTTCAGCATTGCAAGCACTGGACAAACATCACTTCATCACTCATTTCAGCATTGCAATTACATTTCTCAATTACAATTGCTGTTCAAGAATATTCAGGTAGCTAAACGGGGAGCCTCAAACCCACATCAGTATATACTTCTTTGCTTTACATTGCCCAATTTCATGGTTAAAAAAGTTCTACAATTTCATACAACATAAGGTAAGAAATCAAAAGTCAATCACTTTGTTCTGCATGTCCTAGCAACAAGAACTCCACAGGGAGGTGCAGTGAGCTCCAGGTCACAAAGTGCAGACATCCATGGCGGAGGAGGCCGGGGTTGTGGGCGCTGCCGAGGAGGAGGCCGGGGTCGGGGGTGCCGCCGCGGAGGAGGAGACCGTCGGGGGCGCCACCGAGGAGGAGACCGAGGTCGGGGGCGCCGCCGCCGTGGGTGCCGCCGCGGAGGAGGAGGCCGGGGTCGGGGGCGCCGCCGCGGAGGAGGAGGCCGGGGTCGGGGGCGCCACCGCGGAGGAGGAGACCGGGGTCGGGGGCGCCGCCGCGGAGGAGGCCGGGGTCGGGGGCGCCGCCGCCGTGGGTGGCCGGCTCCATCTCCGGCATTCTCCGCTGCTGTGCGTGAGGGGAGGGGAGACGCGAGTCACGGGATCGATCTGGTCTGACCGCGTGCGCGGGTTAGGGTTAGGATGGAGTGAGGGGCAAAACGGTCACTCATGCAAGGGAAAAAGTAAACCGAAATTAAAATGCAGTTTAAGGAGAGGAAATGGCAAAAGAAAGAAATAAATACTCAAGTTTGTGGCATCATAACAAATCTATTTAACTATGTGGCAAAAGAGAGGATGCCATATAACGCATTAGAGCAATTTTCCCGAAATAAGACGGTAAATTCTTTGTCTCTTTCCCATTGTCGTCGTCCGGAGTGGTTCCGCAACAACGATATGAAAGGAGAGGAGAAGGACGAGAGAAGCGAGACGGAGGCAACGGAGAAGCAAGCGACGACGCCTCCCCTCCCGTCGTCTCCGGCCTCTCATCCGTCTCGACCCAAATAAATCCAACCCAGAGCCACCGCTGTTTATTTACCGATAATTAATCAATTAATTTATTACCATCTCCTCCGCAAGAACCGTCTCGAGGGACCCGTCCGTCCTAGATCGGTGGCGCTTCCATCCTCCTCTCCCGCGATTTTCCCCCCTTGCTTTCCCTGGTTGATTCCTCGAGGGGATTCTTGCCTTCTCCTCCTGCGGTTCTTGAGGTAAGCACCAGATATGATGCTTTTCATGTTCTTTTGTCGGTTGGGGGAAGGGATTTCGTCCCGGGATCTCGTCGCGTTGATTTCTCGGAGAAATCGATGTGGGATTAGAGGGTATGTGTGCGTAGGATTTTGGTTCTTTCAAAGCTGGAGCTTTTCTTGATGATTCCGGGCTCCCTGTGCTTGTGGGCGTTAATCTTGGGCAATCTAGTCTCTTTTGGACGCAGACGGTTGTTATCTGGTTGCTAGCCATTTGATAGAACAGGGATAGGAATAGGATGTGTTGGATGATAGGATTCGGATGGAACAGTGGTAGGATAGGGGTTGTTTGATTGTCTACTGCTTTGCGCTGATTGTTGGTCGGAATCTTGCAGGCATGCAGAGCCAGATCGTGTGCCATGGGTGCAGAAGCTTTCTACTCTACTCTAGAGGGGCCCCGAGCGTGTGCTGCACGGTATGCCACGCGGTCACCAGCGCCCCGCCTCCAGGTAACGATGACATCTAAGCTTTGGTTTCTCAGTTGTGTAATTGGACACCAAAGGCGCAACCATTGACTCATAAATCCGAGGTACAAAAATTAAATCTTTGTACCGTGTGGTGTTGAGCCTGGTTGACAATGAGCGCTGCTAGAAATCTGATGCTGATGAAGGACTGGGATATGGAAATGAATGACACACCAGGGTTAAATAATCCTAAACTAGGTTACAGGAAGCCTCGCATAGCAATTGTATTAGCCTAAGAATCAAGTACTAGTTTCCTAGAACGTGATGTTCCATTTCTAGGTTTAATGTGCCTAGTTCTACTACCTTAACATATAACATCATCCATTGTGATTCTTATTGTTTAGTGGATGAATGTTGTAAAGTGTTAAGAAATGCCAAATTCTAGAGCCGTATCTGAAAGGCATGGAGGTCGGAAGATTGGAGGTGTTTAAGATAATTCGTAACAATACATTGTATGTAGCAATTCTCAGCTCTCTATGATGTGTTGGGAGTGTGTTATAGAGGCAATGCTATCAGGTATGGGTTAGGATGCTGATATGACATTTTGGATGACTGTGACAGAGGCATGAGCTCTGTCCTTGCATATATGTCCCATCTACCTACTTCTGTGTGATCACTTGCATCTTCTTACACATGGTCCCATTACAATTTATCTCCTGCTCAACCCGTATTGGCGCATCTTAACAAATTGAGTAGCTGATAGAGCCCTTTTGTGCTTTCATTGTTTAAATGGTCTTGTTTTTATTCTAAATCTCTTTTTTCGGTTAAAATGTCTTGTGTTTCATATTTTTTTTAAAGAGCACGCCCTTCCTTTTGAATAAGATCTGCTTTGCATGCTACTGTCGTGTATTTTTTGTGCTTAATCTTTTGCTGGTTGTCTGCTGCTAACTCATAGCCAGTTTGCTAATGTAGCACATTTCACCTTTTTTCGCACTTTCCATGCTCCCATGATGAACTCTATCCCTCTCATTCGTTTGTCATGCCACATGCGTTACGATGAGGTAAATAAAACCAACTTGTGCTTTTGAGAAAGAGTGAAGATTTGTCGGTTGTAACTGCTGTAAAGCACAATTTATGCACACCAATGTGCAACGCTTTGAATGTTGGTGATACAAATGTCACTGTAGAAAGTTTGAGGATGGAGTTGCAAATGCCACAGTAGAAAGTTCCAGGGGAAGCAACATACTTTCTATATTAGATACACTGTCCCGTAAAAAAATAGATATACCATATCCTATCTGCCTCTCTGCTGTGGAGTGTACATTCTCCTTTGCCATGTCTGACACCTCTTCATTGCTCTGGGCAGCTTTATCCTTCGTTGTGCTGTTCTATCTTTTATCACCATGCAGCAAGTGCTTTAGTTGTTCTTTGCACTGTTCATTATTGCAATAGATAAAAAAGGACAGCTCACGCAATTAGAATTAGATGTAGGGTGATCTTTTACCCATTCCTGGCCTTGTATCTGCATACTATTATGAGCTCTGTAGTTGGTTCATAGTGCTTCGTACATCAAGTTGACATGCTTATGAAAGAATAAGTAAATTTGTTGTGCAGGAATGGAGTTTTCTCAGCTTATATGCGGTGGCTGTCGAACTTTATTGATGTATACTCGCAATGCGACGACTGTTAGATGCACATGTTGTGATACAGTCAATCTTGTCAGGCCAGGTACTGATGTATGTGTATAATTATTTTGTAGATCCTTAAGCTTTTAAATTTAATTCATGGGCATGTTACAATGCATGAGTGGAATGTCTGTTCTATAAGTCAGTAAGGGTTACTCAGGCACAAAAGGCCTATAATTGTCTAGGAGAATTAAAGTTGATGCTATGATGCGTTAGAAAAGTGTTATCACTCCCCTTGGTGTGGTTAGATTAGCAGAAGCTGCGTATGTTTTGAAGTTAACATAGGCTGGTTTTGTAGTAAGTTCAACCACAGCAGCTTCACATTGTCTCTGGGCAGCAGATAGTATGTGCAGGCCAGTGCTTTCTTCCTTTAAAAAGGATTTTAGAGGAGGGTTGGTTGATTGTTTTGTTTTTATCTCGTCGCAAACTATACATTATTGACTTCTTGATTAGTGAGTTGAGGCCAAGTTTAAAAGTCAATACTCAAAGTCAAAATTAGTCTCTTTTTTTTCCTATCTCTTCTCCACCTCATGAATTCTGTTTGTTCATGATGCAGTGAGTAGTATAGCTCATGTGAACTGCGGCCAGTGCCAGACAGTGTTAATGTATCCATATGGAGCACCTACTGTCAAATGTGCTATCTGCAATTTTATTACGAATATCGGAGTATGTCAATCTCTTCTTTGTGTCTCTGTGCTGCAAATGCTCGAAGTGCTCAGTGACACTTACTGATTTTAAACTATTTATTTGCTTAATCCCAGATGAATGCTGTGAGGCCTTTGCCACCTACAATGTCTGCACCAAATGGAACTTCATATAGTGTCCCATCAACTTCTGCTGTATGCCCATATCATGAGTTCTTTGAGCATTCATAGTAATGTCCAAGGTGATTTCTCTCTTCTAATTTCTTTTCCCCTTGTCTTTGGCAGCCAACGGCTCAATCACAGACTGTAACTGTTGTCGTCGAAAATCCAATGACAGTAGACGAAAAGGGAAAATTGGTAAGCCTCTGCGTTTTGCTATCGTCTTTCAATTTTCCTGCATGTGTATTTGAATTGCTCAGTGAAGTTTAAGTTATTGGCTCGCTTACATCACCTATCCACATTTACACAGGTGAGCAATGTTGTAGTTGGGGTTACAACTGGTGGGAAAAAGTAACATATCAGCTCACCAATGCAGCCTTGCTTTTATGTTTTATACCTGGTGTTGGAAATACTTTGTATTATATTGCTGTTTGGTGATCAATTGCTCAAAGGAACCTTCAAGAGCATAAAGGCACGTGCGGTGTGCGCCTTTATGATCACGACAAAACAAAGTGCAGGTGTGGATACTGAGAAACTGTAGTTTGTTTTACCCTTGATTCTTTTGTATGTAACACTTTACTGTGTGATCAAATCCTGTCCTTGACTCTCGCTGCCTTCTCAATGAATAACAACAGACAACTTTGCACATGGCTCCTGTTCTATATATCTAGATGTGAGCTTGTTGTGGCTACAGATCAAACAGAGAGAGAATATGATAGTGGAGAGTTAGGTGAGCAATGGCTTAGGATTCTTCCCATAGCTGGTATCGTGTATATATATATATATATAGGACGAGTGTTTTATGCACCATGGTGCCTAGGCACCAATATCAATACCCGTTGATTTGCTTCGAGATTCGCAACGTTTGATGTGGGTATCTTCATATACCCATAAAAAAGTATATTTGAGATATCAAACTCCGAAAAAATTTAAATTCAACTTCAGTTTAATTAGTTTGAACTATTTTTATGGTATATATTCACTGTAGTTGCATTGAACTCAAAAGTAGTTCAAACTAGTTTGAACTGAGTTCAAAACTAATTTACCATAAATATATCAAGGGTATAAAACATTTTCATACCCAAACTCAAAAAAATTATCAATCATACACGTGTATCGGATGTTGGTGCCTAGGCACCATGGTGCATTACGTAATTTTCCTATATATATATATATATATATATATATATATATATCCACATGAGGAGTATCTTTACAGTAGTATCCTTACACCTGAATATCTCACTTAGGGTATCTGTAGTGTATATAACCCAAGGGGTCTTAAGGTGGGTCCTATCTAAATCTTAAGATCGATTCCATAGTGTATATAACCCAAGGGGTCTAAAGACGGTCCCACTTGGCAGATAAAGAAAATTGTATTTTAATGCTTGTGGCCAGGTCTTTAGCTTGAGTATCAACCTTAAGCCTTTTTTGTTTATAGACTGCTTAAAGTCACCCCTGTAATGTATAAGGTTGACCTTAAGATGGCTTAAAACCCTCTATTTTCATACACTACAGATGCCCTTAGGGGCACTTATGTTATTATATGTCTCATTTTGGGCCTTACAACCTTCTAACATGTCTGCTGGGTTTAGGTGGGGACCATCCCTACAACAGAGTTGATTTGGTAGATGGTAATGGCTTTATAATTCATACTGAGCATGTGGAGATGCATTTCATCCTTGATGTTTAATTCTTTAAAGTCTATACGTACATCTCCAATGTACAATTGTACGTGTAGTAGTTGTGGTTATTTATACAACGAACACGGACTGGGACTTTACAGTTAAGTGCAATTAATGAGAAAATTATGTTATGGCCTGTAAAGTGCTAATGATTAAAAGAAAAGTCGTGATGCTGGAATATAATTTCTGATGTTTCTTTTGCCCTTTTTCTTCATACAAGAACAGGACTTGAATACAGGCATAATCACAGACGAACTGAAAAATTATGTAAAATATAAAAACATTTTGCCATTTTTCTTCATACAAGAACAGAAGAACTTGAATACAGGCATAATCAGAGACCAACTGAAAAATTATGTAAGATATAAAAAATGAAATGGCACAAGCCTGAATAATCAATCTCGCTGCCGTATTCTTGAGCAAAAAATTTGGGAGAGGAACTGAAAAATCATGTAAGAGCTAAAAAGGATGGACACAAACTTGAAAAATTATGTAAAATATAAAAAACTTTTGCCATTTTTCTTCATACAAGAACAGAAGAAGTTGAATACAGGCATAATCAGAGACCAACTGAAAATCAGGTAAGATATAAAAAAGGAAATGGCGCAAACCTGAATAATCGATCTCCCTGCCGTATTCTTGAGCAAAAAAATTGGGAGAGGAACTGAAAAATTATGTAAGAGCTAAAAAGCATGGACACAAACCTGAAGAATCAATCTCCTTGCTCTGCATTTTTTGAATCTTAAGAGAAAAAAGAAATTGGGGTGAGAGAGGCTCGAACTCTCGACCTCAGGATAACTCGAATATTTAGCTATGAGACCTACGCGCTAGCCAACTGCGCCACCACCCCATTGATGCCCTTAGTCGGAATGTAGGACTATCTAAACCAAAGTTAATCTTGGTCTGCAAGTAAAGATTAAAAACACAATTGTCCTTGTTAGCCGTACCTAACTAGGAATTTCATACCTTTCCCAGTGAAGTGTGCCACATTTTGCTCACTTTACATTCCTTCTCTCGTACTTTTGCTCTCCGTCATCTTAGCGGAGATGTAAACTTGCAAAATTCCTGAAATATTTTTCTTCTTTGACACTAAACTTTCTGCTCGTACCACAGGTCCCAAACAACTCTAAAATACTGACTTTCTTGACTAATCAATTGGTTATACACATGAAGTAAAAGTAAGTAGCCCAAAATTAACAGTTTTCCAGTCAAGAATTGCATAAGTGACCCAAACTTGCAAGATCTGATTACCAAAAAATCGGATCACGACCACCATCACCAGCATATAAGCTCCTCAAAGGCTCAATTCCAATTAGAGATGGCAATGGGTACCCGATACCCGAATACCCGACGGGTTTTACCCGATAAAGAGACGGGTATGGAAAATTTTATGTACCCATGGGTATGTTATTGGGCGAAATCCTCTACCCGCCGGGTAGGCGGGTGCGGGTGTGGGTATATACTACCCATACCCGCCTACCCGCGGGTAATGAATACCCGCATTAGACAACTAGACATCCCACTCAAATGTTAATTTTATTATCTACTTGTTGTTGATTGTTTATTTGTTTGTCATATGTTGATATGGTCATGTCAAGTATGTTTATGTGATGTACTAATTTTGATCATTAGACGCTTTTGTGCTTGGCATGTATGATTAATGAATGTCTAAATTGATGATATTCTTACGTGCTGAACCGGGTATGCTTGCGGGTACGGGTTACCCGTCGGGTAGTAATACCCGCGCGGGTACGGGTATGGGTAAATTTTCCTACCCGCGTGCGGATACGGGTAACCCAACGGGTAAATTTACACCTAGCGGGTACGAGTATGGAATGGCAATACCCGATGGGTATTTACCCGTTGCCATCTCTAATTCCAATCATCTAACTCAGTTGTCGTTTGCACTTCTGGATCGCTCAATGGATCATGAACATGGCAAGAAGCCCTCAGCACAGGCTGCAACCTGCACAATTCTGCAGCTCAAGGACAAGCTCATCAGTCTTCAGTCACTTGTGCTACGAGCTTCTGCGCTTTTGGCCACAACTCTGGCAGCTGTGGTCATGGGGCTGAACAAGCAATCCTACACTGCGGTGGTTGCAATTGTGGGCACCAGTCCAATCACACAGACTTTCACTGTGTAGGATCGTATAGCACAATCAGAGGGGGGTGAATGATTGTCTCCGCTTTTGCCACCTGAAATCAAAATACAATGCAGAGAAACAAAACACAAACAATCTGGATTACCGAGTAGAGACAACGACCACAGCTGCTTGCTCTTATGTGCTCGAAGCACCTCTGTCGCCCGATTGCTTGTCTCGACCACTTGTTACGACTACTCGTCTCGAACGCTCGCTCCGACCGCTCGCTTACGATCGCTCACTTCCGATCGCTCAGATCGATCACCCACTTGTTCCGATCACTCGGCACAACAAAGACACACGGAGTCATAACCTCCTTCCGCATGAATTCTCCAGCCGTTAAACCACCGACTGAACAAGTACAAGCCGAAGACAACTCAGAGCACGTAAAATAGAGGAAAAAGAATGATGCTCTAGAAGTCGCCGAAGAACTTTTTCCGGAAAGAATCTGATCTATTATTTCTCATCAAGTTCTTGGCTACAAAATGCCCTCACAGCACCCCTAAAAATCTTCTCCATAAAAGCCCTAAGACTTCGTGCACTAACCTACAACATCCCCTGCTTTTATAGGCCAGCTCACAAAGTGTGTTCAACTTGAACACCTCAAATCGTGTCCCTATCCACCTGAACACGCAATCCTATCTCTTCCTCAAATCAAGGAATCCGAAACTCTTCCTAACACGGGTTTTAACTATCTCGTACAAGTCATGGACTTCATTCACAACTTCCCACGACGAAGCCTCCAGGATATCCCCTCCAATATCTCCATCGTGCACCATCACCACGTGCTCTCGCGTGAGCCCGATCACCTTGCATGACATCCTGACCTCCTGGACCTCAGATTACCCCCTCCTAGTCCTGGTCCTCCTTGTCACCGACCGTAACCGTCTCTACGCCTTCACGCAGCATCCACCTTTGACCTCCACGTGCTTCAGCATGAGCTCAACCAGCTCGCGTGACATCCCAACCGCCTGGACCTTAGATTACCCCTCCTAGTCCCGGTCTTCCTCGTCACTGACCCTAGCCGCCTCCATGTCCACCTGCACATGCAAAAGACCAAAGAAAATCTCTCCCAGTACAGGTTCTCCCCAACTTGGCCATAATCAACACACATTAGCAAAACACACCCTTGTCTATCCCCAGACAAGAACTAAACCATTCACAACCATCCTCCAGATCGTTTACAACTATCGCTAACTGGAACAACCCTCAGACCACTCAACACGACCGCTAACTTAGAGTACTCGTAACCCACAAGTACTCAGAAACCACACACACCGCTACTGACCGACTATTGAGTACCGACTACCGAGAATCGATTAGAAACCACAACCGCAACACGTACTCAAAGCCTACGAGTACAGACAATATTCTGACACCCGACCGCTTACCACGATCGTGAAACCACTTTTATCGAGTACCGAATCCTCCGACTACAAATACCTTAATCCTTGAGTACCCACCTGGTACTGTAGCAACGATCATTCATCATCGACCACCACACACCGACCAGTTATCCACTAGCCCAACACGAGTACTCGACGTAATCAAAGATCCCAAGAGTGAAGCATTCGTATCGACCATAAAGTTTACGAGTACCGACCATGAAGCCTACGACAACCGATCACTCAGCCTCCGACTACTGAAGATAGAACAGCGGACTATAAAACCTATGAGTATCGACAAGACTACCAAATCTACGACCATGAAAGCAATTTGTAAAACCCACAACCAATGACCGCATAGCCCTTGACTATCGACCAGTAAAACCTTCGACTATCGAGCACGACTAGTAAAGTATGACTATCGAGTACTGTAGCTACAACCATGAAAAAGTACTGAAGCTACGACCATGGAAAAAGTACTGTAACTAAGATTACCTGTCGTGAAGCCAGATGTGATCGAAGGCTGTCGTGGTCGTAAACTAGACATGGTCGAAATCTTCCGTGGTCGAAAGCTGCCGTGTTCGTAAACCAGACGTGGTCGAAAGCTATCGTGGTCGTAAGGCAGACATGGTCGAAAGCTGCCGTGGTCGTAAGCCAGACGTGGTTGAAGCTGTCGTGGTCGAAAGCTGGACGTGGTCGAAAATTGCTGTGGTCGAAGTTAGTCATAGTCGTAGTCGTGTTCATGTCGTGGTCGAAGTCTGTCATAGTCGTAGTCGTGTTCATGCCGTGGTCGAAGTCTGCCGTAGTCGAAAGTGTCGTGGTCGTCAATGGCGGACCTAGAACGAAAATTTAGGGGAGGCTAGTGGAAGAAAGCTAGCACCTGCCATCAATAACTTTATGTGTAAACGGATTAATTAGTTATACTAATTTTCTTGTGAAGAGCTACATGGCATATTCCTCATCCCATTCTCTTAGCTTTTAAGCAACCAACAAGCTAGATGAATCTGCCCTTTTGCTGCAAGTTGGGAGCAAGGTCCATCTGGAGGAGAAGAAATTCTTGCCCATGCCGGCTACCCTGCAGTGAGGAAATGATTAGAAGTTTCCTTGATTACACCAGATCTATTCTGGATTCTGGAGCTAGCAAAGCATAGCATAATTAATCTGAAAACCATATAGCACGCATATATAGAAACTTAGTTTGGGGGAATTTAAGGACCTGGCCAGACGAGTTCTTTTCCCACAAGATGTCGGTGCTTGCTCTAAGCAACATACTAAGCCGTTTGTGAAGCAACAGATGTGTGCCTTTAAGTTTGATCTACTCGCTTGACCTTTGGTACTTTGTCCACTTTTGACTAGAGGCAGCTAGCTTAGATATATGCAAGATATTTATGCAGACCTGCTAGTTAGGCGTGCGATCGAGTGATCCAAAGAAGAAAATTTATTATCAAGGATGGCTGACCACTTGGGATAATCATGCTCAGTAAGTCTGTACAAAGTAAAGACAGTTATTGGTCAATAAAGGTCCAGTCCCACTTCCACTAGCTTGAGCCAAATACGTACTCGGCGATGAACTGTTGTGGCCAGTCGAGGGGAGAGGGGGGGGGGGTGTGGTGGCGGCGGCCAGCAGTAGGGAGGGCGCCAGCCCCACCTGACCCCTGGTGGGTCCGCCCCTAGTGGTCGTAACTAGCCGTAGTTAAAAGCTGCCGTGGTCGTAATCGTGTTCGAAGTGTTGTGGTCGGAGCATGCCGTGGTTATAGTCTAAAGTCTGTGGTCTGAAATCTCTCGTAACAGAGCAAAACCACTCAAAGACAAAGTCTTTCACTACAAACCACCAAGTGTTTCACAAACGCAATATCCAAGGCAAACTAAATGTCAATTATTCATTATCTCTTTATTTACCAAATGGTTTATCAATTATTCATCATCTCTTAATTTACGACCATCCATATGGTCTAACACACTCACCAGTTCAAGCCTTTGTGTAAGCCTTCATGCTTGTCATTTTCTGCTGAAGTATTGATGTTTCGGCATGAAACTAAATGGTTCAGGTGATTGGTTGCTTTTGCAGGTACTTTGTCATAGCCAATGCCATTGCCAGTCTGTATAACTTGGTAGTGCTGGTGATGAGAAGTCTTCTGCAGCGAAAGATGCAGAGTTTGGTTGTGCATTTGCTTGACATGGTAATGTCTGTTTTTGACTAATTTCCTATCTCAAGTGTTCATGCTTTCATTCTCCAGAAGATTTAAGTTTTCACAGAGAAGCAACATATGAAGTGTCTTTCCCACCATAAACTTTTCCGCCCAGAACATTTTTCTCTTAGAACAATGCATTTCATTGATTAATTGTCACTATTAACTTCGAGCTAGTTCTGAGAATAGGATACATCAGTAATCAAACTAGCCTAAGAGAAAAGCAATCTAGTCCAAGTGTATTATTGTTAGCTCATGTAAAATTTGAACCATCACACTACATGGTCCAGCCAAATCTGATCAGAGAACTGACTTTGGAGCCTTCTAATGGTGCTACTATTCAAAGACAAAGCTCAACCTGATCAAGAATCTATTGCAACTATCGAGAACTAGTTGCTTGAGTGAAGCGTCTGGTTCTATACTTATACAGGCATGTACTGTACCATATCTGACAAATCCCAAACCAATCTCAATTGGTATGGACATACGAATTTTTTCCTCTGTTGTCACTATCTTAGGTGATCATGGCTCTATTGGCCACCGAATGCTGCCACAGCGGTCTCGATGGCTGAGCTAGGCAAGAACGGTAACTTGCACACACACTGGATGATATGTGACAAATTTGGTTCTTTCTGAAACCGTGGAGGCCTAGCGCTCGTGTCATCATTCATCGGTGTTGCCCTCATGCTGACCCTGAACTTACTGTCAGCTGCAGCCAACTCTCTCCGTGCCAATGTGGCAGGCCAATGAGTAGTCCTCATCTTAGACAGCTCATGCACAACAATGCACTGTTTGTATTGTTGGATTTCACTCAGGTTGAGGCAATAGAACTGTGAGTCTACTATCTGATGCATGCGAGAGCTGGATCACAGCCTGCAGTGTGCTAAATTTGGTGTGGAACTGTTCCACCTTGCTTGGCCTGAAATGAGCAGGCCCAGAGTACAAGCACATAATTTCAATTGGTCATGGAGCTTTAATTAGATCAGTTCTTATATAGATCAAGTTGTTGCACTATTAAATTCTACTACTTTGTTGTTGTAACTAGTACTACTAACCATCCCCATTTGGCTGCATTTGCTTAGTTGGATGCTACTTTGCTTTGTTTAAGACGCATGTCAGGTGAGCCCCGGGCTTTCCAAACAGTTAGTACCTGTTGTACTGCATGGGGCTTTGTTTTATTATCTGAACAGTGAAGTTGTTTGGAGTTGCTTGGGATGATCCATCCAGCACCAGGCCTTACTTTTGCACTTAATTAAGAAAAAAATTAAAGTAGGTCAGTTGATGTAGATTTATCATAGAAGGAACACATGCATGCATGGAGGGGTTCCTATGCAGGAGTTTGGCCGTGTGTTCATATCATGAATCTCCAGAAAGAATTTAATTAACATGCAACTAGCTAGGAATTATTAAGTGATGTCCATTGGTTCAACACATCAACCTAACAATCTATGAAAATCACAGCCTATATATATGTTCCCATGTTGACCTGAAGAAACTAAAAACCCAATAGGGCATGCATGATGCATGTAAGAAAATCTAGAACACAATCATACAGTTGGGATAACAAATTGTGTGTAAAGTGTAAGCAAAAAACCAGAGAGGACTGCAATATGTCAGTATCTAGCAGCCGACACCTTGATGCTAGTACACCTTGCTGTTTCTTTACTGCTCTTTACTCTTCCACATTATATTTTTCTCGAATACGCAGGAAAGCTGCGTATCTTTTTAAATTAAGAAGAAAAAAAGGGGACGAGAAACCCCAAAACAACAAGGACAACAACTAAACACCCCGACACACACAGCCACAACAAGCCACCACAAACTAACAAACATCCTTAGACACAACAAACCAACACGCACTTACAACAAGGGACGAACGACCAAGGAGCTAAGCAAAAAGAATAAAAAATTCAACTCTTCCACATTATTACAAGGTGACCGAGAGAGGTGTACAAGATTTGTAGCTCTACGCAAACGAGTACTAGTATTGATGGCATTAGGTACAGCAAAAGCGATCCAGGCCTCTTTCTGAAAGGTGCAATGAAGTAGAAAGGTGGTCACTCATGCAGTTGGCCAGCATATCAGACATAGTGCAGTGAAAAACCAGGGCCTTTCAACTTACTGTTCATCAATTTGTATGTTTGTCACGGCAATAATATAGCAGAAAAGAGTGATTTGGATGTGACTGTCATATTCATATATACTTTTCTGAATGAATATCATGATTGAACCGGTGCTGCATCTATCAAGTTGTGCAATTCTGAATTATTGTACAAGCTCCATTGCCGTTGCTATGCATGTAGACTAATTTGTGGAATCAGTTGAACTCAAGTATGCCAAAGCAGTCAGTGGTTGTGTGTTCTCAAAAGAGAGATATGAGGAAGATGTGATCTGCGATTTGACTTCTTTGTTCTTGTAACTGTGCGTAGCATGTTGGTGAGGCTATTTGAGGATGCTTTTAGTAATTTTAGTTGCCTCTGCTCCATCCATACAATTAACATGGCTTTTCAGGTTATTATATCTCCCATCCCCTGCTTAACTATGTTCACTTTGAAGCGTCCTCATTTAGATTAAATGACAGGATGCAACATTCAACATATATATGTGCGACGATGAAGGAGAGAGCAAGGTCGATAGACAAATAAAATCATCAATCTGAAATGTTGCTCTTGATCACTCAAAACCTCCACACTTTACCAATCATCACAGTCTTTACTACTCCTAAATTTCTTGCGCCTTGTAGAAATCGACGGAGAAAAATTGTTGCATGCTCTTACTAATACAGTAATACTCACACATAAATATTGTACCACACAGAGTTAAGTATACATTTCATATAAAATCATCATTACACACTGCAGATTAACCACTAGCTAGTTAGCTAGCTGCTTATGTTGTCTGAATAAACTTCCCTAGAAATGATTCATCCAAGTAGAGCTCACAGCAGCAGCCATCTCAGGAGGCAGGCTTGGTACCACCTCACCCCCCATGGAGCTCAGTTGGCTCAGCACTGCCTTGAGCAGCTTCTTGTCACAGTTCAGACCAGGGTCCAAGTAGCTGCCAAAGGCAGGCAGGCCATGGTCCAGGTAGTTCGAGCCATTGCTACCTGTGACCATGGGGAGGTAGCATGGTTGTACAACAGTAGCACTGTTGTTGTTACTGGCAATATTATTATTGAAGCTGGAGAAGCAGGGCACTTGCTCAAGTGCGGCGGCGGCGGCGGAGGTGGCGGCGGCGTTCATGGTGGCCTGGAGTTGTGCTAGGGTGGTGTCCATGAGAGGTGGCAATGGTGGTGAGGAGGTGGCTGTGGATGTGTCCTGGGCAATGGTGATGAGGTTTCTTGGCTTGGAGGTGGCACCTCCTCCTCCTGATTTCTTCTTGCAGATGACTCTGCACAGGACCCAATCTTCCTGTTGAAAACACATAGGATCAAGAAAAGCATTGATTAGCTCACTGTTAACTGTACTGGCATAGTGGCATTGATTAGCTCATAGCTCTGGATGCAATCTCATTAATTATTATAACTGTATGTTCTTTTACAGATAACTGTACTGGCTCTTGGCTCCATCACTTGGCCTAGTGATGAAGACCTTCTTTTACAACCCTGATTCAGGCCTTCATGTACAATCATGCATTTTTTGGATCAATTTTACCGTTTTATTTTTTGGTTATTTTGTTGATTCGTTTGGTCAGATTAAGATGGCCAATAGATGATGAAATATGTGCCTATCAATTATAAAAACTTGTTTGCAAAATCACGAGCTATATTTGCAAAATATTAAGAAGACTTGAGGACTTTTTCTTTCTTGTTACAAAATGATAGATATTGGATAAACTAAAACTATGTAAGAAAATAAATTTGGTAGTTTGTGCATGTCATCGTCCCTCCATAAACAATATGTATGTTAAGATCAACTAATTAACAATCTAAAAAAAGATAAACTAATTACCCTTCTTCTTGTAAGAAAAGGGCGGCTAAAGTTAGTTAGTCCTTATAAATGCCTACTACATTTATTAAATAAGTTGATTCATGACACGATACATGTGAACAGATGAGTGGATTTGTGTGAACTGGTGAGCGTATATTGTGACGCAAAAGGCCGAGTGCCCAAGAAAAATAAATGGCAAGTAGCAACTAGTAAATGAATGGAAAATGACAAGTCAAGAAGTTCATTTCATATGTACATCATGTCTCTTATACTACGATTTATTTGTGCTCACAGCTTTGCACATAAGCTATGCAAGTGACACTTACTGGGGAAAAAATCACAAGCTAATCAGTTGGCTTCTACAACAAATCTCATTGAACATCTAGCTTGTAAGGTACATCAATGGATTATTTCATGTATGTATGGGAGCTAGCTAGGATCGATGGGTCAGTGGTAGCTACCTTGGAGGTGAGGTTGGAGGCTCGCTCGTGTGCCAGCAGCCTGTACTCATGCATCACCCACTCCGTCTTCCTCCCCTTGGGGGCCCTCCCCTGGTAGAACACCAGCGTCTTCCTCATCCCACCCACCGGTGCCCCCCGCCGCGCCACCGCCCGGTCCTTGCCGGTCGCCTTCCAGTACCCTGACACCGTCGCGCGGTTCGTGCGCTGCCCAGTCGCGTATTTCCGGTCCCTTAGGCTGAAGAAGTACCACTCCTGCTTGCCCCCTACTGAGGCCACCGCTGAGCATCGAAAGAAAACAACAACAATATGCATGCCATCAACTGATTAGAATGTACAAAAAAAGTCTAAGTTATCATACAGGTCTTGAAAGCAAGATAACACACCTAGCTAGCTAGGTAGAGAGGATTCCCTTTCATGTGTGTGCTCATCTTTTGACAGCAACGCCGACACGTTTCGATAAGTTGCGCGGTTAGGGTTTATATCTCTCCTTTAACTCCCTCCCTTTCATTTTTGGTCTTACCTAGCCAGCTATTGTTGAGCATTATTGGTGCTTGATGCACCTCCCTGTGGTCGCAATCACCCATTTAATATTGGCTTTGTTCTTTTAAGCTATGATTGATGGTTTTTTTTATCTGCACATTTTAAGATGGTCGTGGACGATGAAGACGCCAACATAGACATCACACACAATTCTAAGCTCTAAGAAGCTGTTTGAGAAATCCACTTAAAGAAGACCTATTTATTTCGAATTTTAGAGAAATCAAAACCAAAAATCACCCAAAAATCAAGAGAACGTACAGGCCAAATACGTGTGCGGTCCATACTGATCGTGTGCTGAGATCCCATGCGTAAGATGAGATTTGCAGCTTGTTGTTTTCGAATATCTCCTGCATGCTCGTCGCCATCGCGTGTGTGCATGTCACATGGGAGGATTAGATAGGGAAAGGAAGCTCAGGATGTCGTCATAATATATTAGCCACTAATTAATAGTGCTACTAATTGAATGTTAATTACACTGCTGTAAATCAAAAGGTGTCCTTAAATGAGAGGAAACAAAGGTGCAGTTTAGTGTATGCTGTGTGCACAACACATTGGGGGGCTTTGAGCTGTTCTTGACACTGAAGCAATACGGGAGTTCCCAACTAGACATGAAAAATCAAAAGATAGGGGAAAAGCGAACAAAATAAATTAAGAGGGAAAGCAAGTCGGGGGGAAAGCGCACGATTAGCTACGATGACAAGAAAAGATCATGATTGTTTCATGTGGAACGTATTCTCTCTCTCTCTCTCTCTAATTTACATCGACAAAGGATAATTAAACAGTTAACAAAAAAAAGTGCGAATACATAAATGATCATGTGCATGGATATATAGAGACGATGCTCACCGGGGAGATCCCATGGCTCAACCTTGTTGAGATCGACGTCGATCATGGGCGGGCAGCGGTCGGAGAGGCCGACCTTGCCGCTGACCTTGGGCACGAGGTAGTCGCAGATGAGCTCGTCGTCCCTCGGGTGGAACCGGAACCCCGGAGGCAGCTCCGCCTCCACCGTGCTCAAGAAGCTCATGGACATCTCTCTCTCTCTCTCTCTCTCTCTCTCTCTCTCTCTCTCTCTCTCTCGCTCGCTCGTTGCTGTGATGAGAGGAGAAGAATATGAGGAGAGAGAGAACGGGAGGGCAGAGAGAAACCAAGAATCCAACCAAGGGCTAGTATGTGTTCTTGTGACATGTGTTACAACTTGTGAGGAGGGGTTTATAAGGTGGTTTAGGTAGTGGGTTTACCTCAAGCTTTTTTTCCTCTTCTCCTTTTCTCTCTCTTTCTTTTATTTCCATTTTGCATTTTCTTTCCACAAATAAAGAGGAGAACTTCCACGTCAGCACAAGAGAACAGAAGAAACTTGTAGAGGCAACAGGCACAAGCTCCACATGTGTATGCCAGGAAAAAGAAAAGAAAAAAAAGAGAGAGAAAATGGAATTGAAAAGCTGGATTGCTATCTACCATCATGGACAACCAAGTGCTCCACTTGTCAGCTAAGGTGTAGCTGGCCTAGCTACTCCTTTTAGTCAAATGTGAAATACTTTTTTTTTAAAGGAAAACAAAAAATTCTAGGTCAATCTTGCGGCTATAAAGAGTAGTCTAGGCTTAGCTAGTTTGTTATTCTTAGGGGAAGTACAAAATACAAAATAAACACTTACAATTTTGCATTTTTGGACTCTTAGTGATATGCAAAAATACAACTTGTATAACAAGTACCATGTATAACACTGTAAATAATTAATTCTGCACTTTCGATCTAAAATGATATAATATATTGAAGATGTATCTAGGTGCAAACTTATGCTTAGATGCAGTCATGCAAACTACCTAATCTGAGAACTTATGTTGGTTTTTTTAATAGAAACAATAATAGATAGTCTCTTTTTGCGAGGGTAATAAAAACTCTAGTCAGTGCGTTTGTTAGAGAGGAAAGCTCTTTTAACTATTATATTGTATAATAGTAATAGAGTATTGTACTACAACTCCTCTGCCCAATTACGCAGAACAGTAGTACTGTCATCAGCTAATTCTCAGGATGACTTAAGCATAGCAGCTAGCAAGACCATCAATCTTCTTTGCCTTTAACTCCTGCTCTCCACTTCGTGCTAAAGCTGCCTAGGAGTTTGGTCCACATCTTCGGCTCGCTACATAAATTAATTAAGTCCAGTGTTGACAATTGACTGGGGAAGAACATAGGCTAAGCAGCTTAGATTAGTTGAGAGACAACGCGATCGATCGTATCCGTGTGGGTAGCTAAGGACGTTGAAAGTGCATAGGTATGGAATAGCCAAGAAGAACCTTAGCGCCTCGAGATTCTCATACTTGTTCTTAGCTACTAGACCTTGCTAAATGGCTCAGGCCAGCTGATGCATGGTACTGATCGCCAATCCAGACACGACACAAACAGTACATGGATTGTGCAGGTTCGGTCTGATCGAGCGTGCCATATTTGGACCGACACCTCACTACAGTGGGCCAACCTGGCACGGCACGAATAATAACTTTCTGTGTAAAATTACTTGCAGTTGGCCATGTCATGTCATACGACTCATTTGACCGGATCTGTTAGCTAGTAGTATCAATCACTCCAAAGTGATCACAAGATGAGAGAATCAGAGATGAGATGCATATCCAGTCCACATTAGTTTCTTTGGAAGGCAGGAAGGCCCTGGGCCTGGATCTCTGCTTTCATTAAGAAAAGTTTAGCGTGGTAGACCTAAATTTTACATAAAGAACCGCAAGAAAAGCAAATTACAGCCCAACCCTTGAGTACCCTCTGGCGATAGTTGGAGAGGCAGCACTGGCTTCTACTGTAACACCCCATTCTTAATAATAGACCCGTCGTATTTCTCACAATAGCCAATGAGTTCAGTTACAGATAGAAAGAATATTATATCTGCTCATGAATGTTTAAAAATGATTAGCTTAATTAAAATATGAACCAATGGCCAAATTACAACAGTTTTATAGGTGTCCAAATCCAAAACTTAACTTACATTAAGAAGATTCGAAGAAATCCTATAGAAATGCTTGAGTACGGTCGTAACCCTAACACATTAGTTGATGCATTCTGCCTTTTTCTGGTGTCTGATTTAATGAAAATAAGTAAGATTGAGCACACTAGATACTCAACAAGCTATATAACTAATATGAAATGATTTCAAACGGATAGTGCCACAGGTTATAATGTGATAAGAATAAATATAAGTTTGATGGTAAATAAGTTGGCATTTAAAACTGTAAAACAATATTTAATAAACAAAGGGTTTGTCATCCACAATTTTCATATTAAAATTATTCAAATTCTACTTATGCCTTGCTATGAAAGCACCCATGAAACACAACTCCATTAATCAGGAGCACAACGTATTCAAATACCATTTATTATACCATGCAAAGTTGCCCAATTTTACTTACAAGATATCTCAAATTCATAGCATCAAGCTATAGACATGCAACATGATAGCGTACGGTTGAGTTGATATAACAAGATTGTTTACCGCTCTACTCTTTCTAGCTTCTACCCGGTAGGCTTATGGCCAAACAACCTTATCAAAAATCCACAGGTCAAAGCAGAAATCGTGGCGCGATGTTGAGTGGACCTACCGTTGTGAAGAATAGTAAGTGACTTTTCAATCCCACTTCCATTTCACCCCGTTGTACGTGAGCCATTCCAAAACGTTGGATAGCTAACCCTCCTGTAGATATTTAATTGAGTCGAGCGGTTACTAAACTAGGCTTGACAATTTAAAACCAGTGGTTGAGCGATCTCTGTGTCTTTTACTTAGCATGAGGTTCTAGTCCATATTTTTTCCAATGAGGCCATCAGCCACATGCCAAGTGCATTACAGCATAGTACTGTCAACTCATACCAAAGCCTCCACCCTAAGGTGATGTAATGCCCCAAGTTTGAATTTGAATTTGAAATTGAAATTCAAAGTTAAATTTAAAATTGCTAGTTTAAATGGGAAATCTGAGGCCATAAGTGCGTAGAACTCGTTGAGTTGGTCAAAACCAACTATTGGCTTGCTCGATTCGGAGTTTGAAGTTAGAAATTATGGCAATTGGAAGATAGGTGGTTGTGATAATTCAAGCAAAAAAAGAAACCCTATCTCTTCCAGGACGCCACCGCCAAGAAATTTCTTAGAGTAAGTACAATAATGGTCTTATAACCAAGCTAGTCAGCATTTTTGCTGATGTGGAGGAGAGAAGAGAGGAGAGAGATGAGAGCTTGGCTCTCATGCAAGCAACAAGCTGGGCACGGGAGCCTATGCAGTGGTGGGCCTACATAATAAATGTATGTGAGGAGGAATAGGAAAGAGAATGTGAGACATGGTACCACATAATAATAAAAAACTTTTTTATAGATAAATTATTGTATAACTTGACTTATAGCCAAACACTTGGCTCTATTATTGGACTTGCTCATAAGGACATCAGGCCCCGTCACTCACAAACCCTAGGGCCACCGTCGCATCTAGGCCTCACTGCCGCCGTCCGCCAACCCGCTGTGCCTCTGCTACTCCTAGTGCCGCCGTCGTTGCTTCATCGTGAGCCGCCTCGCGTCGTCTCTGAGACACTGCTGTTGCATGGGAGCGGCTGCAGTGAGTCATTGCCGCACGCTACAACTGTTGCTATTGTTGTGTGCTGCTGCCGCATGCGCGTTGAGCTGTCAATGCTTGTGGTTGGTTGCTGTTGCTAGCTCATGGCAAGCCAAAGGAAAGGAGGCAGGGAAGAAAGAGGAGAGAGAGTGAAGAGAAGAGAGAAGGAGAATTAAGAAAGAAGGAGGCAGCCGTGCTGCTGTGTTGTTGCGACAAGAAAGGAGAAGCTAGAGGAAATAAGGAAGAAGGAAGAGGCCAAAGAAGGAAGGAGAGGAGAGGACATGCTCCATGTTCTAGCTATCGTCGACATTCACTTCTAGGGTGACAACCCAAAGTTCTTTTCTTCACTAATTCATTGATTGGATATGGATTAGAGTGGAGTTTAATCAGAGTAGATGCTAGATATCGTGGGTAGAAGATGGTGAAGCCCTAGTTATTAGATTGATTTTGTGGGTACTGGTTTGGTGTGCAATTTTTGATGCTTTTCATGGCTAATACGGGAATTTGATTTACTAAAAAGTTATAGATAATCTTATTATCTTTCTACGGAGTCCTTGAATGGGTAATTTGATTGGATATATTGGACGATATGAATTTTGAAAGTATGCTATCCAACGAGTCATTGTCAACTACTGATGTCGGAGAAAACCAAGATTAAAATTATTGTATGGCCAAATTAGGGTCTTTGCCCTACATGAAAATTGTAGACCATTGTTTAATATTTACATAAAGTGCTAGAAAACTAATTTTGGTTGGAGCAATTAAAAGTTATGACAATTCAAAGTCCACTGTTTCGCAAATAGTCGCGATAAGACTTTGTTGTGCTAATATTTATATTAAAAATAGTATAAGGTTGAATTAATATTTGAGATGAACTAAAAAATTATGCATTAGAAAGTGTAGATGTTCAAACTATATATGTTTGTAGTTATCTAACAAGTGTTAAAATATATATGAATTTTGTAAGATTATCGTGAGTGAGCCATCCTGATTAGATAATGCTTTGGTAATTTACAGATTAAATTAGTATATGGCTAAATTAAATTATGGTGGTACATAAAAAGATGTAGATGCTTTCATGTAGTTTCCAAAAGTTGTATCATTTAATATATTTCATGTTGTAGAAAAATAGTTATGTAATTGTGAAGGCCGCAGTCCAGAAATTGGTTGTTGTTGGACGCAGTCATGGAAAATTGTGAATTTGACTTGGTAGATGGTCAAATAAAATTATGAGCATAACTAAATAAGGGTAGATAATTTCATGTTGATTCTAGAAATGATATGATTTACTATATTTAGATGGGTAAATTAATATGTATGATGATTATGGTTAAATGATGATGATGTTGAGTGATTAATGTTGATAAGTGATTAATGAATAAAAGAATTATTGCATTGCATGTTGAGCATTCATGACGCAAAAAAGGTGATCTATGTGGCCCTCTAAAGCCTACTTTATGTGGGTGACCTACGAGAGTGGGTAGAGAAAGACCCACTTCGGTAGGTACTCCACATGAGTGGAGTTAAAGTCCCCATGTGAAAAATGGCAGGCTTGAGTGGACATCGACGAGTGTAACACTCCACTATACCGGTATAAGCAAACAGAAGTGGGGACATGTGCATTACATTCATAAGAAGAAAAATGAGATAATGAGATATATGTATGGAACTTAATGAGAAGAAATATGTGACAATTGAGATACTTATAAATTGATATGAATATTTGGTATCATGAAATATGTGACAATTGAGATACTTATAAATTTGATATGAATATTTGGTACCATGAAATATGTGACAATTGAGATACTTATAAATTGATATGAATATTTGGTACCATGTTTTATATCGTTATTATTCTATTGTGTACTTGCTAAGTCATGTACTTACCTTTGCTTTCATTGTTATTTTTAGGTGATCGTTGAGGACGATATGCATGGGCAGGAAGTAGCACATGATTGAACTTGCACCACATTTAGTGTCCCACATTCAATATTAGAAATAAATGATACTATTCATGTCATCTTAGTTTGAATAATGAAATATCTTAGAACTTATCAATATTAGCTTGTCACCACTTGTCAAAGTTCCTTGGTTAAACTTATAATTGGTTCGTCTCGTTAATTATCAATTATTGATTCCTTTATTGCTGCCATATCTATGTTTATGGTTATGTTGTGGATTTATAATTGAAGACTAGTTAGTGGTAATTCTTATTTGATGGTTAAAATTGGTAGTAATTGTAGATGTGGATGGCATTTTGGGCTTTTGTTAAACCGGGGTGTTACAGGTGAGGTCGTGAGCTCTAACCATCTAGTAGCTTCCCACGAATTATTCTCAATCTTAGTACCATTTTAAAATCTATCGGCAAGACACTAAAGCAATCTTAGTAGTGTAGATAAAACATTTGATTTGTCTAATTTGCCAATGATTATTATAAATTAATTGATTGTTGTTAAAGCCATTAAGGTGAACATGGCCTTCAAGTATGACATGGCTTTTTCAGTGGTAGGACCTAAGTAATTATCAAGTCATTCCAAATTATTATTTTAAATAAATACCTATGCACAAATAATATTAATGAAAGTATAGATAATTAAATAGTAATGAAAGGACAACATGATAAAAAAACATGTAATTTTCCTATTTTCCAAAGTCTTTGATTATTTCTTTGTAGCCTTTAAGTTTACACCATCCACCTTAATTGATCCAGTAGCTTCTCTGTTGGCCAACTAGTCGAATCCAGATACTAGCGTAGAAGAACGAATATAAATAAGTTCTTGCATTATAGAATGTAAGTTAGGAACAAAATGCAATAAAATATCTAGAAAAGATATAAAAAAGGTGGATGTGGGCGATAGAGTTTAAAATAAGCTTGGTTAGGTTGAACAAGATTAAAAATAGGTTAGATGGGCTCAAAATGGTCAAAATGGATATAAATATGCTTAACGGGTTTTAGGTGAATAGTAACAGGTCAGATGAATAGTACCGGGTTGGCACTATTCCTGACGGGCTGGGTTAGGTGAACAGTGTTCAACCCGTTTACTGTAGTTGCAGATCGGGCTAAACAGTATTGGGCTCGAGCTATGAACAGTATTGGGCTAGATATGAATAGTGTTGTCATGTGAATAGTGGCCTAGCTCGCTTAGTCTACTGGGCTTTCAGCCTACTAGGCACAAGGCCTGATCGACTTGATCTCGTGTTCATGGCTGCTCGAGTAGAGGCGAGCGACAGTGAGGGCAATTGCGCGGCTACGATGGAGATCAGTGGCGAACAGTGGTGCGATGAGGGTTAGGGTGAACTAGGTAGTCCATTTTAGGTAAGGGTGAACTAGGTAGTCCATTTTGGATATGTGAACGGTTGGAAGGGCACTACAATTAGCTAGCGACGGAGGTGGCTTGCCAGAACAGAGCCATGGCACGATGGCGCTCTGGTGGGTTTTCGGTCAAGCCAAAGGTGATTTGAGCATTTATGGTGCCTAAGGAAGCTAGTGGTGGTGACAGTTTGGTTGGGTTTGGTTTGTGCATGGTTGTCCACGGTGGTCGTGCATGGCCGGCAATGGCGCACAGTGCTGGCGGCCTAGAGGCAATGGGGTGAGTCAGTGAGGTCAGCGTTGGTTTCGTGGTGTCCAGTAGGTGCTATGCCCAAGAAGAATTAGGTTATAATGAAGGCTAGAGGGAGAACCGTGTTTTGTAGCTCACCGGCGAGAGCTTGGCAGTGGTGGCGGTGCTTAGCCAGAGGTGGGAGAGAAAGGTCATGGCATTGCAATTGAGTGCTAATGGAGGCTAAAGAGTGGCTCAACTCAACTTATAGTTCTTCGAAGGCGGTGGCGATAGTGGGATGGCCTCAGCATGACTAGCGCATGAACGGTGACTCTGGCGGTTGAGCTGCTTCGGCGAGGTGGCAGTAACGTTGGCAAGTGCGGTGGTGTCTCAGGCCGTGTAGCGTCCCTTTGGCGCAAGTGCACACGCTGGCAGGGCAAGTTAATGCACCGGTGCACATCGAGCAACTATCGCCCTAGCTGGCAGCGGCGAGGTCGGTAGCGACAAAGGCACAATGCATGGCTAGGGAGTGGTGTGATGGACATTGATGTCCTGGTCAGCCAGGTGGCACGATGCTATGCTGGGTTTGACTGTTTGCATCGGCGAGCTGGCGAGCGGCGCACGAACAACACGCGGCCACAGAAAGGGGAACAGAGGAGGTGGCGCCTAGGTGAAAATGCGCCAAGGCAAGGGGAAAGGCGGATTTCCCGATAGGGAAAGCAGAAATCAACTGGTGTTTCCAGAATTAGCAAAATTTCAAATTCAAGAAAAATTCAAATAAATTCAAGTTTTTAAAATTTTTAGGGATGTTTCAACTACCGGCTAGGAAGAGGAGCTGACAGCAAGAGGAGACCCTACGGAGATAATGAGCGTGTCTTGCATGTACTGCTCTCATCTTTTTCTAGACAGAGGATGGCTCCAGGGTGAACAGATAGCCCTGGTGCACATCGTAGAGAAATAAACATAGGAAGCGCTTCGATACTCTTCCAAGAAGTGAACACGGCAAATTCTTCAAGCACACCGGGGCTCGACTCGCAACAACCCATTCCTGGCTCTACTTCTTCAAGATTCGTGCAATTTAGCTCGCGGGAGAGCATCTGGAAGCCGCATTCGCGGCTCTGCACGAAGGCAGCACGCGGGTCGTCTGTGGCATGATGAGATTTAAGGCCATGCTCAAAAAGGTTTATTTTCAGTAGTTTATGACTAAAAAATATTGTAGCTGACTTAAAAAAACACTGTAGCTGACGGTGGTTTATTTGGCGTAATTAAATTTTAAAAAATTAAAAATAGAAAAAAAAACAGGTTAGCCCATCACGGATAGTACAAACGAATACGGAAAAAAGAACCGACAAAAAGCTCAAAAAATCAGAAAAAGACGAAATTGTTGAATAGTGAAAAATAAATCAGAAACCAGAAACTCAAGCCGAAATGAGCGGAGCACTTACCAAAACGTTTTGCGAGCTGTGAGACACACACAACTGGGCTGGGAGCGTCACACGGACCACGCGTGCTCCGTGCGTATCTCATGAACCCTCTTCTCCCTCCCCCACGCGTTCCATCCCCTCTCCACTGCGCGGCGCCGCCCCGCGACAAAGAAATCAGGTCCATCGGGTGCAGGACACCGACGGCGTAGATACGTGCCAGATGCAAGAAGATAGGTACTAGCGCACTTCACCCAAAAGCCCATGGACAGCACCTCCGGCTTTCTGCACTTGTGCTGAAATATCCTTTCGATGGCCAGGTCGTCCGAACTGAATCATCCAAACCCCATGCTCAAGTGCCACGGACCAACTAATTGATTTTATCTCAAGGGATAAGTTTTTTCCAGCGGTAGCAGATTCCTCTACCTAGTACGATTGTGGCCACTAAGCAAGTGAGGCCATGCTTCTTGTAAAAGCTCCTCTTCATTGGCCTTGGAAAAGTCAAGCCTGAAAAGGCATTTACAAGGCTGCAGCACACAAATGCTGAAACGCGATCCCATGGATCCAATCCAAGAATGAAATTACTGACGGTTCTTGCAAGGCTTGTATGAGAGCTATGCTGAGCAGGTCTCATAATAATAGAATTTACGCTCTGCTTTACCAAGTGAGAGATGCTATGAATATTGTATATATTAAAGAAGTTTAATGGGCAATATATATATAGAGCGCACAAAGAGATATTACAGGGGGAATATACCGATTCCTATTCTATCTATAATACCCTTAACACCCCTCTCAAATTCAAGGCGTATGCAATAGCATTGTATTTGCAAAGGGTTAACACTAAACAAGAAAAATCCGAAGTCCGAGTCTTGATAATGTCGTCGATGCGTGCAGTTTTTGAATAAACTGTCAAATTAAACCGAAGAGGAATAGACAGAAGCATGACAGCGCAGATCGAAGCCCAAGACGGTGGCGACGCAGTGCACAAGGTGCAGAAGACACGCGGCGGCATCATAACGACTTCTACGATCTGCACGCGGCTTAGAGAGTAGAGCGGCTGCTGCTGCCATATAAAAGAAAATTCCTACACTTCTATGACTGACAATAAATTTATGGACTCGTACGACTTGGACGAACTAAAAATTAGAGACTACAGACTTAGATAGATGCAACGGAAGACTCGAAAACAGAAGACTCAACGACGCCAGAAGTAAAGCGAACTTCACCCGAGCCGCCATCAAAAAGGCCATCGCCATCTCTCCTCTCTCTCACTTCTGTCTCACTCCCCTCCTCACTTCTGCTTAGGGATGGCAATCGGGCGCGGCGGGTTCGGGTAGTGCTCGCCCATACCCGTACCCGCGACCCTATTTTTCGCCCACGGGCATACCCGTACCCGCCCACGGGTAAAAAACCCCGCCCATACCCGTCGCCCGCGGGTACCCGTCACCCGCGGGCATACCCGTTTACCCGCGAACTGAGTACATCACATATTCACATTCAAACATAACCAAGTAACAAAGTTCCCAGCTAAAACTTGCACATTTCTGACATATGTAAAGGCTTCGGTACATCTCATGACACAAATTAAAAAGGCATACATTACATCCATCGCATAAATTTTGCGCATGCAGCCTCACTATGCTAGAACTACAATCACCATCTAGTGCAATCTCACTGCATCATCTAGCTGCTTCTTGCAAACAAATTATTTGGCCATTGACAGCACATACATACAGAACGGCTAAAACTTGCAAACAGAACTACAATCACCATCTAGAAAGAGCATTTCTCATCACCTAAGCGTGTAGAAAAGAAGGGAGGACCGGAGGAGGCTCACCTGAGGAAAGAAGGGAGGACCGGAGGACCTGGCAGTCGCGGCGGAGAGGGGCGGTGCCGGATCTGGTCGGTGGAGTCGCGGCGGAGAGGGGCGGCGCCGGATCTGTTCGGTGGAGTCGCGGCGGAGAGTGGCGGCGCCGGATCTGATCGGTGGAGTCGCGGCGGAGAGGGGCGGAGCCGGATCTGGTCGGTGGAGTCGCGGCGGAGAGGGGCGGCGCCGGATCTGGTCGGTGGAGTCGCGGCGGAGAGGGGCGGCGCCGGATCTGGTCGGTGGAGTCGCGGCGGAACGAGGGGCGGCGCCGGATCTGGTCGGTGGAGTCGCGGCAGAACGAGGGGCGGCGCCGGATCTGGTCGGTGGAGGAGCGGCGGAACGAGGGGCACCGAGGAGCGGCGAGGGGCGGCGGAACGAGGGGCGGAACGAGGGACGACGAGGGGCGGCGAGGAGCGACAAGGGGGCGGCGAGGGGCGGCGGAACGAGGGGGCGGCGAGGGGCGGCGGAACGAGGGGCGGCGAGGGCGGAGATTTGGTGTGTCGGCGAGGTCGCGAGGAGGAGAGGCGGCGCGTGGGAGGTTTCGGTGGAATGGTCGCGTGGGAGGATTGAGGAGCTCCCGAGATTTGGTCGTTTGGACCTTGGAGGCGTGGTGGGATGTTAGGGTTTACTGGATTAGGAGGGCCCACTTGTCAGTCCATTTCACGGGTAAACGGGCGAGACGGGTACGGGTAGAGCTAACCCGTACCCGTACCCGTTTACCCGATGGGCAGAGATATCCTCCCATTTTCCTACCCGTGGGTAAAAAATTCATCCCATACCCGACTCCATTAGGGTATTTACCCACGGGTACACGGGTAATCGGGCACAATTGCCATCCCTACTCCTGCTCTCTCAGTCCTCTTTCCTCACGCCCGTCGTGCTCTCCCTCTTGCACTCCGATCTCCTCACACCCCCGCCCTCCTCCGAGGGAGAAGCCGGCGCCTGGAGGCAGCGTCCGAAGGTGGCGACGCGGGCGCTGAGGCGCGGGCACGGCGGCGTCTGAAGGCGGCGGCGCGGACGCGAAGGCGCGGGCACGGCGGCCGGGAGACGGTAGTGGCCGAAGGAGGCGACGTCGAGGTGCCCGGATCCGGGCTCCCTGTCGCCAAATTCGGTGGAGGCGACGATCCACGTGAGGCGGCGGCGGTCTCGGGAGGGAGACGGCGACCACGATGACCGCGAGCGGCCGAATCGAGCTCGACGCGGAGTCCCCCGAGACGGAGTCGGCCCAATCCAGATCGGATCTGGCCTAGAGGCGGCCGGATCCGTGCGATGCCAGACCGGCGACGGCCAGATCCGAGGTGGCGGTAGCCGGATCCGGGGGTGACGGAGCGCGACGGCCTGGATCTGGAGCGGAGGTGGCCGGATCTGGCGGCGAAGAGGCTGGAGGCGGCCAGAGACGCGTGCGTGGGCACGCCGGCGTGAAGATGGCTGCCCCCAGGAGCAGAGATCGATCCTCCCGGGGGCAGCGGCAGCGGAAGACGAACGGAAGCTAGGTATGGAACTTAGGCTCTGATACCATGTTATGAATATTGTGCATATATTGAAGCCCAATAAGCAATATATATAGGGAGTACAAAGGTATATTACAGGAGGAATATGCCGATTCCTATTCTATCTTTAATACCCTTAACAAGAGTGACCTGGAAATGGGCATGATAGCAACAACAGAGCTCATCCACATACCTCCCCCCCTCTGCACGGCCTAACATCGCACGCCGCTGCCCCCAATTCCAATCACTTTTAACCTAAATCAATCAAATCAGCTCGTGCCAGGCGCGCAACCGGAGAACAGTCTTTCACCGAATATGCCAGATTACAACGATACTGAAGATCTCGCCATGTCTTATTGGCTGGCTACAATTAGACCACCACAGACGGCACGAAGAGAGGTGAGCTTCCAGGTCAAGCGCGGTGTGTCATTACCTTTCAGATGCTGGCTGCATCAGTGAAAAGTAGAGCGAATTGACCTGTGGCCTTGCGGGGCACCTCCGGGTGTACAAATCTGGATAAGGATTTGGAGACGGAAGAGTCGCGACGGCTCTGTGTGTCCACCTTGACGCTGATCCACCATCGGAAGTACAGGCACTGTCGTTCTCACGCCCGTGGGTGGACAAATTCTGCAAAAAAAGGACGAAGCAAATGGGAATAATACGTAGCTCTCTCACCTTCAAGATCATCACATGGTAACCTGGCAAGGAAAGTTTCTGAGAGGCCATATAAAAGGTCTAGATATGTTTACGGTGAATAATGGTATATTGATTTAGTTGAATTTGATTTTACAAAAGTTTTAAAAAATTCAGCCTTAAGATTGTGCTATCAAGGTTTAGATTGTCCGACCGGCTGATGGCTGGTTGTCTAACCGTTATGGTCTTTTGGGAAAATAAACACCAAATACTTACGTAGCCTTGTTTGAGGATGAGTTTATACTAGATGCCACTGAAGTTAAAAACTGGAGCTAAAACTAGATATAGTTTAATCAAAATTTCAGAGATGGTGTTTTATGATGCTGTTAAGCGGTCAACCAACCAAGGGCATGCGGTCTGACCGACATAGGAAGTACGGTCTGGCCGGTGGGTGCAGACAGCGAGCACTGAAAATGAACTTTGAATTGGATAAGTGTGTGCATGGCATGAGTACCATTTGTTGATTGTGTTGTGTTGCGCAATACATAATTTTGAGTAACATGAGTCAAGTGCATAGAGCTTGTGCTTGAGATGGTCACTTGGTCTTTGGATATGCATGTGAATTAGAGAATGTTAGCAGTTGACAGCAATAGACTGAAACCAGGCGGAGGAGCTGAGATCCAAGCAGTCGTATAAGTTCGGGTGAGACAACGTTGCTCAAGCAGGAAGCACAGTGAAAACAAGGATCGTGAAGAAGCGAGTTGGTACACGTGGTGCGTCAAGTGATAAGGCCGATGCACATCGAGACAGTTCAGAGGAATCCGAATGTGTAAAGACGTAACGGCTTATCATTGAGCACTGTAGGCTGCATGTCAAAACATATGGAGATGATTTGAGATGAAAGTGAAGACGGAGTCAAGGGAAGGTGTCCGGAAGCTTCGTCGACAGTAATTTGGTAGTTGGCTAAATACCGGGTTAGTGTCGTAAGCAAAACCACGGCACGGAGACGCGCAGAGGAGAAAGCGATTTCGGTCAAAGAGAGCCAGAATTGACAAGTGGATCAATCACTAAAGAGTTAGCAGGTTGAGTCTTGTAAATGCTTTGAGAAGCGTATGTGTGTAAAACCCATGTTAGTGGGGTTAACAAGTTCCCCAGTAAACTTAATGGGTCAGACCCAGTAGGAGAGTTGATTATTAAGACGGGAGGAGAGAAGGTGTAGATACAAGAATTCTAGAGATTAGGTTTTATTCTACCACCTTATCTACTATGGTTATGTGAGAGAAAGAGAGAGAGCGAGAATAGTGTTATATAAACTTCATCTTCCACTGAGAATATATCAAAGATATGTCTCAATCATGTTCTTATTTGTGTTCTTACTTGATTTTGCTTGCTCTTGAACTAGATTTATGATTTCGTGTTCGTGGGTGTTCTAGCCCGAACTCTTATCTAAATTACCTTGCTAGGACATGTGAGAGTAGATCTGAAAAACCTTATGCCTTAAATCCCCATGAGAACGAAATAATTTAAGTTTTTGGGTTTTTAGTGTTCTTGTACACTAGATTTGATTCTCTCAAATTCAGTGAATCCATGTCCAATAACCTTGTGGTTCTTGACTAATTCAGGTTCCTAATATATTGAACAAGTCTCATGCAAAACTTGAAAGTATTTGGATGAGAATTATGCAAATTATTGACATTTAAGTTTTTTCCTAAAAGGCTTTTAAGTCTAGGAACAGAGGGAACGGTTAGACCGGCCCTGGACCTGTGGTCAGACCAGTCTCAGCGGTCAGACCGTTGTTTCACTTGCCCTACGGTCAGACCATCGTTGCACTTGCCCTGCAGTCAGACCGGCCAATTCATGGCTGTCAGACCGGCATTGTGTTGTTGGCTTTGTTGCTTTAAGTCACCAACCATGTTTGCTAAGCCTAATTGGTGTGATCTGAATTTGATGACTATCATAGTCACTTGAGTGAAGATTGTGAATATCTCTGGGAAAAAGTTTCAGAAATCATTCACCATTCACCTCCTCTGATTACCAGCATCGGTTCTACTGTTTCAATTGCCACATGGAAGTAAAATAAGACAATTATTGCAATGGTAATACAGCCAAAATGAATGAATTCTAACTTGATTCTGACAGCAAGCCAATGCAAGGATATAACTTGGGTCAGTTGAATTGCATTGTAAATTCTCATCCACCAAATGACAGCTTACTGCTCTTGAGCTACCATGACGCGATCAGTTAGGTTCAGTACAGAGCTTATCCATCTACCAGTGCCCAAGGATTATTTTGAATCTCTCTCTTTACAGATAATACCTTTGCTTGCATCACTTCCTCTGAACTATCAAACTACGATTGGTGATCAAATAAGAATGATAAAACGACTGGTCAACATGGACATGGAGAAGAATTGTATAAGCAAGATTTTTTTGTGGAGTAATTAAACAAAGCCAATTCTTAAAGTTGCTAAGCCTGCAGCAGAAGAGTTAAAAAATCTTATATGTTGCAGGGGTGAAGTAAAAAAATTCAATTAAAGAATAGTCATAACTGCAAAAACTGTAAAGTCAAAGAACCGAATGGGCTAAAAAATGCACACTATGCCAGACACACGCACACACAGACACGTAAGTATATAAGCTATGACAAATCTGAAACCACAAACATACCAATGGAATCATGTGGTAGCACATGCTTAATAAACTTTAGCTTACACGACTAACGCGAGTCAACCTCTTTCACTAGTCTTCCTCCAGCCTCCCCACGTTGGTAGCATCACATCAAAGATCCAACAGGATTCGATATTTTATGAGAACACATAGCTTTGTTGATAAATGGTCAAAGTGGTTAGGCAACTTACACAGCAGAATTGCTTATTTGTCTCTCTCAGCCAACCCTGCTGAGCTGACTTCTCCAAGTGATTAGTCTCCGAGATCAAGCATCAGTTTACCAATTGTATCAGGATAGGCAAAGCAGGCAAAATCTTATTTGAGGAACAATTCACTCATGTTGCTATTGTTATTTGTAAGATATATTTTTCAGGCAGGCATGGCAGTACAAAGGTCAAATCTACTCTACAGTAGTATTGATAATAACAGTGAGCAACGATCTATTGATAAAGAGTGCATCAGCAACATTTTTCCTGACAACTTGTCAGTCCTGCATAATGTTACAAGTGTTGGATGAATAGCTGTTGGTTGTATTGCACAGCCCAAAAGGACTATATATAGAATACATGACACAAAACCCTAAACCCTAGGACAGTAGGAAAAGACACTAATATCCTTAACACTCCTCACCTAAATGCAAGGCATATGCAATAACATTACATTTGAAAAGTTTGACAATAAAATAGGAAAAATGTAAAGTTCAAATCTTGAAGATATCGCCATAGCGTGCACTCTTGGAAAATTGTGTCGAGTATAAAAAGATCTCACATTCAGAATCGTGCGGCAGCCCATAAAGCACAAAGTGCAGGGGCTAGAAAAACGGGAGCAAAGTCGACCGCGGCAACACGATGAAGAAGATATGGAAGGTGACACAAATAAAGAGAGCTGTCAAATCAAGCCAAAGAAAGATACGTAGAAGCATGAAGGCGTAGATCTAAGCCCGAAATGGCGGCGGCGCAGAAGAAAAGCATGGTAGCCTTAGAAACTCGAGGCGGCAACTCAAAGAGAAGAACAGCGGCATTGTAACAACTTTTACAATCGGCGAAGGCTCAAAGAGAAGAGTGGTGCTGATGCCATGCAAAAGGGAAAAATGACCACACTCAATCCAAGAGAATGGACCATGACTAGCAAGGCAGTCAGCTGACTGACAAAGGAATTTGTGGACTCGCACGACTTTAACGAACTGAAAAATAGAGGGCAATGAACTTGGATGGACGCAACAAAAGACTCAAGGAAAAAACTCGAGATAGAGATACCACAGCCCTCGGATCGCAAATACAACGGCCTTTAACTCTCCTAAACCAAGCACAGAGCAGAGACCCAAGATTACATAGTCCCCACAATGACTTCGCAACTTCCCCAATCTCTCCCCATCCTTTTTTCCCCAGCCTCTAACCTCCTCCACGGCCCAAGAAATAGGCTAAAGACAAGAGTAGCATGGAGTACAAGGCGAGAGAATGCAGCTCCTCGTCGACCTGATAGCCCATAGAGCCAAGAGAGTCAGGCGTCATCCTGCCCCCAGAGCTGGAGGCCACCGCCCAGAATCAACGTCTGCTGGAGAGGCGCTCACGCGCCAATGGCCCGCTGAACACGGAGGCCAACACTGAGCGACCCGCGGAGGCGATGACACGGACGCAGGCCAGCGCAGAGGTCAGCAAGGTCGACGGCGGCCAGATCCATTGCGGATCCGGTCGTGTCCATGCTGACGGTCGCCGGATTCGGCTGTCGCGAGGAAGGCAGCGCTGATGGGAGCAAGATCTGGCCAGACGACGGCCGGGAGTAGGCTAGCCGGCCAGCGGCCGCGAGGAGGCAAGCCGGGGCGGCGGACAGGTAGATCTGTCTGGGCGACGCCCGGAGGCGAGCCGAGCTGGGTTGGAATAGAGGTGGCCACCCCCGGGAGTGGAGATTGCTCCTCCCGGAGGCAACGGCCGGCGGCGGCAAGGCAAACCCTAACCTTACTCTGATACCATGTTATAAGTGTTGGATGAATAGTTGTTGGTTGTATTGCACAGCCCAAAAGGACTATATATAGAATACCTGAGGCACACACAACCCTAAATCCTAGAACAATTGGAAAAGACACTAATACCCTTAACACATAAAATACAAGTACACATATTGCAGGAAATATAAAGTTCGACAGCAACTTGTTTGATGATCACTTCAGAGAAACAAGCAGGCATGCAATGGGAGGTCATGGAATCGATCTAGAAGTTGACCTAGCATTTATTGGATAAAGGCACACCGTTCGAGGGCAATCTCTTGCACATTCCCGTATCTGTATTTGTAATATTTCCTTAGGTTGTGTTTGGTTTAGGGACAGGGTGGGATGGGATGGTCCTGTCCCTGGTTTTAGGATGGGATGATCCCATTTTTTGTTTGGTTGGGGGGATAGAGTCATCCCTATTTTTTGTTTGGTTGGAAGGATAAAATGGGATGGAATGATCCCATCCTTTGTTTGAATGGAAGGATGAAGGTGGGACATGTGTGGCATTTGAGTTTTTTTTAAAAAAAATTGAAGGCTATTGTTGATATGTTTCTACACATAAGTCTTTGAGTTTTTTTAAAAAAAAATTAAACAAAACAGTACTTAAAAAACAAAGAGCTGGGATGACTCTATCGCATGTGGGATGACTCCGTCCCATGAAAAAAAGAGGATTGTCTGGTCCCGGATCTACAAGGAATATTCCTAGTGGGATGTCCTTGACTCTGCTTATCTCCCATCCAAACATCTACAAAAACAGGTCCATCTCATCCTGTCCCACCTAGTCCTTGCAACCAAACACATGGTTAGTGTGAGAATTCATTCCTACCTGTGCAAAATACTAAGTCTCAAGCAAACTAGAGAACAAGTTTGCCACATTTCGCAAAATCTAAGAATCAGGCAACATCTGCCAAGCAGATAGGCACCGTTGAAAAGAAAAGGTGTTGCTCTCATTGTTTTAAAGATTAAAGGCATCTTCAGAGTTTAGATTCAGTCATTTCAAGAACAAGATAAGAGTCTGCATGTTGCTGCAGGCCACATGCCAGCAGGTGGACACAAAGACAGCTACTGAGCTACATGTCCACCCAGAACCCACCACACATAAGCTGTGATTTCTTTTCTATACGCAGCCAATAAGGATAACATTTGTCTCATATCCAATGAAAGAACTAGCTCTGCTCTTCCTGCACCAACACGGTACACACCATCCCATCAACCTACGTATTCAGGCATAAGGAGAGTTACCATGTCACGCTTTTGAAGGATTTGAAGACAACTTCCAAGCAATTACTGCCATATTCCTTGGAGACATAGTAGGATCAAATAGAGGAAACAACAATGCTTCAACTGCACTGCCTTGCTCTTGAAGAAACAGTAATCGGTCAAGTAAAATATATGTTTCCACCAGTGGACCTAAAGCAGCCCGAAGGCACCAAAAGGGACCTATGAATTCCTGCAAGAATAAAAAGCGATTGCAGTAGTAATCAGCTATGACACAGGTGCTGAGGTGCATCTTTTGGTATAAAAAAACCAGGGAAGAAAAAAATCAGTGTCATATCCCAACTACTGCTACATGTTTATGAATATAAAACGATTAGAAAGGCATGCGGACAAGCATGTTTTTCATATTAGTTGTTGAGCAAATTTATATTATGTATATGAACATAATATAAATATCTGATATCTCCACTACCGCATGGCATAACATAGTATATTAGTTTAGTCCTAGATTATTTTGCAACATAAACAAGATACCGATAAATTGTGGTTTGCATAACTGCATGGATATCTGTCCCAACCACCCACCAGAAACACAATTCTGTATTTCCAATTTGAGTATTGTTGAGAAATTAATAACCATGATGGGTCTTTACTGGGGCTTCCAGTGCACTATGCAATATGTTACAACTAAAAAAAAAAAATCTCAAAAAACATACTTATCAATTCTTACCTAAAGCATCATATAGGACAGGATATTATTTTCACTCCGATTAAGAACTAACATATAAAATTGATAAATAGGTACTGCATTTAACTTCTTAGAATTATCCTACAACAAGAAGGCATAATAGAAAACGGCGTTCCAATAAAACATACAGTGAAAGCTTGCACGTCCTTCCATATTTCTAGTAGACTAACATCTTCCACAAAACCACATCCAAGGCGACCTAATCCAGATATTGTGAAATCTTTGAAAAGGGTGAACTTGTGACATTCATCAAGATAGATGTCACCTGTTCCCATGTCAACTCCAGATATAGCTGAATCAACAACTCCAGAAGTTGAATAAGTATCACCTGCCAGTATTATTCATTAGCCGCTTATAAACTAAGAGAGACACACAAATTTGTAAAGAGTAAACAATGCAAAATGGATGAAGGTAATAACATGTCGAAAGCTCATGGCTGCAACTTCCAAAAGCCCCTTTAAGATCAGTAGGTTCTGTGGGAAGCGAACCATCTCCAGTAATATTTTGTTCCTTTAAAGTAGAATAGGGTAAATCATCAATTTTCTGCAAAGCCATATGGGATTCCAAAACAGTCCGAAGCCTCCGACGACGCAGAGCTTTTCCTTGCCTTCCAATTGATGGACTCAATCTTGACACCTCCGGAAAATATTTCTCAAGTACCTGCAGATAAAAACACATAGTTAGGTGAGTTTAAAGCGTTGAATTAACAAAAAAACCAGTGCTATTTTATAAATCTGAAACCCAAAAGGCCGAGTTGAGATAAACTCTTCTAGAATTTTAGTGGGGTAGAACCAAAATGGCCAATCTCTTCTTTCAAGAACAACAATCAATTCCAAGAAGATATTAATACTGAAATCAAAATATCCATCAGACCATAAATCCACTTCCATATTCATATGATCCATGACATTTATATGTCAACTAAACAGGAAATACAAGCTAATGTAATTAGTTGGTTAGCACTAAGCACCTACATGATATAAGGAACAGGATTTGGCATACATGGCTGATATATCAGCTTGTGTGGTTCACATATAGGGATGTAGTCTACCTGGGCTTCTATGATAACTTCACAATTTACTAGGCTAGCTTTCTAGCCAAACTCCCAACATTACTTGGGAATGTCCCAAAAGCTGCTGGCAGCAATCAGCCTATAAGCCAGAACATAACATTCTGTCCATCAAGCCTGCTGAAGCTTCTATTGACTATTGAGACGCTGTTGCTTAAGCATAGTAAAAGCTCAATTTATATGATAAAAAGAACCATTTTGCACTGGCTGCAACTTATCTGAATGAATTTTCTTATGCGAGTATTAAACAGTGATGCACACTCATCAGCAAGCAACTAACTCAGGGAAAATCAAGAATGTACAAAAATACTTTTCACGGGCCAAATCAACTACTATATCCATAAATGACATGGGCCCTCTGCCCCTCTCCAGTCGATGTCAGACAACATGACCTAGGATATTTTCCACTAGAAAGCAAGCCAACTGATGGCATAAAATATTTGGTGAACAATTATTACCATCTAGGTCTTTTCACATTCACAAGCTGATCTCCCTCGTATTTTTTAAGTGATTTTATTACAACACTATCCCCCCAGGAGACTTTCTTAGTTTAGCTTGAGACACTATTATTTCCTGGGTAAGAAGTGATTCTCTGTATGACAACACTCCTTATTAATTTGGGGCACCAAGTAGACTTATCCAAACAAATCTTCGACGCTAGGCTTTTTGAATCCTTCTTTGGTTAGCACAATAAAAGGAGTAAGAATTTGTCTCACAAGTTACATAAATGATAACAAATCAAGATTTGGATGACAAGGAAAAACAAGGATGAATGGGAGTATGAAAATCATTTACAGCAAAGCAAGACTGCAGGACAACATGATATCAACATTTTGATATTGTGATTGGAATGGACGAAATCTAGCCTCTACCTTAGCTTGGATCTTAGGAAATGACAGTAACCTGACAATCCGAAATCTAGCCCTCGCTAGTTAGGTGGAGCATGTTTTTGTTCTAATGATATATTATTAGCTTCCATGATCCACTATGTCTCTGTGGTTGTAATCTTTATCATATTAAACAAGGGAAGATAACCACAAAAATGAGTGTGTCCCTTATTTTCCAAAAAACTTTTTTTCAGATAAGTTTATTCATATGAAAGAAAAGGAATAAATACATTCTTATTGTTGGTACTTGGTAATATTTTGAAAATCACTAGGGTATTACTCTTAAGTATGATGCTGAGTGGGACATTACATGTTAAGTGCATGGACATTGAACAATATTGAACAACATGAGTATAAAATGAAGAGTAACCAAAAGTAAAGGACTAAATGGAACATTCAGCATATAAACGAAAAGGTTGAAATAACAAAACATTTACCATTTGAAAAGCAGCACGGAAGGCATGCATATCAAAATTTTGCAGGGCAATGTCCTTAGTGAGACTTCTCCATCTCTCTGCACTCTAAAAAGGATTAAAAGAAGAATATCATTTCAGCATCCTTAATAGTGAAAAAACAAAAGTATAAAATTCCCATGCTGGCAATTAGTACATTACAAAGTAGTAATATGTTCAAAACACACAAGTTTTCATACATGCATCGGAAACCAACAAAAAACAACTGCAGGAGTCACTTTTTTAGATCATGTCAAGTAAGAATTGGCTCTGCAATAACTAGTTGGCTTCAGATGTTTCACAAATGTAAACAATTGTAAATTTCAGAAATGACTAGAAATCATGACCACTGGTAAACATATTCCTGGATGAACAGCATTGAATACATTGTCCCAACATAACACAGATGACAATAAAGAACTTGCAGAAGTGAAGATAAGTCGTCTCTAACTTAGGGAAATAATGTGTTAAACAACAAAATTGCAGGCCATATAAAGCATACTAAAAGAAAACACAGAGCTTCGATAAGCTTTCAAACATTGTTGGTTCCAAGTCTATTAACCAACTAACTTGAGTTACTATGTCTTGTGTATGCTCTGAGCGCCTTCAAATATGAGTCCCAGCACCAAAAAGTGTCTCAAAAAATAGCATGCAACATGAAGACCAAAAATTGCTATTATACCTGGCAAGCAAGGTCACGGATGCTTTTCCCAAGCACCAAGTTAAATAATTTAGCAGCCTTGCTCATAGGAAAACCAGGACAGCTGTTTCTGTTCTCATAACAATCCTCAGACAGCAAATTGTAACAACAGCCAACGCTTACCAATGCTTTTACTTGTTCACAGGACACAAAAACCCTGTCCACACAATACAATAACCATGCTTTAAAGGACTTTCAATACAATGTGGTGGGGGGGGGGGGGGGGGGGGGGATTGAAGCTACAGCGTTTTATAAGTTTGAAGAAAAGACTGCAATACATGAACGGAGACAAAACCAACCTTAGCATGTTAACTGAAAGATCACCACATGCATGAAGACCAGCAAGAAGTAATGGAGGAATGTTATGATTTGGTTTCTGAATTTGAGGACTACTCTCAGTACAGCTCTTAGTTTCTGTTACATGTTCACCATGATCATCCTGACATGCATCTAACGTTACAGCAGCCAATGTGTCACTAGAAAGAACATGACAAGTGACAGTTCTAGGTACTTTGAGCTGTTGCTTCTCCACACTGCAAAAATAATGGTCAGCAATTTATAGCAACAGAAATACAATCCAAAGATAGTAAAATTTAATTAAATTTGACGAAAGTCGCACCATTTAGTGGCATAGTGCTTCTTTATTCTCTCTGCACGAGTATTTGTAACTGATGCGTGATGTGATGAAGCATCTATTGCCACAACAGGGAGTTGGTATTCAAAAGATAAAGCTTGGGCAAGATAACCCTGGTAATGTCGGTTAAATGAGTAAGAAACAAATACATGAAAAGATAAATTATGGTAGAACTCAAAACATTTCTTTCATTCCCAGAAAATAGCAAAGGAAAATCAAGTCATGGCCATCCAACAATAAATTTATGACATGTACATCTGTACAGGAAAATTCAGATGGTTCACACTTCCACAGATAAGTGTCATATGTTTCTACTTTCAAGAGCAAGAAAAAAAGATCTAACTTTGTATAGTATGGTTCCAATTTGCAAATAAGTTTAACTAACAGAAATTACAGACCAGCTTATTGTACACCCAGACTCCCAGAGAATCATGCAATCGAGTTCTGATTGATTAAGACCAAAATTAACGAGTGAACCAAATATTGATATATAGTACAGCATTTGGCCTTCACTTGAACCCAGAGCATCACAGCATTTTAGCCGGATTCAACGAAAAATGCTTGCTCAAACTTGGCCATGAATACATAGTTTAACATTTAAGAAGACATAGTCACAAGTGAAAGCAATGAACCAGGGTGCCAACTATCCAAGTATTTATCAGATAAGGTTTAATTATTTTTACACAAATGAAGCCTGGTTACACTTGCAGTTGCACAGATTCTTTTACGAGCAGATGACATACCTGGCCAGAACCTACATCAACCACTGTCATGGCTCCACAACTCTTAGCAATTGCATGAACGACCCCAGCTAGAGTTTCAATCTGCATCCAGCGAGTTCTCCAAACATGAGAATGCAAAGAACAAATGATAATCTTAATAACTTTGTAAATAAACTAACATGAATAGTTAAGTATAACAGCAACTAAGATTTATCAGTACAAGCTAATTACCTACTTCGTGCTTCTTCTTTGAGTTCATGCCTTGAGCGAGAACAGTACCAATTGATGCTACATGCAAATTAGGTAGGAGCTGCAAGTATTCAAGAAAAAGTGTGCGAGGATTAAACAGATGGCAGAAAATAAGCATTTCTATTAAAATAACGAGTCCAAATAATAGCAAAGTGATCTGGAAAATTAATGCAAAGTAATATTAGTTAAAGGCAAGCCCATGTACTGAATGTGTTTGTTCAGTGTTTAAAGAAAATACGCGACAGGACTGCAAGTGAAGCATGAACATGCTGCTTAAATATATACTTCCATTGCTGTTCCCCCAAAAAGAACTGCTAGCTTGACCAATACCTACTTAATCTGATAAGAGTCAGGAAACATACTGATTGTGGTGACTTCCGCTCCCGTGGAAGAACAAGTGACCTAGCGGTGAGGACAAATTCTCGTAATGAACTGGGCCAGTGTTCCTGTAAAACAGCAGACACTTGGAATAAGTTGACCTTGTAACTAAACTCCAAAGCCAGTATGGTAGTTTCTCCCTTGCGACGGTGTACTTCCAAATGGCAAAACTATTAACCAAAACTCAAAAGTACAGAGATGTGCATGAACAGCACACAAAATATGGCATCAATGATCTAAAATTTCAGGAAAAGTATAGCAAGATAAAAATTGAAGAAACGATAGACTTGTAGTGCATATCAAACTACTAGGGTGCGAGGCCATGCCTGGACGCATCCGGAGGGCAACTTGAGCAAACTCTCCACGGGCTCCCCGCGGAGGCATTCCATCCACTCGGCATCCACCATTTCCCACAGCCTATCCTGCTCAAACCGAATCCAAAACCAAACACCTCGATTAAGCTAAGTACGCATGCACAGCCTAATCGAACGCTAAGAGATCGACCCTCCAATCGATTGTCAAAAGGGCCCTAATGGGGTGCTCGAAGGGAGAGGGGGACCTTGAAGAAGTTGACGACATGGGCCTCGAGTAGCTGGCGGTGGAGGCGGAGGAAGGCGGCGATGGCCTCCATCCACTCGCGTGTCTGCTCCGCCGTCTCGCACGAGTACGCGCAGCAGCTCGCCGGAGACGCCGCCATCGCGATTGGAGGAAAGTGTTCAGGTTCGCGAACCAACTCCAACAAGGCCTACTTGAGTCCTCATCCTATTTTTGAAGGCCGAGGGTCAAAAACTCACTCCAGTAGAGCCCCTACTTGAGCCCTCAAAAGTAGGGGCCCCTCAAATCTCCCACTCGAGCCCTCATTTCTGGGGTCTGGAGTGAGCCCCTACTTTTGAGGGCTCAAGTAGGGGTCCTGCTGGAGTGAGTTTTTTGCCCCTCGGCCCTCAAAAGTAGGATGAGTATGAGGGTGGGTCCTATGTGTCATCCACTCTAAGAATGAATTTGAGGGTCCTGTTTTGAGGGTTCCTGCTGGAGTGTAGCTCAAAAAACAGAGGCCTCAAAAGTAGGGAGATATCTCAAATAAAAAGTAAGGGTCCTGTGTTTGAGGGCTACTGCCAGCAGGCCCTACTTGAGCCCTCGTCCTACTTTTGAGGGTCGATGAGCAAAAAAACTCACTTTAGCAGGACCCCTACTTGAGCCCTCAAAAGTAGGGGGCCTCAAATCTCCCCCTCAAGCCCTCATTCCTAGGGTCTGGAGGGAGCCCCAACTTTTGAGGACTCAAATAGGGGCCTTGCTGGAGTGAGTTTTTTGCCCCTCGGCCCTCAAAAGTAAGAAGAGCCCTTAAATAAAAAGTAGGGGCCCTGTTTTGAGGGCTACTGCTGGAGTTGCTCTTAAAGAAGCATATTTGGGTTTCAGCCTGTGGTTTTGTTTTTTCCCTGGCGACATAGTTTTCTTTACTTTTTTATCTTCTCTGTTTTCTTACTTATTTTTTCTATAGTCCATGATACTGTAATTTTTTGTTTTTTAATTTAATTATACTGAAAAGTTGACATTGGATGCAGTGTATTCCCATCCACTACAGTATAAAATAAACCATAAACTAGGACCTTTAAGCCAAATGAGTAGGGTGCAAACGAAACGGATAATTTCTGTCTGTCCGACCGATCGAAGACTCACAGAACGAATACGGAAGAGGTAGATGGGTATCCAACACTATCCGTGTCTAATCCCGATTCCGAGTAAAAAAATATGGAATAGGATACGGAATAAGTGATATCCGTCCGTGTATATCCATATGTCAAGTAATATGAAGAAGTCTGTTGTGACTTCACTTAGAAATAAGATAACATAGAGGCAAATTGTCACATCTAAATAGATGGGGAATATTGAGTGTTTTTCCTTCGACATCTCAGTGATTAGTCTCTTCGTGTTCGCTCTGATTATACCTTACTATCCAATGTCCTATACAAAAAAGTGAATAATTTTCGTCCGACCGACTGTCTAAATGCTATCTGGCATTATTCGTATCTGACTCTGACTTCGACAAAAAATTTGAAATATGATATAGGATAAGTGATATCCGTCCGTATCCACTCCGATTGCACCCCCTATAAATGAGCACCACCTCAAATCCGTGTCTAATGTGTAATTAGTGGGACCATTGATAAGCTGGTTGTGTGAACTTAGAATAAGCTCCTTAATCTTACGGCCAATCTTGTTATTGTATTGTCCTTGATCTATCATCACTGGGAGTAAAATTTAACTTGCATGGGTGTGTTATCTAGGTCACAGAACTTTCAAAATATGTATCTGGGTCACATCACTACTGATGTGATAGAAATAGGTCATTAATTCATTCTACCTGCCTACACTAGCATAGTTCATACGTGTGACGTGACATATAGGATTCAAAGCAGTTGACGGAACATTTGCGAAAAAAATTCTTGTGCAATATTTTTTCATTTAGCCTTATCCATGTGCTTTTGCCCGAACTGTGTTGCATTCTATACCTTGTCTTTACTTTTTGTTCTACTCATAAGCGACCCGTGTGAGGAGATTATGGTTTATGTATCATAACTTCATTAGCTAGAACACGACGAGTTACACGAGGACAAAACCATACTCCATCGTCGTCGCTACCTCAAGAGTTTTGTCACAAAGAGGATGTAGATGAAAGAAGGGAATGATTAGGGAGCCTCAAGCGATTGGTGCAGATAGATTCGGCTGGTTCGGTCAGATCAAGATAAGGAGAAAGAGGTATGGTTAAAAGAAAAATAATATTCACGGGGTTTTGTGCATATTATAAAGCATTGAATCTTAGTGTTATGTCACACGTATGAAACGTGTCAACATGGATAGTTAGGATAGGCTAATGACACACTTATATCATTTAATATTCTATATATGTATTGTTAAAGTACAATACTTTAAATGACACCCCAAATAAGTTTAATGATCCTTCGTACATTTTACTCTACCGTTAATTTTGGCTACGATGAAAAGACTCACACACGAAGTGAAACACGAGATGACGAGAGGCAATAGTTAGAAGTTGGCTATAACCATTCCATTCAATTTCGTCAGACTTGCACCGGGATTCCGTTGGACAAACCTCCACAAGCCATGAGTACGAATTTAAGAGCACACATGTGCGATGACGGGGGCGCTTCAGTGGCGACGTATCCGGTGAAAACGAGCACGTCACGCAAATCTGAAAACTTCGAACCAGGCGCGTCCGATCCCATCCGGACGGCCTAGATCGAGGAGGGTTCCCTCCACGGCTCCACCACTTAAACGCCATATTTGCGAAAACCCCGCGCGCGCCTGCCATAATTTCACGAAAACCCTCCGATCGCGCAGCACCCGTCCCTTTCCTCCCTCCCGATTCATTCCATCGCCCCCAAATTGAGCATGGAACCGTAGCGACCCGTGCCGCGGTGCCGCCGGCCTCCGTCCCGCCGGCTCTATGCCCCGTAGGTATCCGCCCTCTCCCGGCTGGTCTCCAGTCGCGCCTATCTCGCTTTGCTTGACATGTGGAGGGAACCCTAGGTCAGCGCCGCCAACTTCTACACGTGGCGCCACCCTGTACCTGCGCCGAAGGTAGCAAGTCGTGTACACCTGAATGCGATGACATGGCATTCGAGAGTTTCGAGGCCGTAGACACGGCTTGATTTGACCTGATTAGAGCAAGTTTAATAAGGCTGACTGTGCTAGCTAGGGGAGAGAAAAGGAGAGAGAGAGCCAAGCCGGCTCTCATGCAAGAGTCAGGCTATAGCACAGGAAAAGAGGCGTTATCCATGCATGTACCAATAGAACTAACTGCTATACCCATGCATGTATTAAATTATCAATACCCATGTATGTATTAAATGATTGAGAGCTCTTGTGGAGACAACTTATAGTCAGCTTATTGTATGAGTTAGCTGCATCATTATCTTTTGATGACATGGAAATGTATTGGAGGTAGCAGCTATCTATACTATTAAACTTGCTCTTAGAGCAAGTTAAGAGCAAGCTTAATAGAAGAGGTGACTGCCACCTCTAGGACTAGCCAAATAAGCAAAAAGAGTACACGTGGCTCATGGTGGAGGTAATTAATACAATAAGTTGAGTAGAGGTTACCTCTACTAAAGCACTCAAACATTTAATACTTGCTTAAATATATCAGGGGTCACCTCTTGCATGAGGGGCAGCTTGTCTCTCTCTCCTCGTATGATGTGCTAGAGGTCACCTCTTGCATGAGGGGCAGCTTGCCTCTCTTTCCTCTTTTCTCTCTCTTCCACATAGGATTGTGTTGACGTGGATTTCGCTAGAGGCGACCTAGTCAGCATTATTGTACTTGCTCTTAGGAGGTAGCTGAAACAAAGGCATCAGGGTGTATTGTGCATACAAAGTATCCTGCAGATTCAGTGCATATGCATGTAAAATGAGGTGACATGAGAATGGCCTGTGTTGGAAATGGAATGCAGTGAAACTTTGTCATTTTCTTGATCAGGTTTTTATTATCAACAGCATTGCTTATTGGCTGAAACTTTGTGTTCTGTTAATGTTACATTCAGAACATGCACTTAAGGGCAATGCTTATTCTGTTACTTTCATCCATTTACTGATTTTTGATCAGATCCATTCACTTCATAATTGTTGAGGAAAAAGACATATTGAAACAATATTATTGTCTGACACTGCACATCCATCATTAACAGAGCATAATTCAATCAACATTCCTCCATAAACCTGATAGGCTGATATTGTTACATTCAGAAACATTTTCCATAGCAACAAGCATTTCTCACAGCCACGAGAAACTGTACAGGTCAACGAACAATTGAGACATTCAGTCTGATACTGCTCACAACCACAGACAATTGCTGCTTCGGCTGCTGGTGCATGCTTGCTGCTACCTGCCTGTGCATGTCCCTCAATTCGGCAAGTAAATAAAGAACATGGACCCTTCTGATATCATGCTACAAAAAAATGAACCAAGAAATTCGGACAACAAATATAAGACTCCAAACTTCCAATTGATAAATCTGACATTACATGTATACAGGGCAAAATGGATAGCATCAACCAAGATTCTGACAACATCAAGATTGAAATTCTCTAAAAAAGTTTGCATCCATCCTCAGTCAACATCAACAAGCTACAATCCATCCATCAGATTCATGAATGCTTCAGCTTCTCCCAATGCTTGTCCATCTGCACCCACACAATCCATGCACTGAACTTTCTTCAAATCACAACTTATTGCCTCGCGATCGGACAGCTCTGGTTGCAAATTTTCAGATCTGCATGATGTGCTCGTTTTCACCAAATACGCCCCCCACTTGAGTGCCTTGACTTGCGGACCAAATAGTTTCAGAATACAACGTAAGGGCAAAGAGGGGTAACAAGATTAAGGAAACTAACATCTGATCAAACTACAGGCAGATGCTAGCACTGCCAGGCGCCAGCAGCAATGAGCATGGGAAATGGGCAAAAAAAAATATCTGCACTACTTGATGGGCTGTGTAGCGAGGGTATTTCTTTTTTTTTTATCCCACGTTAAATACCAAACATAGTAAATATTAAAACCAATAAAACTTTCCTATCATACCGAATACTAAATACGGTCAATAGTTCAGCCGGTTCAATTCGACACAAAAAAATAAACATACTTCTTGCTTGCTTCCCTGTTGGTTATGTCGTGCATTGGGAATGAACAAGCAACGTAAGCATTGTTGCCTTGACGGGTCGAGGCTAGAGAAATCAACGAAGACCTTCTTTTCCCTATTGCTGTTTGATCGTAATACTACTCATGCAGGTACTATCACATACTTGTAAATGTTTGAGCATATCACACTATTGGATATACATTTAGATAAGTACGGATTATACCTTTGTTTACGCTGGATCTTAGGGACTGCTCCAACAAGTTTCTCTTTCTAGCTTCTAACTTCTAGCTTCTTAATTTCATTTTTTTTGGCTTTTCTTTTTTTATCCTATTTATTTTTCATTGTCTACAATTGTATAATTTTTATTTATGTTTCAAAATTTTAATTACGCTAAAAAAATAACAGTAGCGATAATATATTTTTAATCGCTATAGTAAAAAAAATCAGAAAACTAAACTTATAAATTTAAATAAGCAGTCGGGGCCAGAGGCAGCCCTACCTGCTGCTTAGTCTAATAAACTAATAATCCACCACTTCAAATTATCCTACATCCACCCAACAATTACCTGCTCCACAGTCATAACCTTAACTACGTCCACACCACAATATGCACCCATAATTACACCATCATAAAAACGTCCGCACCAGATTAACTCTCCTCCATTCTCTCTCCTTACCCAACCATATCCGATGGTCATCCTTTAATGGATCTGCAGTACCCTACCGTATCCCTGTCGCTCGCAGCTTGTATGCATGCAGGTCGATCGTCTTCTGTTCCAGAGCCACGGATCGTTCTGATCCTTCATCCCCCGCCTCCACCGCCTCCGCCGTCTCCCCCGAAGGGCGCCGCCTCCCCCGAAGGGCGCCGCCTCCACCGCCTCCGCCGCCTCCACCGCCTCCCCCGTCTCCCCCGAAGGCCGCCCGTCTCCCCCGTCTCCCATGCCTCCCCCGAAGGGCGCCGCCTCCACCGCCTCCCCCGTCTCCCCCGAAGGCCGCCGTCTCCCCCGCCTCCCCCGTCTCCCCCGAAGGCCGCCGCCTCCCCCGGCCATCTCCTCCTCATCGAGCGGCGGCGGCGGCGGCGGCTGTCTGGTAAGATTCCCGCCGTTGCTCCTGCGATTTGGACGAAGAAATTTTGCTGGTTTGAGGGGTTTGATTTGGCGATGTGGTTTTGGGGTGGTGTTGTCATGTTGTGCGTTCTAAGGGCGCCGCCTCCACCGCCTCCCCCGTCTCCCCCGAAGGCCGCCGTCTCCCCCGTCTCCCCCGCCTCCCCCGAAGGGCGCCGCCTCCACCGCCTCCCTCGTCTCCCCCGAAGGCCGCCGTCTCCCCCGCCTCCCCCGAAGGGCGCCGCCTCCACCACCTCCCCCGTCTCCCCCGAAGGCCGCCGCCTCCCCCGGCCATCTCCTCCTCATCGCGCGGCGGCGGCTGCGGCTGTCTGGTAAGATTCCCGCCGTTGCTCCTGCGATTTGGACGAAGAAATTTTGGTGGTTTGAGGGGTTTGATTTGGCGATGTGGTTTTGGGGTGGTGTTGTCATGTTGTGCGTTCTGTTTGTGCCATTTCTTTCACGTGTCTGTGTTCTATGATTGGCATTGAATGATCAACTATGCTTGATAACAAAAAGAGTGATGATTGTTTGGCTGCAGCATCAAGTTTAACAGATTAGATTTATAGGAAATTTTGATGCGATTACTGTACAACCTAATCCTGGAAGACAGAGGATCATATGAAGATTGATGAAATTTGCTGGCTTTCTTGGTGACACATGGCCTTTGGACATTCCCTACTCATGGCAATTTGTAGCTAAAAGTAAGCTTGATGGCCTTTTAGGGAAGTGATTGAACAGGAAAATGGGTGTGTAGAGGAGATGGTATTGATCTAAATTTGATGTTGCTGCTGTTAGTCCCTGTTTATAGCAAAAGTGGAGTTGATTGGTGTGGCTACTTTTTAATTAGAGTATTTAACTACTTTTTAATTAGAGTATTTAACAAAGTATTGTCTTGTAGATACTCATAATACCTCCACAAAAAATACTTGGTGAGATTTGGGAATGAAAATATGTTAGAATGTAATCGCTCTTACTGTTCAGGACTTTTTTACTTAGCATAATGGACCATGCATGTTATTCTTTCTACTGTAGTTGTTAACTACATATGTGATTGTACCGAAATGCTATCACTGAAAATAAACATTCAAAATCATGATTCATTTGTTCACTTAAACTATGAAAAAAATATGTATGTTTCAATATATATATTTGATCTGGATGTGTGAAGAGTCCTAAGTACGTAGTAATTGATTCAAAGCAACTTAAAACGCAACCGAATCTGGCATAAGCAAACTACAATTTGAGGTAGCAACATAATGGCCGGTGATCTATCTTTCCCAGGAGTACTAGCGTACTGCCCAGATTAGACTCGAACAAGACTCCTCTGTATTGCTGAACCATATTTTGATAATACAGTTGCAAGTTGGTGGTGTCTGTTATCAATCAAAATTCTATCATGATCAGATTCATGTGGCAGTATGTCATGTTTTCAGGCAGCATCTTTTCCCCCTTTTTTCTCTTTTTGGCACAAGTCTCTCTCATGTGTTAATGTTAACTTGCTTAGTTTGAATTCTGCAACGACAAGTTTGGATCAATTTTGTAAGAAAATAAAGAATTTCCAGAATGGAAGTATGTTTTGTGCTGAAGGTATATATCTATTTTCAAGACTTGAGCTTGTGAAATTCACATAAGGAGATGGATAAATAAAATTAGTATGCTAGAAAAGATCATTAATGTTTCAGGTAAAATGTATGTGCAGTATGCTCCTTGATGGCTGGAAATACCTCACAACAACCGTGAATTGTTAAGTTTCTTGGCTTGACTTTGATGACTGCTCTGCTGTCCTACTATGTAATGAAAGCTGACAAAACATGGGGACACTGGGACATGTTCATAAGGTTTTGTACATTTGTAGCTAAAAGTAAGCTTGATGGCCTTTTAGGGAAGTGATTGAACAGGAAAATGGGTGTGTAGAGGAGATGGTATTGATCTAAATTTGATGTTGCTGCTGTTAGTCCCTGTTTATAGCAAAAGTGGAGTTGATTGGTGTGGCTACTTTTTAATTAGAGTATTTAACTACTTTTTAATTAGAGTATTTAACAAAGTATTGTCTTGTAGATACTCATAATACCTCCACAAAAAATACTTGGTGAGATTTGGGAATGAAAATATGTTAGAATGTAATCGCTCTTACTGTTCAGGACTTTTTTACTTAGCATAATGGACCATGCATGTTATTCTTTCTACTGTAGTTGTTAACTACATATGTGATTGTACCGAAATGCTATCACTGAAAATAAACATTCAAAATCATGAGTCATTTGTTCACGTCATGGTTCTTTGTTTCCCTTTTTAAGTTAAGATTCGATCTACTCTTCTGTTGCCTAAAACTTGCTTGATGGAATGATTGAATGACCCATTTGCAGCACAATACTAGAAGGTAATATGCAATATGGGAGTTTCCTTGTAAGAGGCATGCATTGTTCTTTCAGAAATATTGTTGATTCGTGTTAGTTTTGTTTCTATTTCTTGCAGATCCTATATTTGCAAACATGTAGTTTTCTTATTCAATTGCAATTTCAGCTCTTCTCATAAACACATGGTGTTTACTGTTTAGTTTATGTGGCTAATGTGGTCCACACTGCATTCTTTTTGATTGATGCAATTCACTTGTATTTGGCAGGGTTATATTGTCGAGGAGAAAATGAAGCAACAATCTGTGAGTGACAAATTGTAATTGCAACCAGACATCAGTCATTGGTATGCCTCCAATATCAACTCCCTCAAATTAAAGTCAAAATGGATATGATTTGAGAGCTTTCTTTAAGAGTCCACAAACACCTGTTCATTTTATTTTTTACAAATTTTATTTTGTTTTGTATTGGTCTGCTGATACATTGTCTGTTATATCTTAATGCTGATGCAGCTCGTATTGTAAAACTCACATGTAGGACGTTATTTGTGGCCTGTCATACTTTATGCATTAATAATCTATATGAGCTATATATATTCTTGGCTACCTGTTTGTTTATTAAGCAAAATATACATCTCATTTTTTAATTGAGCTTTGGGTGTACTTCTCTTGCAATGTTTTAGAGTGGGATGCTTATGACCCATACCGTGAGCGCTGGATCTCCGTGCCCAAGATGCCTCCAGACGAGTGCTTTATGTGCTCCGACAAGGAGTCGCTGGCTGTGGGCACCGAGCTGCTCGTGTTTGGAATGACACACATTGTCTTCATGGATGGCAAGTTCTATGTCATAGGCGGAGTGACCAATAATAACAAGGTCTTGACCTGTGGAGAGGCGTATGACATGCAGAGCCAGTCTTGGAGGGTGATTGAGAAGATGTCTGAGGGTCTCAATGGAGTGAGCGGCTCACCCCCACTTATTGCGGTTGTGAAGAATGAGTTGCATGCTGCTGATTACAGCGAGAAGGACGTGAAGAAGTATGACAAGCAGAATAACAAGTGTATCCATCTTGGAAAATTTCCAGAGCGTTCCGTGTCGATGAATGGATGGGGCCTTGCATTTAGGGCATGTGGCGAGAGGCTGATCGTCATTGGTGGCCCAAGAACTTCTATTGGGGGTATGATTGAGCTCAACTCATCCTTCATCAAGGATTTCTGCCTTCGTCCTGGTATCTGATTTAGTTGGCATCAGCAGAGGTGCAGCAGTATCTTGTAATCCTTGAACTCTAATACATCTGTTTTCACCACAGCTAATCCATTTCTTCATTTACGTTTGGATCAATCTGACGATTTCGAAGATGAGACCAGGCAAAAAAGTGTCATATTAATAATCTAGATAGAAACAACAGATTTTACAGGCTTTCCATCATTGATGATGATGACGCCAGTTTGAGGCATTAAGCCATTTAGCAGTGGCTATACACAGATGTACAAAAGGTAATTCATCATTAACCATATTGATAAAGGCTCTGGGTAAAGGTAATGTTGAAGAACAGAGTATGTACCTTTAGGAAATCTCTGTTGCGTAAGCGTTTGTCAAATGTAGCTATCTTCTACTGATCATATTATTGGCTCGGACAAAGTCCTCCTTTTGTCCTCAACTCTAGGATTGGGTCCAATTCAGCCCCTTAACCTTTTCAAGGCATCTTTTAGGACCCCAACATTGGGGGTGTCCAAAATATGCCCTCTTTTAGGACCTCAACTTTGAGTGGGTTGTGATGGGGGTGGGGAGATGTAAATGATAATTTAAAACTGTTGCGATTTTAAACATTGGTGATTGCATCTTCCTCAGGTTGGTTTTGCATGTTGTTGGCTGGTTAAATAAAAAAAAGGACATGTCAAACCAGAAAGCAAATCGCACTGCTTTACGCGATATAACAAACAACAACACAGGTATGAGCGCTTCCTCAGCTGTGACGGAATGGCTTTCGATATTTTTATAACCTTCTCAGTTGTAAAATCACTTGCAACACCTGTGGATGAGGCCGAGCGAAAGAGGGAAGAGAGGAATAGAAAAAAACGAGAATACCGAGCAAGGATAAAGGCTGAGGAATCCACCGAGCAAAGAGAAGAAAGGAATAAAAGGCGCCGGGAACAACGAGTATTGAAGAGGACAGAATCATCAACACATACTATAGGACCTGATCATGGTATTGCTTATTTATTATTTAATAATGGTTCCTTTGTTATTTGAACTGTTACTCTTTATTAAGCAATAATAATTATGTCCGGACAATGAAAAATTAATGTTTCATCCTGCTCCATGATTGGTCAACAAGCACCATATGGAGCGTGTTCAAGTATTCTCCGAGCATCAAACGATGAGGACAAGGAAAATGTCTGTCCGGATAACAACACGGATTGGCTACATAGAAATTATAATTATGTCCGAAGAAGACAACCGACCTATGATACTTCTTGTGTGCCCAACAACCTGTCAAGCCACACTCTGTTGAATGCAAGTGCGGCAACTCCAGGTGCCATCCTTGTATTTTTTTAATTTGTGCAAGCAATAGTAGCATGTTGTACTATATGTATAATAGAATAGATCATCTAACCATGCCAATGTTTTCCACCCAATGGTGACTAGTTAGCAGCTCAAATAGGCAAAGGGCCCTTGCAGAAAGAGAGAGGTACAACAATATGGATGAGCACAACAAGGAAAAAATGTTGCAGAGAAATAGGAACTACAAAAAAAGATGAGAATACAGTCAGTCGGTGTCTTGGTGAAGGAAACATTGCATATAGGACAGAATGATATAGAATATGATAGTGCCTTGTTCGAACCTATAAACAATCAATCTGATGAAGGTGTGTTCTTTTTCTTTGTTTATTTTATTTTAATAATACAGTCAGTCGGTGTGTTCTATTCCTAATGTTCAAGCAAACATCATGCAGAGGAACATCTGGAGGCACCTCATTCCTTGGATATTGATGATCTTCTTGATGACGATGAGACTAGGCAGTACGTTGGTGAAGGTAAATTTATTTTGTGTGTCATCACAGGTGTTTCGCTTATTAATGTTGTGTAATGACGGCCAGTGCTTGCTTTCATAACAGATGGTGCCTTCGAGTCCTATCGTGTCAGTGTCAATGGTGTTGATTTCAATACCAATGAAGATCCTTATGATTATGTCTACCAAAATGTGCCTGATAGGCACCATGTGTTGAGAAAGGTGCCTAACTGCTTGTACTGTGCAGCAATGAGATTTCAATATGAACCACCTGGATTCTGTTGCAGAAAAGGAAAGATAAAAGTACATGTTCCACAGGTGCCTACTGAATTAAAAAGGTTATTCACAAGTCAGGTAGATAATGATGCAAAATATTTCAGGCAAAATATTCGGTACTTCAACGCTCATTTCTCTTTCACGAGCCTTGGAGTAACCTTGGATCGACGAGTTGCCACCGCGGCAGGGACTGGTATATATACATTTCGTGTGCATGGGGCCTTGTACCATCGCCTGGACCAGTTGGTTCCAGGTTCTAAAGGACCTCGCCACTTGCAACTCTACTTTTATGATACGGAGGATGACAGTTTGGCGCACAGAGTACAGAGATCGCCTGACCTAGATATCAATCTTATCAGAACTGTGCTGCGAATAATGGAAGGCAACCCATATGTACAGACCTTTAACAGAGTTGGAGCTATTCCAAATCTTGATGAGTATGTAATTGAACTCAATACTAATGTCACGCCAGACCAACGAAGGTACACATGTTCAGGGATATGTTTATGTATTGCAAAATATTTTTATTCTACAAATAAATTTGATTTTTTTACTAATAAGAAATCAATGATTGATTTTATACATATATTTCTTTGCTGAAAACAAGGTACAATGCACCCACGACGTCACAAGTGGCGGCTATCTGGTTAGATGGCAATGATCCCCAAAGATGTTTTGATAGGAGTGTGCTTGTGTATGCCAGAGGGGATCGCCCGCGCTATATCAAAGCATATCATGGATGTTATGATCCATTGGCATATCCGATATTTTACCCTAAGGGAGAAACTGGCTGGAATAAATTTATGCCGTACAATGATATAGTCACTGATATGGAAGGACACACCTCTGTTGATCCAACAGATGCAACAGATCCGACATATCCAACAGGTACCGAACATGATTTAATTTCCAATGCCTTAATAAAACGCATGGGTTCATACTAATATATAATTTCCATTTGAGACAAAGCATGGTGAGGATGACGCGGACGTACAACAAGGTGAATACATGAGTACCATGGTGGAAGAAAGACAATCTGGAAGATTTGTGACAGCAAGAGAGTACTATTGTTTTTTGATGCAAGTTAGAGAGGGGCTTTTTAACATATTGCTATTTGGGGGACGACTTTTCCAACAATGGGCCGTTGACATGTACATAAAGATCGAGTCAATGAGGCTTGATTGGTATTCTAACCCTGATAACCAAAAACTCATACGCGCGGAACTATATCAGGTGAGTTATGCAATGTTTTATTATTGCAAAATATTATGTCACAACAATTCAAGCCTAATCAATATACACTAATTAATCATCCATGCTGTAAATTTTTAATTTTCACGTAGGGTTTGGTTGATGTAATTTCTGCTGGAGAGACAAGGGCTTCAGAGGTTGGCAAGAGAATAGTGCTACCTCGTAGTTTCCCTGGTGGCGATCGTGACATGATGCAGCGATTTCTTAATGCAATGGCTATAGTCCAGCGTTTTGGAAAACCAGATTACTTCATCACCATGACTTGCAATCCGTACTGGGAGGAGATTACTCAAAATCTTGAGCCTGGCCAAAAACCACAAGATAGGCCAGACCTGGTTTCAAGAGTATACAGGGCCAAGCTGCGGTCCTTAAAAGATTTATTAATCAAGAAAAAGTATTTTGGAGAGGTGGCAGCATATGTCCATGTCACTGAATTCCAGAAGAGGGGACTTCCACATGAACACATCCTACTGATTATGAAGAAAGGCAGTAACTTAACAACCCCAGATGCTTATGACAAAGTCATCTCTGCAGAGCTACCAGACAAGGATAAATACCCTGTGTTGCATAGCCTGGTCATCAAGCATATGCTGCATGGCCCATGTGGGGTCTTGAATAGAAAGTGTGCTTGTATGGTTAATGGAGAATGTCGCTTTCGCTATCCTAGACAGTTTTGTGCAGCAACACAGCAAGGCAAATATTCATATCCTTTGTATAGGAGGAGGGATGATGGACGGCGTGTGAAAGTAAGAGGTGCCGAGTTGGACAATAGGTGGGTGGTTCCATACAATCCTGGGCTGCTTATGACATATAATTGCCACATAAATGTTGAAGCTTGCTCAAGCATCAAAGCTTGTAAGTACTTGTTTAAGTATGTACACAAAGGCCATGACCGTGCAGCATTCTCTATTGATCCTGCTGGAGTAATCAATGAGATCCGTCAGTACAGGGATGCAAGATACATATCACCCCCGGAAGCTATACATAGGATTTTCGGCTTCCACCTTTTTGGAGTTTGTCCATCTGTTTTACAGCTCCAGTGTCATCTACCTAATATGCAGTCTGTTATTATTGAGGAGACAGAAAATCTCAACGATGTTGTCAAAAAGCCATCTGCAACTATGACGACACTCACAGAATACTTCACATTGAACCGTGCTGATAGTTATGCAAGGAAATTTTTGTATAGAGAGATCCCAGAACACTACCGGTGGATTAGTGGTAAGAAGGCGTGGCATAGAAGAAAGCAGAGGGGACAGGTGGGGCGTATTGTGTATGCACACCTGGCTGAAGGAGAAAGATATTTCTTGAGAGTGCTTTTAAATCATGTACGAGGTGCAACCTCATTTGAGAATTTAAGGACAGTTGCTGGAATCACGTACCCTACTTTCAGAGAAACATGCGAGAAGAGAGGACTCATAGAAAGGGATCAAACTATTGATGACTCATTGAGCGAGGCAACAACTTTTCAGATGCCTGCAGCTCTGCGAAGGTTATTTGGGACTATTCTTGTGTTTTGTGAGGCCGCCAACATCCGTGGATTGTGGGACAAGCACAAGGAATCTTTCTCTGAAGATTATAGCCGAAACAATCCTAACACAGCAGTAGTAGAACAAATAGTTCTCAGAGACATTCGGGTAGTAGTTCAGTCAATGGGGAAGGATATCAAGAAATATGATCTACCTGAGCTAAATGATACGGGTAATATTTTCAGCACTAATATTATTCTAAAAAAATATTTTGTTGTAAAAGTATATTTGGATGTCAATATAGTGCCTTACTGATAAGATTGACTATAACTCAAAATAAAATCCTAATTTGCTCTTTTAACTATTTTATATTTATTTACTTATTTCATGTTCCTGTTGTTGTGTCAAGCAGATGAATTTAACAATGACATTATGAAAGAGGTTAGGGAGGAACTTGCTGTGCCTGTCGACCAAGAACATTTGGATATAGATACATCTCTTAACAAGGAACAACGTGAAGGATTTGATGAAATATTAAATTGTGTAATGAATAAGAAGAGTCAAGTGTTTTTCGTGGATGGTCCAGGAGGAACTGGAAAGACATTCCTATATAAGGCACTTCTTGGTAGAGTGCCCTCAGAGGGATTAATTGCCATTGCAACTGCATCTTCTGGTATTGCGGCGTCGATATTGCCTGGAGGACGCACAGCACACTCAAGGTTCAAAATCCCAATTAAGCTTGCTGACAATAGCACATGCAGCTTCACAAAGCAAAGTGGCACTGCAAAGTTACTGCGTATGGCATCCTTAATTATCTGGGATGAAGTAGCGATGACAAAGCGACTAGCAGTTGAGTGTCTTGATAGATCCCTACAAGATATTATGCATTCTTGTTTGCCATTTGGGGGAAAGGTTATGGTATTTGGTGGAGATTTTAGACAGGTGCTACCTGTGGTACCACGTGGGATAAGAGCACAAGTAACAGATGCTACATTGCAGCGATCTTATTTGTGGGAACGTATAAGGAAGATACGGTTGTCACGTAACATGAGGGCTCAGTCTGATCCATGGTTTGCAGATTACCTCCTTAGAATTGGGAATGGAACCGAAGAGACAATTGGAGATGATTATGTACGCCTTCCAGATGATATTTTGATTGCCTATACAGACAACGAAGAATCAGTAAACAAACTCATTCAAAAAGTCTTCCCATCACTTGACAAAAACGCAAGATCATCAGCTTATATGAGCACACGTGCCATCCTGTCCACCACAAATGAACATGTGGATCAGCTAAATGCAAGTATGATTGACAAGTTTCCAGGTGAGGAAAAGGTTTATCATAGCTTCGACTCTGTCGATGACGATTCAAGAAATAACTACCCTATTGACTTCCTGAACTCCATCACTCCAAATGGTCTCCCCCCGCATGAGCTCAAAATAAAATCCAACTGCCCTGTAATCCTTCTCCGCAATCTTGATCCTAACAATGGTTTGTGCAATGGAACAAGACTAATGGTTAGAGCATTCCAAGACAATGCAATTGATGCAGAAATAGTTGGTGGGCACCATGCAGGCAAAAGGGTATTCATACCTAGGATCCCTATGTCTCCATCAGATGATATTTCACTTCCTTTCAAGTTCAAGAGGAAACAATTCCCAATTCGTTTGAGTTTTGCGATGACCATAAATAAAGCTCAGGGGCAAACCATCCCAAATGTTGGGATATATCTTCCAGAGCCAGTGTTCTCACATGGGCAGCTCTATGTTGCCTTGTCAAGGGGTGTGTCCAGGCAAACAACAAGAATTTTGGCTAAACCAAACAAGGAATTAGATCCAACCGGGAAGAGCACCAAGAATATTGTGGAATTTTTTGTACGGATAATCCATTTTTTATTCGAAATTACAGAAATATACCCGCGGGAAAATTTTTTACAAAAATAGGCTCCAGTCGCCTAATGGTTGGGCGACTGAAGCCTTTCGCCCAACCATTGGGCGACTTTAATCCAGTCGCTCTACCCTCGGGCGACTGCATCCAGTCGCCCAACCATTGGGCGACTTTCATGCAGTCGCCCAATGGTTGGGCGACTGCACTCAGGACCCCGTGAATGTTTTAAATTTTGTCAATTTTATAGTTTTAAACTGGTAAAAAATCTGCTGAAGTTGTAATAAAAGTTTATGTTCATTGTATGTTGTAGGTGTGTAAAAAATTTTGGGAAACTTTTTTTAGGAACAAATGACCATAAAACAATTGGTACATACGATGGTAAGTAATATTTTGATTTACTGAGAATTTGGAAAGTGCATCAAACCTTCGCTAAAAAAAGTGAAAATTGGTGGAGCTGTTCTTCATACATCCAACAGCCTCTAGAAAAAAATTTGAGCAATTTCGGCCACGGGATCAAAAGTTATAGCAGTTTCAGTCTGTTTCCGACACACCTTCAGTAAAACGGGCATAACTTTTGCATACGGTGTCCGTTTTCGACGTTCTTGTACTCGTTGGAAAGCTAACGACGAGCCCGATCCAATAAAAACGACCTGCTTGCGCCCGTCGCCCTCCAAGACCCCGAAAATCGGCCATCTTTGGACCTAAACCCGCGTCGTAAGTTTTTGGTTTCTGTTTTTGCCCTTTTTCTTGGCCTTCCTTTCGGAATTTGGATTTTGCTTCAACTGAAAAGTTGTAGATCTCGTCGAAACCTTTTTAATGAGTATATATAAGCCATATACAACTTTGCTATTTTATCTTTTCAGACTAGTTGTTTATATTGCATCGATATATAAAACTTGTGATAGCGAGTATTACAGATGGTTTGTATGTAGAACCGCCTGTGATAATCTGACCGCTGGGCCCGTCGATCCTCCTCAACCCAATCCTAGCCCAGAGACACGAATTCTCAATAACATTAAAATATCACTTACCATCGTATGTACCGATCGTTCTACGGTCAATCGTTCCTAAAAAAAATTTCCCAAAATTTTTTACACACCTATAATATACAATGAACATAAACTTTTATTACAACTCCAGCATATTTTTTACCAGTTTAAAACTACAAAATTGAAAAAATTTAAAACATTCACGGGAGACTTGACTGCAGTCGCCCAACCATTGGGCGACTGCATTTAAGTCGTCCAATCGTTGGGCGACTGGATGCAGTCGCCCAACCATTGAGCGACTGGATTAAAGTCGCCCAATGGTTGGGCGAAAGGCTTCAGTCGCCCAACCATTAGGCGACTGGAGCCTATTTTTGTAAAAAAATTTCCCGCGGGTATATTTCTGTAATTTCGAATAAAAAATGGATTATCCGTACAAAAAATTCGAATATTGTGTATAAAGATGTCCTCGAATGGTGACAAGGTGGTAAGTAATGTCCTAAATGACTATTTCTGCTCATAGATAATTCTATCAACATGATTTGTGCGGATGTTGTAACTGGATAGTTCTTTCGTCCTCAATTTAAACTGATGGATATAGCAATGCAAGGTCGTGATACTTTCGTGCTCAATTTATATTTGCAGCTTTCAGTTTCCTACGCAACACATCCATGGGCTGGAATGGTGCTCCTGGAGTTGTTGGCAGCCCTGCCTTGAACTTGTCGCAGCACGCTCAGCTACAACTGGGAATGTCTTATGCAAAAAATGCTCAGCTGATATTGAGGTTTCACCTATACAGGTCAGCACCTTCACAAGCTATTACAATGTCATATTTGATGTCATCTTGATACATTATCGGTCTACAAAAATGCAGACTAGAACAAGAAAATTTATCTCAAAGTACGAGAAACAGATTGAGGAGCTAACCAGCCAATGCAACATGAAGTCCGATGAGTGTTATATGGCATGGTCTTCAGTAGAATCTACCAATCAGGAGCTTGACAGACTTAGGCTTGAGCTTCACCAAAAGGTCGTCCAAAGTGATAATTTTGGTATGGACTAGGTCACTAGGCTAACGCAGTAAACATCATCCTATCCTAATTGTTTATATAAACTCATCATTGTTTTCCCTTTGCCAACAGAACAAGCCCTCTATAGACAGACCGACCAACTAAGAAATGTTTCTCAGAACTATGAAAATGACAAGAAACTATGGGCTGCTGCCATATCTAACTTGGAAAGAAAAATCAAGGTAAAGCTGATTTACTGTCTGCAATATCACAAGTTCACAACAACAACAAGTACCAGTAACTGCAGTAGTTGTCGCTACTAATTGTACCACTTTTTTAATCCTCAGGCTATGAAACAAGAGCGGACATTGTTATCTCTTGAAGCACATGACTGTGCAAACTCAATTCCTGATTTGAGTAAGATGATTGGAGCTGTTCAAGCCTTAGGTAATATCTGGGGTGGCATTGTTGCATAGCTTTACAGGTGTGTTTGATCAAAAAGTTTGTAAGCATTGTATGGTTTTGTGATTACAGTTGCACAATGTGAAGATCTGAAACTGAAATACAACGAAGAGATGGCCAAGAGAAAAAAAACTTCATAATATTATCCAGGAGACTAAAGGTGCCTATTCTCCTCTCTGTATTCAGATGTTTACACTTCCAGAATTTTCTACATAATGAATTCCAAGAGATCCATTTCTTTGGGGACAAAACCTATAAGGTGATATGCCCAGTTTAGTTATGTAGTGCTTCAAAATAAAACAATCTCCTTTCTTTGTCTGGATAGTACCCTTGTGTACACATCATGGTGTTTAGTTATCTTTTCAAGTCATTGGTACATTTTTTATGCCATCTCATTCTCCGTGAAAGGCATCAAGGGCAGGCTCAACCGGCTACCGTCTGCCTGCGTCGGCGACATGGTCATGGCCACCGTCAAGAAGGGCAAGCCCGACCTCCGCAAGAAAGTCATGCCTGTCGTCATCATCCGCCAGCAAAAAAAATGCAACTGTTAAAATAACTCTGCTGATCTTCTATCAAAAAAGAAAAAGGAAAGGAAGGAAAGCAACTCTGCAAGTTAATAACAGGCATTCGATTCAACATGGAGGAGCAAAAAAAGAACCCAAACCGAAAAAGCTTCATATTCACTCACTGAATCAACTCGACACTGTGCATTCTAGATGGATCGATTTCAATCCTATTTTCCTACATAACAATATCTGTGTTATAGAACAGTCAATATACGCAATCTGTCACAAACAAATATTTTTCCAGCATCTTTGTGGACAAATTAATTTCGGCATTCCAAATGCATATATTCTACATGTTGTTTCTGGAACCACAAATATTGTTTGCTGCATTTCCGGGTACTGTTGGCACTGGCATTGCTGGTAGCTCCATGCTACCGTACACAGAAGCCATGGGTTGCATTTGATACTGCATCTGATCAGGAACTGAAGACTGCATTCGGTTTGTGGCGTCACTGTGGTTCGGGCTAATTCCAACAACAAGGTCAAGACTGATAGTCACTTTCAGCGGCTTGAGAATATTGGTTGGTGAAGGTCCTGGCTTCACATGCTCTCATTATGCCACCAAGGCCGGGCATATTGCTGTTAATCAGATGCACAACAGACTTCATGGGAGATGCCGACATCTCATGGCTTGCATTCCTGGCAGCAGGGACTTCATGGTTATGTTTTCCTTCGTATGTTGTTATCACTGATTTAGGATTATGTGATGCTCTCTCAACATGCTTCCTAAATATTGATTAATTCTTAATGATGTTGTCCAATGATGTTGTCGCCTCCTCAAAGGATCAGTCGTTATGTGATATTTATTATGTGACAAAACTATTTGGTTATACAATATATGAGACGTGAATCTTAATGAATCTGATTGTTCGTTTTATTTTTTACAAATTTTATCTTATTTTGTATTTTACCGTAGCGTTAGCACAGGCACTATACTAGTAGGAGTAGGAGTATTTACTTCCGAGACCTGGAGTGAGAAATACCAGAAAGAGAAGACATGCCACTCCTGAACGGCTAACATATCAGTCGCGGGCTCGCGGCTCCTCCCCCTGCCCGCCGTCCCGGTCCACTGCACCGGGTCCACGCCCCAGCGACCCCAGTCCGGCGCCGATGGTGTCGCCCTCGAGCACGTGTCCAAATACCGTCTGTCCGATGCGAGCGGCACCGGCTCACCAACGGCCAGGATGCGCGTCACGTGCCCACGGCGGTGGGACTCGTGTGCCCGGCCAACGTCGGAATGCCGGGGGCTGTGTGGCCTGGGTGGTCTCTGCACTGACAGGTGGGGCCCCTGATGTGAAACAAAGGGAGCTGCTGATGTGTACCGCTGTCCCTAGCAGTTGTAGGAGCAGAAAAGAAGAGAGTACTGAAGCAAAACATCACATCACCGTCCGATCTCATCAACAATTTTTTTTTCAGCAAAAAAGAGAGTCATAACGACCTCCTTTGGTCTCTTTTGAGCTTGACCTTTTCCTCTGCCTTTTGGTTTTTTAGCTATTCTTTTTAGCTAGCTGGACCTTTTTTGTTTGGTCTTTGGATTTGGATTATGTTCGATTTGTTTAGGTGATTTTGTGTCTGATTTGGTATGGACTTACGTTGATTTGTGTATGGATTTAATGTTATTCTAATGGACTTGCATTTGCATCATTGCATGCTGATGTTGACAGAAGAGGGTAGGTACAAACTATCAGGTATCAACTAGGAGATGTTATCTCGTCCAAATGCTGTGCAACAAGAATTTAAAAAGGTTTGTTGATTTGGGATTTGCATCCTTTAAGGTGAAATCGGAAGATCGTGAAAACAAAGTGAAGTATCTGTAGTGACGAAGGAAAACGAGAACAGCTGGGCCATGCCAAAAAGGTAATCATAAAAGTAGATTTATACTTGTCATGTGAAACAAATTGTTAATTATGTCCTGGGTTTTAGTTGTACATTTAAAAACTTTTTCTTTTGCAAGTTGACAAAGTTGCACATCCGAAGCAGCAACGACGTAATATTCAACAATACATAAAATCTAGTTAAAATGAATAAGAAATCACACCATCACATAAAAAGAAAATGCACACACAATTTTTTTCTGTGGTAGAACAATATAATATGGCAAATTTGCCAATTTATCATTCCCTCACTCATCATGCAATCTAAGACGTGGCGGATACTTATTTTCGATTGCAAATCTTACATTAACATCCTTTTCCAAACTCGCTGGACAGGTCGCAAAAACATCAATACATTTCACATTTCTACTCAATCCGTGGCATTTAGGCCCCACTCATTTCGGTTTGAATTTCTGACTTCTGACTTATTTTTTATTATTCCAAAATTTTATTTTTTTTGACTTTTTGGCTTTTTGGCCGGTTCTTTTTTTCCAATATTCGTTTGCATTGTTTGTTATGGGCTAATCCCTTTTTATTTTTTAAACTTAGTTATACTAAATAAGCCACTATCAGTTACAGTATACTTTTAACTAGTTACAATATAATTTTAACTATAAATCAATTTATTTCGATCCAACCGACCGAATGATACCTTAGGGCAGTCCCAATGGTGTATTGATGATGGTTTCTATCCTCATTAAATGACTTGCCACGTAGGCAAAATGCTGACATGGCAACGTAATTAATGATGAAAGAGAGCACAAATCCTAGAAACGGTTTCCTCATGAAGAAATCAGGTCTTCACTCCACCCAATGCACCAAGAAACTATGAAATCGTCATTGGGAAGAAACCACCAGTTTCTAGGGGGCTCGTGGCACACTCTCATTGGAGGAAGAAGATAGAGTTGGGAGAGAGAAAGAGAAAATAATTATTACTCGAAGACACCTCCACTGTGGAAGATAGTTTCTATAGATGATTTCTTGTGCTATGGAAATCGTGTCAGTTTCTTCCATTGGGACTGCCCTTAAGGCCAGTCTCAGTAAAGGTTTCATGTCCCAGTTTCCAACACACCCATATTTTGGAAACAGTGCAGAAGAGCATGAAACTCTCTCTACTCCCATGAAACTTTTATCATCTCTTTCTTCATCAATATAGTGCCATGTCAGCGTATTTAATGCCCATAAAACTCCATAAAACCCCCACTGAGACTGCCTAACACCGAAAAACCCCTAGCATTACAGTGGACCATTTTGGAAAAGACCAACGCGCTCGCTCCATATAAAAAGAGACGCAAACCAGCTCGCTCCAAGCAATACAAATAGTAACATCGAGTGGGGTACAAGTGAATCACAATCCCAAAATAGCCACACAACCCAATGAACACGTAAACAAATTAACTGGACATGCACCTCCTCCGAGACACATTTCCACACACGCTCGCAGCTAGCCACATATAGCCCGTACACCCCCCCCCCCCCCCCCCCTCTCTCTCGGATAGGAGCGGCAGTCGTCGTCGTCTCTCGGTCTCCTCTGTTTCGTTCGCTTCCGCATCCTAGAAGCCAAAACTCTCGACTCCCCATTGGCAAGAAGCGAAGCGCCGAAGCCCACCTCGAACAGCACCGCACTGCTACCTCCTATGGCTTCCGCAGCGGCGTCGCGCCCCCCGCCACCACCGCCGCCGCCTGCCCCGGCGGCGGCGATGCAGTGGCTCAGCCCGCGGGTGTCGTTCAGCCTCGACGACGCCGGCGGCGGAGGGGGGAGGCAGGCGGCAGCGGGCGGGAAGCCCAGCGCCGACTTCGAGTTCCTGCTCGCCGGGTGCTCTGCGGTGTCCATGCTCCCGGCCGACGAGCTCTTCTCCGAGGGGAAGCTAGTCCCGCTCCGCATCCCCGCGCCGCCCGCGACCGCGTCGACGGAGGGGGTGGGGGTCGCGACGCTGCCTCCGCTGGCACCTGCGCCGCAGCCGGGGACTCCACGGGCGGAGGTGCCGGCGAAGGTCGTGGCCACGGCAGAGGCTGCTGCTGAGGAGCCCAAGATTCCGGCGAGGAGGTGGCGGGATCTCCTCCGGCTGCGGAAGCAACAGGCGTCGTCGGCGTCGGCGACGTCGGAGCCCAAGCCCCTCCGCCGGCTCCTCCGCCGGGGGCCCAAGCCGCCGGAGCCGTCCCTCAGCCTTCCCCTCCTCTGCGAGTCCGCCTCCGACGAGCCGGACAAGCCCGAGAAGCCAGCACCGGCGCCTGCTTCTGCTCGGAGCCCAACACCGCCACCTCCATCCCAGCAGCTGCCTCCCAAGATCCGCCTCTCGCCGGCGCAGGCTACGGTGCCCCCACCGCCTCCTCCGGCCGCCGTCGCCGCGGACAGCCCCCGCCTCAACGCCGCCGGCAAGGTGGTCTTCAACGGGCTCGGTCGCAGCTCCAGCAGCCCGAGCAGCCTCGCGGGCGGGGGGCGCCACCGCGCCGGCGCCGGCGGCAGCATCGAGCGGTCCTACTCGGCGCACGTGCGCGTGGCGCCCGTGCTGAACGTGCCCGTCTGCTCCCTCCGCGGGTCCCGCAAGTCCGTCTCCGTCTTCGGCATCGACCGCCTCTTCTCCCCATCCTCCTCCTCCTCCGCCGGCGGCAAGAAGGGGAAGGTGGCGAAGAAGGAAGTAACCGCAGCTCAGTAACTTGTTCTTCGCACCATATACATCACCACCGTTGATGAACTCTTTCTTTCTCTTTTTATTAATCCTTGTGTTTGGGTGATGCTTAATTAGGTTAAGAATTAAGCTAGATCTCTAGTACTCGTAGTAATTTCTACCTTGCTATTAATATTTCTTGCGGACAAGTTCATTTAATTTTGCATGTAAATACAGGACAGAGAGTGGGTGATTCAGCGAGTATTTTTTTTCTTTTTTGGCTGGTGAGTAAGTAGTGCGTGCATGATGCATACGATGAACTCATCACTCGTGAGGTTGCATCGGAATTAGTGCGTGCATGATGCATCTGATGAACACATCACTCATGCGGTTGCATCGGAATTCGGAGCCCATGGTGTCGTGTCTGTGCTGAGAAAAGCTGGAGCCGAGTGTCAACAGCATTTGTACCGACGCGTCGCACTGTCGGATTCGTGTGCTCTACCGTGCAAGCAAGCGAGGAAAAACCCAGCCGTTCGACCAGAGAACAACAATCGGCGCGCGAGACATTCCTACGCGACTTTCACGGTGCCGAGTCCGGACGTACACTCAAATGGATAACCACCACAAGTAACCAAACAGTCACATGTAATCCCGCACCCAACGACGTCGACCTGGTTCTTTTCAACTTCTAAAAGCTACTTTTTTTTACTTTTCTATATTAATTTTTAAACAGAGTATTTTTTAGATAAAGTATATTAGTTAATTATAGTATATACTTTACTGACTTCATTTATATCGACAAAAACTACACATAAATCACTTAAAACGCCACTTACGTATACATGTATCGTCGTCTTTTGTGTGGATCGGATGTGGTTAGATCTGCTTCGATACGGCAGACCGGCGACGTGCCCGGCAGGCAGGCATGGCCGGAGAGGAGATGGAGTCAGAGAATAGTCGTGGTGTGGTGGCCACCCATGGCTGCATCATCTGCAGCTGTGCTAGTGGTCCAAACGCTCCTCGCTGGCAGCTGTTCGTTGCCGCCTTTGCTGCAGTGCATCGCCTGACACAGCAATGGCAAGACAAGATATTTTTTTTTTAAAAAAAAAGAATTTTTTGGTTATTTATTTGTGTGCATGCTTGTGTAGTCGCGAGTTCAACGTGAGCACGGCCGAGAGAACCACGTGGCCGGCCGGTTCAGACATGCATGCATGATGTAGCTTAGCTAGCACTGTGGAGTCCATCTGGCAACAGTCTCCCTCAGCTGGATTTTTTTCTTCTTCTTTATTTCTTTTTTCTCTCTCTTTTCATGCGTTCTTGCTGTTGCTGGAGATGATCCATCCATCCACTGGATGATGGCATGACAAACAACAGCTAATTCTGTTGTTGCAAGGAACACGTGCATTGCATATGCACGGTGGCTCGGATGAGTTCTTCAGTAGTTTCTGTCATGTCATCTGCCGTTGCTGCACACAGCATGGCACAGGTTTGTCATAGACCTAACTCACCACGATGAGGTCCGTTTGGAACGCGGAATTTTTTTTCTGAATTCTTAGGAAACTAAACTATTCCTCTTTGAAATTACGTGAAATTCCTGCGTTACTGGGGCACGGAGGAAAAAAAATGAGGAAATTAAGGTGGTGATCGGTTCGGCTGAAAGCCTCATGGCTTATGGCTGAAAACACTGTAGCTGGCTGAAAAAAGTACCGTAGCTGACAGAGGCTTATTTACCATAATTAAATTTAAAAAAATTTAAAAATAGAAAAAACATATTAGCCCATCACGTATAATGTAAACAAATACGAGGAAAAAAGAACCGGTAAAAAAACTCAAAAAAAACCAAAAGTTCAGAAAAAGACGAAATTTATGAATAGTGCAAAAATAAGCTGAAGCCAGAAGCTGAAGCCATATTGATCAGGGCAGGAGCCACAGCAACTTCTTTCGCGACGGCGACGGGGAAGCATTTGCCGCGCCGACTTCCATTTAGGGCGTTGATTTCTCACCAGATGTAGGGGCTGACTAGAACAGCGCACGCCGTCTGGTTGAATTGCACAACAGAGACAAGAGATCGCACAAAAAGGATCGGAATTGAGATCATCTTCAGGCCACGAACCACCCCTGTTGTACTGCACCATTCATCTATCTACCAATGGCAGTGGCGGAGCCAGAAATTAGTTACGCTCTAGATTTAGTGGTGGAATGATCTATTTTATCTGGATTGGACTATAAAAATATTACTCAGGCTACTGGATTTACCCAAACTGTACACTAGATATTTTTTCATATCTCGGACTGAAGCCTACTTGTTGGATGTGTAGTCCCCCGGGCGACCAATGCTGTCATCAGCCTATCTCACCAGATGAAGTTACGAAGGCGGGCGAAAAAATTGAAAGGAGCACTCAACTTCACTTGAGAGCGTTGGATTTCTTACCAGATGTACAACAAACTGACTAGAACAACACGCGCCGTGTCTGTCTGGTTGAACAGCTGCACAGTAGCAGATGAGATCAATAATTCGAGGATACTACGACACTGTGCAAAGGAATCGAGATCGTGTACCACATTGGGCTCTTTACTTTCCCCTGCTGTACTTGTACGTACCGTAGTATCTAGTACCAACGATGCCGCCTAGGGTATGCATGTCTCCTCATTAGGGCTCCTCCATATCCAACTATCAATTGCCTCTGCTCTTCACGGCAAACTGCAGTAACTGACCTTGTCGACTAATCGATCTCAATGGCATCGATCGTACGGCACTAAAGACCGGCGCAATTCGCGCCTTCGGCTTCTTCAGGTTCAGCCGTTCAGGATGTCTGCTTGCTAGCTCTGATATACTTACGCATGCATGAGTGTCGTTTTAGTCTCATACTTATTTTTATGCGCAGCAAATCTCAAATCGGATCAAATATTATGAGGTATGGTATAAACATGCACGATATCAAGAGTGAATGAACAGATGAATCTCGCAGAGGGGAATCAAAATAACAGCAATGAGACAATCAAGACGACAAGAGGGACGCACGGCTCTAAACACATCGCCAATCTCGCACTCAGCTTCTTGAGGTTCAGGGTGTCTGCACTCAGCTCTGATATACTTGCATAAGCAACTGAAAATTTCAACAGAATTATTGAGGGAGCTGTCCATGGATGGCAACAGTAAGCTAGGTCTCACTGTTTTTACTGACAGGTGAATACAGATGGATCTGGCCAGCAGGGCGGGCTCGGCTCTAATGTGCTAGGCCAGGCCACCTGGCAGGGGCCCTCGCCCTGTGTTATTGTCCACCTATTTTGGCACAGACGGTCAGTGGCTCGCACTGCATGTAGCTCATGAACAGGAGTCCCAAGGGACCACGTGAGAAGGTTTAAAAATTATGTGATGAACCATTATAATAAAAAGACTTGCCCGATCTTTATGACATAAGATTGGAGATAACTAAACCCATACAACCGAATGAATAACACCGTCAACCACCATCTTTATTACAGCAACATGCAACACTCGATTCACCAAATCACATGCTTTGATCTCTATGTCTACTTGCTCACGTAGAGTAAACATGTTCTTACAATCACGGAAGCAAACGCAAGAACGACAGAGACAAGAATATCAGATATTTTCCTATTCTAAGGGGGTGGAAATGCTTCAACTAAACCCTAGAACAAGAAAGTGTATAATTCTAAAATTTCAAACTTACCATTGTGTACATCTTTATACACTTATAGGCGACAAAAGACTCATCTACAACCTCTCATGACTTGTAGAAACCTCTTTACACCTCATGATAGGTTGTTTACAACTAGGTTACAACTCAATTCAAGTTGTAAAGTTCAACTTTACAACTCAATTCAATTTGTCAAGTTTAACTTTACAATTTATTACTAGACGTTCAAGAAAGATGATGATTTGATGATACCATAAGCAATGACCTCAATTACATCCTGCTATGTGCAATGACATTATCTAGTTACTTACATATGTGATGACATCATATACTTCATGGCTAAGTATGTCGACATATGCGATGAACTTATCATGATGTTGGCACATATGATGACATCGTATATTTGCTAGTATATACAACATGTACACAATAACTGTATACTCTAAGATAAGTTTTCAAAACAAAGCTTCTTTAAGTTTTCAAAACAAAGCTTCTTATCCGGTTATCATTAATTGTTCAATCATTAACATATAATGGAAGAACTAGATGACAACCTGATTATTAGTATATATGACATACACAAGCTATATATACTCAAGAGATATATTTCAAAATAAAGATCCTTAATATGTGAAAATAGAATATAGATCAATACTAATGAAAACCACAAAACATAGAGTGAACTCTCTCCAAATGTGTGTATACAAGAATGTATTGTGAAAGCATATGCATATATTCAAGTTTGACTTATTTGATAAAGTTTATTATATATTTCGGATCCAAAAAATGTAATAAATATAAGAATGTGATATTGAATACATACCTCTTATGTTTTTCACATTTTCATCCAAATGAGACTAAGCAATATCATAATCAATAAATATATTAGTCTCACAATTATATTTATTATTATCACCAAAACCAATTTAATAGAGTTTGAACTTATAGCTGGTCAGACCACATCTCTAGTGATGGTTAGATCGGTTGGGTGCTGAATTTGCGAGTCCTCGCTGTTTTAGATTGTTGTTTTGTATTTAGACTGTCAAATCTGCTCTTCGTAGCTCGTTAGCTACTGGGATGAATGATTTTTGGATGCTCGAGAGAAGATATAAATATAGAATTATTTATGTTTCTGTTGTCATTGCTGGTCCTATAAGCCCCCACTTGTATGCGATGCGTAGCTTGAAAAAAACTCAGTGGTCGTCTTGGCCATTATTGCTGGGCTTCAATCATTGGAGAGGGAAACTGTCCATTGATCCCTCTTAGCAGTAGTAAAGGTTTTGGATAAGCTGGATGATTACATAATCAACTTTTCCAGATATGCAGGTTTTCTTTTATTTTTCTTCCTTGAAACAAAAGCTGGTAGCACATGCTTCACCGATTGTTTTAAGTCGATTGAAGCATAAGTAGGAAGAGATTATATTCAGGCCAAGTTAGGATATGATTATATTCCTTTGAGCTCAAATAGGCAGGCATGCAATCTTTTCATTTGGCACTTATATTTCCTCCCATTGGTGCATTTCAATCATTTTTCCGTTTAGAAGTTAAGGCCTATTTGGAACAACGAATCTCGAATAAACTTCGTAGGAACGTGACAGGAGGACAATGCAACTCCCGTGAAATTCTTACAAAATCCCCGTGTTACTAGGGACCTCGAACTTAGCTAGAGCCTAGAGCTGCTGCTTCCTAGATCATCATGTTCATCATGCGATGCTCAAGTGCTCATGCTCGCCTCAGCTTCACAAGGCCAGGCAGGCAGCGTCGAACGCAGAGCAGCAGACCCGAAATGTTGGCGAGATGTCAAGTCAAGACCCATTATTAGGCCAGTCTCAATGGAGTTTCATGGAGGGTTTCATGCACATTAAATACGATGCCACATCAGCCAAAAGAAGCTTTTTGCATGAAACTAGGAGGAGAGAGAAGAAAAACGTTTCATCCCCATGAAACCTTTAAGCGTTGTTTCCAAAACGTTGGTAATCGTGTGAAATCCCCACTGAGAGCCTTGTTGGGTTTCATCCCGTGCGAGCGTGCTTCTGATTGGAGAAGAGAAGGAAGAGGGGACCACAGAAAGGCTAAAATAACCTATGAAACCGCGCAATGAAACTATACACTGAGAGAAAAGACTTGTTTCATGTTTTGTTTTATATCTTGGAAACTGGGAGGTGAAATCTTGCATTGAGACTGGCCTTACACACACCAGAAGGAGAGACAGCATGATTTATCGCCCCAAACGGTTTTAGTTTTTACTTCTAATTTTTTAATTTTGTCTTTGTTTTGTTTTTTTCTTTTGTATTATTCATGACGATATAGTATTATTTATTTTTTATATATAAATTTAATTATTTTAAAAAAATTATCAGCCGTTGAAGCCAAATCCACGGAGCACGCCTTAAATTTGATTCAGCAGCCACGGGAGCCGAGGTCACGCCGCACTTCTTCAACCGCGAACCAAGTCCAAACGAGTCCTATGGGCTTCATTGGGCCAACTTCTGAGCCACGAGGGCCATAACGAGTAACAATGCAAGCCCATCTGCAACCCAGTAGTAACGGGCTGACAGCACGGGTCCATTCAGTGCAACCGCCCAGTTGTCACAGGCTTCTTTCTTTTCTCCACTCTCTCCCTTTCTTCTCTTTTTCTTTGTGTAAAACAGAGGGTGAAATGCTGAATCTATTCCAGGCGTTTTTTGTTCTACGCGGTGACTGACGTCCTGCTTGGATCTACAAATCTGATGGTACAGTGAGCCTGGAGGCACTTGATCCCTTTTCTAGTCTTGACGTGGATTCTTGTCCAAATTAGCCTCATAATACGCTTTCATGCACACATCACTGTTGTTGTTAAAGACCAACTGCTGTCACCGATGTATCTCTTTCTGCTGACCCGCTCCTTATCATAACAAGATAGCTAGCGTGAAATCTTTGCTTATACTTGCACAAAAAAAAAGTCTACTCTACTGTTCATAATATTCGTCTGATGCATACATACGTACATCGTGAGTCATGATCAATGATTCTCAGGTACTGTGTAACTAGTCAAGGAAGAAAAAACAGAAGAAAATGGCCTAATGATCTGCAGAAAAAGTAGCTCATGCCAGATCAGGCCAAGGTTGTGATGCAAAAAAAAAAGGCAATGATAGATGAACACTCGCCAGATCTAGGTGAACAGAATCAAATTAAGACCAAATCTGCAAAAGCTGTGCGTCAGTTCGGAATAGATTGGGGAGCGGGCACTGTAGGTGATAATGATCACAAGCACACCTCCAAAGTTTCAGTCTTAAAGAAAGGAAGAGGGCCTCAGGCCTCTCTCTGTCTGTCTGTCTGTCCTACAAGTGAGGATTGAGGATAGATAGGTAAGGCTATGAATGTGTTAAAGCATGGCAATTGGCAAAGCAATGCAAAGCAACTCAAGAAGTTGCCAGTTCCACAAGGGAATATCAAGATTCCCCTCCACTTGCAATCTACCTTGAATAATAAATCATGTACTATTTGAAGTGTTTTTACGCTCTGAATAATGTGTAGTTTTACGCGTCGTCGTCAAAAGACAATTGTAGAATCTGAATAACCCATGGTTACTGATGATCGACCCTTGAAATTTTGATATACTTTAGAATCTAAGCAATTATATATTTTCCGGAACTTTTACAGGGACAGACCACACCGGTTTACTTGGCTTAAGAATTAAGAGAGTGGTGAGTTTTGACAAGACATGTTATTACTGACATTACACTGCTAGACACTGCTAACAAATAGAACCATGCTTCAGTCCAACACACGCATTGCATGCACTAACTACTTAAGGCCCTGTTTGGAATGCGGGAATTTTTCCCGATTCCTGCGGGAATTGAACTGTTTCCTGCAAAATTCCTGTGAAATTCCTCTGTTCCAAACAGGCCCTAAAAGTATTTATTCAGGCAATGAGCCAAACAGGATCAAACAGGCGTGTCAATGCATACTGGCGAAGTACTAGTACATGCATGCATGAGCTCAACTTTGGTCACCACTTCTGTCACTCACCAGCAAGCAGACAGGAGTGCATCAGTTCACCCATACATCTGAGGCAAAGTCCAAGATCTCAGAACAAGGTTGTACTATATTGGGTGTACTATACAAGTAGTACCCACAGATATGGAAGCATTCGTGGATGATGATTAAATCACAGGAATGATTGGCAAGGCTCCTCTCTTCCTGGAAATTGGAAATGACATGATATGACATCAAGTACCAACCCCTTTTGCAAGGCTCAAGTACATGTTATACTGATTTATTAGGTTTATATCATACCCTTCATACTCCCCGCGGAGTTCCCGGCCGCCGAGCCCCTCCACATCGCCCCCAGCGCTCCCTCGGCCGGCGCGTGGCAGCAAAATTCGCGTACAGTCGGGGGAGCAGTTTTGCGAAAAAGTCCCTGCATTTTTTCGAAATTACGTAAAGGTCCTTGGTTCTCGCGAAAAGGTCCCTGCCAGTTTTTTTAGCCCCTCCACTTTGCAGGATAGCCCCCGCGGTTTTCAAAATTGCGTACGGGTCCTCATTTACTTACGTACAGGTCCTCGCTTTTTACAAAAAAAAAACACTTTGACTTTTTCGAAAATACACATGCACCCTCGGTTTTTTACGAAAAAAACCTTTGCCTTTTCCGAAAATACACACGCGCCCTCGGTTTTTTTAAAAAAACCCCAACGAATTATCGCCTCTCTTACTTCGGTACACACGGTGGCTGGCGCGGCGTGCCGCCGCGCCTATGAGACTAGTAGCTTATAGGACAGATGAATTGTTATCCTAGAAAAAACATAAAAATTGTTTGGGTGAAGGCAGATTGTAAGCCCTTGTATGCCTGTAAACATCACAAACCAATACCCTCAAGAAAGATCGCAAGCTAACCTTTACTAATAGCTTCAGTTTATCAATGGAAGAGGAGCTTACATACTGGATACTGATAAATTAAGCACAATTTTTAAAGCATATGGAAGGCCTGATTTGCAACCACACTCTACACCACAACTAAATAGTGCCGCTTTAAGAATTAAGATTTTAGCAATTTTAGTTTTTGGAGAGCTTAGAAGCACTTTGCTGAAGTGAGAGTGGGACGATTCATTCTTCATCACTCAATGGTGTTAGTGATATGCTCTAGAGGCAACATGGAGATGATCGCATCACTTTTATATTTATGATATTTTGAATAATATGCTATTTTATCCCTTAAATAAATATCTTTTTATATTGATTAACAAGTATATGACTTATTCGTGTAACTATTTATTCATGTTTTGATATTATTCTAAATTATCACTGATCTTATGTCATTATATAAGACAATTGTGATTTACAGATCAATACATATATTAATTGATGATCGTATTTCACGGATCATGAATATGGGGATATCAAATCAATAATGTGAATATAGGTTAAAGAACATGGTATTAGATTGACCCACCATAAAACACTGCGAGAATTGTTATATTCTTAAGTATCATCAGTTAGTCTTATACATAGTGTGCGTGGAATCCTTAGACCTAAGATCGTCATGGTTTTTATATGTGTAAAAGTTTACTTAGGGATTGTTAAACACTATTCCGTAACTGAGTGGTCATAAATATAGCTTATGGGTTTACTATAAAACATACAAAAAAATATGAGTAATCAAGATGAAATTTGCTCCTCCAATATAATGAGAGTGATATCTCTAGGCCCCTAGATGTGGTTGGATTAAGTGCATGGCCATACCAAATGTGGTTGAGTAGTCAATCACAACGGAGTAATCTACTACAGGTTCGAGTGAAGGATCGAGTTATTATAAGATGACACGCTTCTTGCCTTGAGTTCGATTTGGTATCCTAAGGCAAAGAGATCGGTACATAAGCACTATATAGATTCGTTTGATATAATCTTTATGTATATTTAGGAGCCATTATATTTTGGTAATGACCGCTACTGACTTATAGATCGAAAAGGAGTTTTTGGTCTATGGCCAAATATATATGAACCTACATGACGGTGGAGGTGCTGAAACTCTAGCATGCGAAGCGCGCCAGGGTTTTACTAGCATGGCGGTGGATGTGCTGAAGGCTAAGACGGTGTGGCCGAAGCAGATGAGCAGGATGCAGTCGTCGTGCGGAGAAGGCTGACGGTGCGGAGACGAAGCTCTGGCCACTGGTGATCATGGCAGCGGCGAGGGGTTTAGTTAGGGTTTTGGGGTGGAAGGGTAAGTGGCAAGACGAGAAGGGCAGCGGGCAAGGCAGCGGTAGAGCAGCATGTAGGGTTTTGGGAAGCCGCAGGGCAAAGGGGAATTTTGAGCGGGTTGCCGGGTCGTGGGTCGTGGCCGTCTAGTCGGGTTGATACCTGCTTCGTGTATTGTGCTGTGGATGGGATAGGTTAATGGGCTGGCCTGGTTAGTCTCTGCAAGTGGGCCGGCCGTATTTCTACATGCAAGCGTGGCTACCGAGTACTCGTAGAGGAACCAACACACAGGCCCGGCCCTGAGGGGGGGCGAGCGGGGCAGCCGCACCGGGCCCCCAAAATTCAGGGCCTCCAATCCCCCATATATATAGTATATATACTATGTATACTATCCGTCTATGAGTTTATCCGTCTTCTCTCTAGATGGTTCATCTGATGTTGAGTTAAATGATTTAATTTCTGAGTTAAGTGTTATGCAATTGACTTTATCAGATAAACCAATGTCTGCTATGGAGATCTTTGAGTTTGTCAGAGAAGCGGATTGTTATCCTAATATTTCTATTGCTTATCAGATTTTATTTACTATGCCTGTGACTGTGGCATCAGCTGAAAGAAGCTTTTCAAAGTTGAAATTGTTGAAGAATCATTTAAGGTCAACAATGTCTCAAGAGAGGTTAAACAGTTTGGCAACTTTATGTATTGAGAAGAAATTATTGGATGAGATTGATATCAATACCATCATCAATGACTTCGCATCTAGAAATGTTAGAAGAAATTTTTAAGGTGATATCTATAAACTCTTTGATATGAATTTTTCTTTAATACATAACGCATTTTAAGTGTTTGTTGGTAAAATTAGATACATATATATGTGTGTATGTAGATTTATATTTAGATATTTATACTAGGCCCCCTATTTCTAGTTTCGCCCCGGACCCCTAAAATCCCAGGACCGGCCCTGCCAACACATTGCAATCAAGCCAATCATGTAGTCACTTCTAGAAAGTTTTTTAAAAGGTAATCACTCCAACAATAACAATAAATGCAGAATATACAGATTTTTAGAATATACAGAAGTACAGGCGTAGTAACTCGCGGCAAATAGTGAGCAAAAACATGCAAGTGCTCACTCGAACTCATGTTTACTCCAATCTGCCACTGCAGAAGGGAAGCGTGAAATGAGTACTCCTGCACTATACTCAGCTTGAAGTTACACAATATACCCATCTGCCATCTGAAGCCTTGAACGTAGTACTGATGAGTGAAAAATGGTGCCCTGTGCATTCCAGGATTGGACCTCGGGAGTCCTTCGCACCTCGGAGATGACAGCCTAAATACGATGAATATTGAGACTCTCCTGAGCCCTGCCTCAACAAAATGGAATGCTGTAAGCCTGTATGCCAAAGCAATGGTTCTGTTCTTTTCAACTCCTAAAACCTATTTTTTGGTATTTCTACAGCAACTAACTTTTAAACAGAGTATTTTTTAAGATAGGATCTACTAGTTAATTATAGTACATACTTTACTGACTTCATTTATATCGGCAAAAATCGCACGCGAGTTTCTGTTACTCTATAATCTCTCGTACAAATAGCTCAAAAGCCACAAGTCACAGCTAAAAGCCATAAATCACAGCCAAAAAGAACAGACCCAATGTAACCTTGGTAATGGACCTAATGGTACCCCAGCATCACCTGCCAGCGCCTGTAATTCATTTTGGCTTTCTAATAGCTTGGTCTGGCAGGCACCACCCCACCACAACGAAAGGATTGTACACACGGCAGTCAAGTCACAGCTTGGAGCTTCAACAGAGAAAAATCAGGCTCAGATACCAAAGAAATTTACCGAATTTCTGAGTTGAGTTCCACAAAGCCCTGCAGTCTTCACTCATCAACTGTGCTTTATGATTACCTCAATCGCATGCAGAACAGCTACGTTGCCACGATTCCATGAAAATTCCACACGTTAAACCAGGGTAGCAGGCAAGAGTCTGATTCAGACAACAGCCCTAAATTTCTCATCCGTGCACTCAAGTTCTGCAAAACATCCACTGATGAAATATGCCTCAAATCACTGGAAGATAAGGTGCAAACGTTATTGTCTACATCGGTCCAGCTAAGCCAGGTGGCTTACGTACTCCCCTTTCTTTAATCAAAACCCTCGTCTTTTCAACTTCATCCCATTTACCTGCCTCCGCACTGATGTTTGACAACAGCACATAATTTGAGGTCTTGCGAGGTTCCAATTCAAATAACTTCTCAGCCGCTAACTGTGCAAGCTCGTGGTTCTTGTGTACCCGGCATGCTCCAAGTAATGCACCCCACACACCAGAATTTGGTTGGATCTGCATTCCCTGAACAAGTTCAAATGCTTCACTCAGTCTCCCAGCTCTTCCAAGTAGATCCACCATGCAAGCATAGTGCTCAGCCACAGGCTTTAATGAGTAGTCTTTTCTCATCGAGTTGAAGAAATCCAATCCTTCGTCAATCAATCCTGCATGCCTGCAAGCTGATAAGACGCCCACAAATGTGACCTCGTCAGGTCTGACATCATTGGCTTCCATTTCTCGGAGTACTGAGATTGCTTCAGTCCCATGACCATTAGAAGCATAGCCATCAATGAGAGCATTCCATGAAACAATGTCCTGACCTGCCATCTCGTCAAAGACTTGTCTTGCTTCCAAGATCCTTCCACACTTTGCATATGCAGAAATCAAGGCATTTCCAGCAAAGGAATCACCGGTTTGCCCACTCCTGACAAGAAGACTGTGGAATTGCCTCCCGACTTGCAAAGCAGCCAAGTTTGCACATGCTCTGAGACAACAGGCATATGTAGACCAGTCAGCCCTCTTTGCATCCCTTCTCATGAGCACAAAATGCCAGAGTGCTTCAACAAAGAGTCCATTCTGGACAAATCCGGAGATAATTGAATTCCACGATACTGTATTTCTCCGATTCATCTTCCTGAAAATACTGACTGCCTTGCGCATTTGACCATCCTGAGCATAGCCGGCAATCATGGTGTTCCAAGAAACCATATCCTTGTTCGGCATTTGCTGGAACAACGCCATGGCCTCATCAAGCATTCCACATTGGACATATCCAGATATCATTGTATTCCAGCACACTGCATCTCGCACCTCAATTCCATCAAAAATCCGACAGGCATCATCAATCATCTTGCTCTGCAAATAGCCATGCATCAGTGCAGTCTTTGCTGCGACACTGTCGAAAGGCATCTTGTCAAGCAGATCCTTTGCTTCTTGGAGCTTCCCAGCACGCACAAATCCACTTACCATCGTTGTCCATGAGATCGAGTTCTTATCTGGCATCTCCGTAAACAACTTATAGGCCTCCTCCATGTGCAAGCGCTGCACATACCCAGCAAGCATCACATTCCAAGACACAACATTCCGATCGGGCATTCTGTCGAACAATTCTCTCTCCTCGCCTATCCTCCCCGCCCGGCAATACCCATTGAGCAAGGTCACCCAAGAAACAACATTAGGTGAGGGGACCCTCGCAAAGAAGCTAGCGGCCGAATCCAAATCCCCAGCACGCACAAACCCCTCCAGCATCAAGTTCCAGGACACCATGTCCTTCTCGGGCATCTCGTCGAAGAACTGCACTGCCCGAACCGTTTCCTCGTTCCGGGTGAGCCCAGCCAGCACCGAGTTCCAAGAAACCATGTCCGGAGCCAGCATTTCCCGCAGCAACCTCACCGCGTTATCGAACTTGCCGTTCTTGGCGTACCCGGAGATCATGGCGTTGTAGCACGCCGTGCACTTCTCCCCAGGCATTCGGTCGAGCACGTCCCTTGCGAGCTCGATCTCGCCCGCGCGGGCGTAACAGGAGACCATGAGCGTCCAGGAGAAGTCGTCCCGGGCGGGCATTGCGTCGAACAGCTCCCGGGCGTCGGCGACGAGGCCGTGGTCGGAGCAGGCCACGATCATGGCGTTCCAGGAGACGAGGTTGCGGCGGGGCATCTCATCGAACAGGCGTCTCGCGTCGGCGAGGCGGCCGTGGCGGGCCAGCGCGGAGAGCATGGCGTTGTAGGAGACGGTGTTGCGGCGGGGCATCTCGTCGAAGAGGCGGCGCGCCGCGGCCAGCTGGCCTGAGCGCGCGAGGCGAGTGAGCTCCTGGTTGCTCCGGAACACGGCGGTGGCCGCCGCCGCGGCGGTGACCTTGGCCGCGGCCATGAGGTTGCGGCGGTGGCGCTCGTCCGGTTGGTCGTCGGCGAGCGAGGGTGTGTGCCTTCACTTAGCCCGTTCGGCCCAACTCAATCTACGGAACTTTGGTTAGATTTTACGGCCCACTTAATAGCAGCACAGCTAGTGTTACTGCACCGAGCTGACCAAATTACAAATAATCCCCTTCTTATAGCAGGGGGGATTCCCCGCACCCCGCGACGCCACCTCACCCCGCGCGCGCGCCCCGGCCGGCGCGTGGCGCGGGATTTCGGTACGGCCGGGGGAGGGAAATCCCTCCTGTTTTCTGGAAATTATGTACAGGTCCATTTTTCTCGCAAAGAGGTCCTTTTTACTCGCGAAAAGGTCCCTGGTGGTTTTTCCTGCGGCGGATTTTTCTGAAAACCCCCTCCAATTTGCAGGATGGCGCTCCGCGGTTTTCTAAATTGCGTACAGGTCCTCATTTCATTACATACGGGTCCTCAGTTTTTTCGGAAAAACCCTTTAACTTTTTCGAAAATACGCATGTGCCCTCGATTTTTTTTAAAAAAACTCCTCACAAATTATCGCCTCTTTTACTTCGGTGCACACGGTGGCTGGCGCGGCGTGTCGCCGCGCCTATGCTGCTAGTCATCACAAAGCTGGGGGGATTCCGGCCCCCCCCCAGCGCATCCACGTCACGGCCCTGCGCTCGGCCGGCCGGCGCGTGGCGAGAGAATCCGCGTACGGCCGGCCGAGGTGATTTCCTCAGGTTTTTTGAAAATTACGTAAAGGTCCTTTTTCCTCGCGAATAGGTCCCTGCAAGTTTTTTCCCATTAAAAAATTTTTTGATGGTGCCCCGCGGATTTCCAAAATTACGTACAGGTCCTTATTTACTTACGTACAGGCCCTTACAAGTCCTCACTTTTTTTTCAAAAAACCCTTTTATTTTCCCGAAATTACGCATTTGTCCCTGGTTTTTTTACGAAGCTCCCTGCGAATTACCGTCTCTTTTACTTTGGTCCACACGGTAGCTAGCGCGGCGCTATACAAAGCTGGGGGGATTCCGGCCCCCCAGCGCATCCACGTCACGGCCCTACGCTCGGCCGGCCGGCGCGTGGCGAGAGAATCCGCGTACGGCCGGCCGAGGTGATTTCCTCAGGTTTTTTGAAAATTACGTAAAGGTCCTTTTTCCTCGCGAATAGGTCCCTGCAAGTTTTTTCCCATTAAAAAATTTTTTGATGGTGCCCCGCGGGTTTCCAAAATTACGTACAGGTCCTTATTTACTTACGTACAGGCCCTTACAAGTCCTCACTTTTTTTCAAAAAACCCTTTTATTTTCCCGAAATTACGCATTTGTCCCTGGTTTTTTTTACGAAGCTCCCTGCGAATTACCGTCTCTTTTACTTTGGTCCACACGGTAGCTAGCGCGGCGCTATACAAAGCTGGGGGGATTCCGGCCCCCCAGCGCATCCACGTCACGGCCCTACGCTCGGCCGGCCGGCGCGTGGCGAGAGAATCCGCGTACGGCCGGCCGAGGTGATTTCCTCAGGTTTTTTGAAAATTACGTAAAGGTCCTTTTTCCTCGCGAATAGGTCCCTGCAAGTTTTTTCCCATTAAAAAATTTTTTGATGGTGCCCCGCGGGTTTCCAAAATTACGTACAGGTCCTTATTTACTTACGTACAGGCCCTTACAAGTCCTCACTTTTTTTCAAAAAACCCTTTTATTTTCCCGAAATTACGCATTTGTCCCTGGTTTTTTTTACGAAGCTCCCTGCGAATTATCGTCTCTTTTACTTTGGTCCACACGGTAGCTAGCGCGGCGTGCGCCGCGCTTATGCGGCTAGTTGATTTTACGGCCCACTTAATAGCAGCACAGCTAGTGTTACTGCACTGAGCTGACCAAATTCCAAAATTATTTTACGGCCCAAGTTAAATGCTCAGAGCCTCCGACTGGTAAAAAAAGAAAAGAAACCAAATGCTCATTCCTAAGTTTGTATTTTAAGAGGATCAATTCAAATAAGCAACAGAAGTTCTTAAATATGCTTTTACCACGAAGCAACAATTTCTTTGTCATAAGGAGCGAACAAGTGGTTGCAGTCATATTAAGGGGGTGTTTGGGACTGCTCTACAAACTCTGCTCCACGAATTCTACCGTGGAGCAGCTCCACAAAAAACCTAGAGTTTGTGGAGCACCCCTTTAGGTGCTCTCACAACTCCACCTTTTTTCCTCGAACAGAGTGCGTGGAGCTGAACCTGTTTGGCTAAAAAATATAGAACTGAGCTGAAAAACGTGGAGTGGAGCAGTCCCAAACACACCTTAAACCTCACAACTCGCTGTTTATGGATTTACGTTTTAAAAAGAGACAACGTGACATGCTAACTAGGCTACGGTTGGGTATCACGAGGGGACATTGAATTAGCTAGTTGCACGTTGCTATTTGAACCGACAGATTGGGGAAAAAAAAGGAAAAGGAAAATGAAGATAAGAGGCAAGACCGCGAGAGGGATCCTCATGTGCTGGCACACGTTGTGCCGGATGATCGGCCGAGCCGATCCGACGTGTACACGACTTCCTGTGGGCCCTGTGGCTTACAAGCGGGCCCCTTGAAACCAAGCACTACTATTATTGCACGAGTTGCCGCTGCTTCTGTTTCCGTAGCTGCGGACAGGAGAGGTGTACCGAATCATGTGTGGACGACGTGAGTTGGTCATGGTCACCTTCTTTTGATCTTTTGTTTCTCTAGCAATCTTTTGAAGCGAAATTCTTAAATAATATTCTGAATATAAAATTATGTATATCGTTCACGTCGATACCCCATTCATTTATTACTGTTTTAAAAAATACAAATAAAAATTATCATTTAAAACTGTAAAAATGGCCTATATCTGTTCTCATTCCGAGTTCGGTGGTTGCGATGCACCGCAAGTGAAGTTGGCACGTGTACATGTAGCCACGTCGGAGGTGTTTAATGGGAAGAAAAGTTTGCGTATTCCTCTTTGGATTTGGGGGTTTATGTGGTCAGCTTTTTGGGGGTTTAAATTTAACTCCACATGGGGACCTTTAAGAGGGTATCTTTTAGGGGTGATAGTGATGCACATAACTAAACGGAAGCAATATTGGAAGTCATGAAAGAAAAAGAAACAATATTGGAAGGGAGTGTAAAAGAACTAGTTTAGTGAATAATGGATCAACATGTTTGCTGACTTGGCATAGCATAATTGTAGTGGCAGAGCTTTAGCAAAATGATAGAGAGAACCGTCTAAAGGCATGCGGAGAAAACAATTATAGTTATGAAAATATAGTGTCAATTACTAGGTTTTTCAAGATAATCTAACAAATTATTATTGAAATCTTGCAAATAAAAGTGGAGGCCATAAACTTCCTTAGCCCTAAGGGCTCCGCCATTGCAAACAATAATGACCAAGCCTGCTCCAAAGGGCTGAAAGCCCTAGCTTTTGGCTTTTTGTGTAGACTATTTACTGTAGCATCTGTTACCTTTTTGTGGGTCAAAAAATAGTAAAAAAATAAAAAAAAATGGGGAAGACTGCTAAATCTTCTTAGACAATGCAAATGAATAAGGGAAAAAAAAGTAAAAAAAGCCAAACTTTAGAAGCCAAAAGATTGAAACCGTTTAAAACAGGGCCTCCATGACAATGCAATATTGGAAGTCATGAAAAAAAAAGAAACAATATTGGAAGGGAGTGTAAAAGAACTAGTTTAGTGAATAATGGATCAACATGTTGGCCGATTTAGCATAGCATATTTGTAGTGGCAGAGCTTTAGCAAAATGATAGAGAGAACCATCTAAAGGCATGGAGACCCTCTCTAGATAGGAAGCTTGAACGGGTTTATCCGGGACGAAAGGCCAGCTCGTCTCTGTGCGCCATCCCCGTCGGGACGTCCTGTGAGTGAGAGCTGTAGTAATCAACAGCTATAAGGGCGTCTCCAACAGCTGGCTATTTAGTTAGCTAGATCTGATGTGGCAAGGAAAAAGTAGGAGAGAAAGTAGTCACTAGCGACGAGCAAATAGCTGATCTATTTCACGTAGTCCAAGAACATGAGAGAGGAGCATGTGGGTCCAACAGTATAAAATAGTCTTTGCTTTTGTTTCTCACCTCCACGTCAGTTGACTATATAGCTAGTACTAGCTATTACCATTGCGGACGCCCTAAGCGCTGTTTTTTTAGCTTTTAAAAGCTACTTTTCGATTTTTCTACATTAACTAACTTTTAAACAGAATATATTTTCAAAATAGAGTGTACTAGTTAATTGTAGTACATACTGTATCGACTTTATTTATATTGGCAAAAACTGCACATGAGATTCTGTTACCCCATAATCTCTTATACAAATAGTCTAAAAGGCACAAATCAAAATCAAAAGTCACAAAGTTCAGCTAAAAGGAACAGGCGGCAGGGTCTTGTTCTAAAAAAAGCCTCGCGCCCTCCCCTCCGCCCTGCTTCGAACGAAACAGTAATAATTTGGGGGCGAGGCCGATCTTTCTCGGGACGCGTTCCAGCCCCGCCCCGCCCAATCAAATGTGGTGGCCGCGCCGCCGCGCCACCACCATGCTTCACTCCATTCCCCCACCATCGAATCGAAGCGGAATCGAGGCGAGGCAGCCACCACCGCGCCCCACTTGACAAAAGTTTTATCCGTTCGAATCGCGCGGAGCTCGTGCTGCTCGGGCTCGCGGGGCGCACTCCACACCCTAGCCCACCACCACCAGATCCGGAGATCCCGCGCGGAGGGCGAAGGCGAAGGCGCATCCCCCCACCACCCCAATGGCCCTCCGCCCCTGATCCGATCCTCCCACCGATGGATTCCGCCAGGAGCTGGTTCCAGAAGCTGCAGCTGCGGGACAAGGACAAGCCGGTGTCGCCCACCGGCGCCGCGAGGAAGGAGGTCGGGCGGCCGCCGCCGGGGGTGAGTACGATGGCTGCGGCGGCGGGGGAGGAGGCGCTATCCAGCGCCACCAAGCAGAAGGTGGAGGCGGCCAAGCAGTACATCGAGAACCACTACAAGACGCAGATGAGGTCGCTCCAGGAGCGCAAGGAGAGGTCAGTGGCTCGGTGCCCCATGCCCGCCGATTCCGTGGTTTAGTAGATCGCCCGCCAAATCGGGCTCGGATTTTAGTGTGAAAATGGCAATGCGTGTGCCTGGGTTGGGATCCGTGAGAGTCCCGGTGCGGAGGTCTCAGATTCGAAGCCTCAAATCGGACCCCCATTTGGTCGATTCGTTGTGCCCTTCATATGTGATCTGTGTCCTATTCACTTCTAAGCTGGCTGCATTATGGTGGAATTGTACCGATATCACTACCTGGGAAATTTCTATCGCCGAAATTTTAACGGTAACTGGTCTTATTGATGGGTACGGGTAAAATTTTATACTGGTAAAAATATTCGGATTCATCAAAATCCATCTAAAAAATTCGGAATAAATTCAAAATTTTCGTCCAATTTTTTTTTTGAAAAATTCAGTAACCGGCGGTTACCGGTCGTATCGCTGCCCTCCAATAAAATTTTCGATCCCATACATTTTTCCCTAGTCACTACTCGTGAAGTACTAGTTAGTGTTGACTATTGAGTGTGGTACTGCCGTACTGGTGTATGTGCCTGGTGGTTAGGATGCAGTTGTCTAATTTTTGATGTGTTGGACTAGCATGCGACTGCCGTCTCCGCCTAATTTTGGATAGAGAGGTGAACGCTTGCAATCTTATGGCGGTGCATTTAGTTACAATGGTAGTGTTATCAATTTAGTGTATATGTTGTTGATAGTAGCATAATATCTCTAGGGTTATGCAGGGTGAAATGGTTCTAATTCTGGCATGAGAAAAGATAAGGCTGAACTGCATAGCGTTGAAGAAGTTGGTGTGCATGGCTGCAGTGTTGTGGAGTCAAAATAGGGTGGAGTGAGGTAAATAGGTGACTAAAATAGGGTGGAAGGTGGTAAAGGGTGCATCATCTCCAGTTTGTACTTTTATCCCCTAAATATATTGCCATGTAATGTAGAGATCGCTGATTGACCTAACAGATGTAGGTGCGCTCCACAACAGCTGTTCCAACAAGTGCTTTCTCATAAATCATAATGATATACCATAATTGCTGGTAAATCAATCTAGTTGTAATGTGGTGCAACTTGAACTTGGCCTGGGCCTTTTGTTAATATACTATACTTAATTGTCAACTGTGCATTTATTATTGTTAGATTTTTTGTCCTTTTTGGGAAATATGGGGATATGTAGGACATTTGCATGAATTTTGCATCTTACCATGGTTTGACTGACATAGACTGGACCAGGAAACATTCATTGTAATTGTTGCTTTCTACCTCAGATTGTTATTGCACACAATGCCTATACGAGCCATTGAACTTCATGGATGCACTGCTATTAAGATGCTGTCGTTTTTCGGTAGTATGTTCTAAGTTGATTGAGGAAGATGGTATGCGAGAACGAAGCATCTAGCATAAAGCATCTAACTAGTGGCATTGCATCGTCATGGAGGCTGTCTGCAGTTCTCTCATTACCATATTTTGTGCATGACTGCTCTCGTCTTTTTGGGTACATGGTTTAGATATCGTAGACTATCTATTCTTGTTTGGTGGTATCCATCTTAATATCAAGTTATATTGTAGGCGTTGGATGTTGGAGAGGAAGCTTGCAGATGCTGATGTATCTGAAGAGGAGCAAAACAATATCCTGAAGGATTTAGAAAAAAAGGAGACAGAATACATGCGCCTAAGGAGACATAAAATGGGTGTTGATGATTTTGAATTGCTGACTATTATTGGGAGAGGTGCATTTGGAGAGGTAATAAAGACTCTTTTTACTCCCCCTCTTCGATGCATGTATATTTGAGTGTTGTGGAATAATCATCACTTTACTTGGTACCGAGCAGCTGAGGCTTCTTGTTGTACATTCAGAAAAATTCTCTATTTCTCTTAGATGCAATGTATGTTCTCTGCGTTTGCCTGCTGCTTAACTCCAGTTTATACTGATATTGCAGGTGAGACTTTGTAGAGAAAAAGCTACATCCAATGTATATGCAATGAAAAAGCTCAAGAAGTCTGAAATGTTACGGAGAGGCCAGGTACTTCATTTTTGCTAACTCTAGTAACTAAATCAGGTCATGCGACTCACGCAACAAGCTTTTCTTTTTCTAATGTGTTATTTTTAGGTTGAGCACGTGAGAGCTGAAAGGAACCTCCTTGCAGAAGTTGACAGTGCTTATATAGTTAAGCTGTACTGCTCATTTCAAGATGATGAGTTTCTGTACCTCATTATGGAGTACCTTCCTGGTGGTGACATGATGACTTTACTTATGCGCAAGGATACACTGACAGAGGATGAATCTAGATTTTATGTTGCAGAGACAATACTGGCAATTGAATCCATTCACAAGCACAATTATATTCATAGGTAATGTATTAACATGACACACTGCATAACAATTGCAACTTGCTACTTAATCTTTGTTATACCTTTTCAGGGATATCAAGCCTGACAATTTGTTATTAGACCAAAGTGGCCACCTGAAGCTTTCAGATTTTGGCTTATGCAAACCTCTAGATAGTAGTAGCTTTCCAAATCTGAATGAGCTTGACTATGCAGTGGGAAGGAGCACCAATTTGTCAACAGATGGTGACAAGCGATTAAGTAACTCTGCTGCTCCCAGGCGGACACAACAGGAACAGCTACTGCATTGGCAGAAGAATCGGCGGATGTTGGTAAGTTACATGCTTGCTTAACTACGAAAACATTCCACTTCTATCATTTCGTGGTGGATATGCAACTCCAAACCTTTACTATGACTCTACTGTCTTATACATTGGCTCCTCCTCTTGTCCAGTGCTTGTTTAGATTAATTCTTCTATGCATTCCCTAGTGGAGAAGTCCTAGGCTCAACACTTTGTACATGGACATTTCTTACACAATACAGTCATAAAGAGGAATGCATGAGCTGAAAGCATCCCACAGGTGGCTACACAAAGTCTAGAACACCCAGGCATTTGCCATTATTATGTGAAACAGTATTGCACAAGGGAGATGAAAAAAAGATTCAAGATGTTAATACGTTCGAACAACTTACTTTAGCACATGGTGAAAGTGATGCGCTGCATAGGATGAAAATGGATTCCTCCAATATATTACACATGGAATCCACAGAATGACAGAAATGACAGGATGTTGGCAGAAAGTTTCAAAACAAATAGCAATGTAGTCATTTGTTTGACACACAGGAGCAGCTGTACTATGTCTGTGTGTATCATGGCCTTGGCTCTGCATTTTATACATGTTATTTTCATGAAAATTACAGGCTTATTCGACTGTCGGTACACCTGATTACATTGCTCCGGAGGTACTATTGAAGAAAGGATATGGAATGGAATGTGACTGGTTAGTTTGGTTTCCTGAATTTGTGGAGTGCATGACCAAAATTCAAATAATTAGATTTTTCTCATATTTACATTTTATAGGTGGTCACTTGGAGCCATTATGTATGAGATGCTTGTGGGTTATCCACCATTTTATTCTGAAGATCCAATGTCGACATGTAGGAAGGTAACTTTAAATGATGTTCTTAGATCAGTTATGCAAGTGCTGCATATAGCTAAGCCATGTCCTTGCGGGGAACTGTGCTTTTGTATGTGAATTCTTCTTAGTAAATTTGTGACTTGTGAGGGCAATTTTGCAGATAGTGAACTGGAGAAGTCATCTAAAATTCCCTGAAGAGGCCAAACTTTCACCAGAAGCTAAAGATCTCATTAGCAAGCTATTATGTAATGTGGATCAGAGGCTTGGAACGAAAGGAGCACATGAGATAAAGGTGAGAATCATTAAGATTATTTGCTATTATCTTCTATTTTGAAAAATTCGTGTTCATGGCATGATGTGTGCCTACAGGTTCATCCATGGTTTAGAGGTGTTGAGTGGGAAAAGCTATATCAGATGGAAGCAGCTTTCATACCCGAGGTTAATGATGAGTTGGACACACAAAACTTTGAGAAATTTGAGGAGGTAAGGACAAGGTGGTGTTCTCAGGCTACTTAGGCTAGATCACAGTTCCAACTGTTCCTCTGCAGATTAGTGCACAATTTGACAGAGCAAAAATATATTTTCAGTAATGGACAGCAGAACTTCAAATTGTTTCCTCCTTGCCCTGAGTGGTGTTTTAGTTCTAGTTGAGTGGCCTATTCAATGAGTACTAACCTTTAAGCACTTGGTATTCTTCCAGACTGCTCCTCCCATGCAAACTTCATCGAAGGCAGGTCCTTGGAGAAAGGTACTTGTAGCAGAGCTCAATCGAATGCATTTTCTTTTAGTGTTTTATATTGTCAAACCTATTGAAGAGATTACTTTTTTGTCTCAAAATTTTATAGAGTTGTTTCAGGCTAGCAACAATCTCTTTCTTTTATTCAGCCAGGAGGATCAAGTTTGCACTTAAAATTAAATGTTTGAGCCTTCATTTTTTTATGAAATCCTCTGATTAAATGTTCTTTTGTGCAGATGCTTTCCTCTAAGGACATGAATTTTGTCGGTTATACCTACAAGAACTTTGAAATAGTAAATGATCCTGAACTTCCAGGAATAGGTTAGATATTTTTCCTAGTCTACCCCTATTTGTTCCTTGTCACATTCTTTGCAAAAATTGGCTTGGGCATAATTTTGTGCTTTACTATTTTCTTTTTGGCTCTGCAGCTGAATTAAAGAAAAAGAATAACAAGACAAAGCGACCAACCATCAAATCATTGTTTGGTAAAAACTCTTTAACACTCTGGAGTCTGGAGTCAGATCTTGGGCCCAACATTTTCATAATATTTACACTGCATTCACTGACATCTGTACAGAGACTGCTGATAGCGAAGACCCTCAAGGCAGTTTCTTGAACCTATTGCCGTCTCAATTGGAGTTGCCTGAGAGCCTCGAGCCCTCACCTCACTCCAGCATCTCCTCCGAAGATTCCCAAGCGCGACATAGATAGCAGGTGTATGTTTCTGGCATCTGTCAGCTGTAAACTGGAGCGAAAAAAAAAGCGAACAGAATTTGGGGTCTTTCACACGCTGATGGATGGCAATCGACAGAATCAAGTAGCTCTTCAGAGGGCAAATCTTAAAGTATCTAAAAGCTCCACAAAATTTGCTTTTGAATAGCTGTGTGGTGCTCTAATAGCCATTTGTTATATTGGACCACGCATCCTGTACATTGTTACCTCTCTTTACCATTCGTTTCCCGACAATCATCCCGAGCAGGTCGATTGACAATCATCCTGTAAATTCCTGGATTCTGTGCAGGGCTGAGACTCATTCTTTCGTTGGAACATGTCATGGGTATGCTGCCAGGTTTTTTTCGCGCAGAAAATATTCATTTCCACAATTCTTGCTATAAGATTCGCCACAATGCAAAGAAGTTATACTATCAGGGAGAAACAAGCAAGTTGTACTATCAGGGATACTCTATACAAGGATTGCTATCTTGTCTTGTTTGTAGTTAAATTGTTTTCATTGATGTAGCAAATGTTTTGTATGCCAGTTTACTTTAAGCTCGTACTTAAAAATTCATCCCGTCTTCTTTTCTGCATGATACATATCCAGTCCAGTTATCATGCCCAAAAAAAAAACAACGCAGCTAATTCAGTTAAACTACCTTCGCCTGATCAGGCGTGTAACCTAGGCTAGACAGGTCTGACTGAACGTATGATGCGGACATTCATGTATGCCCGTAGTATGCTAGAATTTCTGGCCTGAACAAATCAGTGATGTACAGAAGGGATATGTATTAGTTGGCTGTCTTACTTGAGCAAGTGGCATGTCTACCTAAATATGGAGAGACGCTTGGTTGGAGTAGTGTATCTGGTTGCTTGGAGCACAAACCCGTGGTGGTCTTTAATTATGAGCTGTGTACTGCTACCCTTGGTTTTCTTAGCAACTAAGCTTAAGTTGAGTGCCGTTAATTACCATTAATCACAAGCTGTAATTCTTGCCTTTTTATGCTGGATCTCATCCTACAATGATTGCACTCGGAAGCAAGCATCCACCTTTCATTGGAAAGAGAACACACAGACAAAACACCAAGGATCCGTTCGTACCAATTTCATAGAAAACAAATTTTTCGTAAAGGAAATAGTTTAATTCTTCTAGAAGTTGAGAAGAAATCACATGTCTCGAACAAAACTTAAAAGTAAATTAATTTGTGCAACTTTATTCCATATGATTGAAATCTATGTATCCACAGAACCATCGCTCACAAACTTTTTTTAATTCATTGTATGCTTATAAATTTTTTAGATTGTAGTTTATAATTTTTAGCTATAATTTATTAGTGTAACTAATAGTATTTGCCGATATAAATAAAATACAATGAAAAAAGACGAGCCTATGTTTTAATCCCAGTGCGTCGCTGAATCTAACATAATGTAGTGTACAGTCTGAATAAATTCAGTCAAGTTTTAGTAATATTTTTATGATCTAGTTCATATAATCTACATTATTCAATGGCTGAGTTTAAGGTATACTCAAACCCTGATTCCGTGACTGGTTATCGCATGCCGTGCCCAGGGCTCACTAGGATGCGTCGATGGATCAACGGAACAGTGTAGCACAGTACATCGAGATCCGTGCGGGAAGGAGAGACGGTGGTTGTTTAGACGGTGCAGTCAAGTCTTATAAAAAGCGGGGGGCATGTGCGCTTGCCTCTCGCACTGCATGCCCACGCAAACGAGCGGGGTGGGCCCGGGCGCTGACCCCGACCGACCAACTCCTGCCACTGCGGCACTGACGCGCGGGCCCGGCCGGGCGGATGAGACGGGCCTGTACACGTTTTCGTATCGAGCTAACTAAATAAAATATAGATATATATAAGTAATAATCGATTAATTTGTTTTCTCCGTAGAATGGTCCATGTCATGCATCATCATGTTACAAACAGACAGGCAGGTTGGGTATGAGTTGAGACCCTGAAAGCTCTCTTTGTGTAGGGTTGCTCGCTTCCCTTGCGGTTCTTGTGTTTCCTTTTTCTTTAATTGTAGTTAAGTTTCTAGCTAGAGAGGAATGGGGCATCGATCGACCTCCTTTGAAAGAACAATCTTTATTTTTCAACTCCCTTTGAACAACAATCTTTGATTGGGTTAGCTGAACAAAAACCTTTGGTCTAATTTCTATGATTGATCCTGGTAACCATTGAGTGGCATCACCAGTGCCGGAGCCAGGATTTTACCAAAGGGTATGCCGCACCAAAATTTTTATTTGCCAATTTGGTAAATAATTGTAAAATTTGCACCGTGATTAGCCCTGCTGGGATCAGAGTACAGGGAAGCTTTCACCAGTGTCGGCGAGACTGCGCAACGAAGGGAGAGATCAAAGTCCGAGAGCATGATGTGGCCATCGTCCCTGACTAGGACGTTCTCTGGCTTCAGGTCTCTCTGTAGACCACTCCAACTCCAAGCATGTGAAGGTACTCTAGCGCAAGAAGCACTTCAGCAGCGTAAAACCTGCAAACGCGAAAAGAATTATACTTCAAGCTGCAGAGAAGAACACACCAATAAAGCTTTGATGGATCAATCAAATGTCATTAAGCAGAACGTATAGGCACTCCATTGCTTAGTAAACCAAGTAGGATAATCATGTGATACTTGCAAATTGCTCTATATTCTATACATTAACAGCAAGTGTGTGGTAAAAGGTTGTACATATGAAAAGAGTTTCGTTCAGAGTAACAAACAATACTTTGGAGACAAATTGGACAAGCTGTCTATGTTTGTTAATTTAAATATCAAGTTCTATTGCATGAATGGGCCAGTGGGAAAAAGATATCAACTTTAACTAGCACAATAAAACTGCCAACACATGCTGTATACGTTTGTTAATTTAGATACTAATCAAGTTTGACAACATCAATTAGACAGTGGCGAAATGGTAATCGCACGTTTAACAAGCAGTACAAATTGGCTGATTGTAATGGTGGAGAGCCCTCGGAACAATGCTGAACAATGGCAACCCATTTCGTTTATGGACACGGTAACTCGAAATCCAGCAAACCATTTATGACAAATCCTGAAATTCATGCCATCATATCGCAATCAGCACTAACTATTTCGATAATCTTGTACTCAGGTCCCTAATTCCCTAAGCACTTGCAAGACCCAAATCTTAGTAACTTTTAGACCTGAGACCTGACTGCTCCAACCTTGCTGTTGCTGGTTTTCATGGCAATGCAAAAAAATCCCTGCAGTGCCGAACTCTGAAACGCTGTACAGCATTGGATTGGATAGATCATGATGATTAAAGCCCTAAACTTGAGCTAGTTGCTTGCAATTCTGATCAAATGCACCAGCCTAAAGCAAGGAATCAATTGAAATGGGACATGAAAAGGAGTTAAGTACCTCGCCGCGTGCTCCGGGAAGTGCTTGCCGGGCTGCCGCTGCCGGAGCGCGTGGAGGTCGCCGCCGGGGCAAAACTCCATGATGAAGCAGGCGAACCTGTCCGTCTCGAAGTGCGCGTACAGGGTGGGCAGGAAGGGGTGGTCCAGCAGCTGCAGGATCTCCCGCTCCGTCTGCTCCCGGCTCAGCTTCCGCCGGATCGAGGCGGCGCCGTCAGCAGGCGCGCGGCGGTACTGACTTCGGCTGCCGGCTGGGCCCCAGGGTATGCCGTGGCCCACCCGGCATACCCTGTGGGTCCGCCCCCTGGGCATCACCTATTGCATGGTAACCATGGTCAAACAAGCTGTATGTACCCTCAGAAACAAATCACGCACGAAAGCTCCAGATCTTCAAGAGAGCGACAAATAAAAAACTATTTCGTGAATTCCATTCGTCCATAACTCTAATCATAGGCACATACACAGTTCAATCGAGCTCGATCATACACGCACAACCGGTGGAACGAATCCATTGGCAATGTTGCTATATAACATCCCTGGCCCTCCACAGGACCCAAGATGCTATCATCATATACTTATCATCTCAACGGGGAGCAACTAATATACAAATATAGTATATTAGCAGTAAGTCAACTAACTTCATATTGCACATATCTGAAACGTAAATAGAACTCTGAGCTCTATGACCATAGAGACCCACCCCCATGGCTCGCAAGCAAATTAAACCAAAATGCGAGCCACAAAGGATTTAACACTAGGTTAAACATAAAAGTTCAGTGTAAGACTAAATTGTTATTTCATATGTATAGTGCCAAAACGACTATTCTCATTCCACGCATGTCGCCATCATTCACCTAAAAATAAGAACAAAGCAAGGGTTAGCCCGGAGACTCAGCAAGTACATGATAAAACAGTAACATCACTTTACCAATTCAATTGATTTAATGAACTGTAAGCTGTAAATCAACTCTATGACCGTAAACTATAAATCAAATCTGTAACTGTAAATTATAAATCAATTCCATGTTTGTAAACTGTAAATCAATTCTATGACTGTGAACTGCAAATCAAATATGTAACTGTAAATCTATTCCATGTTGTAGACTATAAATCAATTCTATGACCGTGAACTGTAAATCAAGTCTGTAACTGTAAACTCATAACTCTTTGTAACTGTATCACTTTCTCTGTCACTTTCATGCAATGCAATACCATGCAATACATCTGTAACTGTAGCTTATGCCGATATAGCGGAGGGTACACCCGTCGATGTAACCCTCTTCCTCCATCCTGTGGAGGTGCCTACCTCTGTAGGTCTTATTCAAGAGCATTCTAAATTAGTCGTATGACTTTCTCACCGATCTGGCTTTTATGTATTTTGCATGATGCAACATTCTTCAAATGTGGATGTCTAATCATAAGCAGTACTCATCAAGGCATGATTAGCCCATAATCATATACATTATCTCATAAATGCTGTAAATCATAGCATGGAAACACGACTAACAAACATTCACATAGTTCACTGTATACCATGCATTTGTCTGTTAATCTAGTGGACGGTGCGTGGATGGCACTAGACTCGAACCGCCACTTGAATAAGCATTAATCATTTCAATTCATTGCTAATGCTATACATTCATATACGAGCAAATGACATCGCTCTAACGCCTAATCCGACATAACCAATTCCTGTCCCACCAGACAACTTCCCATTGTCCTAGTACTTAACCAATCCGAACATTTAGTGATTTCGTCATTTACACTCGCGGATCGAATTCTACACACTTAATCTCCCTCCACCCCTCCCTTCTCTCTTTCCCTCTCCCAGCACGGATCAACCAAATCAATAGTAGTAACACCGATTTCACCATCCCAGCATGCATATTAATAAGTGACCTCTTGGCCACACGAATCAATTCTAACAATCAGCATAGTGACATGCAAAATTCGATGAATAAGCAGGGAGAAAGATTTTCAAGGCGTTACCCTGGCCCCAATGATTGGATTGGAGCACTACCTTTCTTTCCTTAGTCATATCTGACAGATCTGGCGGTGGGCAAGACAAAGCGGCGGCTACCCGCCTGGGCGCACGCGCGGGTGGCAGTGGTGGCGCGTGGCCTGGAGAAATGGCGGCGACGCTAGCGGCTACCGATGGCGGCGCGCGCGGGCGACAGCGATGCACGGCGCACGCGGGGTGTTGTCAACAGTAGGGGAACAGCGAGGTACGGCGGCGTGCGCACGGGGAAAGAAGGCGGCAGCCGGGGTGGGCAAGGGGGAGAAAGCAAATTGGCTTTTGCTTATTCTTCTCCTTGACTCTCTCTCTCTCTTATATAGGACATAGCGTGGGCTAGACGGAGCCTCATCTTGCCTAGGTGTTACAGTTGCATGGCCCCATGCAAACCGGGCCATATCTATACGCCAACAGTGCTTCCGGTTAGCTAGCTAGTCCAGCCTGGGGTCCAACCCTAATTCAATGGACTGATAGAGTGGCTACCTAGCAGCTAGCGTCCTCACTTGCCTACAACGACGTGCCACCCACACGGCCACACATACACACCCACATATATATGCGCGCGCACACACGATCTTGCTCTATTAAGTTGGAAGCCTCTCAAATATCCATGCTTAAATCGTAATTTTGTGTGTGTTTGTGCCTTGGAAATTTTGGTTAGTTTGCGTACATGAACAGGTTCAGGAATGTGTTGCTGCGCAAGTGCAAGAGCCTGTCGCGTATAGGGAGGTCGAGCTCCTACAGCAACCTCCGCTCCATGTCCACCAGGGAGCCCGGCGCCGGCGCCGGCGCCGACGCCGACGTGGAGTCTGTCGGCGGCGACGGCGCGGTTGTGTTCGTGGGCAGCTCGCGACGGCGGTACGTGATCAGCGCCAAGCACCTCACCCACCCGCTGATCGCCGCGCTCATCGACGACCCCGGCGACGGCGACGGCCGTGGCGGGGGAGATGGAAGGAAGCCGATCGCCGTCAACTGCGAGGTCGTGCTTTTCGACCACCTGCTGTGGATGCTCGACAACGCCGTCGACCTCCGAGCCAGCGCCGACGGCGAGGACGACGACGCCATGAGGGAGCTGGCCCAGCTCTACGCATGCTAGCTCGATCGACCGCTAATTAATACGATCAATATTCAATATCGGTACATGCGTGCGTGTTATTAATTCTTTTGATTAACCTGCTTTGCATTTGATCGATTTGCTGTTTAAGTTTCTTCTGTTCTTGCGCGAGATCTAAGATTCTTCGGCACGATGAAGATATATGTATACGCACACATATGAACACGGTTTGTATAGATGGATTATTGATAGAGTTGCTAATGGTTTAAATTTGTTCTAATCAATTAAGCTCTTGATCTGCATATCATCATCATCATGTTATCTGTAATTCATGTAAAGCACTGTGAATTTGCTTACCTTCACTGAGAGTTAATTATGTATTCTTGCATTTCATCTATGTATTCTGACCCGTGATCAAGATATGTATACATGCAGTTATGAGCTGCTTGTAGCTAGCTCTAGTTCCAGTGTACATGTTCATATACACAGAGAAGAAACGCATGTTGCCTTATTGGTTAATTTCAGAACAGAAGTTCGAATTTTTAAAAAAGAGAGCATATGTTGCACTGGCCTAGAGTACTGAAATTTGAAAAGGCCCCAAACTAAGTACTACTTTAATTAGTTTGTTCATATTTTAGCACAGCTCGGTTTAGTCACTAGCTAGGTGTTCTTAATTAGAAGGACCTAAGTTTAATTAACATTATCACGGGCAATAAAGAATAAACAGTAAGAAAAGAGATTTTATATATAAAAAAAAGGCAGGAAAAGAAGCAAAGTAGCTAGCTTAGCTAATCATCAGGTACAGCTAGCTAGCAGTAGCAGCTAATACTTGTATTAGACAGGCAGGTGGATATATAACGATCGAGGAGACAGGCCACCAAATACAGCATGCACGTTCCAACCCACTTAGTTGCACAATCCACATCTCATATATACACATATCCAACTTAATTGGATTTGATGCACTTGCCAACAGAAAAAAGATTGGACTTAATTTATGTGTAGGTTGCGCATATATACATGAAATTTGGTCTTGCTTGTTGATTAATTCGTTGTGATCAGAAGTTCAGGTGTGGAAAGTGTCTTTTTAAAAAAAAACAAGTTCAGGTGTGGAGGGGATTAAATCCTAGAAACCACTGGATAACCAAGAAATAACAAATAATAACCATTAAAGCGCCGGTTACGGGATTTGAACTCATCATCACAAAGCAACCCCACTGGCTTGATTAATTATCGACATAGTATACTGTTGGGTCGTCGCAAGCAGTGGACCGTACAAAACAGTGCAAATTACTCGGTAACACTGTAAAGATCCCATGAATTATACATCTTGGGTGTTGCTAGCGCTCGGACGTCCGAGCCAAACGCTAGCGCCGTACGATCGTTTGCAATATTTCATGCCCATGAATACAACATTTCTCAGCTATATTTGCAACAAAAATATTTGATAAAAATCTCAATATTGCACTAGTTGTTACTGATTGTTGCATACATGAAATCAAAATATTGCATATATAAAAATAAAAAATGTTGCATACTAGCCGTGTTCGGGACGCTGGCTCGGCGATGCACTGACCTGGTTCGTGGTCACGAAGAGAGCGCTGATGTCAGGCGCGATGAGCTCAGGGATCATCACCACATACTTTGTGGCTGCGCTTCGCCAGAGGCTCCCTGCCATGCCCGAGGACAGCCGAAGAGAAAGCCGATGACAGTGATCGGATCTGGCGTCATTGTGCTCAAGGACAGCTGGATCTGGCAGCACCGCGCTCGAGGACCGCCGGATCTGGTGGCACCACGTCTGGAGAGGAAGCCGACGGCAGCAGCTGGATCTGGCAGTGCCGCGCTCGAGGACGATAGGATCTGGTGGCATCGCGCTCAGAGAGGAAGCTAACGGCAGCAGCTGAATCTAGCGGTGCTGCGCTTGAGAATGGCTGAATCTGGTAGCGTCGTGCCTAGATCTGGCGGTGTCGTGCCCGAGAACGGCTGAAGAGGAAGTTGACAGTGGCGGCCGCATCCAGTGGCGCTGGGGCACCGTGGCTGAGCTCATGGTCGTTGCTGTGCTCGGGTGTCGTCGGAGCAAGAGAGTGAGAGAAGGGAGAATGAGGAGAAAGTGACGGTCAGACAGAGTGGGCGAGTTAAGCAGCAAAATTAAATGGGTTAAGGAGTAGGCCACGTTCGCGAAGGCCGGCGCCCAAAACGGCCGAGACATCTAAGCCGTATCATTCCCCATACATCTTTTACGCTATACCGAGCAAATGTCGTCTAGAAAAAGATTAGGGCCATCATGGCCTGCCCAACCCACCCAACCCATTTGATATTTCGATCCTTTTCATAAAAAGAAATGACGAGCCTTTTGGCTGCATCTTGTATTCTTGTTTAGAGCTATGACGTAAAGTTATGTGCTAGAATTGGTTAATTTAACAGATTAAACTTGTTATAACTTTGATCCCAGGAGAAAACGCACATATCGCAAATAATCTAAGAGAACACGGAAAAAATTTCTGAATTTCTTTATTCTCTTATTTGCCCCCCCATCTTTCTTGCTTTTCTTCCATTGGATACAAAACTGGGTACAAATCTCCCCAATATATAGGGATAAAAATCTCCTACTCGTATATGTATTCGGACTTCAAGTTGGACTCAACTTCAACTTGAGTTATACTCGGAGACGAACTCAACTACGTCTAGAACTCTACGTCAAGATTAATTTTAACAATCTCGCCATCAATCTTGACTTTCTAACTTCTTTTCACCTTACTTGAGTTTGGACGGCGACACATCTTCTCGACGTCCCTGACTCCAACCTTCATCAGAGTAGTGTTGGTTCATCATCGCTGAGCGCTTCAGTAATAAACGCTTTCTTCATCTTCGGCTTTTGATATTCTGAAGCAAAGTATCCATAATCATTACAATTATAACACCTCACTTTTGCCTTATCAAACTTCCGATTTTGACGACCTTGGGCACTATCCCTGGAAGTGTTCTTGCCTTCACGCTTCGATGATCGGATCTCCCACTCGGCACGGGTCAACAAGAGCTGTCCATCGCCTTTGTTGCTATTGTCGTGGATGCGTTCCTCATACGCCTTAAGACGACCGATGACCTCCTCCATGGTCATTATCTTTAGGTCTCCAAATTGCTCTATGACCGAAGGAATCAGGAGAAATTGTGAGGTAACGGTGCGGAAGATGGCGGCGTGTTTCTCCGAGGGTGGCCCGTGGCGGCGGCAGCCTCGGCGGATCCGAGCTTGGTGACGGCAAAGGTGGCCAGATCTACGCGACAGCGACTCCTGCGGTCGTAGTCAACTTCTTGGACTCGCCCGACGGCGAAGGCTTAAAGAGGAAGAGCAGTGGCAGACTTGAGACTGCGTCTCCTCCTTCTCTGCAGCGACGGTGGCCGCCCCTGGGATCAGAGATCCTCCCAGGGGCAGCAGCAAAAGATAATCAAGGTAGGCTCTGATACCAATTGTTACAAATTTAGCCTTGATTTTCTTTACTTTTATTGCTTACAAAATAATCTGAGATAACACGGAAGAAATTTCTGAATTTCTTTATTCTCTTATTTGCTCCCCATCTTTCTTGCTTTTCTTCCCTTAGATACCAAACTGGGTACAAGTATCCCCAATATATAGGGATAAAAATCTCCTACTCGTATATGTATTCGGACTTCAAATTGGACTTCACTTCAACTTGAGTTATACTTGGAGACGAACTCAACTATGTCTAGAACTCTAAGTCAAGATTAATTTTAACAAAACTAAGGCCCCGTTTGGCACAGCTCTAGCTCCGAGATCTATACTGGATCTGTAGTTTGTTGACTAAATTAAAGTGATTTAAATATTTTTATTTAATATATAATATAAATGAAATGAGTCATGTAAATGCACTTAACATGCCTACAACTCTAGATCCAGGATTTCCTAGAGCTACAGATGACCAGCTCTAGAAAATCTACAGATTTTCTAGAGTTAGAGCTCTGCCAAACGAGGCATAACCCTCCAAAATAACGAAATAAGTTAACCACACACAACTACTATCATTATCTTAGCTAGCACACCGAATCAATCCAAACAGTATTAATTATCCCAGACGAACCAGGTCTCCTGTGGCGAAGAATATTTAAGCCAACGTAACCGGATCCAAATCTGGCCCCTCTCCTAGCTCCAGTCGCCGGAGTCCTCTCCGAGCAGAGAGTGCACCTTCTTCCGCTTCCATAGCATTGTTTTCAGCTGCTCAAAGGAATGTGACATAATTTCATATTTTATTTGAGTCCTTTTTCTTCAATGGCAGGGACAGATCTATAATTGTTTATCGTCTCAAGGACCTTTATGTAATGTTCATGGTGGTTGTACCGTCACTCCCTATGGGTCATGTTTGCCTTAAAAAAGGCATAACGGGATCAAAATCAACAATTTATCCATGCGCCTAGCTCGATGCAAATGCAATACCATTAGCAGAAAGCCAAAAAGCCTAGCTAGACCCAAACAAAAATACCCTAATTAGCGGAGCAACACCATTTGCTTTTCAAAAAAAAAGAAGAGTAAAGTCCATTACCGGTCCTTAAACTTTTTATGATGTGTCATCCCGGTCCATAAACTTTTAAAGTATCTCATCCCGGTCCTTAAATTTTCAAAGTGTGGCAATATTCTAGGTAGTTGTAGCAGTGAACTTTTTATGCTGTGTCATCCCGGTCCATAGACTTTCAAAAGAAATTGCCACACTTTGAAAGTTTAAAAACCGGGATGACACAGCATAAAAAGTTTAAGGACCGGTAATGGACTTTACTAAAAAAAAGAACTATACCATTTGCCGATTAGCAATGGCTATGGCGAGGATGTCGGCGGCGGCCAGAGCGTTCTCGTCGGCGGCCGCCTCCAGATCCTTTGGCGCTGGCGGCGTGTCCATGGTGCAGGGCTCGCCGCGGGGGATCGGGCTCGAGTTCGTGAGTACCCCCATTCCTCTCCTCCTCTGGTCCTATCTCGTTTCGCCTTTTGCATATCGGCACCTGTGCTTCTCCGTATTTCGCATCTGCTGCCACCTTTTCGCACTCGGGCCCCTCATGTATACGGTTGTAGAGCGGGCCCACCTGCCAGCCAGCGAGTATTACCTTTGCAAGAACCGTCGATCAACTGCTGATCACGTATTCACATTGCCTGCATCTTGATTCCCGCGTGCTGTGAATCTAATGCTACAGGTGTGGCTGCTGCTGAAGAGGAGCGATCAGGGCCGTGTCATCGCGACATGCCGCGCTCCGGATGCAGCTACGGAGCTTCAGAAAGCTGAGGCAGGAGCACACGCAGCGCCTCACCGTGCTGCCGCTGGACGTCACCGACGAGACCAGCATAGAGGTATACTGTGCAGAGAGTAACCATGCACATAGCCTCTTCTTACATGGATTGCTAACTGTACCTGGATTGTACTAGTTCTTGCGTGGTGTTGATCGGCAACGTTGTGAGCAGAGAGTTTTCGGTATTCAGAATGATGGCAAGAAGCGCTCCTAAATGAACTGAACGGGTATATACGGCTCCGAATAATTTGTGAGATAGCTGTATCAAGAACCTCGAGAATGTCCTAATTTTAATTATGCTAGTTTGCACATTGTTTGTACACTAGTAATTGAAGATGTGTGCTAGCTAGTGAAGACAGGCTAACTGGATAGTTCTTTTCATGGTATGTAGTATGCACATCTTTCTTGTTTCATGGCAGGCTGCCACGGCCTCAATAGGAGAGACCCACGGATCTCTCAACCTACTGATCAATGCCGCTGGCATCCTTTCCATTCCAAATGCGATACAACCAGGTCTTTACTTCACACTCGAGCACAACGTTTCAGCTTGCATTGATTTGGTTATATAATTGGTTATGACTTACCTGAAATCAGGTTACTTTCATCTTATGTTACAGAGACTACATTGAGCAAAGTTCAGAAATCATCCCTGCTAGTGGCATATGAAGCGAATGCTGTCGGCCCTATATTAGCCATCAAGGTATAACCCACAACTTCGCTTTAATTTTCTATTTCTTGTTGTGACGTTGTCAGCATTTTTTTTTTGAAATAGATATTGTCAGCATTTCGCTGGTTTTGCGACATGCCCACTCTAAATTAATCTATTTTGTCAGCATATGTGGCCATTCCTAAAGATTGGAGGTCGCTCTGAAACTGGGAGAGGCTTTTCATTGATTGCGAATATGAGCGTTAGAGTTGGTTCGATAGGAGATAATGGTTTGGGAGGCTGGCATTCATATAGAGCTTCTAAAACAGCGTTGAATCAGTGCATGTGAATAGTAAGAAGTTCCATTCTGTTTTCAGTAGAATGCTCTTCACATTAATATAGTCATCATGATTATTTTCTCTCATCAAACGTTTTGCATCTTGAATCTAGTCATTATGTAGTTGTTTACCTTTTGTTCTCTTATGTTTCCGAAATCCTTTGCTCATATTGTGTAGTGACAAAGACAGTATCAGTCCAGCTTGGCAAGGACAACATTGCCTGCATTTTGCTACATCCAGGGACTGTGGATACTGACCTCTCACGGCCGTTCCAAAGAAATGCGCCCAAGGATAAGCTCTTCACGAGAGAGTTCTCTGTACAGAAGCTCCTGTCCATCATCGACAACGTCAAGAAAAGCGACAACGGGAAGTTCTTCGCCTGGGATGGCCAAGAAATTCCATGGCGATCAATCATTGATTTCAGTCAGCTGCACTGCTGCACAGCTACGTTTCAAGAAAAGTCAGCAACAAAGCAGTGTCCATAATTTGCAACCAACCGAACTTTTTTTTTATTCTTTTTCCCGGCGTATGTCTGATTCAATCTTAAGAAGGATCTGATATGAAAAACTGGCAGATTAAATTCTGTATTTTCCGGTTCATTTCTAACTACATAGAAATTACAGAATGTTTGCCACTGATGACACATGTCCTGTGTACAACATGAGACAAGCTATTGATAGAGAGTCCTTTCTTCTTGGAGCTTTCCTTCTTCAGGTTCCATCGATCTGCATCACACTGAAACAAACAGCAATTAGTTCCAACGTATCCTGAGCGATACGTGCAAATATGTGACGACCATTGACTTGTATATGTAATGTGAGTTTCCCCAAGTTGACCAGACTCATCAATATGTAGAAAACGACAGACACTAGCAGAAGTTTTCTAGGACCACATGGCTTGTTCTTTTCGGCTGTGGCTTATAGTTTTTGGCTGAAATTTTTGAATTTTGACTGTTTACGATATAGATTACGGAAAGACAGATACTCACTTGCGATTTTGGCTGGTACAGATGTTGGGCTTTTAACGTGTAGATCGTTTAGCTTGTAGACCATGTCTTGAGAAAATACTCAGTTTGAAAGTTAGGTACTGTAGCAGAAGCCAAAAGCCCAAAAGAATAGACCCACAGACGACTCGATCCTAGCTAGTCTTGTACCCAAGATCAAACGAACGCTCGAACCAATCAGATCGAGATAGACAGGACTTGGAAGTCGGCCCCGCTCGTTTCAGTTTAAACTTCTGACTTTTGACTTATTTTTGTATTATTCATAAATTTTATCTTTTTCTATACTTTTGGTTTTTTGAGCTTTTTACCGGTTTTTTTCTCGTATTTGTTTGCATTATACGTGATAGGCTAACATATTTTTTTTCCTATTTTTAAAATTTTAAATTTAATTATGCCAAATAAGCCTCCATCAACTGCAGTATTTTTTCAGCTAATTACAGTGCTTTTCAGTCATAAACCACTTAAAAAAAGCTTTTTGAGCAAGGCGGCATCGTCTCTCTGACACACCGGACGCACAGCTCGTGCCGGGTCTCAGTCGTTGTGATATTGTCACTGTCTACTGAAGCTTCCGTGCACTTGCCATAATGCGGCATAAACACGTCCTTGTCCTAAAGACTTCACCGATGTCCGATAAATGGTGTCGCTAGCTCACCATCGATTGGCCATGGCTCCACGCCTTCACCTTCTGCTGCTCCTGGCCGTCGTCGCAGTTGGTGACGACGTCGTCGACGGCAAGGCCCTGCCGTAGTGTAATCAAGTTTCAAAGTCTACTATTTTTTTTTTTATCACAACTCAATATTTGACTTGGAAAATATCTTAACTGAGAGTTGTTTCTATGATTGAGCCTTTCTTATCTTTTGAGTTTAAACATAGTGTACTTTTTTTATTCAAGAATATATGACGTTTTGAATATCGATACAGCCTACAATATGCAACTTTGATATTACTTTTTATATAAATATATTCACAAAATAATATAAAATTATTATATTATTATCGACGAATTACTATCGATCTTAGGGTAAAAAGACAGGAAACTCAAAACATTAGATCATGTAGAGGAGACAGGGTAGAGAATAACAACTCTACTCCGATGTTCTTGTATCAATTACAACGAGATGTCTAAGATTACAAGTGAGTAATGTCTTGCGATCTTCTTTCTCTTTTTTTTTTGTCATCTGATGCCATCCTTAAATAGCATCGAAGGGATGACAGTTGATGCTTATCAAGAGACGTCTCATCAATCACAGCCAACTACGTGTATGGAGCGGTTGTTATCAGAGATAGAGAAGAATGATATGCGGTTATGTCAGTGGTGTAAGGGTGCACATTTTCCTTATCTACCGCACGTAGTCAGTTACGGTAGACTTTATCCCCGTTAGGAGGTTTGGGCCCACATATCTGATTGTAGACATCGCCGACTAGGGGTGGTCGATGCCCAAGATGGTATGAGTATATTCTCCTTGATTAGAGGTACATGTGGAGGTTATTTGACTAAGTCATGTATTGACAGCTACAGTAGGCAATGAGCTATTTATTATATATTATTTAATCCTCATCAATTACGAAAATACTTTTTTTGACTAATCTAATGATATCAATTTCAAATGGCCAATACAAACAATTTTATATATTAGCAGTTAAAGTTAAGGAAGTTTGACTGCATACTTTCTAAAACATTATATATTTCTGACGGAGGGAGTAGAGAACATCTGATGGTTGTGGATAGTTGTAATTAGAACCCATCAAATTGAGGGCTAAATTTTTTAGCGAGAATTTCTAGCATATTTAAAAAAGAGAGAGATTTTAACGCTCAAATGAACGCAAGATTTTGTCCTAGCTAGTCTTGTACCCAAGATCAAATGAACGCTCGGACCAATCAGATCGAGCTAGACAAGACTTGGAAGTCAATCGAGTGAGTCAGAGGCCGCATTATGGCAAGTGCACGGAAGCTTCAGTAGACAGTGACAATATCACAACGACTGAGACCCGGCGCGAGCTGGTGCGTCTAGTGTGTCAGAGAGACGATGCGGCATATACACGTCTTTGTCCTAAAGACTTCACCGATGTCGCTAGCTCACCATCGATCGGCTATGGCTCCACGCCTTCACCTTCTGCTGCTCCTGGCCGTCGTCGCAGTTGGTGACGACGTCGTCGACGGCAAGGCCCTGATGAGACCATCCGCGCTCTCGTGCTCAACTGCCGGCAACTACACCGACGGCAGCCAGTACCACAAGAACCTCGACCGGCTCCTCTCGGACATCCCCGTGTCCGCCGCCAGCAACATCGGCTTCTACAACGGCACGTTCGGCGTGGCATCCGACAAGGTCTTCGCCCTCTTCATGTGCTACGCCGACGATGGGGAGGACGAGTGAGTGCCAGGACTGCCTTACCAGGGCGCCCGCGGAAATAATGCAGCTGTGCCCGCACAGCCGGACGGTGCGCGCCCACTATGGCGCGTGCCTCCTCCGGTACTCCGGCAAGTCGTTCTTCTCCGTCGCTGACCTCACCGTCGTTTCCTATGTGCAACGAACCCCCTACGTCGTCGACATGGACGGAATGAACCGTACGAGGTTCGAGCTCATGAGTCGGCTCACTGATGGGGCCGGCCACTCGCCCGTGCGGGTCGCCCGCGACAGCCTGCCGTTCACGGACACGCAATCGATGTACGGGGTGGCGCAGTGCACGAGGGACTTGCCGCCGGGCGAGTGCTCGCGCTGCCTGTCCTACTACACTAGGCAGCTGCCGAAACTGCTCCCCAACAACAGCGGAGGTGCCGTGAAGGGGTACAGCTGCTACCTGAACTACGGTATGTTCATCGCCCAGCCGCATCGGGTACAACTGCGAGATCTGTGGATTTCACCTCCTCCGCCAGGTAAAAGTGTGTTGACTTCTTTTACATTTTATTCAAACTAGCTCATTAGGCCACCCAATTGCACGATGTAATACAACATGGTATAGCACATAAGTTTTCTTTGCACGATTTCAAAATCCAAAATTCCCGTTCTGCAAACAACACACATTTAGAATGTTTGATTTCATATTCAATTAGCACAACTTATTTTCAGATATCTCCCCCATTGGGAAAGGTAGGTGGACCCATCTAGCAAATTTACACAACTTTGAATGCAGGTAGTGTTACTTATCTTTTTCTAATATATCTCTAAGCTAATTATTAAATTTTATACTTCAAAATTAGCATCCATCAAATTAAGTGCTAAATGTTTTTTATGGGAATTACTTCAAATTAATATATCTCTAAGTTAACTATCAAGTCTAGACTCTACCAAATTATGGGCTAAATATTTTTCTCTTTTTTGTGAATTACTAGCATGTTTCTCTTTTCTCTCGGCAGTAGTAAATCACCTGCCTTCGGTTTTGATATATCATAGATAGACATACTCTGTCTATTTGTTTTAAGGAAACTGGTTTGTTTAGCCCGCTCAATTGCGTAGTGTAATCAAGTTTCAAAGTCTACTATTTTTTCACAACTCAATACTTGACTTGGAAAATATCTTAACTGAGAGTTGTTTCTATGATTGAGCCCTTCTTATCTTTTAAGTTTAAATATAGTGTACTCTTTCTATTCAAGAATATATGACGTTTTGAATATCAATATGGCCTACAATATGCAACTTTGATATTACTTTTTATATGAATACGTTCACAAAATAATATAAAATTATTATATTATTATGGACGAATTACTATCGATCTTACGGTAAAAAGATAGGAAACTCAAAACATTAGATCATGTAGAGGAGACAGGGTTTTAGATAGGTTTACTCTTCTCTAGAGAGAATAATAACTCTACTCCGATGTTCTTGTATTCAATTACAACGAGATGTCTAAAATTACAAGTGAGTAATATCTTGCGATCTTCTTTCTCTTTTTTGGTCATCTGATGCCATCCTTAAATAGCATCGAAGGGATGACAGTTGACTGCGTGTGTGGAGCAGTTGTTGTCAGAGATAGAGAAGAATGATATGTGGTTATGTCAGTGGTGTAAGGGTGAACATTTTCCTTATCTACCGCACGTAGTTAGTTACGGTAGGCTTTATCTCCGTTAGGAGGTTTGGGCCCACGTATCTGATAGTAGACATCTCCGACTAGGTGTGGTCAATGCCCAAGATGGTATGAGTATATTCTCCCCGATTAGGGGTGCATGTGGAGGTTATTTGACTAAGTCATGTTTTGATAGCTATGTAGGCAATGAGCTATTTATAATAGATTATTTAATCCTTGTCAATTATAAAATACTTTTTTTACTAATCTAATGATATCATTTTCAAATGTCCAATACAAATAGTTTTATATATTAATAGTTAAAATTAAGGAAGTTTGACTACACACTTTCTAAAACATTATATATTTCTGAACGGAGGGAGTAGATAACATCCGATGGGTGTGGATAGCTGTAATTAGAACCCATCAAATTGAGGTCTAAATGTTTTAGCGAGAATTTCTAGCATACTTTTTTAAAAGAGATTTTAACCACAAGTCAGCAGCAGACCCACTAAATTGAGGGCTGGAAGTTTTTCTATTTTTTATGTGAGAATTTCTAGAGTATTCTTCTTTATATTTATATAGAAGCTATTCATCAATTGCATCAAAATTTCTGGAAAATGAGTCGAATGTCTAACCCTTAGTTGTGCATCTGGTGTGTTCCCCATCCAACGGCGGTCTCCCCCATTCCTGCAGCAGAAGCGATTTGAGCTTCGGGTTAATCGAGATAGGGGAGAAGAATATAAACGGGGGAGAAGAGGAGATTCAATGGATCGTTTATCCAATTGATTTTTTTGCAAAAATAAAAAACCATGGGGTTTATGGGTGGGCAACCCCAAGTTTTTATATGATGTATTCTGATCATGCACATGAATGGAGGACACGAGACCAACAAAAATGTATCAGAAGAGAAAAATGTTGGAGCTAGCGAGAAGAACATAAATCAGAACAAAACATAAAAACATAATTTAAGTTTCAAAAAATCCGGAAAATTATACAATTTAATGCCTTAACTTGATGAGTATGTGTATCCATGCCGCAGGAGGTGCCTTTCCACCTACCGGTTCGAGATCTAAGGTGGCTGCCGTTGCCGGCGTGTCGGCTGGTTGCGTGGCGCTTTTTCTCTGCCTGAGTCTCTTGGGTTGGTTCGTTTGGCACCGGCGGCAAAGGCGGGCGGCCAAGGTCACGGCAAGATCCGATCTAGAAGAACCACTGAAAGAGACAGTCGTGCATCTCCGTGGTAAAGCAGTGCAAGATGACCTAGAGGAAGGGACCGGACCCAGGCGATTTTCCTACGATGAGCTCGCCGTCGCCACGGACAACTTCTCCGGCGACAATAAGCTCGGGGAAGGAGGGTTCGGGTCAGTGTACCGGGGGTTCTTGAGCGACAATAACCTTCACGTGGCCGTGAAGTGTGTGTCCAAGAACTCTCGACAGGGCTGGAAGGAGTTCGTCTCCGAGGTGAGGATCATCAGTCGGCTCAGGCACCGGAACCTCGTGCAGCTCATCGGATGGTACCATGGCGGCGGCGGCGACGATCTCTTGCTTGTCTACGAGCTGATGCCCAACGGCAGCCTCGACGCTCATTTATACAAGCCGGAGAACCTGCTGACATGGCCGGTCAGGTGCGTACACCATATGAATGCCTGTCCATTATTCTCCTTGGTTGCAAATGCTTTAACCAAGTCGAGAATTATTGGAGTTCACTGAATTTTGTTGTATACGTGCATGTCAGGTACGAGATAGTGCTCGGGGTTGGCTCCGCGCTTCTGTATCTGCACCAGGAGACGGAGCAGTGCGTCGTGCACCGGGACATCAAGCCGAGCAACGTGATGCTGGACGTGTCCTTCAGCGCCAAGCTCGGGGACTTTGGGCTTGCGAGGCTCATCGACGACGGCCGGAGATCGTGCACGACAGGTTTAGCCGGCACCCTGGGATACATGGACCCAGAGTGTGCGCTCACCGGCACGGCGAGTGTCGAGTCGGACGTCTACAGCTTCGGCGTCGTGCTCCTCGAGGTCGCGTGCGGCCGGTGCCCAGTGGCCACTCTGCAAGACGGGACGACGATTCACCTGGTACAACGGTTATGGGAGCTGTACGGCGCCGGAAGAATCCTTGATGCGGCGGATACACGACTGTACGGGGAGTTTGACGGCCAAGAGGTGGAGCGCGTGATTGTCGTCGGGCTCTGGTGCGCGCACCCTGATCGCAGCCTGAGGCCATCCATTAGGCAGGCAGTCCGTGTGCTGCGGTCCGAGGCGCCGTTGCCGAGCCTCCCGATGAAAATGCCCCTCGCAACCTACTACGTGCCATCCATGGCCGATTCTCTCGGCTCTGGAGGCGGCAGCAGCGATATTGGCAATGTTTCCCTAGACTCTTTCCACACGGGGGAGACATCTCATAAGCCCAAATGCTTGTGAACCACCGGCTCCATCTCCTGACAAAATGTTTACGGACCATTCTCCGGCACCATTCTCGAGCAGGTACAAATGTTTACGGACATCTCTCACTCGTCTGAAGCAAAGAACAGCGAGAGCCTGAAAGAGTGCAAGCTGATTAGTTACATGATATCAGAGAGGAAAACAAGACCTGCCTGTGCACTTGATTTACTTTTGAAAATGGTTGCGTCTGCATCGGTTATATTGCACAATTTTATTCTTTTCAACTTATAGCTTATAAGTTTTTCGAATAAATAAATAAGACAGATTTTTCACTATCATTTCGAAGTGATCTATCGACATTCAATTTGATCGTACGAATACTTATGCTAATACTAAAAGTAATCAGCTACAATCTTAACCTGTAACCGAAAAGAATGCACCCAACGCGTGCTTGCTGCTCCTATTCCATGTGGCTAATAAAGACTCGTTTGTACCTTAAAACGTATTGAGCATCACAGATGGTATACTTATTAAAATTTATACAAAGCCCTTTAGAAATTGTAGACTTTTTCATAAAAAGGTCTTTTATTAGAGAGTTTGGAAAACCAGAACAAGCAAGGCGGAGCTGCCCACCGGAGACACAGACTGGGAGCCGCAGATTCCCGCGAAACAGGGGGTTTCCTTTCCGGCTGGATTAACGAGGATATCATTACGACCACATCAACATCAAATCCACTCGACAAGCACCAACTCATCTCCTCTCTCCCCCTCCCCTCCTCTCCCACCCACCACCACCCTTCCGGAACCTTCTAGAACCCCCAAAAATCCTACCCATGGCGGCCACCCTCCTCTCCCGCGCCGCGGCCCTTCGCGGCGCCCGCCCCCACCACCTCCTGTCCTCCCTCCCCAAGGAAACCCTCCTTCCTCTCCTCCTCATCACCGCCACGCTCCTCGCGGTCGTAAATCCTGCCGCTTTGCCCCCGCCTCGATCCCCCCAATCTGACGTTGTTTGGGTTTGCGCGCGCAGGGTAGAATCGGATGGGCGCGCGCCGCGGAGAACGCGGGGTTCGGGTGCAGGGCGTCGCTGCCGCCGCCGCTGATGGGCGCCGGGCCGTTCGGCATCGCGGCGCGCTGCAACGCCACGTCGTCGTCGTCGGCGGTGTCGGAGGCTGCGGGCGTCCACGCGCTGCCAAGGACCGAGCCCGTGGTGTCGGCCGAGTGGCTGCACGCCAACCTCAGGGACCCCAGTGTGAAGGTATAGCATGCATATAACTGAACTGTAGTAATCTGCACTTGGCCTGTGAATTGTTGGTTGTACAGCTAGTAAGTTGATGCGGGGCGTTCATTGTGTTGGCGTTGTGACGTTGTGGCAATTTGGTCGGTGTTGCTAGTAGGGTTAAATGATCTTAGTACTTATTAGTTGCTAAGTTAGTGATGTTAGCTATGTGAATTGATAGTTTAGGCGAGTGAGAATCTGTGGGGATTTATCATATGGGGCCTCGATTCTCCGGGAAATAGTTGAGGTGCCGATATCATAATTCATACAGGAAATCAGGGACCTTTCATTTGCTCTGCATTCACATTACAGTGTAAGTTTTATTCCGAGGACAAATTTTAGAGGCTTCTTCTTTGTCATTGACATTATGCTGTAGTCTCAGCAGGATTAATAATAAAACAGATATTCGCTACAAGGAGTACACGTATAACTATGGTATTCACAGGATTGTTTTCTTGCTGTTGCATATTTCTTTCTTCCATCGGTGCATTACATCTTATGCTCATGTTTTTTTGTCAAGGTACTTGATGCCTCTTGGTATATGCCTGCGGAACAAAGGAATCCACTTCAGGAGTACCAGGTACTAATTACATGTATTGTTGTGTTGTTGAGGTTTTGGAATTTGGAAACTCTTACCACTTGCTGTTATGTCATTGTACTTCTCTGATGGTTTTAGACGCTTGTTTTTATTGGTTGTCTATGGGACCTTAATTTTTCTGTGATTTCAGTTCATTTGAATATATAGTAGCCAATGTTCTGATGCTTTAATGTTTGCTTCAATCTTGCTCCCAGGTGGCTCATATTCCTGGTGCCTTATTCTTTGATGTTGACGGAGTATCTGACAGAACATCTAATGTAAGTTCAGCTCACTAACTTGTAGTTTTTTTGGTTAATTACTAATCAGTCATATGAACTTTGTTTGTGCACGACATCATCTTACATTCTTTACTGCTGATATCCTTGGTTTTCTCTTTTAGTACTTTATAGATATTTCTCACTGTAAATCATCACAGTATTGGTGTGTAACTACGCCTTGAGTTCTTTCTGAAAAAGTAGACCAGGCAGAGAAATAGAGGAATCCCCTGAGTGGTTTTTACAAGGACAGGGTGGCAGCCCAGTTCCATTAATATATGAAACCAAAACATTCAGATTCAGATCAGTACATCAATCCATGTGCATATGTAACACTTGTAGCACCTTAAGTGCCACTCGCTTACAGATCAGCAGCAATAGCCTTTGCCAACACCATTAAAAGTTCAAAACAAGACAACTAAAAGAGGGACCGCACAACACAGTAACACTCACAGATAGCTTTCCTTTGTGCGTGTCATGATCTGGCTGTCCTTGTTTTGGTAAATCCTGAATGGATGATTCAAAGTGTCACAAAGTTGGTGAACTTTGGTTTTTTTTTCTAGCTACAGGGTCAAGCTTAAGATTGCACTAATTGGTGTGGTGGCACTAAAGTGTTCTTTTCCTTTCTTGTTGTCTATATTTTCACTTGCTATTGTCAACCTTCACATGAACTGAAAGCAACACATGAAATCCACATATTTTTTTTTCTTATCCATAGAGTTTTCAGCTCATAATTCATTAAAGTAGACATGACCTGTTTTGGTCAGGGTGATTAAATTTGTGTAGGTATCACTATTTATTATAAGTTGCCAAACATGACATGCCTGCTTGTTTCTTTGTATTGATTGTTCATCTGATTAATTGTTTCTTTTTGTAATTTATTCTTCTTTGAGTCAGTTGCCACACATGCTGCCATCTGAGAAAGCATTTTCTGCTGCTGTATCTGCCCTTGGCATCTACAACAAAGATGGGATAGTAGTTTACGATGGAAAGGGTCTATTTAGCGCTGCTCGTGTTTGGTGGTAAATTTCTTTTCTTCACAGAACTAAGTAAATTTGCTCATTGTTCCTTGATGATTACAAGCTATCCTTACCAGTATATTTACAATATGCTTCTTGCTTCATTTGTATAATCGTATTTGTTTTGATATTAATTGCATGTATGTGATGCCTGTATCCTTGATAACAGGATGTTTCGTGTTTTTGGACACGATAAAATTTGGGTGTTGGATGGAGGTTTGCCCCAATGGCGTGCTTCTGGGTATGATGTTGAATCAAGTGCCTCTAGTGATGCCATCTTAAAAGCCAGTGCTGCTCGTGAGGCAATTGAGAAAGTTTATCAGGGACAAACGGTAAGTTTTAAACCTCTTATTTTTGTTTGTTCTAGCAATGCTGCATTAGGAAGTTCAGAGGAAAACTTTTGGGCCTTACTAACGCTATGGAGTTATCAACCCCGTAGTTGCGATACTTACATACTTAGTAGCTGCTGCAATGGGTGTTTTGCTTCAATTTTTAGATATAACGAACTTCAATTTATCTTTGTAGGTTGGTCCCACCACATTTGAAGCAAAGTTGCAGCCTCATCTTCTTTGGAATCTTGATCAGGTTAGAGGTGCTCAGGGTCCCGAAAACTTGTCTATTATCTTTCCTCACCATTCACTAAATTCATTCTGCATGTTTATAACTAATATACACAATTTGCTCAGGTGAAAGAGAACATCGATGCCCAGACACATCAACTTATAGATGCTCGGTCGAAGCCTAGGTATTGCTAATCTTTTAATTCCTGAAAAATCAGAATAGTATACCATACATGTAAGCTGTATATAAAGCATTTGCCTTTATTCTTAAGGCTCTATTTGGTACTGGGGTGGCTTTTAAAAGGCACTTTTATTTTGCTACTTTGGAGATTGTAACTACCTTAAAGCATCTTTTTTGGAGTTACATCAGCACAACCTTTGGATTTGGCTAACATTCCAGTAACTAACTAAATTCCACATTGCAGCACTGCACTGCACAGCGATGGCAAAGTGGCCCTAAGTGGTCTGTGTTCATCATAGTTATCTGGATAATCTCCGTAGTCATAGACTCATCATAGTATCTGACAAGAATATTCATTTGCCAATAAGTCAGTTCAGCTTTTGCATTTTGAGTTTTCTTAATTTTGTGTTGTCCAACCATGATACTAAACATAACACTAACAGAGTAACATTACAGACAGTGTTATGGTGTTTAAAGTTTGGCTTTTTAAACTTGTGCTTCTAGTTCAATGATTGCGTTAGTTTTGCTATATTACCTCCTGACAAAAAAAAAGGTGAATGCTTCATTATGTTGTGTGTGTGATGCCTATCAGTGGTTTTATTCACTGACATGAAACTTGCACTTTAGATTTGATGGTGCAGTTCCAGAGCCGCGCAAGGGAATAAGAAGTGGGCATGTGCCTGGGAGCAAATGCATCCCTTTTCCCCAGGTGAAATTCACAATTATCTGTTCAGTTTGTACTCTTCTTTTGCACATGATACTTTGATTATTTCATTTTGCCCTGTTGATCTTTGTTGTCTGTACTTCAATTACATTGGACGGTAGTGGATATTTCTTGGAGAAATTTCACAGTTGGATGTCAATTTTCAACCTATCATATGATACACTTGATCATTTTTAACACCATTTGGTCAACTGTAGTTTTCCTCGTTCTTTCTTTCATTTTGATCAGGGTAGAGCAGTACATGTGTGTGTTTACACTTTTACTAGATATATTAATGTTTGACTCCAGTTATATGCCTCTCTCTGGTATATTAGATTTGGTTGCTGGGATACTTCATTATCCATGCTAGGATGGAGAATTACATGGCTTGTGTTGCCCTTTTCTTTTTGGCTTGGGTATACATTGTAGCACTGGAACTTGATTGGTGTGCCAACTAGAAGGCATAAAGTAGTTTTTTTTTAAAAAAAAATTCAAGTGTTATTAATTTTTTATTTTTCTGTATCTCTGCAAGTACTGCCAAAGATGTTGCTAAGTCTTCATTGGCATTCTGCAGGTGCTTGATATTTCACAAAAGCTATTGCCTCCAGATGAGCTCCGCAAAAGATTTGAGCAAGAAGGTAATATATTCCATCCATGTAAATGTCGAAATACTTTCTCCCTGCCGAAGATGCCATCCGGTAGCCAAGTTGTGTATGTTCTATTTGCAAGCTTCTTACCCATTCTGAAAGTATGTAGACATCTTTACTGCAAACCTAATCTTCTGGGTCATTTCAAATGTCAGTGTAGCCTCTTCTTATTTATGTTCTTGTTTGGCTTAATGACTGGGTTCAAGATCCACCCAGCGGAGCTTGGCGAGCCATGCCAGTCTTGGCTGGCCTGCTTATGAGTACAATTACAAGTTTCTCTCATGCTAAGGCTTGGTTGGCCTGCTTATATGTACAATAACAAGTTTCTCTCATGCTCAGGCTTGGTTGGCCTGCTTATGAGTACAATAACAAGTTTGTCTCATGCTCAGGCTTGGTTTGTACTCAAGCTCAGTATGGTTTCTAGAATTATTAAGATTTCTTACTCTGGATTTGTTGAAAGGGCACCATCCATTAATATGACTGGTTCTTGTGTGACGCTTTGTTATATATTCGTATTGGTTGTTGCTGGCACCCTTTTTTAATTTTAATGGTATTTAATGTAGAACTGCAATAGCTGAGTGTTAAAAATAGAATTATAGCCATAACTATGACAATCTTTGTAATTCCTCTGGTTTCATTTGCCATCAGGTATTTCACTTGATCAACCCCTTGTGACCTCTTGCGGCACTGGTGTGACAGCATGTGTATTAGCTTTGGTAAGACTACCTTGGACTTTAGCTCACAAGATTTCCTTTGCTGATGGTAGATTGTGTTGCTAAAACCTCTGTTCTCATTTTAGGGCCTCCATCGCCTTGGCAAAACGGACGTTGCAGTATATGATGGATCATGGACCGAATGGGGTGCGCACCCTGACACTCCAGTTGCTACGGCTGTTTAGTACCAAATGCGGTATATGGAGGACCCTTGATTGTACCCCCCCCCCCCCGATATTCTGATCCTATGGAAGAAGGCAAAGGAGACTGAAGAGGTTGGGTGGGTGTAAGGTGGGGGAAGCGTCGCTGTAAATGATTGAAACAGAAAAAATGGCACATATACTCTGTGAATTAAGAGTTGATAATCGACTTTTCTGAGGTCCCTTTTCTCTGGCGTACCCTAATAAATAAATCTTTGCCAGTGTAAACAGCCGTATTTTTGCTTCTGTAGTTGTGTTTGTAACTTTTGTGGACCACATCAGTCAAAAAACAATTGTATACTGTATTCGTGAACATGATTTTACAACTAATCTTATGCAAAAGCATCGATCTGCTGTCATTTCAGCAACGAAGATGTCTCAGTCGAGCTGGACTGAGTAGTGCCAGAGCTGCTGCTGACCGGTGTGACGGCCGAAGATGTACAACTGAAAGTATCAGCCGATGGCATGAATGTTGCCACCGGCATCCTTGCAGGGAGGCTCGGCGGCAGCGCCTCGAACCGCAGCACGTTGATGGCCTGCCTGATAGATGGCCTCACACTGCGATCAGGGTGCGTGCACCAGAGCCCGATGACCATCACGCTCTCCATCTCCTGGCCGTCGAACTCTCCCTTCAGCCGCGCATCGGCCGCATCAAGAATCCTTCCCTTCCCGTATGCATCCCAGACCCACTGGGCAAGGTGGATCGTGTGTTCCTCATTCTGAAACACAATAGGCCGTCGGCCACAGGCGATCTCAAGCAGCACGACGCCAAAACTGTAGACGTCCGACCCGGCGTTGGCTCTGCCGGTGATCATGCATTCGGGATCCATGTACCCCATTGTGCCGGCGAGCACCGTCGTGTGCGATCCTCGGCCGTGGTCGACGAGCCTCGCAAGCCCAAAGTCGCCGAGCTTGGTGTTGAAGGATGCGTCTAGCATGACGTTGCTCGGCTTGATGTCCCTGTGCACGACGCACTGCTCCCACTCTTGGTGCAGGTAGAGCAGGGCGGAGCCTAATCCGAGTACAATCTCATGCCTGAGGATAGTAGAGTATCACACTGTCAGCTTAAACCGAAAGCATTTGGAGAGTGATACGCTATGCTTATGCTCCTCAACTGCAACGGTGGAACCAAAAATTAGAGATAGAAGGGAGCAAATAAGTCATACAATACAACTAATACATTTTATTCCTTTCTACATAGTATTTTTACAGTAATTACATACTAGTTTTACACAAATCAAATTATGTAAAAAAATGATATAATACTTTGTAAAACTAAGGAACAAAATAAACTATAAGAAAAATAAAAAAACTATACAAAAATCCTACTTGATGATTTATGTTGCGGCTTCCAACGATACTAAATAAATTGATTACTCTATTATCACACTGTTGACCCAGAGAAAAAAAAAATCACAAACTCAAAACCATAAAACACAAACAGAACAATATCTAATGGGTAAAAAATTGAGTACACAGACAAAAAAATACTTGAGTACCGTTTAGCAAATTCCAACTATTAAATTTTATTGAAAACTAAATAGCTAAAATGCAAAATTTGGGATCATGAGGGAGCCATGGCCCCACCAGGACCCCTCCCTCCACCACTGCTCGAATGCGTACCTGAGTGGCCATGGCAACACGTTGTTCTTGGCGCTGTGAAGATGCGTGTCGAGGCTGCCGTTGGGCATTAGCTCGTAGACGAGAAGCAGCTCCCCGCCACCATGGCACCAGCCGATGAGCTGCACGAGGTTCCGGTGCCTCAGCCGGCTTATGATCCTCACCTCGGAGGCATACTCCTTCCTCCCCTGTTTGGAGCTTTTGGACACTCTCTTGATAGCCACATGAAGGTTCAATTCCTTCAAAAACCCTCTGTACACTGAGCCAAATCCTCCTTCGCCAAGCTTATTGTGGTCGGAGAAGTTGTCAGTGGCAACGGCCAACTCGTTGTAGAGAAATCGCTTGGGTCCTGTCCCTTTCTCGAAGTCGTCTTCCATGGCCGTCTCATCCTCGAAGATGTTGCCCTCTTCCAGCTCTTGCTCCCTCGTCTGCATGGTGTGATTTCGTCGTCGGCGCAAGAGGAGCCATATTGACAGACCCAGAATGATCAAGAAGACAGAACCGACGGACAGGCCGGCCACCAGTCCTGTGGAGACCGAAGGGGAAGGTGCGCCTTCTGTGGGGGAATTTCAATTGACCAACAGCAACAATTCATACATCAGGTTCCGTAAGGATGTGTGGCAAACACGAATTTATTTAGGCCGTCTCAGACAGTAGTATTGCGTATTGTTCGGTGGTATATGACTAACCTGGCGGTGGCGGCAGCGGAGACGATGGTGGCAGTGACCGGGGCGGCGGCAAGGTGATGACGAACGCACCAAGCTGGTACCTGAGGTAGCAGCTGTAGCCCTTGATGGCACCTCCGCTCTCGTTGGGGAAAATCTGCCTCAGTTGCCCGGCGTAGTAGGAAAGACACTTGTAGCACTCGCTATGCGCCAAGTCCCTCGTGCACTGCGCCAGCCCGTACATCGCTTGCGTGCCGACCAGCGAGTCCGTGTACGGCAGGCTGCCGTTGTCCAACCGCAGGTCCTCGTCGCCGGCCCTCTGCGCGAGCTGGTTCATCAGCTGCGACCGCGCGCTGTCCATGCTGGTCATGTTCTCGACGTAGTCGACAAAAAACTCGTAGTACGAGATGTTGAAATCGGCGTTGTAGGAGCGGTCGGCGGTGTCGAAGAAAGTCACGTCCGAGTACCGGAGCAGGCACGCGTCGTAGTTGGCGCGCACCGTCCTGCTGAACGGGCATACCGTCGTGATCCCGGCGGGCGCCCTGTCGAGGCAGTCCTGGCACTGTGTCGCGTTGCGGTCGGCGTAGCACATGATGAGGCCGAACACCTGGTCGGGCTCCGTCCCCACCGTGCTGGTGCTGAACCAGCCGTTGCTGCCGGCGGCCGTGGAAAGGGTGGAGAGGAGCTCGTCGAGGTTCTTCTTGTACTGGCTGTCGGCGGTGTAATTGCCGGTGTTGGAGCAGGAGGGCTCAAATGGCAGCACCTTGTCGTCCTGACCGACTGCTGCCACACAGAGCGAGGCGGCAATGGCGAGCAGCAGAAGGCGGGCAGCGCGAGCCATGGCCGATGGCTGGTGACGCCGTTGGTAGCCGAGGAACCGAACGCCCTTATGCTCAACCTACCCTGAATTTTCCTTCAGAATCATGCAGCTGATCAAGGTTTTTAACTTTTATTGTCACGTTTTGTGTGAGTTGATCAAGTAACGATAGTCTTGTCCTGATTGCTCTTCCCTTCCAGAAATTTCTGCTTCTGAAAAGTCCGTCCTCCATTTGATACGATGGAAACAGAGTTGAAGTTGTCAGCACGCATGCTAACACAAGTTGAAATCTCACACAGCTACAGTTCACATCCTTGCAGGGGAGGAAATCTTTTTGCCTTTTACACAAAGACCAGGTAAAAACGTGCGTACAAAATTCTACATTGTTTCTAAGGAACACGTAAGTAGTACAATGTTGTAAGGAATCAGAAAGTACAATGGCGTGCACCTGCCTGCGATTGGTTGTCAGAAACTGAAAAGTCAGTTCGCTAGTACATGAGCAATAAAACAAGGTATCTCCATACATACGTACCACGGGCACAGAGAATGGATTGATCTCTTTCATTTGAGCGACCGAGGCAGACGACGACATTGGTGGAGGACGATGGGCAAGCAGCCGAGCATGTGTGGCGAGATAACTCCTATCGCGGCGACGGCGGCGGAGGTCGCCGGAGGGCATGCGGACGCCGCCGTGGCGCGGAACAGGCGGGGTTTTGGGTGAACTGAGAAGGGGTAGTTATGGAGTCCGTTCGATCAGATATAGGCGGCTTAGATTAGGGGACACCGAAAGCGGTGCGGGCAAGTTTTGTGGATTCACCCTTTACAAAGGTACATTATCAAAATAAACCCCTGTTTGGATCCCAAAAAATAATTACAATCCAAAAAAGAGATCACTTTGAATAGTCGAATTTATAAAGGGTGAATCCGAAAATATTTCCTACGCCGCTTTCTTGATGTACTAGCTGAATGCCCATGCGTTGCTACGGATTTTAAAAAAAATTAGAATATATTTGTATGCACGTTCCAACAAATTTTACCACCCATTAGTTTTAGAACATGTAGTATGATAAAATTTTAAAATCCGTAGCAACACACGGGTATTCAACAAGTTTTTCTAAATAACTGTCGTATGATATTGCATAAAGATGAGTTGGATCAACAAATTAACCAGCTGATCCCTCAAGCTTCAGGTTCATAAGTGCATCCACCTCCTGCGCAAACTCAAGAGGAAGGTGATCGAAAACAGCTTTGCAGAATCCACCTATCATCATTGCAACAACCTTTTCATGATCTATGCCTCTTTGTTGGAAATAAAATAGCTGGTCCTCTCCAATTTTGGATGTGCTTGCCTCATGCTCAACGCGGCCAGAAGTGCAACCCACCTGTTATCATGCAGGTTAGATCAAAATGATGATGTAAATGTTTTCTGCTACACTATTGAAATGAGGGCATTGAATCGGCAAAAAAAATCTTGTAAAAGCACAACACCTTGTGCCTAAAAAACACTGGTGTGTGAGGAATAGAGTGAACAAAATAGAACTATCTCTAAGATTTTTTTTTAACATGCAGAACTCATTTTGAGATGTAAATACAGTACTAGAGTCACACTGGCTACGTATATGAGTTCTGTACCCAATATAAATGTACATGCAGTTTATGCAAGTGCTTGTATATGTTAGCATAAGAATGCAGCACATGCACGAAAAAAATGCATTTTTGCGCTCATGTGTTCCTGGAGATAAAGAAGGACCATCCAAGCATATAACCAACTTATAGTTAAGGGCACAATAAGAAGCATCAAGATTAACTTCAAGATTAACTATTGAAACCAACTGATTAACCTAGAGGTAAAAGGAAGCATTTTAAAGGTATAAATATGCACAAAACACAATAAAGTAGTGAAAAGTGAAGTTACAGAGGAATGCATGACATTAAACAATAAAGCTAGCTACAAAGGTGCATTTAGCATGGATGTATATATAAGATTCTGAAAGTCAATATAAGATTCTGAAAGTCAATGAATCACTGGGTTGTTACACAACAGCAAATTTTCTTTCTCGCTCAATCAATGCAAGAATTTTTTTACCCTTTTTCTATTTTTCTTTCCTTATTATCATGAGAGCTTCTAAATGTGCTTTCAGTACATGTATAGCAAGAGATTTTATTAGTTTAGATAAATCAGATTAGATCAAAAGTTTGATACTTTCAGTCTTAATGTACATAGGAGTTTAATTTGGGCCTCCGAATTATGCATTCAACCCCACCATTCATTACCGCATAATATGCGCCATCCATGAATTGTGTCTCAATTAAACCTTGCATTAACAAATTAACAAAATAAAGTAAAATCAACCACACATTAGGGGAAAAATGGCATAAATCAAATCTTCACCCGCATGGCCAAGTCAGACAGCACAACATTAGGAAAAAATCGACCAGAAAGACCTCTGGCAATAGTACCTCTAAAGCTTGAGAAATTGCTAGATACACATCCTCTTTACCAATGCTATATGCCTCAACAACAATGAGTGTTTTTGGTTGCTTCTGTAGATGTCTTTGAGCTGTACTCATCACAACAAAATCAATAAAGCTTGTAGTTATAAAGAAATATTATCCAAGGTCATTTGGCTTACTGAACTGAAAAAAGGGAATAAAATTACAAGCAGCCGCTTTTGTGACTACCCCACCCGGGCACCCCGCGTGAATTTGGCTGCATTTTCTTACACCTGCCGATGCACCACTTCCCATCGCTCTCATCCCACCGCTAGACTACATGGCACCGTCTAGTTGCCCTTACCACCCCCCACCACTACCGTCTACAATCAGCAGCAGTGCAGCACCACAGTAACTTCACCCGGCACGGAGGGAAGATTTAAACCATGTGGTGCACCGTACACGAACCTCAAAGCAAAATGATCTTAGGTGACAAATAACCTCAAAGACGGTAACAACGCTACATACAACCTAGTCAGATAAAATAAGTTCAACAGTATATTTCACCATGGTAATTAATAAACCAGCTACAGTCATCAGCCTCCATAGGAGTATCTTCGACATAACAAAAACAACACTTTAATTACACTAACCGGCTTTTTCAGCAATACCATTTTCAGTGGGTCCCTCATTCTTCAGCTCATATGCCTGATAAGGCACCTCACTCATTGCTTTAGGAGCTGGACGGCCTCCGAAGTCTTCTGGAAAGAACTCGAAATCTGGCCCAAAGTTGAACCTGACTTCACAGTTTGGCTCATCAGGCAGCGTATACAATGACGCAGCTGGGTAGTACCGCCCTCCAGGAATGTCCACAAAGGCGGTGCCTTGGCATACCCCATTCTTGAAGTAGCATATCTCACTTCCTGCATTTACAAGAACCATGAAATATTGAAATTGATTATTTGACGACAGGCCAGTGAAGACAGGTTGAACAAATAAAATGATGGATGCTCAAAGGTAGGAAGTGCGATATTAGTGCCAAACAACCATTGATGAGATCATGTTTTCTGTATAGAAAACAACTAACAAGGAAATACCTTTTTACTCATGCAAGCAAAACATAGTGTAATCTAATGGTAGATAAGAAGGTGCACAGATGGCTGTATATATATTAAATACTCAGTATCGAAACTTTTAAATCAGCGCTCCAATGGGGTAACTAAAACCTTTTAATTGTGACTAATGGGATCTCTGACTTCACTATATAAGAAACAAATAATAAAGAAGCACTTTTTTTATTCAGGAAGAGTGGAACCTAGAGTCTTCATGAACTCGAGGACAGTAAGTTGCCTGTATGGAACAAATCATTAGGAGCATAGAAATACATAATTGACAACATACGTAGGGGTGCACATCATTAGGTGGCTCGATACCTGAAATTCGAAAATAAGTCGGGCCTAAGCAACAGAAAGCGAATATCCCTTATGCTGACACTGCCAACAAGTTTTCTTTTGGGACCTTCTACTACGGGCACGCCACCAATTTTGTTATCCTTCATGCACTTGAAAGCTTCTAAGATTAGATCATCACTGTTAACGGTGATAACCTGAAGAAAGCACAAGATTGAAATTTTTACATTTACCAGTGTATTGCAAAGCAAAGTGCAAAAAGAGATTATACTGTAGTATGATGTCGCTTTCTGCTTTCATAATGCATATGTAAATTAATCTGGATAGCATAGGGATGGGCTCTTGCATTAGAAATATTGGAATTTAACTCAAGCAGAGGGCATAACAGGAGACAAAATAACCTCATCAAATGACATAAATGGAAGTCCCAGTTCTGAAAGAGGAAGTGCCGAAATGTAGTCAAACCAATCCCTTCCTTTACACCGCTGAAGTCCTTTAACAACAACAGTCTGAGTAATGAAGTTCTTAATAACTCAACTGCTCAGAAAATGGATCAACAGATCTGGAAACAAATACTCACTGCATTAGCAATGGTTAGCCAATGAAAGCACCATGGGAGGGGATCCTCTGCTGATGGCATGGTATCATGATTCCAGTATGTTATGTTCTGGAATTCTGCACGGGATACAAAATTGCTAACCTCCCCATCCAAGCTCTGCATATCCTTTCCTCCACTCTTCTTCTCCAATACATAACCTACAAAGAATTTTGAAACCACCACAAACTCGATCAAAATACACAAAGATTGTATCCAACTCACATTTTCTAATGAAAAATCCGGAAAGGACAGACCGTGACCACCACTCACATCATATCATCACTATAGTCTAGATATACATTGCTATTATGCTATAGTTGCAAACTTGTGTTCCCAGAAAATTTTACATTTCTACCAGGAAGACATATCTCAGATAACAAAAGAGTAAAAGATCATGTCATCATTCAATGAACATTTCTGTAGTCAAAGAAAACCAACTTCATGTTCCCTGCGAAGGGCTTCTATTCTATTATAAGCACTACACTGTTGAAATGAATTACACCTATCTAACAATATGCACACCGTAGGATCAAATTAAGTATACTTTCACAAATTATAACACACTAATTCAACTATAAAAAGATTCAGATTTCCACAGAAGCTTCAAGTTGGAGCAGTACCGCACACTACAATTCCTCAAATCTACCAAAAAGAGTGCAATTTGGATAGAGGGAGGTGTGCAATTGCAAAGTTTTTGGTACCCCTCATACCATCAGGCAATAATTCGATGCACATTGCTATGAATCAATCGAAATTTCATATTTTCCACCCAAAGCTTCCATATAGATTATAATGTCATCGTCTCCACCAAACAATACCAGGCTTAGGGAACACAAGAAACTCACCTCGGTGGCCATCCGGCAGCACGGGAGTGGTGCCCTGCAGCTTCCTCCCGCGGAAGAAGGCCTCCTCCACCCTCACACCGTCCACCTCCACACCTGCACGCACCCACCACTTCGTCAACCAAAACGGACAAAAAGAAGATTAGATCTGTGAGGCGAGGCGGCCGTCAAGACCTGTGTCCCTGGACTTGAAGTAGTCGGAGACGGCGGCGGCGCTGTTGTGCCTGATGCCACAGGGCAGGAGGTGCACCCCGCCGAGGTCGGTGGCCGCCGGGGAGAAGTCGACAGTGGCCGTGACGCCGGCCGCGGCCGCCGGAGGAAGAAACTCGTCCTCGCCGCAGGAGGGTTTGGGCTTGGGGTGGCGGCTGCCGTTGGCGCCGGAGGGGGCGTGGGCCGGCTGCTTGGCCTTCTTCTTGCCCTTGCGGGAGGCAGGCCTGGTCCAGACGCTGTTGCTATTGTTCTTCTTCTTGGACTTCTTGCTCGGCGGGGCTGGCGACGCGAGGGTCATGTGCTTCCGGGCGCCCGAGGCGTTGATCCCGTCGTCTTCGGCGTCGCCGGGGGCATCCGCGGCGGCGTCGGAGGAGGCGACGGCGGAAGCATCGGCATCGGAGAAGGGGGTGTCGGGGTCCGCGGAGGCGGGGGTGTCGGGGAGATTGGGGGTTTTGGCGACGGCGGGGGTGGCGTCGGAGGTCGGGGCATAGGCGGGCGGAGACGAGGGTGGGGGTGGGGAGGCATTGGACGGGGGCTGCATCGCGGACCGGGGGGGGGCGAGGGAGGGGCGTCGGCGTCGGCCATCGGGATGGAAGGGGAGGAGGCGGCGGCGCGGGGTGGGGGGAGGAGGAGGCGACGGTGGAGCAGAGGAGCAGGGGAGGAGGCGGCGGCGCGGTGTGGGCAGGAGGAGGAGGTGGCGGCGGCGCGGGGTGGGGGGAGGAGGCGGCGGCGGAGCGGAGGGCGGGGGAGGAGGCGACGGCGGAGTGGAGGGAGGAGGCGATGGAGGAGGAGGGAGGCGACGGATTCGGTGGGGGTGGGGGTGGGGGCGCACGGGCGTGAGGAGGGATGGGTGGGCCCATATGTCAGACAGAGTTTTTTTTGTCAGAAGGGGTGTAGAATTCACCATCACCTTGAACTCCTTCTTTTAAGGAGTAGAGATTAATCTGGGACGCCTATAATGGATCGAACGGTTCGAAGAAGGCCAAGATATATTTTTAAAGAACTCCCATGATAACAGTATCCCCTGCAAAATCTCCCCTCTTCTCCGGCACCACGCCGGCGCCTGCACGCACTCCGGCGACCTCCGCCACTGCCGTGGTTGTAGTAAGCCCGTACCGTATGCTCGAATTTCGTCGCCACTGCTCTCCACCAGACTCGTTTTTTACGGCTGGGGAGCAGCCGCTGCAGCCTCCGCCATGGTCGGAGGCGGAGTCGGCATCAACTAGTGCCAAGTCGGGTGGGATGGTTATTTGATTGCACAGATCATCTCCGCAACTGGGAGCGCTCCGGCGTGCCGCGCGGCGACGGCACCAACCTAAGCGACGACCTCCTCCACCCGCTTACCGGCACCTTACAGTTTTTGCTAGAGATTGCTTTATGTAAGAGCTGTTTCCACCAGTAGTTAGATCACTTGATGATAATATGATCTCAACTGAACATGAAAACGGCAGAAATTTGGGACAAATTGGTGTTGAAACTAGAATACAAATGTATAACTAAGAACGATTTGCACTCTCTGACAAGAATATTGTAGGATCGTATACCACAATTAGAAAAGGGGAATAATTGCTTCCACTTTTTGATACCTAAAAACAAATTTTAAACCATAAGACAAGCAACCTAATTTACCAAATGTAGATTTCGGCCGCACACGATCGAACGATCGTTCGACCGCTCACTCTACCCTTTTTTTATGTGCTTGATGAAGGTTTCGACTACTCGCTCGACTGCTCGTTTGATTTCCTTTGCACGTAGTCGAAATCTTCCTCCGCTCGAAAGCTTCAACTGCTCAAACACTAGCACAAAAAGGCTCCTCAAAAGCCATAGTTAAAACACTTAGCCTCTCCCTACTTTTATACGCTAAATCCCTAAACCGTGTCCCTATCAAATACGGACACGAAATCTTATCTCTTCCGAAAATCAAGAAATCCAAAACCCTTCCAAACACAAGTTTTCCAATATTTCTAAACCTTCTGAGTTACGGACTCATTCCATAACATCTTTCAATCTCATCACGTAATGAAGCCTCCAGGACCGCAACTCCCGTAGCTTCTCTACGCATCATCTACCTTTGATCTCCACGTGTTCCAACATGAGCCCGACTACCTCGTGACATCTTTGACCGCCTGAATCTCATATTTCCCCCTCCTAGTCCTGGTCCTCCTCATCACCAACTATGATTGTCTCCATGCCCAACTTACAAATGCAAAGACCAAAGAACGTTTTTTCTGGCACAAGTTCTTCCTAACTTGACCGACATTAGTTCACACATCACTCACCTTTGATCTTCATGTGCTCCAATATGAGCTCGATCACCTTGTGACATACTCGACCGTCTGGACCTCAGATTTTCCCCTCCTAGTCTTGGTCCTTCTCGTCACCGACCATAATCGTTTTTACACCAACCTGCATATTCAAAGACCAAAGAACTTTCTCCCGGAACAAGTTCTCCCTAACTTGACTGATATTAGTCCACACATGTAAACCACACCCTTAACCATCCTTCAACTACGAACCAGGTCATCCACGACCACAATTTTCACACTCTCTAGCAATCAACCTTAAACCACTCAGTATGACCAACATGACAGCCATGCACAGGCCGGTCATACTGCTTGCCCAACGAGTGCTCGAAACCCACGAGTATTCGGAAATTTCGACCACTCAAAACACTCAAAAACCACAAGCATCGTAGCACTCCTAGACCGAGTACTGTAGCACCGACCAGCCAATAAGACCAATCTGACAGCCATGCGTAGGATGATCAAACCACTGGCCCAACAGACACGAGTACTCGAGGTACTTGAAGATTACAAGAATTAAAGCACTCGAAGCCTATGAATACCGACTGTGAAGCCTACGACAACCAATCACAAAGCCTTCGATTACTGATTGTGAAGTCTAAGACAACAGATCGCAAAGCCAACGACTACGACGACAGATACAAAGTCTACGACTATGACAACAGTCCGCAAAGTCTACAACTACTACAACAGACTGCGAAGTCTACGATTATGACAACAGTCCGTGAAGTCTACGACTACGATAACAGACTGTGAAGTTTACGACTATGACAATAGTCCGCAAAGTCTATGACTACCGATCACAAAGTCTTCGACTACCAATCATAAAGTCTTCGACTACCAATCACAAAGTCTACGACTACCGATCAGCAAAGTCTACGGCTATCGACCGCAAAGTTTTCGAATACCGACCAGCAAAATCTACGGCTATGGACCGCAAAGTCTACAACCACCGACTGCAAAGTCTACGACCATCGATCAAAAAGTCTATGACTATCAAAAAACACTATAGCTACGACTATGGACAAAGCACTGCAGCTACGACCATCAAAAAGTATTGTAGCTATGACAATCAAAACGGTATTGTAGCTACGACCGGTTAACTGCTGCTTACGACCAGTTCGCTGTAGTTTACCTTCATTGACCTAGCATGGTCGTTCTGTCGTGGTCAAAATGTCGTGATCGAAATACCGTGTCATTCTACCATGGTCGAAATGTTGTAGTCGAAATACCATTGTCGAAATGTCGTGCTTATAAACTCTCAGACTTCCGACCATTGTCGAAGTCTGCCGATCGGACCACCCAATCACAAGGTCGTTCGGATCACCGACTACCGAGCATGGCCGAAGCTAGCCGGTCAGACTGCCCAATACAATCCGGTCAAACTACTAAACTTAAATTCTAGTTTTACAAAAACGCATTGACCAAAATTTTTACAAATGCAAATTTTAATGCAACCCAAAATATCAATTATTCATCATTATTAAAATCATGACTATTCCACATGATCTAACAATTTCCCCCTTGATGAATATATTGACAACACCTTAAAATTTCTCGAATGAGTTGAGTTTTGAAAGAAAAACAAAATTTGCGAAAGGAAAGTTTCAAAGCTGTAGAGAAAATAATTTCACAAACCAGAGCAGCAAATTCTCGGCAAAGACTCATAAACCCCCTCAGCAAACAAGTTTTTCAACATGATTAAGTGATTTATATCAATGATAGGCATCTCAACAATGACTAAACTAATTATAAAGAGCACATTGAGATATCACAATGAAAAGTCAAAGCCTAAAAGTGAAGTGAACTTTAAATCTAGACGGGCTAGCAGACTCATAACCTATTGCTCCACTATCAATTCTTAAGCATGTGGCATGCTTGTAGCATACTTCTTTTCATAATGGCATACTTGTAGCATACTTCTTATCAATGGTGCATGCTTGAAGTATACTTCTTGTTATTTGTGTACTTTTTGTGATTTTTCTTTTTGTTTACCCATAGCATGCTTGAAGTATTACATCTTTTTATTTGTGTACTTTTTGTGATTTTTCTTTTTGTTTACCTATAGCATACTTGAAGCATATATCTTTTCGAATTTCTCTTTCTCATTTTTTTCTTACAACATGCCAAAATGAGTAACATAAAAAGATTACAATATGAAATATGTGAGCCTCATAGACAAGGTTTAAACTAAGATTCACAATTAAGCTAATCATTTTAGATGAACATCACAAAGTAATAACTATAATCAATATAGTCAAAATATTCTGCTGTGTCATGTTTTAGTTCAAATGTAGTAAATTAATTATAACTAGTCATGATCAAAACTACATAGCATATGAGTAAATATAATAAAGAGAACTCTACCACTCATTTGATTTCAATAGTTTCAACTTTATGAATTATTTTATAGGTATAATAAAAAAAAGCATCAGAAACTACTTCAAACAACAAGCTATGACAACAGTCTACGACTACGACAATAGACTATGAAGTCTACGACTATGACAACAGTACGCGAAGCCTACGACTATGGTAACAGACCGCAAAGTCTACGACTATCAATCACAAAGTTTTTGATAATCGATAATAAATTCTTCGACTACCGATCACAAAGTCTACATCTACCGATCACAATTGGTGAGGGTTGTTGTATTTCCAAGGGCATTTCGATAATTTCTCAATTGGAAAAGAGAAAAAAAATAGGCCCACCTGTCGGTGGGCCAACCCAAAGAGATAAGGAGAGGAGACCCTAGTCTCCTCCCGTGCGGCGCTTCATTTGGTGGATTCGGTCTCCTCAGTGGCAACGGCTTTGGCAAGGAGAGGTGGCTGCACTGGCGGCGTTTATGGCCCTGGAGCCTCGGATCTAGCTGTTGGTGGTCGCCACATCAATCTCATCTTCCCCTCCTCCTCTCGACTATAAAAGGAGGCTACCTCCTCCGTGAGATGTATCGGTGAAAACTTGAGTGAGTTCTCTCTTCAATCTAGTCTTTTCTTCCCGATTTGGCTTCGGAGCTTGGTCCTTGGGGCTTCTTCTCCACTGCATAACCGCTGATCTCGGTGGTGCTCTATGGTCTCTGATGCTCGGTGGCGAGGAGCACTAGGCCAGTGCTTCTTAGTGTTCCTGTGCGGCATCCCCTTCACCTCGGCTTTGTCAATTCGATGTGTCTCGAAAGGCAAAAGTAGGCACTGTATCTCCGACGACCACGCCCTCTTAGTGCGGCATAGTGGGGTGCTAGGTTTTCTGCATCAGCACTTTCGAGTGTGCCTTGCCCAGGTTCTTGTCGGTGGTTTGCTTATCGCTGGCTTAGTTCCCTTCCAGATGGCTTTGAGTGTGGTCCGCACTATGAGTATTTCAGTTTTTCTGATTGCAAACATTATGAGCTGTGCTAGTTCTTTAATCTCTGATATATGCTCTAGTACTGGGAGACATTGTTTGTTAGTGGGCTTGGTTTAAAGCTTTGTGATGAAACTTGTCTATTTCTGAGATTGATCTGATCAAACTGGTTAGAATTGAGCTTTATTAGTGATGCTTACTGTTTTCACTTGATCTTAGCATGTTGGTTGTTCACTGTCAGTAGGGTTGTTTCACATTAGTTATATTATTTATAGTCTTTTCAATATTCTGCAGCCTGTTAGCATTTCACTTTTGTTTACCTGTTGTCCTTAAGAATCTGTGTTCATTTATCTATATGGTTCGGTCACAGCTTCTTAATAGGCTGAGTACTGTTTTATGAAATATTTCTTTTGGCGTGTCAACCGACAGTTTTTTGCTTATTTTGTGGATACAAAATCTTGTGATAGTCTTGTAGAGCATATTTTAGCTCACATTCTAATTCAGGCTGTCATATCAATTCTAAGAAGAGTTTAGACAATAGTACTGAGAATGCCAAGATTAATTCTTGAGCATCTCTGCTTCTGAGAGCAAATTATCAATTAAAACTAAGCTCTATGTTGTTATAATTGATTCCTCATGACAATGCTTTACATGCTCATTTCTAGTAATATTGTTTCAACAGTAATATTGTTTCATGTGTTTCTTGTATAAATGGTATGGTAGAATTATATGTTTATATGCAATTTCTATCATTTATATAATGCTAGAAATGTGTTTTAAATATGTTTAATTATGTTGGAATTAAATCTGAATATTTGCTTATACCACATTATTTACAACATGATTTGCCATCAGGTATATCACTTGATCAACCCCTTGTGACCCCTTGCAGCACTGGTGTGACAACATGTGTATGAGCTTTGGTAAGACGACCTTGGACTTTAGCTCGCAAGATTTCCTTTGCTGATGGTAAATTGTGTTGCCAAAACCTCTGTTCTCATTTTAGGGCCTCCATCGCCTTGGCAAAACGGCCGTTGCAGTATATGAACCGAATGGGGGGGAATTCACGGCCAATCTGGCCCCTCACGCGCCGTTTTGCTAGATGAAGCCCCTACGCGTTCAAAGTTCCGGTGTTGACCTCCTTGCGTGCTCGGCTATCGTGCGAGCGCTCCTGACGCGCTCCCGCACCGCGCAAGACCCCCGGCGCACTCCGCCACCGCGCGGCCCCTGGCGTGCTCCCCCAACGCGCGATGGCTCTGCGTGGCTGCTTCGATCTCTACGGACGCGTTTGGTTGGCGGATGAGCTGATGCAAGTTGCATGCGCGTGACCCGTGTTCCTCCTCAGCCTAGCTTTTTGTATTCACTCGTGCAGACTCTCTCCTCTCCGCAGCCAACCAAACACCATCTCCCTGCATACGCAGATACAACCCCGCGCGGACGGCTGAACCGACGAACGTGAACACCACCGCTGCTCGCTTCTCGGTTTTCGTGCCGTTTCTTTTCCTTCTTGCAGGACAGCCACACGCGGACTTGGTTTCTCATAGATGTGCCTTGGCTGGACCGCCAAAAACGATGCGGTGCTTTTGTCGCAGAGAAGAGCAAGTTGCTGCCTTTTTTCCTGCATAGGAAACTTGCATTGCTGCACCTCGTCTCTCTGTCTTGTCGTCTCTCTTCTGGACTTCTTTGACTTCTTGCGCTAACAACTGCCTGGCGCCGCGCGGACCGAAGGCTTCGGGTCTGGTGCGAGGAGCGCTCGCGCGATAACTTAGCGCAAGGGGGCTACATCACAAAACGGGCAAGTTGGCCGTGGTTCGAATGGGGTGCGCACCCTGACACTCCAGTTGCTACGGCTGTTTAGTACCAAATGCGGTATACGGAGGACCCTTGATTGTACTTCCCCGATATTCTGATCCTATGGAAGAAGGCAAAGGAGACTGAAGAGGCTGGGTGGGTTGTGTAAGGTGGGGGAAGCGTCGCTGTAAATGATTGAAACAGAAAAAATGGCACATATACTCTGCGAATTAAGGGTTGATAATCGACTTTTCTGAGGTCCCTTTTGTCTGGTGGGACAATAATAAATAAATCTTTCCCAGTGTTAATAGCCGTAATTTTGTTTCTGCAGTTGTGTTTGCAACTTTTGTCGACTACATCAGTCAAAAATCATTTGGATACTGTATTCATGAACATGATACACACATATGACGACCCGTATTTTTACTACAGGGTAAAAATACTAGTCAACGGATTATTATTTGTTTTAGCCGATGGAACATCGTTCTAAGGAATAATAAACCAATCAGAGTGTTGTAGCAGAATAATAATTAGATACAGAATATGATATTACAATAATCTAAAGTTTATTACAACGCCACAAGGGCTTGAATATGACAATATTTAGAAATGAAAAGATTCTAACTACTATCTATCTAAAAACAAAAACAATATAGCTACACCCAATCGTACTCGGGTTCATCAAGGACGATTCCTACTTCACCCGACCTCCACACAGGGTGTCCACCTCGTACTCGATGTATTACGAGTCTACAGTATTCCATTTAGATAGTATTTCAATCCGTCCAGGTAGACTGCGCCAGATCCTAGCTATGCTCCAGACTAACATACTCCTAAACAAGGGAAAATAATAGCAAAAAGTGAGTACGAAAGTACTCAGCAAGCGTTATTTGCAAAAATACACTATATGCTCATCTTCTTTCTCTTTTTTCTCTTGATTTATAGAAAATAAGGTTTTATTATTAGGTTTTGAAAGAATTTCAGATTATTAATTTAGAAACCTACTGAGCACTCGTATAGTGGATAAAAACCTCCATTGGTTCCGTAGTCTCCAATTCAGAAGATTGGCATGAATTCATGATTATATAGCACTGCATAAACTTGTACCACTTTACCCATAGTCACTCTGGTTTTATAGCGAGTGGATCTTCACATTTCTTTATATGTGATACTCAAATTAGAGTATAAAATTTTTACATATATCTTAGTATATTATATCTCCACCCAGCTACTTTCAATCGGTCTGCTGATACTACAACTAATCTTATGCAAAAGTATCGATCTGCTGTCATTTCTGCAACAAAGATGTTTCAGTCGAGCTTGATTGAATAGTGCCAGTGCTGCTGCTAACCCCTGTGACAGCCGAAGACGTACAACTGAAAGTATCAGCCGGTGGCATGAATGTTGCCACCGGCATCCTTGCAGGGAGGCTCGGCGGCAGCACCTCGAACCGCAGCACGTTGATGGCCTGCCTGATAGATGGCCTCAAGCTGCGATCAGGGTGCGCACACCAGAGCCCGACGACCATCACGCGCTCCATCTCCTGGCCGTTGAACTCTCCCTTCAGCCGGGCATCAGCCGCATCAAGAATCCTTCCCTCCCCGTATGCGTCCCAGACCCACTGGGCAAGGTGGATCGTGTCTTCCTCATTCCGTGGCACAATAGGCGGTCGGCCACAGGCGATCTCAAGGAGCACGATGCCAAAGCTGTACACGTCCGACTCGGCGTTGGCTCTGCCGGTGATCACGCATTCGGGATCCATGTACCCCATCGTGCCCGCGAGCACCGTCGTGTGTGATCCTCGGCCGTGGTCGACGAGCCTCGCAAGCCCAAAGTCGCCGAGCTTGGCGTTGAAGGATGCGTCCAGCATGATGTTGCTCGGCTTGATGTCCCTGTGCACGACGCACTGCTCCCACTCTTGGTGCAGGTAGAGCAGGGCGGAGCCTAATCCGAGCATAATCTCATGCCTGAGGATAGTAGAGTATCACACTATCAGCTTAAACCGAAAGCATTTGGGAAGTGATACGCTATGCCTATGCTTATGCTCCTCGTGTGCAATGGCGGAACCAGAATGCGTACCTGAGTGGCCATGGCAACACGTTGTTCTTGGCGCTGTGAAGATGCGTGTCGAGGCTGCCGTTGGGCATCAGCTCGTAGACGAGAAGCAGCTCCCCGCCGCCATGGCACCAGCCGACTAGCTGCACGAGGTTCCGGTGCCTCAGCTGGCTTATGATCCTCACCTCGGAGGCATACTCCTTCCTCCCCTGTTTGGAGCTTTTGGAAACTCTCTTGATAGCCACATGAAGGTTCAATTCCTTCAAAAACCCTCTGTACACTGAGCCGAATCCTCCTTCGCCAAGCTTATTGTGGTCGGAGAAGTTGTCAGTGGCAACGGCCAACTCGCTGTAGAGAAATCGCTTGGGTCCTGTCCCTTTCTCGAAGTCGTCTTCCATGGCCGTCTCATCCTCGGAGATGTTGCCCTCTTGCAGCTCTTGCTCCCTCGTCTGTATGGTGTGATTTCGTCGTCGGCGTAAGAGGAGCCATACTGACAGAGCCAGAACGATCAAGGAGACAGAACCGACGGACAGGCCGGCCACCAGTCCTGCGGAGACCGAGGTGGAAGGTGCGCCTTCTGTGGGGAATTTCATTTTATCAACAGCAACAATTCATACATCAGGTTCCCGTAAGGATGTGTGGCAAACACGCATTTATTTTAGGCCGTCTCAGACAGTAATATTGCGTACGTATTGTTCAGTGGTATACGACTAACCTTGTGCTGGCGGTGGCAAGGTGATGTCGAACGCACGAAGCTCGTACCTGAGGTAGCAGCTGTAGCCCTTGAGGGCACCTCCGCTGTTGTTGGGGAAAATCTGCCTCAGTTGCCCGGCGTAGTTGGAAAGACACTTGGTGCACTCTTTCGGCGCCAAGTCCCTCGTGCACTGCGCCAGCCCGTACATCGCTTGCGTGCCGAGCAGCGAGTCCGTGTACGGCAGGCTGCCGTTGTCCAACCGCAGGGCCATGTCGCCGGCCCTCTGCGTGAGCTGGTTCATCAGCCGCGACCGCGCGCCGTCCATGCTGGTCATGTTCTCGACGTAGATATTAGCAGCCACGTAGAACGAGATGTCGAAATCGGCGGTGTTGAAGAATGTCACGTCCGAGTACCGGAGCAGGCACGCGTCGTAGTTGGCGCGCACCGTCCTGCTGAACGGGCATATCGTCGTGATCTCGGCGGGCGCCCTGTCGAGGCAGTCCTGGCACTGCGTCGCGTTGCGGTCGGCGTAGCACATGATGAGGCCGAACACCTGGTCAGGCCCCGTCCCCACCGTGCTGGTGCTGAACCAGCCGTTGCTGCCGGCGGCCGTGGAGAGGGTGGAGAGGAGCTCGTCGAGGTTCTTCTTGTACTGGCTGTCGGCGGTGTAATTGCCGGTGGTGGAGCAGGAGGGATTAAATGGCACCCCCTTGTCGTCCTGATCAACTGCTGCGACGCAGAGCGAGGCGGCAACGGCGAGCAGCAGAAGGCGGGCAGCGCGAGCCATGGCTGGCAGCTTTCAGTTGCTGGGCGAGGTTTTTCTTTTGATACGGGCCGCCGCCCGTGCAGATTAGCTCTTTTACAATACACCAATGACCAGGCCCGTACCACAAGTATGTACAGGGCGGCCGGCCGCACAGGGCCCCACCAAGATTTGAGAGAGAATCAATACAGAACAACATTAAGAGGGAACAAATTCCAACCACATTTGCAAGTTGTCATATGATCATTACTAATTCGGATGTAATACTAACAAGTAACAAGTTGTTGGCAAGGTCGTGTGGATTTGTCAGGAAGTTGTTGGACGCCGGCCGTGGTGTGCCGGCTTGGTTTCTGCCTGAAGAATCCATTTCTGACTTCATCATCACCAGCAGAGCTAACCTGAGTCTCCGTCATGCCTGATGCATATTTTTCAGCTACATGAGGCAAAATTTGTTTACTGACGGTGACGTGCAAAACTAACAAGTAACAAGATGGCATCCAAGTACTGTATTCTGCACACAGTGAAGTCAACAGAGAAGCAACTCAGATTTCAGATTTGAGTGAGGTAAATGCAGTGTGGGCTGCAGAGTCGGCATCGACTAGTGCCAGGTCGGGTGGGATGGTTATTCGATTACACGGATCATCTCCGCAACTGGGAGCGCTCCGGCGTGCCACGCAGCGATCGCCTCCCCACCCGCTTACCGGCACCTTACATTTTTTTTGCTAGAGCTTGCTTTCTGTACGAGCTGTTTTCACTAGTAGTTATATCACTTGATAATATGATCTCAACTGAACATGCAAACGGCAGAAATTTGGGACGAAATGGTATTAAAACTTGAATACAAGTGCATTACTAAGAATGATTTGCACTCTGAATTCTTAACAGGCGGTTCGCTGAATCTTGTTATGCATGATAGGAGTCTATGCTATTTTGATTTCTGAAAACGAAACAGCACAGTCTTGATTAACTTTGGTTTAGATGATGCTGAGATAACGCCAGTTTTTATCTGTGTTACCCTTATGGGAGTGATTATTGCACATGCGATTGTTTTTTCCTTTATCTTCAGTCACTTCTTTATACTACAATTTTATGTGACTGAGAGTGCAACTTTAGGTCGGATGAATTAATACACTGCAACTTTAGGTGACTGAGAGGTAAAACAAATTTCAGTCGACTGTGCAATAGCAAAACCGTAGCCTTATTTAGAAGGGACCGTCTTTTGCACAGTTAACTGAAAAAAAAATCTATTTCAATCAATTCTGATGACCGTATGATTCTCATCATGTGTTGCCTATTGCTGGCCTATTTAATTGTAACTTTTGAATTACCAACCCACCTAAAACGTTGACGTGCCTGCAGTTTTGATGTTACAAACCTGTTATGGCCCAACCTGTTATGGCCACTGTGGTTGGCCACAGTGCTGGCCCAACTAAACTGTGAGCCCAAAATTAAGCCTAAGAAAGTGGAACAATAAATTTAGTCTTACACGTATCCTATGTCTCCAAGAAAACCAAAAACAAAACGCAGAAGAGGTGGATTGCAGAGAGGAGGTGGAAGCAAAAAAGAAAGGAAAGGAATGGCAAATTGGCCTGTGCAAATGGATCTGAGACTGCAAAATCCTCATGTTTCTTTTTTTCTACTTCTTCTTCTAATTTTTCTACCAACTTGTTGTCATCTTGTTTTCTTCTGTCAACTATGATTACCTGAGAATATTGTTTCTTGTGGTAGAACCAAAACAAATCAACATAAAAATTTCTCGGTCATTTTGAGAACTCGTAGTATCTAGTACATCCAATCACTATAAAAATCTGATGAAAAAAGTGTATAACCTAGACTAGTTTAATGCATTACATACATTTGAATTGTGCATAGTAGTCATGCACAAAGCAGTAAAATGCATCTGATTCTTCTCCCAATTTGTTGTCATCTTATTTTCTTCTGTCAACTATGATTCTCTAGAAATATTGTTTCTTGTGGTTGATTTGAAACAAATCAACATAATAATTTCTTGGTCTTTCGATAACCAGTAGGATCTAGTACATTCAATCACTACAGTTATGTGCTAAAAAAATTATAACCTAGGAAAAATTGCATAAAGTTTAAAACAGAAAATGTACATTACATTAGTGTAGACTTTTTTTTGTGAATCGTTACTTCTGCTTTACCTATATATATATATATATATATATATATATATATATATATATATATATATATATATATATATATATATATATATATATATATATATATATATATATATATATATATATATATATATATATATATATATATATATATATATATATATATATGAAAAATACCTTTTACTCCCGGGTGTAATTACACCCACCTCTAATATACCACCTAAACAAACTTGAAATACTCCTTTATCACTTTAGGTATACTCGTATACTAATTATAAGATATTCTAGTGTGAACCCCACAAAAAAATTGCAACGGAGTCCATAGTTTTTAGCGTATTTTGTAAATACCTTTATATACGTACATAAAAAGAAGTATGTTAAAAAAATGTACATACCACATCTGAAAAATTGCTCATATCACCTATATGGTCTTAAATACTTGTATACTACATGTACATACCTCTCGTTACGCGAGATACTCCCTATGTTGTGAGATACGACATAGGATGTAATTACACCTGGGAGTAGAAAAGAGGCTTCCTATATATATTAGCACAAAAATAGCACAGGTAAACACAGCAAAGATAGCACAAAAAAATATTAGCATATGCATGAACTTGCACATCTCTTGGTACTGTAATAATGATATGAATTCTATACAATTTATACTCCATTAAAAATAAAAAGGAAAAATATAATGCAATTAACATTAATATATAAACATTTTGGGATAGATGGATCTATCACACGATAGCAACAATACATATACAAGTTTGCTACAACAAATGGACATACTAGGAAGCCAAAATGCTGAAGATTTCAAGGTATAGCACTGAGATTTTGTGATAATACTTGAAAATTATATTGTCATTACACAAATAATAAGATTTTTTTGACAATCAGGCTTCAGAAGGAAGTTACACATACCTACTGACAGCTCCATATGTATATGAGGTGAGGCTGAATAAGAAAGTTACAAATGCAATTATTATAAATTGCCAAAAAAACAAAAAAGAATTGCCAATATGATTGCCTTTGAACACAGGACTAATGAAGTTGGACAAATCAAGACTGAACATCTGCAGAAAAGATGCATAGATCACAATCAACACAAAGAATATACAGTAAACCACGACGTAGCAAATATAGGCAATGGTGAAAATGCTGACAATGCAGAAAATAAAAAAATTGCTGAAATTGAAGGCTATGGTGTGGAGACACACATGAGTGAGCAGTTACTTTTCAGTGTTAAATTATTTGCAATTTTGTACATTTTCTTTTTGTAATTTTTTTTATAATGGCATGTATTAAAGAAAATGTACCTAGTTTCTACAGGTTATGAAGCAAATCAGACATCGATAATTGATGAGCACAACTAGATATCAATACCTGATCAAGTCAACGTAGAAACTAATGAAATTGCAGAACATGATGAAGTGGAGGAAAACCAAGCTATTGCAAAAATTGAACATGATTAGACATCAATAGCTGGTGAAATCAATTCAGAAAACAATGCAAATGCAGAATGTACATCAATAAACTCTAAAAACATAATAGAAGATGAAAGTATCAAGGCAGCAGAAAAAACGGGGTACGCAGATAGAAACTCATCATATTCCACACTTAGGCATGACTTCTCATACTGAAGATGAAGCACAAAAGTACTACAACAGCTATGCATTCATAGTTGGCTTCTCTGTGATCAAAGCTGGAAATTATCACTTTAGGAAGAAAGAAGTTAACAATGCTGTCACCAGGGTAACATTCAGATGCAATAAGTCAGGGAAGCCAAAAGAAGGCAATCAGCCAATGAAAAGAAAGGGAGACAACATTGCAGAACCATCAAACAAAAGAAAGAGAAAATCCAAAGAAGGAACCTCAACAGAACTAGCAGTAGGAAAGCAAAAAAGCAATATAATAATATTAACCGGATGCCCTGCAGCAATGGCTATAAAATTGAAAGATGCTGCATGGAATGTTATATGACTCAACTTCCAACACAATCATGAGCTCAGTCCCCCCAGGAGAGTCAAGGTTCTTGCGATCACACAAGAATATGTCAGATGTAAAAAAGAAACTAATAAGGACACTCAACTCTGTGCAAACACCAAACAAAAAAATAATGGCCATATTGTCATTTATGAGAGAAGGCCTGTCAACTGTGCCATTCACCAAGAAGCACGTGAGCAACTTAAGAACATCAATGAGAAAAGAATTGGATCAGAATGATATGATGCAAGTGCTTACCTTCTTCTCACAGAAGTAGTTGGAGGATCCTAGATTCTTTTATACATTCCAAATAGATGTAAATAACATAGTGAAAAACATCTTCTGGTCAGACGCGAATTGCAGGAGGTGTTATGACCAATATCGAGACTGTGAGTTTTGACACAACATACAAAACTAAAAAATACAAACTATCTTTTGCACCATTTGTTGGTATTAGTGGACATGGTGATAATTGCTTGTTTGGGTGTGCATTTCAATAGGATGAAACCATGAAACATTCACATGGCTATTCAAAACGTTCCTAACTTGCATGGGAGGCAAAGCACCAATTAGTGTTATCACTGACCAAGACGTTGATATGAAAATAGCAATAGGCAAAGTTTTCCGAAAAACAAACCACAGAAATTGCTTGTTTCACATTCAGAAGAAGGCACAAGAGAAAGCAAGAATATGCTTTAGAAGAATCCCAGATTTGCATGATGAATTTATAGATGTACTAAACAAATCTCTAGGTTTGCATGATGAATTCATAGATGTACTAAACAAATCTCTGATAGAAATAGAGTTTGAGCATCTATGGGTGGAAATGGTTACAAAATATCAAATTTCGAACAACAAGTACATTCAAGACATGTGAAATACAAGGAAGAGGTTTGTAACTGTTTATTTCAAGCAACAGTTCTACCCTTTCATCCAGACGACTGCAAGAAGTGAAGGCACTAACTCAGTCTTCAAAGACAATGTTGCATCAATGTACAGTATAATAAGTTTCCTCGGAGAGTATCAGAGAATAGTTGACACAATTGAAGAAAAGCAGAAACAGGAGGACTCAGTCACAAGAGGGACAAAACCATCATACTAGTCAAAATACTACTTTGAAAGACAAATTGCAAGACTGTACAATAGAGCTATATTCTACAAGTCCCAGGAAGAGTTGAAAGGAACAACAAAGATAAACATCGAGGAAAAAGAACTGAATAATACATATAAAATTTTCAAATCAGAAATGCATGCAATGAGGGAATTTAGACAAAGAAGATATATAGTGAAGATTAACAAACAAAATGAACAATATAGCTGCATATGTGCAAAGTTTCAAAAAGATGGCATTCTGTGTTTGCACATACTCAGAGTGCTAATTCAGATGAACATCACTAAACTCCCAGAAATATACTTCCTCGATAGATGGTGACCAAAAGAAAAGAAAAAATTATTGGAGGTCATGATCACAACATTTCAAATGGCCTAGGTGGTGAAAATAGTTAATTAAGATTCAATATTTTGTCTAGAAATATGGTAGATTTGGCATATCAAGGAACAAAGACAGCAGAGAAATATGTTTACATGATGAAGGAAATGGAAAAGATTGAACAAGAATCTGAAAGCATCCCATCAACAGAAGTAACAACATATAAACCTTCACACGAGAAAAACAAGATGTATCATCAAATCTCATCGACTAATGTGGCAGAAGGAAGTACAACTATTGAGCTCAATGACCCACTAAATGCAAACCCAAAGGGCAGACCACAAAAACAAAAAGGAAGATTGAAGTTAATTACTGAACAATTGAAGCAAATCATCCCGTGCAGTCATTGTGGATCACATGATCATAATGTGCAAACTTGCCCAAAGATGCACACCATTCAAAACAGACAAAAGCACTCAAAATCCCAAAAATTGGGCAAAAATCGATCACACACACCATTCAAATTAGGGCCTAGTACTACCAATTTTGTGGCAAATCACTCAATCAACCAACCAAATTTCTCAAGTTGTAGCTAACCCAAACCCTAACTTGATGGGCATACCTTCTCAGTGAGGGCGCATGCCACGCTAGCCTCCTCTGTGGCGCGGCGAGCACTTGCCCTGATCTTCTACGCCGTGGGTTCCTTCCTCCGAGTGACTTCTCCTCCCCTTGGCTTTCTCTGGATGGTTCAGCGCATGAAGAAAAGTAGCACGAGAAATGTGAGTGACGTATAAGACGATAGGCATCTTCCCACCTTATACCCCGCTACATGCTCTCACCATCCATGTTGGCTTCGTGCGCACCGTGCCCCTCCACGTATGGGCCTACATGTGGGCAGCGTTATGAGAAAAGGACAGGAGAATAGACAAAACAATAAACTATGACTTGTTGTTACTATATATCTAAGAATACGTGTTTTTTTGAAAAGATTACTAAAACATAGGATTTTGTATTAACAATGCCCTAATACTTGGGATTTTATGATATTTACCTTTTTCTTTCTTTCATCCCAGAACTCCTGGGTTTCTTGCCAGCCCAAAACCAAACCCCAATCTCTCTCTCTCTCTCTCTCTCTCTCTCTCTCTCTCTCTCCGATCGCCGGCGGCAGCCGATCGCAGCGGCGATGGGGAAGATCGAAATCAACTGGAAAGAGATACTCGGCCCCTCCTCCCCCGACCGCCGCGACGTCTACTTCGCTGCCTCTCCCTCGGCGGCCCCTGCGCGGGCGGCGGCGGCGGCCGCCAAGGGGAAGGGGGCGGGAGAGTTCGCGGGGGTGTCTAACGACGAGCTGCGGCGGGAGATCGCGCGCAGCCGTAGCGTGCACCCTGAATTCGAAGGGTTTCTCCGCGACGGCGGGAAGGATAACCGCCGCCGCCGCGCGGCGCTCGAGGCCGAGGCGCGCCGCCGGGGGCTCGACACCGCCGCGAAGGTTCGCTCGTTCGGTCGTATTTGATTGGAGCCTCTCCATTACTTACTACTTGTTTCTATGGACTAGCAGACTGTTTGTTTCTGCTCGTCACGAGGTCATTAGAGGCAGCGCTGTACAACATTGGTGCGCATTCTGTTCTGTGCGTCTCAGGTGTGTCGGTTATTCTTAGAACCGTTTGTTCGTTTTCTTTGTAGGCTGGTGATGACTGCAAACGGGATGCCCGCTCCGCTGCGAAGAATGTATACACTTTTGGTACGATTTTCACACTTACTGTCGTTGCAATCTTTGGGCTTATACCTCCAGCAATGGCAAGAGAAGGATCGGAAAACTCTGGTTCATGGGATTTGTTGCTGAAGTTCTTGCGGTAAATGCATGCGGCTTATGTGGGGGTATCTAATCAGAGTAAAATGACTGTTGAATCTGCTCCAGTTTATTTATTACTATTTTTTTGGGAGTTTATTCATTACTACTAAATGTACTTCTTCAGGGTTTGTGCAATTTAGTTTTTGGGGGAAGTGTAGGAGCACTGCACAAAATACTACTGTCTTGGCATACACAAAAAATGTACACTATGCTTTTTTTTATTGAAGGGTGCATGCAAGTACTAGGAAACGGAATTTAGCCCCCTCGCAATACTTGTTTTGGCCTATCTGATAATGAACACAAGGATGGGGAATCGTTTCTGCTGACTTTTTATCTTCTCTTTTCTCAAGATAAAAGTTGAATTCTCATCCACTGTCACCAATGTGTCGTGTTCCCCTGTGTTCGCAGAAATTGAAGATGAGCAGGGGGGATATGCACCTCGCAAATACTGTTTGAAGTCATCTCCTGTTTGTTCTACAAAGAAGAACTATGGCCAGGTATACAGTAATGTCATGGAGTGTTTTTTTTTTGTTAATCTATATACATCTCTTGGAAATTAGCATGGGATCATTCTGAATGCAGCTAGGTATAACAACACGCAGAAGTCTAAGACAAATTGGACGAAGGAAACCTATATCAGTGGATAAGATGTACTCAAGCAAGCCATGTTCTACAACTTTATCCGGCCACCTACACAGAATTCATGCCATTGATCCAGAGGAAGCTGGCAATGAAAAATGTCAGCAGAATGAAAACAATAATTCCAGCTATTATACTAAGAGGTATGCATCCATTTTTGCTAATCTGTTTACAGTCCCTGTTCTTTGTATTCCTTGCCCAACCTGTGCTAGGATCTCCTTGTTGCTAAATCACAATAATTTTGTCTGCGTGTTATGTACGACCACCAAGTTTTCAGTTGGCCTGCTATATTTTCTGCCTGTGTTTCACAGTTATAAGGCAGTGATATTTACAGCAACACTTGTGTTTAATTGTAAATATCAGTGTTTCATAGCTGCAAATTTTAATAAACCACTGTTAGTTAGGAAATATTTTTGACAGAATTATGTATTTCGTATATTGGTTTCATTGTGTTTTGGAATATTGCAGACCTTGGTAATGGCAATGGAGTTCTGAAGATAGGAATCTTAATGTTGTGTTCAATCAAAATGATAACAATACAAGTTGTATCACTTTGGTTGATGCAAAGTTTGTACATCTACTATACCTTGTTTAGCAATGTCATTACAGTGCCTTTTCTTACGCTTTTGTAACACCAGTATTATATATATATATATATATATATATATATATATATATATATATATATATATAGGAAAAATACTTTTTACTCCCGGGTGTAATTACACCCACCTCTAATATAGCACCTAAACAAACTTGAAATACTCCTTTATCACTTTAGGTATACTCATATACTAATTATAAGATATTCTAATGTGAACCACATGAAAAAATTGCAAGGGAGTCCATAGTTTTTAGCGTATTTTGTAAATACCTTTATATACGTACATAAAAAGGAGTATGTTGAAAAAAATGTACATACCACCCCTGAAAAATTGTTCATACCACCTATATAGTATTAAATACTCATATACTACATGTGCATACTCCTCGTTACGCGAGATACTCCCTACATTGTGAGATACGATATAGGGTGTAATTACACCCGGGTGTAGAAAAGAGGCTTCCTATATATATATATATATATATATATATATATATATATATATATATATATATATATATATATATATATATATATATAGGAAAAATACGTAATGCACCATGGTGCCTAGGCACCAACATCCGATACACGTGTATGATTGATAATTTTTTTGAGTTTGGGTATGAAAATGTTTTATACCCTTGATATATTTATGGTAAGTTAGTTTTGAACTCAGTTCAAACTAGTTTGAACTACTTTTGAGTTCAATGCAACTACAGTGAGTATATACCATAAAAATAGTTCAAACTAATTAAACTGAAGTTGAATTTAAATTTTTTCGGAGTTTGATATCTCAAATATACTTTTTTATGGGTATATGAAGATACCCACATCAAACGTTGCGAATCTCGAAGCAAATCAACGGGTATTGATATTGGTGCCTAGGCACCATGGTGCATGAAACACTCGTCTTATATATATATATTGGTTGCTTTTACATTTCGTACACAGGGGCAGTACTGGAACCAGTACTCACTACTTTGTTAGACCTGTTTGCCATAGGTTAATGGAAATGTGCATTGTGTGGAAATTTATATTCTGGCGAAATCTTCTATATCACAATTATGTTGTAATAAACATTCACATATGGTCATATCTGTCGATATGTATCAATATTGCATCTCATAGTGTATTATTGTTCAACCAAAGTATTAATCTGAAGTTCCTTTTCAATTCTTCTACACAGGAGGAAGGCAGATCATCAGAATTCATCTCTTTTATATTTTCAAAAGGTGGGTGTGCTGACAATCATCTACGACAAGAAAAGTTCCATGTTAAAATTCCTTTAGGATTTTGTTCTATACTAATTATCCATTTTTTTCCTGTTGCTTGAATGTTACTTGATATTGTCTTCTGAAGAAAACCAGGGTTCTTTTCCCTTCAATAGACACTGCGCTATACTTTCCGTTAGTAGTTTGGCCATGTTAATTAATGCCTTGCTCAGAAGTTACGCCATCATATGTCACCTGAACCAAAACAAAGCTATTTCTTAGACACTATATTATACTTTCCATTAGTAGATCGATCCCAATACCACTTTTACATGCAAATTTGACCTTAAATGTGTTAAATCGAGTTGCCTATTAGGTTCAAGATGTGGTTCTCTTGGATGATGAAGATGTGCAACCTGAAGAACCAGTAGACTGTGGGGTGCCCGACAAATGGTAAGCTTCTGTTTAAAATTGTGTTCATTGTGGTATATTGTGAGCTAGGTTTTTTATTTGTCTTTCTAATGAAACAATTGTATTTTTAGGACTGAGTCAAAGATCTACTACCCATCAAGGTAAACATTGCGCATCCTTTCCGAAGATCATCAATTCATGATAGTGAGATATTCTTTAGTTCTGTCGATAACGTTACTCATGTGAGCAGAGATGATCCGGAAGCTGTAGAGCTCACTAGCTCAGATATTAAATGTCTTGATCCTGGAGTATATTTGTCATCGCCTGTGATAAACTACTACATTCAGTAAGAATATATCTCCCTCATTTTAAAGTTGTAATCATTCCATCTTCTTTTTTTTGAGACTGCTTGAGCATGTCTCCTATCTTTCAAAAAAAGGAGGCAATCAATGTAGGATTTGAAACATTTAGACATTGAAATGTCTGGAACATCGCCAAGCTAACTATTTTGAGCTACTGAACTTAATTAATTGGTAAAAATAAAATTAGGTTAATTTTTAATCAATCTAGTTGCACAAAGATATTGAAGGTGCATAAACTTAGGACTTATGAATTCTGATTATAGTGAACTTTGTATAAATGCTTGCTTTATAAATGGATGTTGCTGTTTTAGTCTTTCTATGATACTGTTCTGGCAGATACATCAAAAGGACCAAATTGTGCAATGAAGATTGCAGAGGCAAATTCCACATATTTAACACATATTTTTATAGCAAGCTTCGAGAAGCATTGTTGGGAAAGGTATGATCGTTTGTGTTGTGAACTCATATTTTTTTCTATCAAATGACTTGCATTATGCCAGTACTAATAAAAAGATTTAATTCTATTATTGTGGATACATGTGCTTTGGATTAGAAGCTTTTGTTGCCTCCTTGCTACCTTGCTATAAGAAGCAATCTCCATTTTTTTTTTGTGAGGAATTAAAATTTTGTATTGTAGTAGCACTATTGGTAGCCTAGTACTATCATTGTTTTGTAGATGTGTTGTCTTAATACTTTTAGCGTGTTTGCTTTGAGGAACCAGACGGTGAATGGAATTGGTTGGTCTATCACCACCTCATCCCTCATAAGCACGTGGCTAGTACAAAATGAGGGATGGGGTCATCCCACCCAAATCATGGGATGATCCCATGATGGACCAACCCATCCTAGAATGAGATGGTCCCTAAGACCAAACATATACTCAGTGTTTGTTACCTTGTTATATACTTTTTATGATAATTTATCTTGGTTGTTCCTCAAGTCTTTGTATTATCTTCACATGGTAATGTTAGATTATAATATTTATGTTTTCATTGGATTTTTTTTCTAGGGTGAGTTCTCAAAGTTCAGAAGATGGTGGAAAGGTGTCAATATATTTCACAGAGGATACATCATCTTGCCAATCCATGGAATGTAAGTTGTTGCTTATTATTGGAATAAGAATTCTAACACATGTTCTTAAAATATTCACATTTCCATCATGAAAGGCAAATTGATATTCATATGCTTGCAATATGATCTTTCTGGACACTCCATTTTATGATTCATAAACTTTTCTTATTGATTAATTTATTCTCAAAGGCATGTTTGGATAAGTTTATGATAGTGTCACCACAGCTTCATGCTTTATCCAGATCTGCAACTTGAAATGCCTATGATGCATCAATTCATATTGACACCGATTGATTGTACAAGCTTTGGGATGTGGCTCATGAGATTCATAATATTCTTCTCTTTATTGTTGCTAACAGCCTAACACTTTAGGATTACATTTGGAGTTGCCTATTAGCTTATGCTGAATACGGTTGAAACCTGATGTCTTATAGATCACCTGCCTGCATTTCTTTTGCGCTGTACCTTGTGTACGATAAATTTAATTTAAGATGACTTTTTTGCCTCTTTGCATTTGTAAATCAGGGCGCACTGGAGCTTGATAATTATTTGCATTCCTGCAAAAGAGAGTAATTCAGGACCAATCATACTTCATCTGGACTCCCTAGGGATGCATCCTAGCACTGAAATTTTTGACATAGTTGGGAGGTGAGTTACCAATCTCAACTATTATCTAACTATATTTTGTGGTTCTCATTATTCAGAACTGAGATATTCTTGGATGTGAGTGGGAAATTTTCTTTAATATTATGCACCGACATTTTGTGGCTGACTCGCTTGCTGATGAGTTCTAGCGCAAGTGACCTCTGTCACAACTCTGATGGCATCAACTACACACTTTGTAGATTCCTTGAAGCAGAATGGTTCCATTTAAGGAAGAATCCTCCTGACATTTCAATTTCAGAGACAATATGGGAGGATCTTCCGAGGAATATACGTGAGGAAAAAGTTCAGGTAAGCTACCTTGTTAGACATAAAGCTTAATATTTTTGCCAAGTAACATTGTATAAAATTGTTATGATGCAGTTGTGTGGTGCTCTTCGGCATTTTTTTTGCATATTGATTCCCAGATGTTTGCATTAAATAACTGTTCAGAATGCAGTTATGCTCAATTAAATACTTACATTTTACTCTTGATTCAATATGACATAATTATTACAATGACTAGGTTCCACGGCAGAACAATGAGTATGACTGTGGCATCTTCATGCTTTATTATATTGAACGGTTTATAAGAGAGGCACCAGAAAGGTTCACAAGTGATAAACTTGACATGGTTAGTGGCGCCATCTCTTTTCTGTACTTGTTCAGTTCTTCTTGCAATGCTTTATCTGTTTAACTTTTGAGTGTTTTGGAGATTTTAACACCGAATATGTATTGGTTATATAGTTTAGTCGCAGTTGGTTCAAATCTGAAGATGCTTCTGAGCTAAGACACAGAATACGAGTACTGCTGCTGGAAGAATTTGAAAGTGCCAGGCTGGATGATGCTATGTCAGAGGCATACACATCTGACAGGTCTGATGATGAAGATGGCATAAAGCATGGAGAATCAGAAGCAGCAACAGCTTCTGACAGTACAGGATTGATTGTAGAGGGTGGAGACACTGGCATGAGTAATAAAGACACCGTGGAAGTTGGAGCATCAGAAGAAGCACCTTCTAGCATCTGCAGAAGTGATGACAAGATCACAGACTGTGTTCTTTCAGAAGCAGCTACATTTTCTGATAGTGTAAAGGACGAAGAAGATAGTATGAAAGCAGAATCTGACAGCTCAAAAACTGAACAAGAGTTCGCCATTTTATCTTCTGACAAATCGAAAAACAATGAAGGGGTCATACATAGAGCACCAGTTCCAGATATAGTTTGTGACAGCTCCGACAGTGACATGGATGATGTGAAGATCATAGAAGTTCGGAACACTGCTGCATTAGTTGACATGAAGGGCTCATGTCCCAGTACATCTGTTGTATTTCCAGGATGATGGCAAGTAATGATAGATGCGTGTGCATACACGATTTTGAGGTGCCTGTTACCGTGTGCCAACTGGATGGTAAGAAGGTGATTTCAGGTACATGTTACAATATGCCAACTTGGTAACAGTATGTGAATCCAAGGCTTAAAATGCACTGTGGGGAAATGCTAGTCTGCCTTCCGCTTCGCCTCTGCCTCTTGCCATTGGTAGCAAATTTTTGGTTGGAAGGCCATGGGCGTGGGCTTGGAGGAAATGTATAGTGTACAGGTTAAGCATATAGAGCGTATCCAGAATGCAAGTAAAGGATCTAGACCTTTAGACTCCTACAAGTGGCGCATATTCCTTTATAAAGATAAGCTATTGAAATACTAACAACATGTTTTCGGGTTCTATTTGTTATGTATACCACATTTGCTCTTGTGGGCTAACCATACGCTCCAAATATGCTTCTTACTTTATACTCCAGTTTGCTACCCATTTTTGGCCTTAAAACAGATTAGAAATAGTGGCGTTCCAGTGAAGTTGTTACAATGGCATCTTAGATGTAAGATGCTCATGGAAGGCTTCATGAAAAGGTATATTGAGCAACTTAGCATCGTTACTTGTCACCACACCATATCATCGTGACCTTGCAACATGTCAGCTCTGTGAAGTTATATAGTTGTAAACCTGTAATCCTGTACCTAAATGTATGATGATTTCGCCATCAATCCTGTTTGGAGTACAAGAATTATGTTTTGAACCATAAAGTTAGCTGAAGAAGGCATGGAATATCGTTGCCATTCTTGCACTCTGGGAGAACAGTGCCTGGTTCTTGCCGTCTCATTACCTAATCTTTTTTTTAGTTGCTTTGGTACTATACTATTCTACGATGGCATTTGGCACGCAATTTCTTCTTCAAATCTCATCGCACTATATTGGAGGTGATATCTAGTGAGAAAATATCCATCGTATCCCTCCTTGCGGTGCATCTTTTGTGTGTCCCACGTCTAAAACTTTTTTAAAAAAACCCCCCAAAAAAATTGTAGATGTAGAGCATATCATATTCAATATCCATGCAAAATTTCAAGAATAAGTTCGATCACATTTGGAAGATATCAATTTTGCATCTCCTTCAAAACATTTAGACGTGAGATACACAAAGGATGGGATGCACCAGATAAGTCGGTCAATTAAGTACTATCGGAAGCGATGTCTGGTAACGCTTGCAACTGAGAAGAAGCCTTTCGATGAGACGCCAGCGTCAGTCGAAATGAGACGCTTTGTAGCTAAAGGCCTGTTTGGCAGAGCTCCACCACTGAAAAAGTGAATCTAGAATAGCAGATTCACCATGGAGCAGCTCCACCGTGAATCTGGGATCCCACCATGGAGCTGGACAAACTGTTTGGCTTCCACAGCAGCTCCAGATCCACGAAACTAAATTTTTGGTGGGAATGGCCTGTTTTGCCCTTGGGGTTATATGATATTTTTTTCATATAGCACACGTGTTTTGTTCATATTTATTCACAAAAAATGGTGTATTTTTTTTGTGAACACAAATGCAATATCTCGACACAAATATTCATGAGCATTCGACATTCACTCAACATTATTCCGGTGGACTGAAAAAACCTATTTGATACCTCGGTGTAGCCTACAATGTTCAAATGAGTGTTCGGCCGATTCCCTTTTCTAACTTGTTCGGCGAACAAATTACAAACAAGAGTGGTATGACCATCAATCCAGTCCATAGCATCACCCTGACCATGATTTCCCAACCATTTGAAAAAAGAAAAATAAGCTCCATGCATATAGGCTCTTTTGAAAGATGTAACATACGAAAAATTCTAACCAGTTCTATCCCACAAATTCTAACCATCACATTGTATTTGTGGTATTTCCTAATGTTCTAGGTTTACTCTTGTGTTGTATCCATGTACTCTATATATTGCCCCTTTGGTAATTGCAATACAACTATTCACATTTGCATTCCTCCTCTCCATCTAATAAAAATGTCATTCACTAGTAAACTTCCTACAGCTCAAATGTCTCAGGTAGTTTTAAGAAATTAGTATTACCATGTTCACAGAAGTGCAAAGAATGAGCATAATGAAAAAATAAGTTGTACTGTCTCAATGTATAAACTGAAATAAGGTGGGCTGCGCCTTGCCATAAATGAAGAAAATCACACTCATTCCACTATTCCAGAATCTAGATGCACTCTAGTACATTGCAAATTCACCAGCACATTGCACATTCAACAGCACATTGCAAATTCAACACACCAGCACATTGCACATTCATACCTCATCATCCCTTGCCCTCTTGTTGGTCGACGGAGCACGTGTCCTCGCTTGCGATGCAGAGACCCCTGCCGGACCCCCAGCTGCTGCGTCGGCCAGGGCGGCCACGCCCCCAGCCGCTGCCGCCCCCTCGGCCAGAGGGGCCGCGCCATCGGCCAGGGGGGCCGCGCCAACAGAGGCCGGGACGGGCGCCGCCGGCTGGTTCCAAAGCGCGCGCGAGAGCCCAACGCTAGGGGCCGATTTCGCCATGGAGGAAGAAGAAGGAGGTGGAGGGGGTAGAGGGGGCCGGATCTACCAGATCCGGCCATCGCCGGAGGTGGCGGCTCGCCGGAGGTCGCGGCGCGAGGAGACGAGCGCTCGGTCCCTCGGTCGAATGGAGAAAAGAAGCCCGAATAGAAAAAAACGGTTGGGATGGGGTGTGTAACCAGTGGCATTGGTGGGTAATTATCACCTAACTCCACGAGTAGATACGAAACAAGTTTTCGTGGAGCACCCCTTGAGGTGCTCCATGGATTTCATGAATCTGGAGCTAGATCCAGTATTTTGGTGGATCCAGATTTCGTGGAGCTGGAGTGTTTGGGTAAAAATTCGTGGAGTGGAACTGTTTTTGGTGGATCTAGAGCTGGTGGAGCTCTGCCAAACAGGCCTTAAGTACTAGTATTCCTTGATCCCGTCTGAATGGATTGTTCCTGCTGATCTATCTGTCTGTCAGTCATTAGCGGCATCAATATTGGGTCGCCGCTGCAGCTCTTAGTGGATGATCGCATAAACAAAATCGAGATCATTTGAACCGTAAGATATGGAATAATAACAACGATAAGCCAGATGCTTGCCTAGGATATGATAGTTTTAGACCTAGGTAAGCTTTTTATCACTTTGTTTTTATGCCCTGCTCAAAAGAGCTTTTTTTAGTGGTTTATGGCTAAAAAGCACTGTAGCTGGCTAAAAAAACAGTGTAGCTGACGAAGGTTTATTTAGCATAATTAAATTTAAAAATTTTAAAAAAAAGAAAAAACATGTTAGCCGATCATGTATAATGCAAACAAATCGAAAAAAGAACCAGCAAAAACGGTAAAAAAGTCAAAAGTACATAAAAAGATGAAATTTATAAATAGTACAAAATAAACCAGAAATCAGAAACTTAAGCCAAAACGAGCGAGGCCTAAAGCAAGTGTAAACGGATAAACTTGTTTGCCAATGCACACGAATTAACAGACACTTCCTGTCCTATTCTAACAAAACATTTTTCAAAAGCGAAAAAGAAAAAATACGTTAGCTGTGGCCAGTGCTCAATCACAAGAAGAAAGATGAAGCACAAGCGCAGGCACGCATGAACCAGCTGAGATTTTTATGAAGCAAGCAACTTAACTGATACGTGTGCCATGCTGATATAGGTGCAGATTTGCATATAGGTGCTTCGCTCGCTCGCTCGCTCTCTGAAGCTTTTAACTTTACTACTCTTCAGCAGGATTACACATATGTTGTACACATGAAAGAAGGAATGATGGCACTTGGTTAAGCCATGTGCACCATTATCTGTCATTCATTCGACGCCTGTTCGCAGATAAGTACTTCCAAAAAAATAGTCATGTTGTACCCGGGAACACGCCTCCACAGAGTTTTCATGGTCAAACTGGACTAATGCTACTAGCTAGTACACAAAGATAAGGCTTGATCAGAAGCTTAGAGAATACTAGTTGCGATAACCTAACCTGTGCATGCAGAGATGTGCCAATCTGGCGCTGACCAAGCTAGTGATCAGTGTCCTAATTGCCCACCACTACCACTGCAGTTAACGTCAACTTGTGTGTAGCGTCGTCGTCTCTCAGAACAAGCAATTCCCAACAAAAACCTCTCCCCCAAAGCAAGCAACTCGCAATGGAGGTGATTAATGACCGGTCTGGGTATACCTGGGCAATTATTTTAGAGACCACTAAACAGGGAGGCTACGTTATCACAGTCGCGATGTTGGAGTAATCACGATGCATTGATAACACGACCCTACCGCGGAGATTGGATCTAATCCCTATCTATCCAAACTAAGTGCGATTGGTCAGCTAAATTTAAATTGATTGTCGCAAACACGCACCTGATCGGTCCCAAACGCCTTCAGCAGCCGATCATTCCATATGTCCATGCACGCTAGTCATTGACATCGCTTCGTCCAGGCTTCCAGCTACATAGCGATCACCGGCTGGTTCTGAACCTGTCCTGAAACTCGAAAGCGGCCTGGTGTGGGTAGGTACAGTGAACTTACGCCATCCCTATCTATCAACCAAAGTCGCATAATAGTTAAGGTTACGTGAAATCCACAGAGCAAGAGTCACGCGACAAATCAATCCCGTCTCATATGACAAGACATCGCATGAATTCCACAACCTCCACCACAATTTACCGCCCGCCCCGTAGTGAACAAACTTACATGATATCCGCGGCCAGAGTTCGCGAGAAACAAAATTTCTAGCACAACTTATAACCCAAGCGTCAAATAATGATAAGATCATATGAATTCCGCAGCCAGTTGTACTACATTTATCGACCTAAACTGCGTAATGAACAAGATCACGTGAAATAAACCCACCCAACGTGTCAGCAGCCGAACCCTACATGACACTTTTTTTTCTCTCGTTCAGGTTGTATTCTTTTCAGCCGTATGATTATCGATAAACCGAGAAGGTGTTTTAAAAATATTGTTTTAAAAATATGCTGAAGAAATTATCCTATTTCTTTATTTCGAAGAAATCGAAAGTTATAAGTAAAAAAAAAGAGACGTGTGTATTCCAGCCTTTGGCGCCGCTCTCCCACCCTATAAATCGTCCCCGATACCGCACGTAAATCCAAATCTAAATCCAGACCCAATTCCAAATCACAAACCCAGTACACACTACAAGCGCAGGCGGCGGCGGCAGCAGGAGTAGGGCGAGATGGTGGAGAAGAGGGGTGGCGCGGAGGAGGGCAGCGCGGCGGCGGTTTGGCGGTGGGTGGAGGCCGGCGGCGGGAGGCTGGTGATGGACGGCGGGCTGGCGACGGAGCTGGAGGCCAACGGCGCCGACCTCAACGACCCGCTCTGGAGCGCCAAGTGCCTCCTCTCCTCCCCGCACCTCATCCGCAAGGCAAGCCAAAACCCCACTTCAACACACCTTTCCCATTCGGCAATTCTTTATTTGCCATTTAGCTCTTAGGATTCATCAGTTCTTTCTAGCATTTGATCTTTGTCTCCTGATCTTTAGAAAAATTAGAACATTGGAGTAGAAACGAGGATGTGTTCGAGGAAAACTGCAAGGGGTGGTGGTGTCCACCCCGATTCTTGATGCGGCCGAGTTCCAAAATCTAGTCTTCTTTTTAGATGGGAAACAATTAACAACCAACTTAACCGAACAAGCAAGATTATGAAATCATTAGGTCACTGGTTTACAATTACAAGTAGGTAGTAGGAAGCGATTCTTTTCTTTCTCCGAGAACACTGGAAATGTCCCCACAGTTCCATTAGAATGAGGTAGTGTACTACATCATGAAGTGGGCAAAGCACCTCATGCTAGCATAAGCTTAGGTAAAGAAAGATTCTTTTTTCATTCTTTTGGTATGCTTTTGAGTTTTGATTAGTAAAGAAGGAAAATTCAGTAATATGTTGTGTTTCTACTTCTGTGGACTCTCTGATGTTATAATTTGATGAACGTTTGAAAGAAATGACTTGATGAAAAGCGTCAAGCGTGCAAAAGTAGGCTTAGTGCTGTAGAATAGAGTTAATGCCAGCTGCCAAATTTGCTCAGCCCTTTCAGGAATCAGGAACAAAGTTTATGCCCCTTCGAACTGCCCCGCTCGTTTGGTCTTGAGTTTCTGGCTTCCGGCTTATTTTTCACTATTTCTAAATTTCATCTTTTTCTGATTTTTTTTGGATTTTTTAGCTTTTTTACTGGTTCTTTTTTTCCTGTATTCGTTTGCATTACACGTACTGGGCTAACCCATTTATTCTATTTTTAAAAATTTTTAAATTTAATTATGCCAAATAAGCCACCATCAGGTACAATGTAATTTCAGTCAGCTACAGTAAAAATTCAGTTATAAGCCACAAAAAATCAGCCCAACCGAGCACCACCGGAGTATTCAAAAGTACAATTGAAGTCCTTGGTCGTGTTCAGTTGGGCTAAATTTTAGTGGCTTATGGCTGAATTTTCATTGTAGCTGATAGTAGCTTATTTGTCATAATTAAATTTAAAAAAAAATTAAAATAGAAAATACGGGTTAACCCATTACATATAATGGAAACGAATACAGGGAAAAAAGCTGGCAAAAAGGTAAAAAAAACCCCGAAAAGTTAGAAAAAGACGAAATTTAGGAATAGTGAAAAATAAGCCGAAAGCCAGAAGTCCAAGCCCAAACGAGAAGAGCCTGAGCTTGGGGTTTAGGGCCGGGCCTGAGTTTTTTGGGCCAAGTGGTCTGGCCTGAGCCTGGTTGTTTTGAACCTGGCCTTGTTGGCCCAGCTTGAACCGGTCTGCCCCCCCCCCCCCCCCCCCCCCCCCTAAATGCAACTGTGCTTTTGCTAGCTTGGTCTGGCCCGGCAAATGCCCTGATCTGCTCTAAACGGATAGTTTTGCTTTGGCATTGAACAAGGTTCGAGATCAAGTCATGGACTTTGAGATTCAGGGCCCATGTTTGACATGACATGTGGAGGCTGGGTATGAGCGTCCAGGTGATTTCAGATGATAATTATAGCCTGGTATGTGTAAATTTATTGGTGAACTATGCAGTTCATGTTAGGTGCTACCTGCAAGCTGCAAACCAAAATCAAAAGAGACCTATATTCATTTTAGAAGTTTTCTTTTCTCAGCTGCTTGCTTGCGTTAATGAGTTGCTCACATCCCCTTTGCCTGTACTTATCTAAGAACTGCAGGTTATTATTTTTAATATGAACAATACTTCTTTTGCGTGTTAATAGCCATTTACCGATTGCCATAGCATGTTAATCTTCCTATGCATTTGATGAAACAGGTCCATTTAGACTACCTAGAAGCAGGTGCAAACATTATAATCACAGCATCCTACCAGGTTCCAACATATGCTTTCATTCATTTTTCTATTTCTATGACGTTTGTGAACAGTACTAACAGTCATATTTGATGTTGCAGGCTACCATTGAAGGGTTCGAGTCTCAGGGGTTTTCGAAAGAACAAAGCCAAAACTTACTAACAAAGAGTGTTGAGATTGCACGTGAAGCGCGTGAGATGTTTCTGAAGGAACATTCAGATCAATCCACTCCCATGCAACATCCTATTCTGGTTGCAGCTTCCATAGGAAGTTATGGGGCTTATCTTGCTGATGGTTCTGAGTACAGGTATTTGACTACTTAACATATCACATATTCTCCCATATTGCTTCTGCGCAATCACCTTTTCTTTTCTGGCTGTAACTAGTGGGGATTATGGTGAAGCTGGTACGCTAGAATTCCTGAAAGATTTTCACCGGCGAAGGCTTCAGGTTCTTGCAGAAGCAGGTCCTGATTTGGTTGCTTTTGAAACAATCCCCAACAAATTGGAAGCTCAGGTATGCTAAACTTTACTACTTGCATCGGGGATATGCTGCCTCACACTTTACAATACATTCTTGTGAAATAGTCTGATGGTTGGCTCGTGGATCTTTAGGCATATGCTGAACTTCTCGAGGAATGTAACATAACTATACCTGCATGGTTTTCCTTCAACTCAAAAGATGGAATTAATGTTGTGAGTGGAGACTCATTAATTGAATGTGCTACTATTGCTAATGCATGTGCGAAGGTTGGTGCGGTTGGAATAAATTGCACACCTCCAAGATTTATTCATGGCCTGATACTCTCCATTCAGAAGGTATATAGCACCTCACATTCCTTTTTAGTGGCAAACGAATGCAAATTAAGCTTCCATCCTTTGCCCCGTGGTGCACTAAATGTGCATCCCATGTTTTGAGTACTTATTTGCTATTGCACAAATCATATCGACCATGTTAACCACTGAGCAAGCTGCAGTTCTTTGTTTGACTATCTGTGCTGCATTAACTCAGGTCACAGATAAGCCAATTCTGATATATCCCAATAGTGGAGAAAGATATGATGCTGAGAAAAAGGAGTGGGTGGTAAGTTCATATCAAGGCACTTAAAGCTGATTTTAGTAGAAAATGTCTTCTTCTGAACATGAAAAACGTGGTTATCAAATACTTAAGTCTAGCTTATTTTCTTTCTTTTTTTCATTTTTCATTTCTCCATTCCACGTTAGGTAGAAAGGAAAATGTAAATAGGATGGATGAACAGCCACAATGATTGAATGTGTGCTTCCCAAAGTGCAAGCAAAACTGTAGTACCTCTCTAGGTAAAGACAAATGCCGTATTCTTATCTTCTCTTGGTTAGCACTTCCTCCTAATACACAGAAGCCATCCTATAGTATGTCCAACAAATATAGCATGTCACAGTAAACCTGAGGTTGGTCTAAAACTCTAAAATGCTAAAGGTATTCTTCATTTGCTGTGCAGGAATCCACTGGTGTGTCAGATGATGATTTTGTTTCTTATGTAAGCGAATGGTGCAAAGGTGGGGCTGCCCTTATTGGGGGCTGCTGCAGGACAACTCCAAACACCATCAGGGCCATAAGTAGATCTCTTAACCAAGGCTACTCTGCACCGCAGTTATCTGCGGCATAGAGTTGCACCCTCCTTCAGATGTATTACTCCTGGTCTTACCTTATGAACACATCCCAGAGATTCCGTACAAGCGGCATGGTATACTCTTGCATGATGTTCTCCTTCAAATGAGATAGTTATTCACTTATATTTGTGATAACGATGTATTTCTTTTGAGTTCTTAAGTTGCCCTACTTGAAGGTACAATCAGTCAAGGGTTAGCAAGCAGTGACAGTGACAGTGAGTTCTACAAGGAGTGAGCAAAACAATATGCGGCGAAGTTTCATGAAGCTTATTAGCTATCAAAAGTTTAAGACTTTTATATGTATGTGTTATGGATAGTTTGGTCGGACTTCAGTACATCGCCGAAACAAGTCCTGATTCAAATATGGAAAGCTTCAAGATAAAAAGAGTAGTTTATAAATCGGTTTCAATTAAGGAATAGTTTCCGATTCCAACCGTATTGATTTAGACTTGACTCTCTTATAAAAAGGGTTTGAGGATAAGTATTTCTTTCCCAAATCCTTCTTCTCTTTGCCTTGGCATCTCACCTCTATCACATGTGTTCTTCTTTCTCCCGATCAGCTTTAGTACATAAGGCTTGCTTCAGCCCTTGCTGGTGCCTTGTCGCGTTTGGGCCGATATTAGCATGGATTTCATCGAAGGATTGCCCCAAGTTGCTCATAAATCTGTCATTCTGACAGTGGTCGACAGATTCTTCGAATACGCTCATTTTCTCATTTTAAGTCATCCTTTTACAGCTCATTCAGTGGCCCAGATATTCTTCGACAACATTGTGCGTCTACATGGGTTCCACGAGTCTATTGTTAGTGATCGTGAAAAAATCTTTACGAGTGTTTTTTGGAAAGGCCTCTTCCGTTTGGCCGGAGTGAAGCTGCACATGAGTACCGCTTATCATCTGCAATCCGATGGACAAACTGAGGTCGTTAATAGGACAATCGATCTGTACATCAGTTGCTTATGTGGAGATAGGGTGCGGACTTGGTCTTAATGGCTGGCTTGGACTGAATTTTACTATAACACATCGTATCACTCTGCTCTCAAGGCCATTCTTTTTGAAGTGGTTTATGGGCGCCAGCCTCCTACATTGATACAGCATGAAGGAGACTCAGCAGCACTTCCTAATATCCAAAAGTTGTTATCCGAACGAGATGCATTCCTCTAGGAAATTCATTTGAGGTTGCTTCAAGCTCAACAGTATATGAAAAGCTTAGTAGATACCATGCGGCAGGAACTCCAATTTGCGGAAGGAGATTGGGTCTGGCTAAGGTTACATCAACATCAACTTTCTTCCATTGCTCCATGTCTTAATACCAAGTTGTGCCCACACTTTTTTGGCCCTTACAAGGTGCTCTTGTAACACCCCGCCCACTCTCTGGGCCAAGATGCTACCATCTCTGCTACTCTTACCATTTCATCAACACCAGAGAATTTAAAACCAACACTAATTTATTTATTATGCTGCGATCAGTTACATCATAGCATTTCTAGTGGATACTTTAGCTTAGTAAAAGCTAAAGTACACTAACAAAAGGTATTCCAAAAGTGCTACTGGTTCGTGCCGATCAATCATGTGCTAATCCCGCCCGCCTGTCGTCCTCATCGGTCACCTAAAAAAACATCAATAAAGCAAGGCTGAGTCCACCGACTCAGCAAGCACAAAGCAAATAACAGGTACATTCATTAGACCATAATCATTCCAGTCTCATTATCCACTTTTCCATTTAACCACTTTACGTTCCGATAAACTATTCATCATGCACATGCACATGCTCATGCATTTCTTTCTCAACTCTTTAGCCTATACCGGTATAGCAGAGTGAGCACCCGTCGATGCTCCCCCAGGCCCGCCCTATTTCATGCGGGGACCTCAAGCCCGTCCTGTTTCATACGGGGACCTCAGTAGCCCGTAATTCTCATACGGGGACCTCAACTCCACTCCCGTGGAGCGTCCACTCAACGTGGACCAATGCTATCTCTTTTCATGACATGCATGCAATGCAAGTTCTCCGACTACGCATATCAACATGACATGTCTCAACATTTACCATGCGCATTCCGAAAATATTTAACTTACCCCAACTTGGTAAGCAAAACAGCTTTCGGAATATTAAGTTGACCCCAACAGGGTAATCAGTGCATCAACATTCAATTTAACCGAAATCACTACCCGAATTTACCGCTTTACAATGCACTTGCCTGGTTAGCCTCGGGGATGACGCGTGGACGGCTCCGACCCGGAAACCCCACCTGCGTACATGTCACCCCGACTCAACGGCAAAACAAAAATCCAGAGCTTAAATGAATATCAACGATCCTACGCGCTGACTCGACGCAAGCGTAAAATGTACGGGGTCAAGGTCCCGACACGCAGGCGCCAAACTCCTTTTTTTTTCTTCTTTTTCTCCTCTTTTCTTTTCTCTTTTTTTTTCTCTCTTCTTTTTTTTTTCCTTTCCTAACCTACCCGGCCGGCTCCCTTTCTCTTGGCCGAAGGGCCACCCCTCCTCTTTTCCCATTCTGGCCGAAGGCCTTCTCTTCTTCTTCTTCTTCTTCTTCTCCCCACTCACCTAACTCCCTCTCTCTCCTCTACTCGGCCTGGCCGAACAGGGTCCCCTCCAGGCGGCGCACGGCGCACGGGCGCGCCAACTTCCTCCCCCTCGCCGCCGACCAGGGCGCCGTCGCCGGCCTTCCCCTCGCCGCTGGCCCCTCCCCACTATCTCCCCCTCTCTCTCGCGGCTTCTCTTTGGTGGCGCGGTTGCGCGCGGCGGCGCAGGGGCTTGCTAGCCTCGCCGCTCCAGCCGTGGCTCCCTCCGCCGGCCTCCTTTCTCTCCCTTGCGCAGCTGAGCGGAGTGGAGGCTCTCGGCCCGAGGGGCGCCGGCGCCGGTGGCTCCTCCCAAGCCGGCCGACCGGGCCCAGATCCGGCCGCCCCCCTACGCCACCCTCCCCACCTTGGATCCGGCCAGGACCGGACCCTACCGCCTCCCCGAGTGCGCGTAGTGGTGGAGCGCTCGGCATCCCGCCGGCCGGCACGGCCAACGGCCGTCGGCCGACTCCTCTACACCCGGCCGCCTCCCCAACAGGGCAGTGCACCCTTCCCCACCATTCTAGCTTCTGTTTTTTTTTGGCATGCTAACGTGCTATACCACGGTGCCGAAATATGGGAGGTGCGGTCAGGCTTACTTGCTTGTCGAGCTAGAACAAGAATGGCGTGGATGAGGTTGAGGTTCAGGTGGTTCTTCCCCTAGCCGCCATGGCCGGCCGCTCCCTTGCCCTTACTCCTCTGGGCTTCTTCTTCCTCGCCTCCTCCCTGTGGTGAGCTTGGAGACGTGCTTGTGTTTTTGGAGGCTTTCGGCCTTGGCAGTGAGGAGTGGAGAGTGGCTTCTACGGTTGTTCTTATCCTTAACTAAGAATGGAGATGAGGATAAGGCTCTACGGTCTGTGCTGGCTTTATAAAGGCACGGTTGGGCTGCCTTGCACTTGTGAAAAGACCGTCATGCCCCTCCCCTCCTCTCTCAGTCAAGTGACTGCTCAGGGGCACTTTGGTCTGATACTGAGCTAGCTTTGGGATTTCCTTTACTGCAACGGTAAGTCGGTAAAAGGTAAGGTTGGAATTGCCGGATGAAGAAAACCCATATCGCGAGATGATGCCGACTACCTCTAGGCGGTCTGGGAACCTCTGAGGGCGCTACTCGGCTCTCTAGACGGTGCCGACTGTCCTGGGGTGGTCTGGGAACCTCTGCGAGCGATACTAAATCGACTCTCTAAAAGTCAATGGGTCTGACGGCAAAACTTTACTCTCCCCTTTATTTATCTCTAATGTTTCCCTTTATGCAATATGGGGTATTACATTCTACCCCCCTTAACAGAATTCGACCCCGAATTCTGGCATTCAACAATATACACGAATGAACAAAATGTAATAAACTGCACATAACATAACATTAACTCGTACCCATGGAGAACAAGTCCGGGTACTTCTCGCGCATGCGAGACTCCAACTCCCATGTCGCTTCTCGCTCAGACTGATGAGCCCAAAGCACTTTAACATACTTTATCGTTTTATGCCTCAACACCTTCTCTGATTCCTCCAGAATCCGAACTGGACGGGACTCGAAGGTGAGGTCTTGCTTTATGGATACCGGTTCTAACACAATCTCATGCTCTGGATCTCGCAAATACTTTCTCAACATCGACACATGAAACACATCATGCACTCCTCGCATGGAGTCAGGGAGATCCAAACGATATGCCAACTTTCCAATCCGTTCCTGAATTAGAAATGGCCCAATGTACCTCGGGCTAAGCTTCCCTTTAGTACCAAATCGTACTATGCCTTTAGTGGGAGACACTCTCAAAAGCACCCGATCCCCCACTTTGAATTCTAGTTCTCGCCTTCTGACATCTGCATAGCTCTTTTGCCTACTCTGGGCAGCTAGCAGATTCTGTCTAATCTCTGCTACACGCTCTACTGTTTGCTGGACCCAATCTGGCCCCAAAACAGCCTTTTCGCCCACTGCATCCCAACACAGTGGCGATCTACATTTTCGCCCATACAAAACCTCGAACGGCGCTGCTCGAACACTGGAGTGGTAGCTGTTGTTATAGGCAAACTCCGCGAGTGCCAAATGATCCTCCCAGCTACCCTTCCAGGACAGAACACAGGACCTCAACATGTCCTCTAGTGTCTGAATAGTGCGCTCAGACTGTCCATCTGTCTGTGGGTGGAAAGCAGTGCTGAACTGGAGTTTCGTACCCAGAGCACCCTGTAAGCTCTCCCAAAACTTGGAGACAAACTTGGCGTCTCTGTCCGAAACTATGGTCTTAGGCACACCATGCAACCTCACTATTTCTCGCACATATATGGGTGCCAACTCACTCGCTGAGTTCGTGGTGCGAATGGGGATGAAGTGCGCGGACTTACTGAACCGGTCCACCACTACCCATATCGCATCCTTACCTCGCTGGGTACGAGGTAAGCCGACTACGAAATCCATGGTGATATCATCCCATGGCCACTGAGGAACCTCCAAAGGCTGCAATAGCCCAGCGGGACGCTTGTGCTCAGCCTTCACTTGCTGGCAAACCCCGCAAGATGCCACATACTTGGCGATATCCACTTTCATCCTCTTCCACCAGAAGTTCTTTTTGAGATCACGATACATCTTGGTCTCACCAGGATGCACCGTGTACGGGGTACGATGAGCCTCTCTCAAAATATCATCCTTGACCTGAGCCTTCTGCGGCACGCAAAGGCGGCCTTTAAACCGCAATGCGCCTGACTCATCAAGGCTGAAATCCCCCGTCCTTCCTTCAACAAGCCGCTTTCTCACTTGCTGTAGCAATCGATCATGCTGTTGCGCCTCTTTTACTCGCTCTGGGATTGCTGATTCCAGCGACAGCTGCATCTCAGCCTGTGCTGTGCCAGCAAAACAATAAGAAATTCCCATCCGTTCAAAGTCAGCAACGAGACAATCCAGAGTGGAGGGTGTCATCTTGCGACTAAGGGCATCAGCAACCACATTTGCTTTGCCCGGATGGTACTAAAGGGTAAGATCGTAATCTTTAATCAACTCCAACCACCTCCGCTGCCTCAAATTCAGCTCCTTCTGAGTGAAAATGTATTTGAGGCTTTTGTGGTCAGTGAAAATATCACAAGACTCTCCATACAAATGATGCCTCCAAATTTTTAGAGCGAAAACCACTGCGGCAAGCTCTAAATCATGGGTAGGGTAATTCTGCTCATGCTTCTTCAACTGTCGCGAAGCATACGCGATCACTTTATTGTCTTGCATAAGCACGCAACCCAGACCCACTCGAGACGCATCCGAGTAGACCGTGAAACGCTTCCCCGGCTCAGGAAGTGTGAGAACAGGAGCAGTTACCAACTTCTCTTTCAGAGTTTTAAAGCTGCGCTCACATTCATCGGTCCACTGGAATTTCACACCTTTCCGTGTGAGTTGAGACATTGGCTTGGCAATGAGAGAGAAGTCTTTCACGAAACGCCGGTAATAACCAGCTAGGCCAAGAAAACTCCTCACTTCTTTAACACTAGATGGCCTCTTCCACTCCACGACAGTGGAAATCTTGCTTGGATCAACTGAAACGCCTTCCTGGTTAATTACATGTCCCAGGAAGCTCACTTCAGAAATCCAAAACTCGCACTTCTTCAATTTGGCAAAGAACTGATTCTTCCTCAGAGTCTCAAGCACGAGTCTCAGATGCTGCTCATGCTCTTCCTCCGTCTTGGAATAAATCAAGATATCATCGATGAACACCACTACAAAGTCATCCAAATACTTGTGTAGCATATTGTTCATCGTCTCCATGAAGATAGCAGGGGCATTTGTCAGTCCAAAAGACATAACTGTAAACTCATAGTGCCCATATCTTGTGGAGAAAGCTGTCTTTTCAATATCTTGCTCGCGCACTCGGATTTGATTATACCCAGACTGCAGATCAATTTTTGAGAACACTTTAGCCCCTTTCAGTTGATCAAACAGGTCCTCGATGCGAGGCAATGGGTATTTATTCTTGATGGTCACCTGATTGAGAGCACGGTAATCTATACACATGCGCCAACTCCCATCCTTTTTCTCAGTGAATAAGACAGGGGCTCCCCAAGGTGACACACTGCGACGGATCATGCCTTTGGACAGCAACTCGTCCAACTGCTTTTTCAACTCCTCTTGCAATGGTCGTGCCAAACGGTAGGGAGACATGGAGATAGGTCTTGTACCAGGAACAAGATCAATTCTGAACTCCACATCTCGCTTGGGTGGCATACCCGGAAGCTCTCCAGGAAACACATCGGGATACTCACACACCACAGGAATATCCTCAATGTGCAACTGCGCACTTGGCTTCTCCGTAAGGGCTAGAAATAACCCAGACTTCAATGTGCGTCGACCAGGGAACAGGCTGGCCAACACCAAGAGGGAACACGTGGGTGCATTCCCTTGAAAGATTATCTCCTTCCCCGAAGGAGCTTGCAAAGTGACTGTCCTCCAGAAGCAGGAAATCATGGCGTGGTAGCGATGCAACCAATCCATGCCAAGGATAACATCAAATGGCTCTAACTGAATAACCATGAGGTTGGCAACAAATTCCTCGCCATCTATTGCAACCACACAGCCAGGGCATACTGTAGAGCTCGCTAGGATACCTCTCGGGGTATTAACCACAACTGATTGAGAAATTTGTTGGACACTCAACTTGGCCTTCCCAACAAACTCCCGAGACACAAAAGAATATGTAGCACCGGAATCGAAAAGAATAAGGGCTTCACATGAGTCCACTAGCAGGGTACCTGTCACCACGTCAGGTCGACTCGCGGACTCAGCAGCAGGCAGTGAGTAGACTCCGGGTGGTGTTGGGGCGACAAGAGCCCCAATGCTCTGCTGTGGCGGCAACGGAACTGGAGGTGATGTAGCATGCTGAAATGGAGGAGTCGGTACAGGATGCCAATAATACCCGGCAGGTGGAGCCCAAGATAGAGGAGGCTGCAGCACAGGGGCAGCCGCCATCATCTGGACTGACCCCCGAGGTGTAGAATTTGACGAAGATGAAGATACTGGCTCCCACTTAATGATGCTGGCAGGATTCTGACGACAAACCGACATTTTGTGGCCTGCCAAGCCACAATGCCGACAGTTCCCAGTCCAGGAACACTCAGCAGCACGGTGTCCCTCTCCGCACTTGAAACAGATCATGCCTTGCCCTGGAACAGGACGCAAGGCTGGAGTCGCCGACGAAGAACGAGGCACTGAAGAAGACAGCCTCGAAGTCTTGGACTTGGACGATTGCGGGGGACGCTGGCCCCACTTGGACTTCTTAGGAGCGGGCCGCTGCGACGACCCACCCCCTTCAGTGTAACTCCTCTTCTGGTCACCACCAGAAGCGCTCGGACCACCAGAGGGTTGCAGCCCTTTAGTGAGCTGCATCTCCAGCTCCATCCCTCTAGCCTGCTCCACCACGGACCTAAAGTCGCGCGGTGCAGTAGCTCCCATCACATGCCGAAACTCGGAGTTGAGCCCTCGGCGGAACCTTTTGGCCTTCTCAAGGTCGTTATTCGCGACCGATGGCACGAAGCGGATCAGGTTGTTGAATGCTGCCTCGTACTCAGCCACGGTCATCTTTCCCTGTACGAAGGTTGACAGAGCGACCTCCATACTTTCCACAAAAGAATCTGGGTAATACTTCGCCTTAAACTGTTCTTTGAAGACTTCCCATGTAGCGGGACCCTGGGCAGGAGTCCTGGCTGAAAGAACCCCTTCCCACCAGATGTCCGCCTGACCCTTCAATTGGAAAGCCACAAAGCGAGCTTTCAACTGAGAGCTCATCTCAAGGGCTTCAAACTGCCTCTCCATGTAGCGCAACCAATCCGCAGCCTGGACTGGTGTGCCCGAACCATCAAAGGAGTCTAGTCGCAGGGCCAACCACTCACGAAGGCCCATCCTTGCCTCCTGTACAACCGGAACGGCAACAGGGGCAACAGCGGGTACAGCCGCAGCAGCGGCTGCTTGCGGTTGTCGACGAAGCGCACGGACTTCCTCTATGAACTCCTGCAGCAAGGCTGAAGACCTTGCCGAATCTCTAGCTACAGAATGTTCAGCAGAGGCAACCTCGGCATCAGATGCCTCCTGCTGAACCTCTAGCGGTGGCTCCGCTTGGGCATGACCACGGCCACGGCCCCGGCCTCCACGGCCACGTCCACGTCCTCTACCTCTCGGCATATCTGTTCACGACAGACAGCCAAATAAACATTTATTTCACAGCACGAATTAGTATCAACGCTAACGAAACGTAAATACATTGCAAGACCCATTCCCAACCTATGGTGCACCAGTGTGTCAAATTTTAATTTTATTTACTTATCTATTTTTTTTTGGCCTAAGTCAAATTTTTAGTTGAATAACCACTCTAAATTGTCAAATTTTTATTTCCACGGACCTAACGCCCGCTCTGATACCAACTGTAACACCCCGCCCACTCTCTGGGCCAAGATGCTACCATCTCTGCTACTCTTACCATTTCATCAACACCAGAGAATTTAAAACCAACACTAATTTATTTATTATGCTGCGATCAGTTACATCATAGCATTTCTAGTGGATACTTTAGCTTAGTAAAAGCTAAAGTACACTAACAAAAGGTATTCCAAAAGTGCTACTGGTTCGTGCCGATCAATCATGTGCTAATCCCGCCCGCCTGTCGTCCTCATCGGTCACCTAAAAAAAACATCAATAAAGCAAGGCTGAGTCCACCGACTCAGCAAGCACAAAGCAAATAACAGGTACATTCATTAGACCATAATCATTCCAGTCTCATTATCCACTTTTCCATTTAACCACTTTACGTTCCGATAAACTATTCATCATGCACATGCACATGCTCATGCATTTCTTTCTCAACTCTTTAGCCTATACCGGTATAGCAGAGTGAGCACCCGTCGATGCTCCCCCAGGCCCGCCCTATTTCATGCGGGGACCTCAAGCCCGTCCTGTTTCATACGGGGACCTCAGTAGCCCGTAATTCTCATACGGGGACCTCAACTCCACTCCCGTGGAGCGTCCACTCAACGTGGACCAATGCTATCTCTTTTCATGACATGCATGCAATGCAAGTTCTCCGACTACGCATATCAACATGACATGTCTCAACATTTACCATGCGCATTCCGAAAATATTTAACTTACCCCAACTTGGTAAGCAAAACAGCTTTCGGAATATTAAGTTGACCCCAACAGGGTAATCAGTGCATCAACATTCAATTTAACCGAAATCACTACCCGAATTTACCGCTTTACAATGCACTTGCCTGGTTAGCCTCGGGGATGACGCGTGGACGGCTCCGACCCGGAAACCCCACCTGCGTACATGTCACCCCGACTCAACGGCAAAACAAAAATCCAGAGCTTAAATGAATATCAACGATCCTACGCGCTGACTCGACGCAAGCGTAAAATGTACGGGGTCAAGGTCCCGACACGCAGGCGCCAAACTCCTTTTTTTTCTTCTTTTTCTCCTCTTTTCTTTTCTCTTTTTTTTTCTCTCTTCTTTTTTTTTCCTTTCCTAACCTACCCGGCCGGCTCCCTTTCTCTTGGCCGAAGGGCCACCCCTCCTCTTTTCCCATTCTGGCCGAAGGCCTTCTCTTCTTCTTCTTCTTCTCCCCACTCACCTAACTCCCTCTCTCTCCTCTACTCGGCCTGGCCGAACAGGGTCCCCTCCAGGCGGCGCACGGCGCACGGGCGCGCCAACTTCCTCCCCCTCGCCGCCGACCAGGGCGCCGTCGCCGGCCTTCCCCTCGCCGCTGGCCCCTCCCCACTATCTCCCCCTCTCTCTCGCGGCTTCTCTTTGGTGGCGCGGTTGCGCGCGGCGGCGCAGGGGCTTGCTAGCCTCGCCGCTCCAGCCGTGGCTCCCTCCGCCGGCCTCCTTTCTCTCCCTTGCGCAGCTGAGCGGAGTGGAGGCTCTCGGCCCGAGGGGCGCCGGCGCCGGTGGCTCCTCCCAAGCCGGCCGACCGGGCCCAGATCCGGCCGCCCCCCTACGCCACCCTCCCCACCTTGGATCCGGCCAGGACCGGACCCTACCGCCTCCCCGAGTGCGCGTAGTGGTGGAGCGCTCGGCATCCCGCCGGCCGGCACGGCCAACGGCCGTCGGCCGACTCCTCTACACCCGGCCGCCTCCCCAACAGGGCAGTGCACCCTTCCCCACCATTCTAGCTTCTGTTTTTTTTTGGCATGCTAACGTGCTATACCACAGTGCCGAAATATGGGAGGTGCGGTCAGGCTTACTTGCTTGTCGAGCTAGAACAAGAATGGCGTGGATGAGGTTGAGGTTCAGGTGGTTCTTCCCCTAGCCGCCATGGCCGGCCGCTCCCTTGCCCTTACTCCTCTGGGCTTCTTCTTCCTCGCCTCCTCCCTGTGGTGAGCTTGGAGACGTGCTTGTGTTTTTGGAGGCTTTCGGCCTTGGCAGTGAGGAGTGGAGAGTGGCTTCTACGGTTGTTCTTATCCTTAACTAAGAATGGAGATGAGGATAAGGCTCTACGGTCTGTGCTGGCTTTATAAAGGCACGGTTGGGCTGCCTTGCACTTGTGAAAAGACCGTCATGCCCCTCCCCTCCTCTCTCAGTCAAGTGACTGCTCAGAGGCACTTTGGTCTGATACTGAGCTAGCTTTGGGATTTCCTTTACTGCAACGGTAAGTCGGTAAAAGGTAAGGTTGGAATTGCCGGATGAAGAAAACCCATATCGCGAGATGATGCCGACTACCTCTAGGCGGTCTGGGAACCTCTGAGGGCGCTACTCGGCTCTCTAGACGGTGCCGACTGTCCTGGGGTGGTCTGGGAACCTCTGCGAGCGATACTAAATCGACTCTCTAAAAGTCAATGGGTCTGACGGCAAAACTTTACTCTCCCCTTTATTTATCTCTAATGTTTCCCTTTATGCAATATGGGGTATTACAGCTCTCTTCAGTCGGTCCAGTCGCATATCGTCTGGCGATTCCTGCACAGTCTGGCATTTATAATGTCTTCCACGTCTCCACTCTCAAACCCTTTCATGGCAGCCCTCCAAAACACAGCGCATTGCCTCCCCTTCATCGTGGTCATGTACAGCTTTAGCTGGCACGCGTGCTCAGTGTCAGACTTAATCATGGTGTGTGGGAATTGAGGGTGCAGTGGCAATCCGATTCCGTAAATGAACTGGACAAAACTTGGGTGAAGTGCGATGATTTTGGTAAGGAATTCCCTGATTATAAGCTTGCAGATGAACTATTTCAAAAGGATGGGGGAAATATTACGGATTGTTTAGTCGGACTCCAGTACCATCGCCGAAACAAGTCCTGATTCAAATATAGGAAGTTTCAAGATAGAAAGAGTAGTTTACAAATCGGTTTCAATTAAGGAATAGTTTTCGATTCCAACTATATTGATTTAAACTCAACTCTCTTATAAAAAGGTTCGAGGATAGCAACAGCTAGACAAGCAATAATACAAGTATTTCTTCCTCAAATCCTTCTTCTCCTTGCCCTAACGTCTCATCCTTATCACTTGCGTTCTTCTTCCTTTAGATCAGCCTTGGTACCTAACGGTATGCTATACAGATTGTTAATTGTTGTGGAGATGTTAACATGCAATAAACACTTATGTTGTGTACTACTACGGCCTGTGAAGTTGAACTCTATTTTGTTACACCATAAATTTTGTCTGAAAACTATGTATCTCCTCTCAATATGAAGGATTTATTACTCTCTTGCCAGCAGTAGACTTTTGTGAGGGTACCAGTACTACCAACCTGCCATTACTCTTTACGAGATTATCACTGATATTCCATATATTTTGCACATAGAAGGATGCATCTTACAATGCCACAGAATAACAATATGTTCTTCTATCCTTAAATGCATTTTGACATCTGTGGGTTTCTTCTGCAAAAGTCTATATATTGCATTAACATAAGTTACATAACCCAAATGGATCAAACTTCAGGACACCCAACTGCCTAATCCTTATGCCTCTTGATGACCTGAAGCTTGACTCTGTGCTTGAAGTTGACCACAATTCCATACCAAAACTAAAGAGGTGACTCCTTCGTAGGAGAGTGGCGGAACACGTAGTGCCAGTAGGGATGGATCATTGCGAGTGTAACGCCCCCATTTCATGAGCCGCTGGAGATCCCTGCAACCACCCAGAACTATTCAGTTGTGGAGTACTACACATGAGTGTGCACCATAACAATACATACTTACAACAAAAGAGCCAAGCTTTATTACAGAAATATGGTTTATCAACCTAATTTTTAACGCAGTGGGCATGTAAGCCCAAAGTTATCTTACAATACAAAAGAAACTCCCACAGGTAAACTTGAGTGTGGCTAAGACCTAAAACCAGTCGTCTTCAGCGTAGTATGGTTCTTCTAGAGATTCATCAACAGCTTGGTCGTCGCAGTTCCAATGTTCTTCTGTTGTTGTTTAGTAAGTAATGAGTACAACCATATGCAGCAAGTCATAAGAGTAAATTCTAACTTATCTACTTGCAAGGATATTCAAAAGAAGGGAATATACTGGTTCTATTAATTCTAGTGGATGCAATTTTATTTGCAAACATTTTAAGCAAAAGACTAAGGAACACTAACTTCTTAAGATTAAAGGAGGTTTCTTTCAATACTTAATTACTCAGATTAAAACATAACAAAATCTACTTATGCATTACTGTTGGAATCACCCAATAAACATAACTTCATTTACCAAAAGCATGGCGTATTCGAATACCATTTATTTCACTATGTAGAGTTGCTCAGCTTTACCCACAAGATTTCTCAAATTCTCAATGTCACGCGATAGGCACGCTTCAGCTTGCGTGCGACTGAGTTGAGAAAATAAGATTTTTCACTACTCATTTCTTTATATAGACTCTACCCGGTAAATCCCCACTCAGACCCGGTATTCACTGGCTAGACCTATACACTTCTGCCCGTCCCGAGTGGTATCTACTGTTATTAGGTATGGTTACACCGCTTCCATACCAATTCCCCGTCATCCACACTCCTGCCTCCTATAGAGATTCAATCGAGTTGGGCAGTTACTAAACCAGGGTTAACAAGTCAACTCTTATGGTTGAGCGACCACTATGTCCTTTACTTAGCATAATGTTCTTGTCCTTACTTTTCACTTGAGGCTACCAACCATATCCCAAATCCTCTGTGCTCAACGGCACTACTACCCATCTCCTCAAGCCTCCACCCTAGGATAACGTCATGGACTCCAACCATCTCGTGGCTTTCCACGATTCCTCTTTACCCTAGAACCATTTTAACAATTCTACTGGCCAAAAGCCAAGTCACTTAGTAGTACAAAATTTTGAGTGAGATAATCTATAGCTATTTATAGAATAATTAAATATTACTAAGGTTGTCAAGATGAATATGTCCTCAAATTAAATATGGCATTTTTCAGTGATAGAACATAACTAAGTAGCATATCATTCTAAACATTTATTTTAGTTAAATAACATTTCACAATTAACATTAAGGCAAATACTGTAATTAAATAATTTAAATATCATAGAATTCAATATGATCAAAAACTTATAACTTGCTTTGCTGCTCTACGAACTCTAATATCTCGTATACTTCGTTGCTCGGTTCCAATACTTGCACAGTCGCCTCCGAAAGCTCGGGAACTAGCGCAAACACATAAAACAACATGAGCATGTGCTTGAGTCTAATCAAGCTAGGAAAATAAATTAAAATAAAATACAATAAAAACCAAATGGAGTTGGTTTGGATTTATTGGAGTTCAATTTGGTGGAATGAATGTCACAAATGGAATTAGGGGGTTGAAAAGATCGAAACAGGGTATTTTTGGAATAGTGCTTTGTACAGTGATGAACAGTGTCAGGACAGTTTGGAGTGAACAGTGCAGCCCGCAACGGTTTTAAATCGGCCCGACCAAACGGGCCAGCCGATTCGACCCAAGTCGCGCACAACTAAACGACCCAGCACGCGCGCTCACACACCCTATGGATGACATGCGGGCACCCACGATGCGGCCACGCCTACTTCATCTTCCTCTAGCCAGTTCTCCCTAGTGCAAAACAGGGAGGCAACGGCTCAAGCGGAGCGGCACCGGCAAGTCTTTCCGGCGACTGAGAAAAGCACGGGTGGGTTTAGCTTGAGGTGGTAGTTCCATTTTTGGGCTTTGGAAGGTGTGAAGGCGAATGGTGGTGGCCGGCGGGAGAGAAGGTTTGGAGCTCCACACCGGCTCTAGGGTTTCTCGATGGTTCACCAGCGAGGTTGAGGACGATTTGGCCATCTGTGGGATATAGGGTTCATGGTGGTGGCACTAGTTTGGGTCAAGAAAAGCTCGACTAGGATGTCCACGGTGAGGGTGCTCTAGCCAGCGGCGGTCTTTGTAGACTGAGCTCTACAGAAAAGCTCATGCTCGAGCTAGTTTACCAACATGATTAGAAGACAAAGAAGGCTCAGTTAGCAAATGCAATCAGATTTTAATTGAAAGATGAAGAAGATTGGGTTTAGAGTTCACCGAACTCAGGGGAGGTCGTCGACGGCGTTGACGCGCTGTGGTGAGTGAGAGCTTAATTGGGTGGCTGTGATGTGGATATGGGAGTGGTGCGGGGCTCTTTGCGATGGCAATTGAGCTTTAAAGGCGAGGTGAGGTGGTGGGAGCAGAAGGTCGATTTCGGTGTTGCCTGCGCATGGAAGGGGGAGGGAGAGTAGAGCTCTGCTGGGGAAGAGAGTGTGTAGGTGAGATGGCGTACGGTGTCTGCAGGAGTTGGCATGGCATGACGTAGCTGGTACGACTTAGGCACGCACATTGATCGAGGAACGACGAGCTACAGCGAGAGAGTGTACTCAGTCAAATAGCACGCTGCGCAAGAAAGGAAGAGTGAGGTCGGGCGGAGGGCTTGTGACTGGAAGGTGGGGCCATAGAGTCAGCAATTGGCAGGGTGGTGTGAATGCCCTGGGTTGGCACAGTTGCAAGCTTGAGTGACAACGGCCGGCCGCGTGGAACAGAGAATAGGGAGGCAGTTTCTCAGGGAGCGCCAACAGAAGGAGAAGGCGGTTAACAAAAGAAGAAAGCAAGAAATCAAGGAGAGTTACCAAATTAGCAAAGAAATTGGAATTCAAACAAAGATCCAAAAAGAATTCAAAACTTTTGAATTTTGAGGTTGTTTCAGTGAGCTTAACCTCCTGGATGGAGAACTTCTGGCCGATATAGCCATGCAGGCCCTGGGACCGATGCCGAATGGGATGAATGCATAGGGGTGCCGCCGCTTCTCCTCATCACCAGCAGGGTTGAACCGCTCCGGCTCTGGGAAGCTACTGGGGTCCTTGGCCAGTACGCCCAGCCCCAGCGACCAGCCACACCCATGCACCTGCATTGCAACAAGGTTTAAAAAGTTAGTTAAACCGAGAGTAAATTTCACAAAATCCTATATTTTAGAACATTGGTAACACAAAATTCCATATTTTGGCAATCTTTTGATAAAACCACAGGCTCTAAGGCAAACTACTACGCATTACCCTGGTTTGGTTGTTCTCCCATTCCAAACTCTGTTGCTTACCTCGTTTTTCCACCTGTAGGGTGTTACATAGAGGAATGCCAAACTTTGGTGCCACGGCTACACGGACGTATCGAAGGCTCGAGGTGCAGGTGCACAAGTTCTTTAGACATGAACTCTATGAGGTCATTCCCTATCGACCCAACATATGAAGTTGCATTCATCCCCGTTCTACCATCGCATTAACACCACATCAAAAATAAACAATTTACATCAACATGAAAATAAAGGTGTCATTTTACCTCATAAGAACACCCGAGGAACCTTCTTCCAATGTCACCCCCTTCCAAAGCCACCCTCCTCACTGGGATTAATCCTTGGTCGCATCTCAGGTTGGTACTAGTCCCCTGACCACACTACTCCGAATCCTCGAAATAGAGTGGAACTTTGTCACAGAAGCCGCAATCCACTTCTTGCATTTGCAAAGAAACCATATCCCCCAAATTAAACATGAGGCATATCTCCAAATCCCCCTAATTGAGCTCAAAAATCGACAAAGCAACTCGAAATCCCAAAATTGGGCAAGAAATTGATCACACTCACACCATTCAAATTAGAGCCTAATACTACCAATTTTGTGGCAAATTACTTGATCGACCAACCAAATCGACTAATTTGCAGCTAACCCTAATCCTAGCTTGATAGGCATACCTTCTTAGTGGGGGTGCTTGCCATACTTGCATTATGTAGGTGAGCATCAGCCTTGGTCGTCGGCGCCATAGGTTCCTTCCTCCGAGCGCCTTCTCCTCCTCTTGGCTTTCTCTGGATGGGTGGCGCATAAAGAAAAGCACAAGAAATGCGAGCAACGTGTGGAACAACAGCCTCTTCCCGCCGTATACCCCGATGCGTACTCCCACGATCCATGTTGGCTTCGTGCGTGTCGTTGTCCCTCCACATACGCGTCTACATGTGGGCCAACGCTATGAGAACAGGATAGGAGGATAGGCAAAATGGCAAACTGTGGCTTGTTGTTACCATATGCCTAAAAACCTACGGTTTTATAAAAAAATGTCAAAACATAGGGTTTTGTGTTACCAATGCTTGGGACTGAAATTTACTTGAGAAAAAATGAGGAGGTTGTCCTCTTGACCTTGCCACTACTTGTCTATTTTTTTTTAGCTTCAGCTTATGTCTTATAGCTGCAACTTATGACTTTTGGCTGTTTATGATAGAGTATAGAAATATAAATAATTCGCGTGCGGTTTTGGTTATATAAATAAAGTCATTACAGTGTGTACACATAGCTCTTCTGAATCATTCAGATCAAAAAAAAGGAACAACCGAACAAGTATTCAGATCAAATAGATCAGGGGCAAATTGCAAAGGATAAGCAAAATCAAGCGTTTTTTTCTTGTGTTATTTGCTGTATTCACGGCATGTATCACACAAACCAACAAGACAAGGTAAAAACAACAGGGCCAAGCTGATGTTGCCCTCAGTCAGTGACAAGAACACCATCTCTCTCTCTCTCTCTCTCTCTCTCTCTCTCTGCAGATTACCCGTAAGAGGACCAGAAGCAAGACACAACGAATGCAAGCACGACAGTATTTCAGTGCCAAACTCTCTGTATATTGTGTGGACTTTTCACAGTTGTACATAGCTGTAAAAAAGAGTTAACAAGATCATCGTCGTGTCGCAGCTGCAATCGGCACAACACAAGGCCGCTTTCGGTAGGAATCCAGGGAAGAACGCAAGACCAGAATTGACTGGCAACAAGAACAAGAAGGCTGGAAACAATCTATGGACCACGGGCTCTGAAGAAGCACAAGCATCCTCCTGACTGGCCCTTCGGAATCATGCCGCCACCCTTGCTCGTGTCAAGAGCTTCCAAGAGCCGCACCACCTCGTCCATGTCGGGCCGCTTCTCTGGGTTGGCGTCCCAGCACCTCCGCATGATGTTCGCCATTGCGCTTGGGCAGCAGCGTGGAATCTCCGGCCGCAATTCCTGCGCATGCACACATGTCAATATTGTTGCAAAGGTCTAAAATTGTGTGCGCACGTCCTTAATTTGTTGTATAATAATAATAACAGCAACAGTGAATCCAACAGCTGAAAACAAACCTGATGGACAACAGCAGATGAGACAACTGCAAAACTGAGGTTTGGATACGGCATGTCACAACAGTATATTTCCCATAAGCATATGCCAAAGCTGTAAACATCACACTTTCTATTGTATGGCTTGCCTTCAAGGACCTGCAGATACAAACAAAAGAGGAACAAAAAATTATTTAAAACGGGGTTCCAAAAAAATAGAATTGTTTAAAATGGAATCATCGTCCAAACATCTCGTGGTGGAGAAAAAGCACTTCTCCCAATGGCAAGTAAAAATAAAAGCGTATTTAAAAAAATACAAGGAGACAGCATTCTTTTTTGTATAAAATCTGAGGGCGGTGGCAGTGTACCTCTGGGGCCATGTAACCAAGTGTGCCTGTCGCACCTGTCATTTCGTTTGGATTCTGAGCCTCAACACGAGCGACACCAAAATCAGCAATCTTAAGGTTTCGTTGAGTAGTAAGTAGCATATTTTCCGTTTTGACATCCCGATGCACAATCTTTCTTGAGTGTAGATAGCTCAATCTGCAAAAAGAAAAAATATATATATAAAAGAGATGGTTACCATTGGATTCAGATAGAAAAATGCACGACAGTGATTTTAGCCAACTTGCTTACCCTCTGGCCAGATCCAACGCAATCTGAACCACAACTTTGTATGCAAGTTTCCTTCGAAAGTTCTTTATTAGATATTGTTTCAGTGTTCCTCCAGCGAGATATTCAACCACAACACAACATGCTCTCTGTGGCAGCTCGGTGCGTGCACCGCTCTCGGAACTATCGGCTGGAATCTTAAGGTCTGTGGTACCCATTGATGCACCAACGAACTGCAAGAAAGAAAATAAAACACTCGAATAACTTTCGAAATGGACCACAAGAAGAAAGCCTCTACAGAAGACAGTACCGAAATTGTCAGTCCTGAACTACATTGCTAAAGAAGCTACATGAATGTGTAGCATACTGCTATACAGCAGATATGCTAATGCAAATGGATTATTGGATTCACGGTAAGGATCACTGGGAGCACAAATGTTCACCTTTGTAACATTTGGATGGCTGAGCTTATGCCAAACAGCAACCTCCTGTTTAAATGATGCTCGCAGAGCAGCAGTTTCAGATTCTGTTGCAAAGCCATCTTCTCCCCAATCCAACAGTTTAACTATTACACACCATGAGAAAACAGTATTAGCTATAATTCATGGGAAGATCAGGGCATTGTAATGTATGTTGTGTTGGTAGTTTGGTAAAGTATCTCAACAATACTTGAAAGTATACAAATGAATCTCAGGATGTTCATCAGAGAACTTTTATCCATTTGATAAGACGCTATTCAAGACAGTCGTTTATTTATCCACAAGTCTTCAAAGATCGCATACATCTCAATCCTATGAAACAGTTAGAATATAGAAACAGGACGTGTGGATCAGCTTAATACAGCACATAAGCACCCAAAACAGGCACCTAGCATACAATGAATGTATCATAAATTTAGGCTTAGGATTGCACAATCTGACCACCCTCCTACTAAGAAACAGAAGCGAGTAAAAGAAATTTCCATTTTAATCTTATGCCTATTGTTGGAGCAAGATGCATATAAACACATATCCAACTTTGGCAAGCATTCGCTAGAGAGGATCAACATATATCCGAAGCTCAGCAATTATTCAGAAATGAAGACAAAGGAAGCAAGAATCTAATGAAGGGAGATACAAGAAAAAGCGATCTAAATTATTTGTAGGCAGGAAATATGCACAAGCAGATGATAGTAGTCCAAAGTTCCAAACCATATGCGTGATAGGCATATTAATATCTATTCGATTTCATGATCAAGCAACAGAGGTCCTGCAAGATTAGACTTCAAAGTTGTCTCAGACAGATGTAAATCTACTCAAATTTGAAAATGTAGGGGGCAAGTGTGACCAGTTAGAGGACTAGTAGAAATCGTAGATGCATTATGTAGCAATAGTTTAACAAAAAATATTGGAACACTCAAAGACGCAATACTCACGCAAAAGCTACAGCAACTCTGCACCACATAATGCCATGCATATCACTTGTGCTACAACATTTATTTTGCATGAGCAATCTGTAGTATACAAGCCAGAGATGTAGGCATGAGGGTTGTATTTTGCATGAACAAGTATTCTTTCTTAATTCACATGCTAAATCGAATACGACAAAACCAGCTATTTGCTAGAACATGTGTCCAATGGGAGAATAAGAACCAGAACAATGAATACTGTTAATACCGATGGGCTCATAACTATTCGGCATCATGTTAACCTGCCTAACTAGGGAACTTTGAACCATCTACCTAGAACCAACAAATCCTTTTTTTTTTGAGAGAACGCAAAAGAATTGCGTGTCATTGTGTTAAGAAGGATTTACAGAACCATCAACTCCTGAACCAGCATTTTTCACACACACAACAGAGATGAAGAACAATAAGAAAGCTGTATAAAAGAAAGGTAGTATACCTGCAACATCTTGGCCATCATACGTGCCGCGATAGACCGTGCCGTACGTCCCCTGCGCGATGACGCGCCGGATCTCAAGCTTGGAGAGGTCGATCTCCCAGTCCTCCTTGGGCCCCTGGGACCTGCCCTTGTTCTTCTCCAACCTCTTGGCCAGCTGCTTGTCCAGTTGGATGTCCAGCTCCTCGAGGACGATCTTGTCGGCGCGCACGTACGCCTCGGCCTCGTCGCCGCCGAGGACCCCCGAGGCCTTCATCTTCTTCGTCGCTTCCGACGACGCACCGGTGCTCGACGCCATCACCCGAAACCAACTTCCAAAAACTCGACCGCAAGTCGCAGAATCGAAGACTACCTTGCCGCGAACCAGAGCGCTAGGTATCAAGCAATAATTGGGCCCTTGCCGACTTGCTCGCCTCGAGATATATCGGTACCGAACCACGAGGCCACGACTGAACAGGTTTCCAAATATAGCTGGGATTTGACCGGAACTGGACAGGAATCCAAGAAGCCGAAGGGAAAACGGAAGGCGGCGCCTTTCACCGAATCAGAACAGGGCGGACGGCAAAAAAAGGGGAAGCGGCGTAAAGCTGAGCTCCTCGCGACAGCTTGAGACGAGTCCGGTCAGAGTTGGGGAAAGCGCGCGGAAAGCACGCGCCTTCACCGACCCGGACACCTCGAACCACCACACCACGCGACGCGGGCGGAATCCGAGCTCCAACCGACCTCGGGAATCCGCACAACAGCACCTCCAATCCAACAGGCCCGGCAGGGAAGATTGGCTCGAGCTCGGAGCTCTCTCTCCAAAGAAGCTTCAATTGAGCCCAAGAACCTTCGGGTCGGGCGAGAGCTGGCTCGAACAGCGCGGAATTCTCCGGACAGACGCTGCGACCTAGGTAATGTGCAGGCGGGGAGCCTCCAATCCGGCACGAGCAGCGCGGGGATAGAGAGGGATCCGGGGCGGCCGCGGCCGACGACGGGAGGAAGAGGAGGGGGTTGGGTGGGCTTGCGATTCTGGTAAGGAGCGGAGCTTTTGTCTAACTACAAGCGGACACGACGCAGCCTCTCGAGTCGAGGAGCTGTGTACGAGTCCAACACTTGACACAAATTTTTTTCCTAGGAAACTTTAACACGAAATGGAGCATCATATAGTGCCTGATTTTAATAAGTAGTCAATGGGTTTGTGGATTCCAACGTCTGATCAGAACATTTTCATGACGTCAAACGCAAGCAGATGTGTACCGACTCTACATGTGGGAGCATGGACATTCAATCGGATTATAACGATGCAATCATGCAAATGAATAATTCACTTATTAAATTGTTAATTTACTGGTAGTTTGCAATATCTACCTTAAAATTCACTTATTAAATCACACCAAGCTCCCTCTAAAAGAAATAGATTACACTGGAAAGTTGCGGGTGTACCTCGTTTTAAGCTAGTTTTATAAAAGTCAATGTTTTTGTACTATCGTTCACTAGTAAGATAAAAAAAATAGCATTTCTTTGAAGAAGTATGGGCTATTAATTTATTAGGATGTTCAAAACTGCATACAATATTTGAAATAAATAATCATTGCAAGATCAACAAGTTTTTTCGGCAACGACAGATGGTTTTTGATCCTAGCATTTGTGCTAATGAACCAAATACAGATAAGCTATTTTGAAAAGAATGATCTAATAAATTTTTTTAAAAAAGTGATAAAAAAACTATCCTATTTATCTATCAGAAGAAAGTATAAGCAGAAGAAGAAAAAACAAGACTTCAGCTCTAAGCCTCTAATGTCCACACTGCCAATTAATAGTCTTACGACATCCTCTTTGGAAAAACTTTTGCTTGTACGTCTGAAGGATCGATCCAACCAAGCTACTACTGTACACAACCTTCAAAAAAAACCTAGTACTGTACGTTATTCTCTTCGCATCGACATGTTCACACACACAAGAACATCACATCAACGTGTCGACACACATATTACCTAGACTAGTAGTTGAATGGCAAAATGATTGCACGTTGCATTCGTGCGAAAATTGTCTACCTAATGATTGAGGAATAGGGGCCGAACCACGTAGTGTTACATAGCACCGGATTCAAAAATATTTTTAGAAGAGATTAGCACTTTTATCTTATATATAAACCCCTAGCTAAACTCAGTATATCCGGTTCTTTCTTTAAAACCTAATGAAGGGAGCACTAGCAGCCTAAATTCTCAGTAGCTAGCAGCAGTTCATGAGAAGCCTCCGCTTTCGTCAGTCCTTGAGGCGACTACAACAAGCTGACCCAGTCCTTGAGCCAACATAAGAGGGAGGAGCGCAACAGGCCACGATGTCCATTTGATGATCCCAATCATATCACCTCGTAGCAACCCTTGATGCTTGTTTGTCTCATATGGTCGATCAGGAGATGTACACCACATCTGTCACACAGTTGCAGCCAGCTAGGCAGCGACCAGTTGTCGGAGAATAGAAGAAATCGACGCCACCGGCCGCCCTCGCCTACCATCTCACCGTGGCGTCGCCTGGTCCCTATTGCCTCACACCCTCACTGATCGAAGGAAGCTTATGTCCACCCAATCAATATGTGTTTTGCTCTAAATTTATCTCAATTATTCTAATTTGTGTGTTAGGGTTTCAATATGGTGATTCTTGATTGATTTTTATCGAATTGTAGGGTTAAGACTTAGGGTTTTATTTTTTGTTTTTAGAATACCAGCCTAGCTCATTGCAAATCGGGGGGCCAAATTATAGTAGTTGACCGCAATGTCAAGTAAGTAAGCCACTAGACATATTTTCTATTATATTATTTTTGAATTATTGAATATATAAATATATAACTGACTTTTTAATTAATTGGTGATAATTTCATGAATGATATACTTATTTGCTATGTGGAGAAATAAGAATTGATGAAAATTACTAATGATGTTATGGTTCAGCGCTTTATGAATATGAAAGAACGTAAATACTAAAAGATAATACATTAACTTACGTTTGATCATTCTACTATTTTTTATTTGAAAACTTAAAATAATTTTGTTCTCTTTGGTTTCGCCTTTAATTCATTCAGTTTGCTGGAATTAATCAATATTATTATCAGATTTTTTTATTTTGGTAAGTATTTTAGTCATTACTTCTTTATCATCATACGTTGTCGTCAGTTATGATAAAATATTGGTGCTAAAAATTATAAAACACATTACTATTTACCACGGCATTGTTTAAAAACTATATATGTTGTTATATGTACAGTGAAGTAATGAACTCCGGTCATTTTCATTCTAGTTTCGCTCCTGTTGAACAATCATATTGATCTCAACAAAGAGGGGGTCATCGAATTAACAAGGACAGTACTGTTTAAGTTTTAAATTATAGTATCAGATGATCTTTGCGCTCGGGTAATCTTTGCACAGGCATGTGCAGTTAGAAAAGTTACACCCAACAAGTAATCTTTAGGTTAATGTTTTGTACTTGCTTAATTCAATATACTAATTAAAATACTGTATTATTGATGGCATTGCACTAACAAGTTAAAGATATTGAGCTCTTTTTAGTTTATGTGATATCATGCATTATTTCTTGGCACATGCACCACCTTTCCTTGCTATGGTGAGTTTGACTAGGTTTTGTGCAGTCTACTTGAGTGCCAGCCAATCCACTGGTGCAGTACTAGTACAATGTTCACTCTTTCCTAACAGCTTAAGCATTTAGGTGAACTAGTTATTGCATAAAACTTAATAGCATGAAACATTTGAGCTAAAAAGACAAGCAAGCGACAATGACTTCTTCCCGACTCCACAAGTAGTGGTGAATCTACCATGAGTGCTTGTGGATGCTCGAGCACCCTCTCCTCCCACTGTGGTTGAAGAAGACCCGGCCGGCCCAGAGGGTGAAGAACCGGAGGTGAGAGGTCGGAGTATGAAGAAGAGCCGGACTACCAGAGTCGGAGTTAAAGAAAGCATGAGGCGGCAGCACTGAGGGTCTGAGGCCCAGTCGGTGTCTTAAAGCCCAGCGCCCTAGCCGGCCCAAATCAGTGGCAAATACTGGCCCAAAACCACAAGACAACAAAACAGTAGTTTAGGTCGCGAGGAAGATGAACAAGCATAACACAATGCGACGCGCCGACGCTGAACAGGTCACGGTCTCTGGTCTCACCTCTCACGGTGACAATGTCACGAGTCGCAGAATTGGCAACCCACAGCCCGGCGTGGTGGAGGGGGAGGCGCTTGCCGGTCGATGACTTGGCGCGGTCGCGCGGAGGCACGGAGCCGCAGAGGGGGAGGCCGGGGGCGGTTGGCAGGCCGGCACGGAGGGCGGCTTGACGCGGAGGCGCGGAGTGGAGGGGCCGAGGGGGAGGCGGTCGGCCACTCAGTGGCAGCCGGGCGCGACAGTGCGGGCGAGGCCGAGCAACGGAGTGGGGCTAGCGAGGTCGAGCGGGAGTGGCGGTTGGCGGACGAGGGGACGAGCGTCCCCATTCACCCGGGCGCCCGACTATTCCCCATTCACGGATTCGCCATTTGCCGAATGAATTGGTGACTGGCGTGAGCACTGAGCAGTTCTGCAGAAATCAGTGATTGAGCCCGTCGTCTACCTGAGTGCGGAGACAGCGGAGTGCCCGGGTGGCCGTGATTCCGTGAGGTGTGTCGCCAGTCGCCGTGTCAACGTGAGTGCGTGACCGCGTGTCAGCATGTGCACTGAGTAAGTGAGACAATGAGTAAGTACTACCTGAGTCTTGAGACACCGAGTTATTGTTCAACTGATGTAAATTATTGTTTAATCGATACTTGACAGTAGCCATTAGGCATTAGCCGATTAGCCAACTACTCAATGATTTGATGGTGTGCTACACTGAGCGAGAGATATTTAGAAATCTTGATAACAAAAGAATCATTCGGTGCTTCCAAGACATGAAAACTCGTAGAGTGAAATTGTGTCGAAATCAGATTTAGTGACTTAGTGGTATGTTTTTATTTCATTTGTAATGTTTATGGGCATTCACAATTTAATATTATATCACTACATTTAATATTTCTTATCTACAGATCGGTACTAACATATTTATGAACATTTGGGGTACATTATCCATTAGCAAGGTACTAAATTTATTGTATTGTACATTTTTAATTTGTTCTCTTCCTATTTTATGTATGAATTTGATATTCCAATGGCAAAAACTAGTAGATGTAGCTTTGGTATATTTATATTGTGCTATAACCTTAACAATAGAGCTCCCCCTCTATTTTCATCCTGGATTCGCCACTGTCCACAAGGTGACTTGCTTGTGAGCAAATTCTTCTTCTCCCTTCTAGCGCTAAGCCCTGTTCTAAACAATGTTGATTTTTAATATGGTTTTTTCTCTCTTTTTTCTTTTAAATTATCCGTGAATATATAATAATGGTGTTTTTCTTTTTCTTTATTTGTAATTAAATAACTCAGAAAAAAATCAATTGTTACAATATTATTTCAGATAAAAACTAAGAGCCAAAGCATTTTGGAAGGGAGCCTTAATTGGCTAGCTTAGCAGTGCCGTGATTTTGTTTGACAAGCATGGCGACCTACTAATATATTTCGCTCGCGCAAAAGCAAACACAAAGCATACTTAAGCAAGCTCCCTTTTACACGGCAGCCGGCCACGTACTGTAGGTGTCGCGAAACATAATTGGGGTAGCTCAATGTGGCTTATAAACTATGACTTCTGATTTTTTTAATACTATAGTGAATATTAACTTTTTTGAGTAATTAAATTTAAAAATAAAAAATTATATCCTTATAGATAATACAAAAAAATAAAAACTAAAAAGATAAAATTGAAAAGCTAGAAAACAGAAGCAACGTTTGAAGCAGGGCCATACATTTATCTTAGACCTTTGTTTCTTTTTCATGATGCAGGAATCATCTCTGAGCACGAATGCACCCGTGTTCAGTCCCTTTCGAACTGGTTCCAGCTCAAACTTCGATGCCAAATCCATCTGAAGAAAATTTCTCTCCGATCGCTCTTTGCCCAAAGAAAGAGCTTGTCGCCATCCTAGGAAAAGCAAGCACGGAAACCAAATTGGATATGGCAAGCCGGCAGCAGCTGAAGCCTTCGCAGACGAAACAAATCGAGATATAACAAGGGCATTATCTTCTTCCATCTCATTGGCATTTTCACCGAGTCCATCGATCGCATCATCAGCGCAACCGTGATTATCGATTGGTTATTCATGTCACCTCTCACTTTCAGATTTGTTTATTACTGCTGCCAAGTTGAACTCGGCTGATGAGATGGAACCTGTCAATCTGTCATTGCCATTCTACAGTTCTTGCTGCCTTATTGGGAAATGGCAGACCAATCGGGTTACGTTGTTTATTTCATTGTGCGGTGCGATGTGGCACAGTAATATACATTATACAGGAAAGGGATGCAACAGGGGATGGATGGGTAGTTCATGATCCAAAACCGGATTTAGCACTGTTTTTCATTATATTTATAAAACTAGCTGTATTCAAAATATATTTATAAAAATATCATTTCTGTCGTCCGGTGAGTGGGCGGCAGCGCCCGCGAGACGACACCGTCAGTAGCAGACGCCTGTCACCCCGCCAGTAGATAGCAGTCAGCCTGCCGTCCGGTGAGGGAGCGACAGGTAATTAAGCTGGCGGATTAGCCGGCTTAATTACCTGTCCTAATTTTTTTCTTTAGTATTTATTTTAATTTTTAAATATATCAAATGTGCTTCAAAAATTATGAAAAATTATGTACAGTCTCTCGACACAATGTACTTCACAATATAATTTTTGGGTAATTTTATCCATTGGAATGTTGTTCAAAAATTCATACAATTTTGATATTTAAATTTTAATACAATTTAAAAAATATTTAAATTTATTTATAAAATATAAATATGGTAAATACACTGTTCGATTCGTATAGGATCCGTTATGACAACCTGCAGGCTGCAGCCACACATGTGCGAAGAGTTGAAGAACACTTGAAATGAATCCCATCGCCGCCCGCAAACCAGTGTGGCAGAAACACATACCCTGTGCCAACCTAACCACACTACCCAAGGCCCACCTGTCAGCCAAGGGGGTACTAACACCAGCCCCCACCTGTCAGCCAAACAAGACCGCGGCCCCGCCTGCGAAAAATGGGCTTCCCGCCCATGGCCGCCTCCTTGAAACGCATCCGACCACGCGCACGGCACGGACCAATGGCGGAAACACTAGCAGGCTAGTAGCGCTATAGAAAGCGGAGGAAGCCCTCGGGGCAGGCAGGCCCAGTAAAAATTAGTGGCGGTCGTACTCATCACTCGTCAGTCAGTAGTAGTAGGAGGAGGCGATAGAAGTATAGGAGAGCGGCGGCCGAGAGGGAGAGGGAGGCAGATGCGGGAGATCCCCCGCGGGGTCGCCGGAGGAGATGGACACGCCGGATAGGCCCCGCGCCGGCGCCGGGTTCGAGGTCGTGCTCTCGCCCACGGGCGGCTTGCCTTGCTTTCCCCTGGTTTTTTTTCGGGGTTTTCTGGGGGCGATTCGGGGGTTAGGGCCTTAGGGGTCGGCGGCTGGTTGGCTCCTCGGGTTAGAGGTGCCAGGCGGTGCGGATTTGGTACCCCGTTTTTTTAATAGTTTTTGGGAGGTTTTGCGGGTTGGATTCGTTCGATTGGTTGGGGCTTAAGGGGATGCTTTTGGTGGGCGATTAGGGTTTTAGACGTTTCTATTTTCCCGAGCTTTCTGCGATGCTGGATTCGAGGGATTCAAGGGGTTTCCTCGGAGGAGGGGTTGGGGTTTGATTCCGTCTCTAATCACATAATATCCCATAATGTTGTGCGCATATTCGTTAGGGATTTGGGCCTTTCATATTAGATGAATCGATTCGGTTGTTCGGTTGGCGAGTTCTGGGAGGTCGGCTGTTTGTTTCGATTCCCCACTTCGTTTTCTCAAAGTGTCAGACGCTTTGATGTACGCGTTGTTAAGAAATGGCGATTTTAGTTGGTAGCCTAGTGGATCCGTGGCTCGCAGCAATGCGCTCCGATCTGGTCAGTTTGGTTCAGTTGTTGCTGTGCATATCCATGGGAAATGCGAGTTATTTGGATGCTGATGTTGTTTGGGCCGAGATTAGTGCTGCCTTTAGCTTGGACATGAGAGTTTGATTAGGCATATTATTTGGTCATGGTGAAATCTGTGTTCTACTTAGGATCTGGTTGTGTAAGTCCCGCACTTCCTTCTTTTTTTGTTGCAAATGCTTGTATGCTTTGACCTGCTGAATTGGTTACCTATTCGATCTAGGCTGTTGAAAGTCCTTTAGGGATGGCCTGCAAAATTGGTGTCTTCGTTAATAGAAGACATAACTGAGTTAGGGTTTTCAGAAAGAAAGTTACATATGGAGTTGCTTGCGTTGAGTGTGCAGCCGTTTTATCACTTGTGATGCGATTGGAGTATATAAGTGCTGAGGCATTCCCTCCGTTAAGAATGTTCTCATCTGGACTTGTTGGGATTTTGCCTCTGCGGCTGTGTGTTTTCTGGGTGGGGTGGGTTGGGGCAAAGTTGGTGTTAATTACTGGGTTTATGCGATTTAGAAACAAGATGTTTTCATGGCTATAATGCCTATTTAGATGATAGTTTTGCTTCACAGGGAAGATTATGCATTTGCTGGTGGATGTTATGGTTTGGATTTGGTTGATTCATAACGCATTGACATTTAGGTATTCCCATACTGTTCGTGCATCTGTTGATTTTGCAACCTTCTTATGTTTAGATTTCATAGCATGCAAAATTATTTGCAGCTAAGTTCACTTTTATACTTGTTTAGTTGTGATGAAATGAAGATATGAGGTTTCCTTTCTAATTGGATTTTCCTACCTGCAGGACTCTCCTGTCTTTAATTTCATCAATAGTCTATCTCCTATACAACCACCTAAACCTCTAGACTCATCGCACAATGTGCAGCTATTCAAGTCATCAGACTTGGCTCCTGTTTCTTCAATCTTTGCCTCACCACATGTCAACCCAGCAAAGGAATCTAAACTTCTGATCAGGTAAATTTATGTTACTTTCTAGCTCGTGTGCGATCTGAACTTCTGATCAGGTAAATTTATAGGCTTTAGCCTTACTATATGTCTTGTCATATTAACCAGGGATGATTCTGTTCAACATTCTCAAGAATCAAACTCTCCTAACAGTGTCAGAACACGAAAAGGGACTACAAGCTCTATAAGATCGATCGAATGCAAAAACATCGTTTCAGAAAACTGCAGTGTTACTTGTTACTTAAATGAGGCTTCTATCAATTCTTCTGACAATACATCAAATTCTACAAGTAATTTGCCTCAATCCATCCAGCTTGGTGGTGGCAGTGCGGAAAGTGATAAGAATCAAAACGCTGATGGTAAAACAGATCTTTCTACATACCAGCAGTGTACAGAGCAAGAAGGCGTCCCTGTTGGTCAGAGTGTCCCAGACAAAATGGACTCATCACATTCTGCAAGAAATGCTCATGAAAACCAACTACATGAACAACATAAGGATGAACTTGTGGCATATGATGGGGATTACTTGATTACACACCAAGTATGCGGTGATATGCTGACATTAGCTCCACCATTTGAGGCAGAAAAACAGTTAGTGAATGAGACATTAAAAACGGATAATGCCTACTCTTGTAAATCCTTGTTGACTGTTGGATCAAGTGGTTCTTACATCCACGATTCTGCACATGATGGTCTTTACTGGTCTGGGGCAGTTGAAGGGTCTGCAAAAGATTATAGCCCACAAATGCTCCCTGGTGCTTGTCAAAGCCAGTTGGTGTCAAATGATCAAATCTGTAACAAGCTCAACGAGCCCAGTGATTACATGCCAATGGACCAAAATGTATGTATACTTCTTGCTACTATCTAAAATTTTTGAAATATTCACATTTGGCTTTACCAATGAATAATAGCTAAGTGCCTATTTGTCTAAATAAATGTTAATGCTTTTATATATAAAATGTTACGAGCTTGAAAATTAAATGTAACAGAACCGATTTAGCAAACCAATGTTGATTTGAGGTCTCTCATGCCCTTTTTCATTGTGATGTACTCACTTTGACAATATGGTGTTTGCATTTTAACAAACTTGTCAATAAGATTCAACTCTCTGTCTAAAGAATGAATCCAGTCTTGCATCTGTAATCTATTGCATAATGGTGCCTGATTGTACTATTTATTGCTCATCTAACTGTAGTACCAATGTTTATTCTTACGGATACAAAAGAACTTGTTTTCTTGTTCTGGCAGGCCTTATCACAGCATTTACGTGGCATGCGTAGACGTTGCCTTTTCAATGAAAAGGCTGGGGCTATTAATAAAGGTATTAAGAACACCTCAGATATTCATTCTGCAAATTCAGCTACCCCCAGATGCAAAACTATTACTGGTGACAACAACGCGAAGCTTCCGAGAACCCCTCCATGCGCGTTGCCTGGTATTGGCTTGCATTTGAATGCCCTTGCCACAATACCAAAAGATAAGATAGTCCCTCATGATGCTCAACCTTCTATAAATCAAGTCAGCAACCTCCCGTGCGCTAGTGGTTCTTGTCCACCAACATATGAACTAAATATTATAAACGATGATTCCTCTCAGATAACCATGGTTGCAAATGTTGATGATGAGTCTGATCAGGGTAGTCTCAAGAAAAGGTACTATGTCTGTGCCCATTATTTATGCCATCAGCACCATTTCATTGGACAAATCATGAAATGCATTTGTACTATGCAGACTCAAGCTTGATAAAGGTGATGGTACTTCATGCAAGCGTTGTAGCTGTAAGAAGTCAAAATGCTTAAAACTGTAAGTCTCTTACTGTCTTACACCTTTTTTTAAATCTACTATGCAAAAGGATTAATGCAAAAGTGAAAGCAAGTTTGAATTATCGGTTGTTCTAAGGTATTGGTGTTGTTTATTAGTATTGAGGTTTATTTTAGGGTTACGTATCCATGTTTTCCCCATGCTTAAGATGTAGGTCTAGTGAGTTATCGTGCTCTATCAGGTGCTCCAAGTTTTGGGGTAGAATGTTAAGATAAAATCGTTGTTCTAACTATTTATGATTCATGACAAGTTGATGCATGGTGTTCAAGCTTCCTTTTGCAGTCATGTCTAGTATGATTTCCTCATTCATCCTTGCATTCGCGAGCTGGTTGATTTCCAACCTTTCGCTTTAGGGCCTATTTGTGGTTAGAGGTTACTGTGTTGGGCTGTGGAATCTAGTTAGTTATGGTAATCTTTAGAGATTCTAGTAAGCTCTGCCTCTGAAAAAGATGCTTTCAAGTAATTGTTATATCCAAAAATAGAAAAAATGTAAGTGCTTTTGAAAAGCCATTGTAATACTATACAAAGCCATATTGGGCTTGTTCTTTTTGGCTGAAACTTATGGCTTTTTGACTGTTCGTGCGAGAGATTACAGAGTAACAGAAACTCACGTACGGTTTTTGTGATATAAATGAAGTCGGTATAATATGTATTACAATTAATTAGTAAATTCTATCTTTAAAAGATACTCTGTTTAAAAAATAGTTACTCTAGAAAAGCCGAAAAGCAGTTTTTAGAAGCTGAAAAGAATAGGGCCGTTATTTGGTCACATGAGTTTTTTTGGGTAGATAGCTGAATGATTATAAGGGTCCTCTAGCTCTTCGATTTTTCAGTGTTGCTCTGCAACACTTTGGCCACATCATCAATGCTTGTTTTGACTGATTTATTGTCATAATGACACTAAAGTTTTCTGTTGTTGCAATTTAACACATTTTCCACCTCTGTACTATTTGATCAACGAAAGTGCCCCTACATTTTGGATCTCTACAGAAGTGCCTTATGATTGTGAATTGTACCTATCACCAAATGCGAGATCGGACAATATATTTATAAGCACCCCTTCTCGGATTCGAGGACTGCTGATGATGCGAAGGGATTCAACGAGAATCACACAAAGTGTATTGCATATGGATATCTAGGGTTATAAAAATAGCCTCTCCATCCCTACTTACAAGAGATCCTATTTATAGAGTGCGATGAGGAGGCGAGTGAAGTTATTAGTTTTCATTAGGGTCTAGTTTACTCCAAGGGTATTTTCGTCCTTCCCGCCAAGTGGGTCCCATTGTGTACGAGGGATTCCGGGGTAGGTTCACGGACCTCGCTCAGGGTTGCTCTCGGGACCCGTCCGAGGTTGGCCTCTAGATTTCTTGGGTTAGCCCCTGGACCACGTTCGGGGTGGCACGGACCCTGTCGGGAGGGGGGACTCCGTATCTTTGCCAAGGTCGGTCTTCGGGCTCCGTCTTGGTTTCCTAGACCCTATTTGGGGTGACGCGGTCCCTGTCCATGGCGGACTCCGGACTTCGTCTGGGGTTGGTCCGTGGTAGATTCCCCGATGTGTGTCATCATGTTGAAGTTGTCGTGGGCCCGAGGTAGCACGGGGACTCTCCCTCAACAGTACCCTTACTGTCGGTGATTAATTTTTAATTTATAAATTTTGACCAATTTTTAACCTATTGCTAATCTCTCTTCTTATCCATCTTATTGTCTCTAGATCTTTTTTTTTTCAAAGTGTGGGCAGGAGCCCTGCCAATTCCTATGGAATGGTAGAAAAGTTTTTGCTACAAGACCAAGCTGGTAAAACTCCCATCTGGGAGCACCCACGATTAGTACTGTACCACTGTGGCATTTACAGCAAAAGAAAATGACAACTCTCTAGACTCTTTCTTGGCCTCCCTCTCCTCTCTCAATGCGGTTTAGCCACAGAATTATCTTACTGCCTCTCATACCTGCGCAACACAACAACTGATGGTGACATGATGTTGAGTGATGATGCCATAGAGGCATAGGGCATTCTTTCCATCCCCTCGATGACATAAAACAGAAAGCTGTGGCTTGTTCATTGTATAAGACTTTATAAGGGCAAAATACAACTGACTTAGCATTTATAGGAATGTAAATATAAAGATATAATATGGAGGGTTGAGCTTCTTTTCAATTTTCTTACTGGTATTTCTATTTTTTCCGCTGTCCCCAATGTTTATCTCCTGTGAGAGAACAGGGTTTGATAAGCATGTCTATAGTTAATGTGACATCTGTTCAGAGTCTTTTTTTTCCAAGAGAATTTATATGTTTGAACCAAATGATTGACAAGGGACATAATGAAAGAGAATACCTAAAAGACACTAAATTTAGGAGCTGCTATGTTAAATGGCTGTATTCTTGAAGACTAGATTGAAATATTGAATGATTGATTAATGATTATGCTGGAAATATGAAATTATGTTTCTAGGTCTTATTATTCCATTTTAGCTGCATTTGGGTTTCAATGATAACAAACAAAATCCGTAATCTGCCAATAAACAATTCACGCACCATTTTTGCTTGTTTTCCATGACATGGGTAAACAATATACTTCCATGAGTTGCATTGGACCATTCTGTTTACATCAGGCTGTGAAACTTGATCTTTTGTGTAATTATTTCTTAAGAAAAAAAAGACCGCTATCTTGTTGACATGGACCTGCAGATCATGCAGCATACCCAGGTTACCTTTGGTTCTCTAGCACATGATATTTTAGCAAGTTAGCACCAGAAATTAAGATACTATCCAAGATATTTCTTTAGAATTGAATCATTTTTTTCTATTGCTTCTTTTGTAGTGTTTGTATTCTCCTTACTATTGTCCCTTTTGAAGAGTCTTTTGTTCTTTACTAGATATTTCTGCAAATCCTGTCTTCATGCTGTGATATGTTCTACCATCTCTAATATAATGGCATTTTTGGTTAATTCTCATGCAGTTACTGCGAGTGCTTTCATGCTGGAGTCTTTTGCTCAGAACCTTGTTCATGTCAAGGCTGTCTGAATAAGCCTAGTAACATGGAAATAGTTCTATCTACTCGAGAGCAGATCGAATCTCGTAATCCACTAGCATTTGCCCCTAAAGTAATCCGCACATCTGAGCCTGGTCAGGAATCAGGGGTAAGAGCCAATCTTTTTATTTTACTTTCTTTCTCCTCTACTATCGCTCATATCATTCCTTTTGTATTATAGGATGACTCGAACAACACTCCTGCTTCGGCTCGTCACAAAAGAGGCTGCAATTGCAAGAAGTCATCGTGTCTAAAAAAATACTGTGAATGCTATCAGGTTCTAACTCTCACCTGATTTAATATTCTTTACTTAGCCCTCTTGCATCTGTCTTACTATTACTCTTCATCAAGGGTGGCGTGGGATGCTCCATTAGTTGCAGATGTGAGGGCTGCAAGAATGCTTTTGGGAGAAGGGAGGGTGAGTCCATTTCATCTTGATAAGCTTCTTCCTTATAAATTCGCAAACTGCCTGCATGCTCCATAGACCATAGTTGCATCTGTGCTGTTTCATTCAATAGTAACGGTTGAGGGAGCTTTAGGTCAAGAGTAATTGCGTCAGATCAAAAATTTGTACTCAATAAGTTGTCGGGGAGCTCAAGTTTGATCTTTCAACTTGAAAATGTAATACTGGACATGTACTAAAATTTCTCAGAATAATTTGCGTGTTATTCTGATGAAAGGTGTTTTCTTGGAACTTCTATAACCGTGGAATGTGATGAAGTTAGTAGATCTGGCTACACAGCTTCAATTTGAAGTCTGGACCATTGCCTGCTTAGTATATAATTTGTTTCTGCTGGAAATTATCCCAGCCGCCTTTTGCACTTTTAAATTTAAGCAAAAATTATACTCATGCCGGTGCATCTTTGTTTGTGTGCTTTTGTATTGTTTAAACAAAATCCACTAGACATCCTAAGATTATCTTGTGCTTTGATGATGTTATATTTGTTAAGATGTTACAGTAGCTAAAAAACTACATCTACATATGTTATTCTAAAAAGTTGCAACAGCACTGAATAGAATAGTGAGTAAAAAAAGTAATAATCATCTTAGTAGAGCTAAAGTTTTGGTAATTATATGACCATGACATACCTTCCTTGTATAGCCGTTTCAAATTTTGTTTAATTTAACGATGTACCAGTTTTTGATGGTCTTATTTTCCATTGAAGGACTTGCGGTTTTAAGCATAGAGGAAGCTAAGCAGAGATACGAAGAAAAGAATGCTTGTGTGACAGAAGAAAAAAGTGAAAGTGATAAACAGTTTGTTATTTACCAAGCTGCTGATCTTGCTCCTCCTGAGAATGTGCTGACAACACCTTCGATTGTGGATTGCAGGTTTGTGTATCATACATATGCACATATATAACTGTGAATCTCGCCTCTTATGTAAAATACTAAAATTTGAGGCATTTTTTCTTATTTCCAGACACTTGGATGCTCTTCCACCTTCATGCTCTAAGAAGCCACGATCTTCGACAAAGCTCACTGGGTGTTCTTCTCGACTATATAAGCCTCAGGCTCCACTGAAGTCTGACATTGTGCTCTCCCCATTTGAAAGCTATGCAGAAATGATTCTTGGGGAAGGCGCATCAGATACCCTTAAAGGGAATTCACCCCCTCAAACTTCTGTCAAGGTTGTGTCACCTAATAAAAAGAGGATCTCTCCTCCGCGCATTGGTACTGGATTGTCTCCAATCTGCAAGAGCGGCAGGAAGTTGATTCTGAGGTCCATCCCATCTTTCCCTTCTCTCGGCGGTGATGTAACTAACGAGGATCCAAAGTCCAGCTTGCCAGCTCCTTGATTTCATCAGCATTTGGCACTTGAGGTAAAACATTTCCCCCCCTTGTTCAGATGTTAATTCTGTTTCTAATCTGTACCCTTCTAATTAATTTCTGTTCCTGTACAGGTTATTTCCTTATTTACTTGTTTCCCCAGATCGGCAATGTCCCATAGACTGCATCAGAGTTGGTTCTATCATGTTTCAGAGTTTGGTGAACCAAGGGAGTTTTGTTTCTGCAGGTCTGTTTAGAGGCTGATAATTATCCCGTGTTTTCTTTAGAGTGGAATGTTCAATAATCCAGCACATGTACCTATCAAGCTGTCCAAATTACATCCCCCCCCCCCAAGAACCTCCTGTGCCTAGTGGACCGCAAGTAAATTATGTCCAGGCTTGTAGATGCTCTGCCCCTGTTGAGTTGCCCATCCCTCTTCATCTGTATCATTTCATGCCTTATATGCACCTGAGATCATTCAAACTAGCAAGAGATCTATATATTATGTACTTGGGATCATTTGGACCGTCCTGTACGTGCTGAATTTAAGTTATTTAACCTTATCGTTTGGCAACTTGCTTGTGCAATATGTTGATTATATAAAAAAAAATGGAACTGTAGGACTTGGAGGGAAAAAAACGCTATCTAGGGCTTTGAGTTTCTGCATCTTATGACAAGTGGTTTCGGGAGATTTGCAAATTTTACCTCTATTGCTTGCCAATATCCAGCGGTGAGCTGGTCTTACCAAATTTATTACGCTAATTTCAGAAGTACTACTACGGAATTACCAAAATCGCAAGTATGAAATGAATGAGTGAATATAGCATATTAGCATGGTGATTGCAATCTGATAATCTGCATGTGATCCAGTTAGATTTGGTGCAGTGCACAGCATAGCATTCCCTAGCCGACAATTGACAAGCATACTTGGCCATGGCTGCCATGGAAAGACTGGGCCTGAAGTCGGTGTGGGTCCACAGACCAACTAGCCGAGCCTCGGGTCGGTCCGACCCGGCGCACCTGTACTGTATACCATCGCCTGCCTCCTCCCGGCTGGGCTCCCCACGTCTCTCTCCCCACCCCCACCCCCACCACACCTTCACATCACCGAAGGGGGAATCTTCGCCTGTGCCCGCGCCGCCGAGCACGCACGACTCCAGGCCTCCTCCTACCACGCGCGCCGCCTCGAATCCTTCTCTCGTAGCCGTCGGCGCCCTCCTCCTCCCCTCTGCTGGAATGGCGTCGAGTGGAGATCCTTCCGGAGTTGTCGGTAAGCCCTAGCTTGCTCGGATTGTTCCCTCTAGTCTGTTCCGTTGTCTTCTCTGCTGCGATGTGAGCAACCAAGCCCAAAGGTTTCTCTCCAATCCATCTAGTTAGTCGCCGATTTGTTTGCTACTGCTGTGGATCCATCCATCCATGGTTCAATTCGGTTCTTCTTCTTCCTCAGCGCGCGCGCGCGCAAGATCCACCCATGTCCAAGTACATGTTCTAGGGTATCTGAAACCCTAGACTAGTGGTATTAATAGCAGTTTAATTTACAAAACAATTTAGGTAGAATTAACCCCACGTTTTAAGTCCCCATGACCCGCGTTTAAGCCCGCCCTTGCATACTAGTTGGCATTTAGGAAGAATTAACAAGCTGCCATATGCTCCCGCCTTCCTGGGGAATGAATGTCTTGGGTGCAGGGTTCTCTGGACCATATCAGTGTGCCCCATTTGGATGAACAATCGCATGAAGCTAAAGTTCATAGCTGTAGGCACTCTTTATCAGTTTATCATGGGGTAGGAAGTGTCGGATCTGTCCAAAAGATAGGAGGAATTTGCCAGTACTGTTATTTTATTGGAATGCTTTAAACGGGTTTAGTGGCTTCTCCATACACGAGGTTTTGATTTGATGGACTAGCTTTGCACAAAATGGTGGTAGATAGGACTTACAAGTTACAACTCTTCCTTAAACCAGGATTAGTGCTAGAATTGTTTTCCCTTGTAAGCCGTCGTTCAGATTTAGCTCTTATGTCGTCATAGCATGAAATAGTTTGTTGGTAGCTGATTTTTTCTGTTCCTCAATGACACATGCACAAGCAGGAAATCTCCTTTTAGGTTGACAAAAAAAATTGATTTAGGAATAAAATGCACTTGTAGTTTTGGGGTCAACTAATCCTAGGGGACCCCATTTCATTTCATAAATTCCCATGATTTGGCTCCAAATTAGTGGGTTGGTTTTTTTAAAGTTCAATGCAGATTAGGAAAAATCCTTGTAATGCAATCATGCCCTGAGTATCCTTTTCCTATCATATAATTCACTTATATTCTTAGAATTATCGAGTTTTGGTAGCTAGCTATTATTACATGCCATACACTGCACAGAGGTTTTTCTGTACACTAATCTTTACTGCTTCCCAACTACATTTCCACTACTGGGTGGAGCAGCTAGAGATTGTGAAGCAAGATGTAGTTTTTGGAAGTACAGCTGAAGAGGAGAGATTCGCATTTGCTGTGACGGTTCTTAGTTGTACTAGTGTTAATAATCTCCTGATGTGCTTAGTGTACGATCAAGAGTAACCAACTAGAGGGGGAGGGGGGGTTGAATAGGAGGTTTTTAAATTCTTTGGGCTAACAGTTTTTAAGCAAGTATGAACTACAAGTTGTTTTACAAGCCTAGAAGTTCTAAATCTTACTATGGCAACAACAAGCTAGGTCTAGGCAAGATACAATTCTAACTAAACAAGTTAAGAAATTAATCACTATAAATGTAAATACACAAAATAAAGGGCAAGAGAAATAAATCACACGATGAATACAATAACTTTTCCCGTAGTCTCAAAGACTTGTCGGTCTTTTCTAATCCGCATCGAGGGAGCTTGAACGAATCAAGCCAACTCCTTGTGCAACTTGAGTATTTTCTCAATCTACTAGGGTAGCTCTTTCCCGCTCCGGGAGGTGAGTTCCAACCTTCACAACCATGCCGGTTCTCTTCATAAGCTTCTTGAAGAGATCATTGAGCCAACTCCGCCAAGCCGTCTAGCTGGTGGCAGTCATCAAGAGTAGTAAGCCAATGACGCTTGCTTGAATGTCTTCAAGTGCCACAAAGATCAATCAAACAAAGCAATGTACGTGAATGCTTTCAACTGTTAGTCGCTGGACTCTTGCTCTTGGTGATAGCAAGATCCTTACTCTCATGGAGAGGATGACACTAGGAGATGGGGCAAGTTTTCTTGTTTATTGCTCACACAATGCCATACCAACCTGAGGGGTTGGAGATACATATTTATAGGCTGAGAACCAGCCAAGCATATGCTAAGATGCTATCCTAGATGCTGTCCTAAAGCGGTCAATATGCTGTCCTAAAGCAAAAGCAGATGCTGTCCTAAAAGCAGATGCTGTCCTAAAAGTAGATGCTGTCCTAAAAGCAGATGCTGTCCTAAAGCAAAAGCAGATGCTGTCCTAAAGCAAAAGCAGATGCTGTCCTAAAGCAGTCAAAAAACAAAAAAACTACCACAGCCCCACAAAGACCACAGTACAGGGACTTATTCATCATTCTCCCCCTAAGTCTTGTGCGTTGTCTTGTGGGAGGATCGAACCATCCTGATCTTGGAGCAGAGCTCAAGGAACTTGATCCTTCCAAGAGGCTTGGTGAGCAGATCCGCAAGCTGATCCGTGGTGTTGATGTAGCTTGCCTTGATGCTTCCTTCATCCAAGCAGCCTCGGATGAAATGGTACTTCACCCGGATGTGCTTGCTCCGTTCATGAAAAACGGGGTTCTTTGCCAGGGCTAGAGCGGACTTGCTGTCCACCCTGAGCTCCACTGCTTCAGTGTCCCTGCCGAGGAGATCACCAAGCAGTCGAGCGAGCCAGAGCGCCTGAGTCGAAGCGGTGGAAGCCGCTATGTACTCGGCCTCACAGCTAGACAGGGCCACCACCTGCTGCTTGACTGACTGCCAGCTAACGAGGCACTTGCCGAGGAAGAAGAGAATCCCGCTTGTGCTCTTGCTGGTGTCAATGTCGCCTGCGTGGTCGCTGTCGCTGTACCCGATGAAGTGTGCCGCGCCGGGACACCTCGGGTAGTGCAAGCCGTAGTCGGAGGTGCCCGCAACATAGCGGAGGATCCTCTTTACGGCCTGCTGATGCTCCGTCGTCGGTCGCTGCATGAACCGACTGACGTAGCCGACGGCGAACGCCAAATCCGGACGCGTGTGGACGAGGTAGCGAAGGCTGCCCACGATGCGCCGGTACTGCGTCGCGTCCACCTCCTCCGCCGTGCTGTCGCGGCTCAGCTTCAGCCTTTCCTCCATAGGAGTGTGGGCTGGGTTGCAGTCGGTGAGCCCGCCCAGCTCGACGGTGCGCTTGGCGTAGGCGGTCTGACGAAGGGAAATACCGGAGCTGTCCTGGTGGACCTCGATCCCCAGGTAGAAGGAGAGGAGCCCCAAGTCGCTCATCTGGAAGGCGGTCTTCATCTCCGCCTTGAACGCCTCGACCTCGGCCTCCTTGGAGCCGGTGATCACCAGGTCGTCGACGTAGACGCCTACCAGCAGAGCATTGCCGCCTTTGCCCCGCCGGTAGACCGCAGCCTCGTGTGCGCTCTGCTGGAACCCCATTTGCTTGAGGGTGGAGTCCAGCTTAGCGTTCCAGGCTCGTGGTGCCTGCCGCAAGCCGTAGAGGGCCTTGCGCAGGCGGAGAACCTTGCCCTCCTTGCCGGGGATGACGAATCCCGGCGGCTGACGGACGTAGACCTCCTCCTTTAAATCGCCGTTGAGGAAGGCGGACTTGACGTCCATGTGATGGACGCGCCAATCCTCCTGGGCTGCAAGTGCGAGGAGAAGACGAACGGACTCCATGCGCGCGACGGGTGCGAAGGCGTCTTCGAAGTCGACCCCCTCCTGCTGCACGAAGCCTCGTGCTACCAAGCGAGCCTTGTGCTTGACGATGGCGCCGGCTTCATCCCGCTTCAGCTTGAACACCCACTTAAGGGTGATCGCGTGGTGACCGGCAGGAAGATCCGCCAGCTCCCACGTCCGGTTCCGCTCGACGGCGTCCATCTCCTGCTTCATCGCGACACGCCACGCCGCGTCTCCCTCCGCCTCAGCGAAGGAGCGAGGCTCGCCGTCGTCGCACGCCAAGTGCAGCTCCGCCTCGAAGTCGCGCTGCGCCAGTCCAGGGACGGGCAACTCGCCGAGGATGTTGTCCATGGTACGATAGCGCAGAGGTTCGTCGTCGTGGTAGACGTCGACGCGGTCCTCGTCGTGAGATAGCGGAGTAGCGAACTCCACCATGCGCTGCTCGTCGTGGACCGAAGCTGCTGGGGCCGATCCCGGTGGTGTGGCCGCCGGTGCAGGAGAGTGGTGAGCCGGTGGTGAAGAGTGGGGCGTAGCCGGTGCCGAAGGTGGTGGAGCACTCGCCGGAGCTGGTGGCGAGCAAGGTGTCGAGGTGGACGAGCTCGGTGAAGACGAGCTGCTAGCTCCCCCGGCTCTCTCGAAGTGGACGTAGTCGATAACAAAGTCCCTGAGGGTCGAAGTCGAACCGTCGTCCACCGCCTTGTCCCACGTCCAGCCTCGCCCTTCGTCGAACACAACGTCACGCGAGATGCGGACTCGCTGTGTGTCAGGGTCGAGGATGCGGTAGGCCTTCGAGCCCTCCGCGTAGCCGATGAACACTCCCGGAGTGCTCCTGTCGTCGAGCTTACCGATGTGGCCAAGCTCCTTGGCGAACGCGAGGGAGCCGAAGACCCGCAAGTGGGAGACCGCCGGCTTGCGCCCATGCCAAGCCTCGTACGGCGTCCTGCCGTCGAGCGCCTTGGTAGGCGAGCGGTTGAGGATGTAGACGGCCGTCACCACCGCCTCTCCCCAGAAGACAGCCGGCATCCCCCTCTGCTTGAGGAGGGCCCGAGCCATCCCCACAACCGTCTGGTTGCGCCGCTCGACGACGCCGTTCTGCTGCGGGCTGTACGGCGCGGAGTAGTGGCGCTGAATGCCCTCATCAGCGCAGTACGACGCGAATTCAGCCGCCGTGAATTCGCCGCCGTTGTCTGTGCGCAGCACGCGCAGCTTGCGGCCGCACTCCGCCTCCGCAACAGCCTGCGTGCGCCTGATGGCGTCCGCAGCCTCTCCCTTGCTGCCGAGGACCATCACCCACATGTAGCGGGAGAGGTCGTCGACGAGCAGCAGGAAGTAGCGTCGTCCTCCCGGTGTGGCCGGTGTCACCGGGCCACACAAGTCCCCGTGCACGAGCTCGAGCCTCTCCTTGGCTCGGAAACTCGCCTGCTGGGGAAAGGGGAGTCGCCTCTGCTTCGTCAACACGCAGACGTCGCAGAGCTGCTCCACATGGTCAAGGCACGGCAGGCCTCGCACCATTTCCGTGGCACTGAGCCGCTTCAGGGCCTCGAAGTGGAGGTGCCCAAAACGCTCGTGCCACTGCCACGCCTCGTCGTCCCGACGAGCAGCGAGACAGATGGGTTGTGCCACCTGCACGTGAAGAGTGTAGAGTCGATTTGCGCCTCTGGTTACCTTGGCAAGAAGGCGGCGTCGAAGATCCCAAATCCGCAGCACCCCGTGCTCGATCTCGACACGCGAGCCGTTCTCATCCAGCTGTCCCAAGCTGATGATGGAGTTCCGCAGATCGGGGATGTAGTAGACGCCGGTGAGCAACCGGTGCTCGCCAGTCTTGGCGACGAAGACGACAGAGCCGACGCCCTTGATCTCCACAGCGGAGGCATCGCCGAACTTGACGGTGCCTCGAACGCCTGAGTCGAGCTCGGAGAAGAACTCCCGCCGCCCGGTCATGTGGTGGGTGGCGCCGGTGTCGAGGCACCACCCGTCGGTCTTGTCATTGCCGGGACTGTCGCCGAGGAGGGCGTGTGCTTTTGGCTCGTCAAGATGGAGGAGAGCCACTGCGGCCGGTGCCGCTGGAGGTAGTTCGATGCTCGCATGAGCAATGAACAGGACCGGCTGCTCCTCCTCCTCCGCTTGTGCGACGTGGGCCTGGCCGCGTCGTGGTTGTCGACACTCCCTGGCCCAATGACCAAGCTTGCCACAGTTGTGGCAAGAGTCGTCTCGTGCCGGCTTTTGCTTGCCAGCATCGCCGCCCTGGGCGCCTCCTCGCGCCCCTGCCTGGGCGTCTTTGCGTGGCTTGCCGCGCTTGCCATGCTTGCGGCCGCCTGTCGTGGAAGAAGGCTCCCCCTTCTTCCTGTCACCTTGGCCGGTAGCCCACTGCTCCCGAGTGAGGAGGAGCTTCCCGCCAATGGTGACGGGTCCCGAGAGGCTCTGTGGCTCATCGATGTCGACGACCTTGAGGCGACCCAACGCCTCCTCGATGGTCATCGTGGAGAGGTCCAGCAGAGACCCGATCGAGCGAGCCATCTGCTTGTACTTCTCGGGGACACAGCGGAAGAGCTTCTCCACAGCTCTCTCCTCGTTGTAGGTGTCGTCACCGAACTGCACCAACTTCTGCAGCAGAGTGTTGAGACGGAGAGCAAAGTCATCAATGTCTTCACCTGGCTTGAAGGCCAGGCTCTCCCACTCCGTGCGTAGTGCCTGCAATGTAGACTTGCGGGCGCGGTCGCTGCCGATGCGTGCTGCAGCGATGGCGTCCCAAGCCTCTTTGGCAGTCCGCTTGTTGGTAAGCGAGAACTGCATCTCGGGCGGGACTGCAGCGATGAGAGCATCCAGCGCCCGTCAATCCTGGTCGTAGTCGACGTCGCCGTACCGGACTGCATCCCACATATGCCGCACCTGGAGCTTTACCCTCATCACCGCGGCCCACTCGACGTAGTTGGTCTTGGTGAGGGTAGGCCACCCGCCGCCGGAGCCGACGTCCCTGACGACAGCCTGGTACTCGTGGTGACCACGGTACCGAACCGGGGAGAGAGAGCCGCGTTGCCTGTGAGGGCCGCGCTCTCCGTCGACCCGTACGCCGCCGCCGTGCATGCCTCCTCCAGGAGCGCCACCGCCGTGTGCGCCTCCTTCAGGAGCGCCGCCGGCGCGTCCGCGCCTGTCTGGGCTGCCGCCGCGCTCGTGGGCGTGCGCGGCTGCCCATTGCGCCGTTCGCCCTTGCGCTGCCTCCCTCTCCAGCAGCTGAGGGTCCGCGTCGGCGCTGTCATCAACAGAGCCGGAGCTGCTGTTGCTGCCGCGCAGAGCCTTGACCTCTGCTGCTGCCGCACGCGCTGCATCTGCCGCCGCCGCTGCTTCCACCTCCGCCCTGGCTGCTGCCAGCTCCGCCGCTGCCAGCCTTGACGCCCTTTCCGCCGCCGCAGCGGTCTCTGCCGCCGCTCGCTCGCGCTGCTCTGCCGCGACGAGCTCGGCCGTCTGCTGACGCCGCATGCTCGAGGCGACCGAGCGCTGAGACTGCCCTGCGGACATGGTGCGCTACTGGGGGGCTGTTGCGTGGAGAGAGGGCTGCTTCTGACGAGCTGCTGCCCGTCTCCGGAGAGGAGTGAGCGGGGACAGCCGGAGCTGCTGCTGCTACCGGCTGGGGCTGCTGCGAGGCCGGAGAAGGAGATGAGCAGGAGATGCTCAAGCTACAGGATACTAAGGCTCTGATACCACTTGTTAGTCGCTGGACTCTTGCTCTTGGTGATAGCAAGATCCTTACTACAAGTCTAGAAGTTCTAAATCTTACTATGGCAACAACAAGCTAGGTCTAGGCAAGATACAATTCTAACTAAACAAGTTAAGAAATTAATCACTATAAATGTAAATACACAAAATAAAGGGCAAGAGAAATAAATCACACGATGAATACAATAACTTTTCCCGTAGTCTCAAAGACTTGTCGGTCTTTTCTAATCCGCATCGAGGGAGCTTGAACGAATCAAGCCAACTCCTTGTGCAACTTGAGTATTTTCTCAATCTACTAGGGTAGCTCTTTCCCGCTCCGGGAGGTGAGTTCCAACCTTCACAACCATGCCGGTTCTCTTCATAAGCTTCTTGAAGAGATCATTGAGCCAACTCCGCCAAGCCGTCTAGCTGGTGGCAGTCATCAAGAGTAGTAAGCCAATGACGCTTGCTTGAATGTCTTCAAGTGCCACAAAGATCAATCAAACAAAGCAATGTACGTGAATGCTTTCAACAACTTCAAAATGTGAAACAAATGCACTAGAGTTGAGGAGAGTGATGCAAGAGCTCTAGAGTATTCAATTGCGGTCCAAGAGAGTGCCCTTGTTGCTGGTGGGGAGGTATTTATATAGCTTCCACCAACCAGAGTGACCGTTGGGGATGGAATCCCCAAAAATCAGGTCAAGCGGTGCTAGGGCTGTGCATTTGGTATTTTCGGTAGAATCGGTTCGGTATATACGGTATATTCGATAAATACGGTATTATTGGTCCGGTAATATACGGTATTTTTAAAAATACGGTTCGATATCAGTAAATTCTAATTTATTTTGGTGTGGTATTGGTAAATACCATATTTACGAAAGTTGACGCGAATTGCGAACAATATAGCGAGGCAATAATATACTGGCAATAGAATTAGAACTTAGAAGCACTCCAAATCTCCAATGGAGTATGAAGATTCGACGGCATATCATATATGCAAGATTAACAAGTAAGTTAGTTTGGGTGTTAAATGTATTTTGATTGAAACGACTAAGTCTTGGTGAAGATTTGGGACTATGCAAGTGTTAGTTCGGGTGTTAGTTTGGTGCAACTGTGCAGGTATGCACTAGCAACAAGCCAATGGGCTGCGCCTGACCGCGTGGCCGATGGGCTGTGCATGGGCCAAATGGGATGGGGATGGGCTGAGCTAGCGCTATTCCTAGATAGTGTAGTATTTGGTTTTTCGGTTTTTAGCCAGTTTTTACCGAAAAAACCGAACCCTGAAAAAACCCAAAAGCTGCATACTGTACTGAATCCCAAAAACCTGTCAAACCGAGTTGACCGTTACGGTTTGGTTTCTTCGGTCTGTTTTTTTAGGTTTGGTCTAAATGTGAACAGCCCTAAGCGATACTACCGCCATGGGGTTGCTGGTACTACCGCACCTACTGTTCAACGGCTATTTACTGCTCATTAAATACGCCAAAACTAGCCGTTAATACAAAAATTGGTCATACCACACTCACATGCCCAATCATACCGATCCCACGGTAGTACCGTTTTTCGAGGGGCGGATCTCCTAATAATGTACCTATCTGGAAAATAGCTATCGTCAACTAAAATGCGATCATATCGCTGATGCGATAGTATTAGATATGAAATGTGATCATACGGTTGCGGTTAGGGATGCAAACGGTACAGGTTAATTCCGACCAATCTAGTACCGAATCTGGTAGGTATGGAATACGGTAAGGTAATGGATTTGGTACCCGATAGTTGTTGCCGGATACGGTAGTGAAAATGGGAGAGCTAAAATCCGACCGAATAGCATCGGTAAACGGTAAACCGAATACTGTTCGACCGAATATCTGACAAGTAAGTCCCATCAACCATCATTGACACCAACGAGCCTATATGTTACCATAGTCCTAACCTAACTCCAAAGTTCAGCTACTCTAGCCAGTCGCCATCAATCCTCTCCGCTTATGTTGAACTTGTATATGAATTTATCGGTTTTTGAACTTATGTATGAATTTATTGCTTATGTTGAATTGTGTTATGTCGGCTATCGTATTTAAATAATCTAGATGAATTTATTGCAAGTTGAAGGCTTGATGTGATGGTGGTATGGTTTGATGTATATTCCTTTATGTACGCACATACTAACCGCCTATATTATCCGTTTCGATCCGAAACTATCATGTATTTGTCCAAATGGTACCATATTCGAAACTTCGAATAATCCGAATTCGTATTCATATCCGGCCTTACTGTATCCAACTCAGAATCCGGAGAAAAAACATAGGTTAGGGTACGGTATGAACAATGTTTGTCCGAATCTGACTTGATTGCACCCCTAGTCGCGGTACTACCAGACAAAAACAGCGGTAGTACATTTCAGTTAAAGTCCAAATCAACAGCTTTCTGGAAAAAACGTACTGGGATGTAATTTCCGGTAGTACTGATGTAGCGGTACTACCACGGTTTCAATAGTAGTCATACTGGATTTCAAAAAACACAGCAAAGAGGGCAACAAAAGCAAATCCAAATGCATGCATGCACTAAGGTTGATAAATGTGACACAAGATTATTGTTAAGCTGCTAGCCATAAACCCCTTTTAATAGTAAGTCATCTAGCCTATCATTCTGGTTTTAATCTAACATACGTCAAGATCAGTAAAATCTATAAAAGAGGTCGTTAGGCTATTTTATACATTTGCCTTGAGCCATACCAACCATTAATCATTCTTGCATGTCTTTTCCAAGATACTCTCCAAATTTGAGACTAAACCTTTCAATCATCTTAACAAAAACATTAGCCCTTTAAGCGGTTGTCATTAATTATCAAAACTATTTTTAGAGACCTAGATGCTTCAATAGGCAGCCAAGGGAGATAGCACACTAGAAGATGCACACAATTAATCAGAATCCAAGATCACAGAAGCAGATATTGACACTGAAATATCTGAGATTTGTTGTTGTTTGAATGTTCTGCTCGATGCAGCAGGGTGCAGACATTCCTGAGTTATCTACTGGCTGTCTGGCTCCTTATTGGTTATTGGAATAACTTATGCTAGAAAATTTGCCAGTAGAATTGGAATTGTGAAAATGTTGCCCATTCTGAGAACAGTCACCTGGTTCTGTGTATTTGGGTGGAATTCGTTGATGATCTTTTCTGCAGCTCTCCTAACATCAAATTTAATTAGGCGTTCCAATGCTGAAGTTATTAATGTAGTTGGTACTGGTATAAAAATGTTGTTGCAGTGCCCAGGAACTTCAGGCTGCTAGAAGAGCTTGAGAGAGGAGAGAAGGGCATTGGGGATGGAACAGTTAGCTATGGAATGGATGATGCAGATGATATCTACATGCGCTCTTGGACAGGCACAATAATCGGTCCCCACAATGTAAGATGTTTCCATTTTCTTACTCCAGTATTCTTCAAATATGATTTTTGTGTTCTGGGTTTTGTGCTTTCTTGTTGATCTATATTTGGTTTTGTTAGACCGTCCATGAGGGAAGAATTTACCAGTTAAAGCTTTTCTGTGACAAGGACTATCCAGACAGGCCACCAACTGTCAGATTTCACTCAAGAATCAATATGACTTGTGTCAATCCTGAGACCGGAGTGGTATGGCGCTGATTCTGAATAATTTCTTTCCCTTGTGCCCCCTTGCATTTCAAACTTATTTTGGTGCAAATGCAGGTCGACCAAAGGAAGTTTGGCCTGTTGTCAAATTGGCGCCGTGAGTACACAATGGAGGTTATCTTGACACAGCTTAAGAAAGAAATGGCAGCATCACACAACCGGAAATTAGTGCAGCCTCCAGAGGGCACATTCTTCTAAAAGCAAGCGCGCTCATCTCCGCAAGTCATCCAAGAATCCCCATGATTTACACCTTAGATGTTGCATAAGATTGAACCGTTCAGACATTTATTGCGAATGATTGTAGTTGAACTTTGTTGGTACTACCTTGTACGCGGTCCGTTTATGTGTCTCTTGTCCAGCCTGTTTCAATAGCGGTAGCCGATACGGCATTATTATATTCGAGACGAACTAACGACTTGGGGTAAATCTGTATAATGATGCACTAGAGCTTCAGCTATGTTATACTGCTACTCCGTTGCTTCGTTCTGGGAATTGCATGTGATGTGTCGCTGTTTGTTTTGTTTATAGATTGCCTTGTTGCGTGTGAAACCTGATCTCTCATATAGTGTTCCAAAATAGCAGTACATAGCAAGTGATTTGTGGCTGTATGATAATGAGTGGGTTCTTTTAGGCTGATGGTTTATGGTTTATGCCTTAAATATTTGAATTTTGGTTGTTCGTGAGTTAGTATTTTGAGAAAAATAATAGCATGTGATTTTAGTCAGTATAGCTGAACTCAGTATATTTTTACTATAACTTTTCTAGTGATCATGTCTTGAAAAAAAAACGTATCGTCTAAAAGCTAGTTAGTGTAGACAGTATAAATATAAGTTAATTTTAAATCTAAAAGAACAACTTTAAACGTAAAAGAACAAAACCAATAGCCTCTACATGTTAACACGACAACTATACAACGTCCGTACATAACGGAACCAGGCCAGGTAATTACTGCACAAAGGGCACCATTTTGTTGGCGGTTTGAAGCTTTTGAAACGTAGGAATTTCCAGGGGAAAAAACATGGATAAAATAACCGGCGGTAATTGGGCATCTCAGTGGGAATCGGGAGAAAATATCAGCCCAAATAGCTTTGAATGTAAAATTTGAAATTTTAATTTAAACAAGGTGTTTGCTGAGCTACTTAATTTTGTTGGTTTATGTTGTATATTTGTTATTTAGGTTTATATTCTACTAAGTAATATTTGCACCACCCTCCCAAAAGAAAAAGTTTGCACAAGCAAGCAATGCTCATCAAGATGCTAGGTGCTAGTTGGGCCGTGGGCTCACGCCTAGCTCGTGCAACACATCGGGCACCTTACCTTAGGGCCTGTTTGGCAGAGCTCCAGCAGCTCCAGATCCACCTAGATCCACCAGATTCACCTGGATCCACCGTGGAGCAGCTCCACCGTGGAGCTGGTCTCCCATCAATGTGTTTGGTAGAGCTCCACCGCAGATCTGGACTAATATGCAATTGTAAACAAATATTTAGGGGGCATAATGAAAAATGAAAAAAAAGAGGAGGAGGCGGAGTGGCGCGGCAGAGGAGGAGGTGGCGGCGGCCGGCCGGGGGCGGCGCGGCGGCCAGGGGTGGCGCGGCAGAGGAGGAGGCGGAGCGGCGGAGGAGGAGGCGGGGCGGCGCGGCAGAGGAGGAGGCGGAGCGGCGGAGGAGGAGGCGGGGCGGCGCGGCAGAGGAGGAGGCGGCGCGGCGGAGGAGGAGGCGGGGCGGCGCGGCAGAGGAGGAGGCGTCGCGGCGGAGGAGGAGGCGGGGCGGCGCGGCAGAGGAGGAGGCGGCGGCGGCCGGCCAAGGGGCGGGCGCGGCGGCCAGGGGCGGCGCGACAGAGGAGGAGAGCCAGGAGCACGGAGGAGAGCGACGGGAAGAGGACGGGGAAAAAGAACGAATCGTTTTTTTTGTGTAATCAGTGGCATGGTGGGTAATTTTCCCCAACTCCACGAATTTCTGAGTTTTCAGAGCACCCCTTGAGGTGCTCCATGGATTTGGTGGATCTAGGGGCAGATCCAAGGATTTCGTGGAGCTGCTCCACGGTGGATCTGCGTGGAGCTGGAGGTGTTTGGCTTGGAAAAGTGAATCTGGATCTGTTTTTCGTGGATCTGGAGCTGCTGAAGCTCTGCCAAACAGGCCCTTAGGGTGGACTCCGTGGGCAGAGTAGTCATCATGGGGCGCCATGGAAACAAGGTGCGCGTCTTCTTGCATGTGTGTTGCTCATGCTTTGGTTCACGAGCCAGCGCTCGGAAATCACGATGGTTTTTGTGGTTCAGGGCTGCATTGCGATGAGCGTAGACACTGCACCAGACGAGTGTCTGCTTCGTCTGGAAGCAGCCACCTGGCGTCCAACGAGAAGGAAGGCCGCGAGGTGAGGAGGAACTCGATCCGACGTTGCCGATATCCTCAGGAACACGTAGTTCCCACGGATCTGCAAGGTGCCAGGCCAAAGGGTTCCCAAGAAGATCCTTGACCACGAGAAAGCCATCCCTGACGGAGATCATATGCTAGGCTGCAAGGCACAACAATACATACATGGTTAGCACTTACAATGGTGAATTTTTTTGTGCGAATGCAGCTGGATCATATGGCTTGGAGAACTAAATTACTGAGTGGCGTTGGGCTACGACGAGACGAAGACATTGTTAGAGGAGAATGACTGGGATATCTTACATGGAATGGAAAAGATCAGGTATGAACCGAGCATTTTCAGATGTGCTACAGTAGCGTGCAAATAAAAACCAGTTCTCGTGTTAGCGCTCACCTTTTTTGGCAAAAATGTGCTGATAAGATGGTATTCCTTATCACTTAATGATTGAGAGATAAGCAGGCAGTGTGTTCAAAGGGTGGCAGGAGGGCAAGATCTACTTCATGCCAATGTACAAATACATGCAGAACTCTGACGTGTACGCAGGGGAGACCGCCAAATTGAATAAGAAATGGAGAACACTGTTAGGATGATCTCAGGGCTTTGGCCCAACGGCCAAAGCCCACCCCTTGACCGCGCCCTGATCGGGGGCGCCCAGCCCGTTTGGCTGGTGGGCCCCTGTCGCCAGCGCTATAAATACAGAGGTGGGGGCCGGGCGGCACGCATCACGAGGTTGACCGCGCCGCCGTCACCCCACCGACAAACCCTAGACCGATCTGTTAGAGGGGAGCGCTGAAGCGACGGGAAGCCACCACCGGCCAGGGAGAACGTCGCCACCGGGAGACGCCACCGCCGCTCCTCTTCCCCGACCGTCGCTGCCCGTGCGCAGAGCTTCGCCGACGAACCACGATGGCCGGCTCTTCATCCTCTACACCGGAAGGTTGGTACCTCTACCCCTCTCCCTCTCGGCACTTCAAGAATCTTGAACCCGTATAGAACCCTCTAGATCTAAACCCTAGGAGACCCATAGATGAACATTTGGTATCAGAGCCACCCTAGTGGTAGATCTAGACGGGAAATAGAAAAGAACAGAGCCCCCCTCCTAACCCTAGAAAAATGGCAAAAATAAAAGAGAGGGGAACGGATCAAATCTCCAACCCGAGAAATCGGCAAAGAAAAGGAGAAGGGGATCGGGGCTACCGGTTGCGCCACCCGCCGCCGCCGCCGCGCCGCCGCCGCGCGCTGTCGCTCCGGTTGGCGCCGTCGTCGCGTGCGCCGTGCGGCCGCGCCTTGCGCCCCGCCCCGCAGCCTCCTCATGAGCGCGCCGTCGCCCGCGCGTTGCTGCCTCGCCGATGGAGCGCCACCGCCTTGCTCGGGGCCGCCGTCGGGGCCGCCTCCGGCCTGCGCGGGCGTCGCGCGTGCTAGCCGCCGCTGCGGGTCGCCGCTCCTTTTTTCCCGGGTGGAGAGGAGGAGAAACTAGGGTTAGGGTTTTGGGGAGCCAGCGGCCGACGCCCCTCTTTTTGATCGAGCGAAAAATCCTCCCGGCCGTCCGATCTGATCAACGGCCGAGATGAGGGGCGGGGCTGCGGGTTGGGCCGACGGCTTGTTGGCCTGGCGCGGGGGAAAATGGGCTGGCTGTTTAGCGTGGGCCGCGTGGGGAGAAAGAGGCCCGCTGGCCGCGTGCGCGCGCGTGAGGCGCGAGGAGAGCGGGCCGGCTGGGCCGCGGCCGAAAGAATGGGCCAAAATGGCCAAATAAACAGTGATTTTTGAGGAATGTTATTTATTGTTTTTCAGAAGTGTTTTTTGATGAATTTCAATGAAATTTGAACTAAAATCTCTGTAAATTTTGCACCAACGTGCTAATTTTTCCAGAGATTAAATGTGCACAGTTTAATGCTTCTGAATAATGAATTATTTTTGAATAATTACAGTTTCCGCTGCAATTGTTAATATAGATTTATTTTCATTATAAAATTCGAACCAACGGGAGAATTTAATTTTGGAAAAATAGATAAAATTTCCAGAAATTTATGATACTGTTATTTTCTGACCAACGTTGTTAATATCAGTATTATAAATTTTTAATGTTGATTTCATGCATTATTTCTATTTCTGCCCAACGGTGATGTAGATATAATGTATGATAGAATTGTTTTTAAATTGTATGTCGCATTTTTGACCAACGTTGGAAATAAGGCATATAATTTTGATGTTACGTTCTCACTGTATTTGAAATATTTTTTCAGGAGGATACAACTTAATGAGTTGTATTAGAGAAATCCCCACTCTCAAAGGTGATAATTATGGAGAGTGGAAGAAAAAGTTAGATTTAGCTTTTATCTTGGCTGAGGTGGACTGGGTCCTCACTACAGCACGTCCCACTGAGCCTTTGGCGCCAGTGAGGGAACAGAATGAGGATGACACTGCATGGCAGAAAAGACAGAGGGATCATGCCCCCTTACAGATGTCTTATGACCTTGATCATAAGAAATGGACCACAGCCAACAAGAAATGTATGGCTGTGATAAAGAACACAATTGAGCCTGCTATTCTGGGCTCAATTGCAGAGTGTGACACTGCCACTGAATACCTTGATAAAATAAAGACTTATGCTACACAGCTGATTAAGCAGCTGGTAACAGAGAGGTATTCTGGCGGTGGCAATGGCATAAGAGAGCACATTCTTAGAATGAGCAACTTGGCATCTAAACTGAAACCGATGGATTTGGCTCTCAAGGATGAGTTCCTTATTCATTTGGTTTTTGCTTCTTTGCCAAAAGAGTTTGACACTTTTGTTGTCAACTACAATATGCAGCCCGAAAAATGGGACATGGAAAAGTGCATAGCCATGTGCGTGCAAGAGGAGGAAAGAATCAAAACCTCACATGGTGGTTCTATCAACTTTGTGAGGGAAAACAAGAAAAAGAATTATAACAGTAACCCCTTCTCAAAGAACAAGGGCAAAGCCTCTGTACATCAGCCTCAACAGAACAAATTTGCTGTAGACAAAGACCAGTGCCTTCACTGCAAGAAGACGGGACACTACAAGAAGGATTGTCCTGACTATTTAAAGATGATAATGGCTAAGAAAGGTGAGAACATTATTACCTTTATTAATGAATGCCTGTATGTGAAATATTCGAAATCCACTTGGTGGATTGACTCAGGAGCAACTGTTCATGTTGCTAATTCTTTACAGGGATTCCGTTCGACGAGGACTACGCAAAGAAAAGAAAGATGCGTTAAAGTCGCAAATGGAGTCGAAGCTGAAGTTGAAGCCGTTGGCGATCTCTCATTAGAATTAGCTAATGGCTCCACTCTTCTACTTAGAGATGTCCTTTTTGTACCCTCTTTACAGAGGAATTTGATTAGTGTGTCAAATTTGGACAAAGATGGTTATGATTGCAATTTTGGAAATGGCAAGTGCGAAATAATGTTTAATAAAGAATGTGTTGGTATTGCCATATTACAGAATGAGCTTTATTTGTTATCATTGTGTAATGATGTGAATGTCGTATGCGATAATGAGAACGTTGCGTGCGAGAAAGTGATTGAATCCTCGTCTACGAATGTAAACAGAAAACGAAAGAGAACTCTAGATGAGTCGTCGAAATTATGGCACTGTCGTTTAGGCCATATTTCGAGGGGGAGAATAGAAAGACTAGTAAAGAATGATATTCTTCCTCCATTAGAGTTCTCAGACTTAGAACAATGCAGAGAATGCATTAAAGGAAAATATGTAAAGAAAATTAAAAAAGACGCTAAAAGAAGCACAGGAGTTCTACAAATTATTCACACAGATATTTGTGGTCCTTTTCCTGTGAAAAGTGTGGATGGATATGACTCGTTCATAACATTCACAGATGATTACTCCTGTTATGGATATATTTATCCAATTAAAGAAAGAAATGAAGCCTTGGATAAATTCAAGATATTTAAGGCTGAAATTGAAAACCAACACGATTTAAAGATTAAGATAGTCCGATCAGATCGTGGGGGGGAGTACTACGGTCGACATACCCCATATGGACAAGTTCCTGGACCTTTTGCGAGGTTTTTACAGGAAAATGGAATAGTGGCCCAGTATTCTATGCCGGGCGAACCTCAGCAAAATGGAGTAGCTGAAAGACGCAACCGTACCCTGATGGATATGGTGCGAAGTATGATGAGCTATTCCACACTCCCATTGAGTTTATGGATGGAGGCGTTGAAAACCGCCATTCATATTCTCAACAGAGTGCCTAGTAAGTCGGTGCCCAAAACACCGTACGAGTTGTGGACAGGAAGAGTTTCCTCACTAAAGCACTTACGTGTGTGGGGGAGTCCTGCTGAGGCTAAAGTATTTAACCCAAACCTTGGGAAACTTGATCCCAAAACAGTAAGTTGCCATTTCATTGGCTACCCTGAAAAGTCAAAAGGTTATCGTTTCTACTGTCCAGACAGATACACAAAGTTTGTAGAAACGAGACATGTTGTCTTCTTAGAGGATGAAATGATGAGGGGGAGCATGGTAGCTCGAGAGATTGACCTTGAAGAGAAGCGGGTGTTTGCGCCCACTCCGATGATTCAAGAGCCATTCTTCACACTACCTGCTGTCGCTGCACCGACGGTGCAAGACACTGTGGTGCCAGCACCTGTTATTGTTCCTCCCGTGGCAACAATGAATGAGAATGAAGAACCTGTTCTTCAGGATCATATAGAACCTATTGCCACAGATGAGGGGGAGCAACAGCAGCCTCAAACAGTAGATGTACCAAATGAGGAGGCCCCGAGGAGGTCTCAAAGAGTAAGAAGATCAGCTATTTCTGATGATTATCAGATTTATAATACAGAGGAATTTCAAATGGAGGATGATCCCACCTCATTTGAAGAAGCCATGAGAAGCGAAAATTCCTCAAAATGGCTTGAGGCCATGGAAGAGGAAATGAGGTCCATGAAGACTAATAAAGTCTGGGACTTGGAAATTATTCCTAAAGGAGCCAAAACAGTAGGCTGTAAATGGGTCTACAAGACTAAACATGACTCCCAAGGGAATGTAGAAAGACATAAAGCGCGACTTGTGGCAAAAGACTTTACGCAAAGAGAAGGGATTGATTACAATGAGACATTTTCTCCAGTCTCATGTAAAGATTCCTTCAGAATCATAATGGCATTAGTAGCACATTATGATTTAGAGTTACATCAGATGGATGTAAAGACGGCATTTCTTAATGGGGATTTGGAGGAAAATGTTTACATGGCACAACCGAAAGGTTTTGTCGTGGAAGGAAATGAAAGAATGGGATGCCGCCTAAAGAAATCGATTTATGGGTTAAAGCAAGCTTCAAGACAGTGGTACTTGAAGTTTGACAGTACAATAAGAAAATTTGGGTTTAAAGAGAATGTAGAGGACAACTGTGTTTATGCAAAGTTTAAAGATGGGAAGTTTATCTTCCTAATCCTGTATGTGGATGATATCCTGCTAGCTAGTAGTGATGTTAGTCTACTACTGGAGACAAAGAAGTTTTTGTCCTCAAACTTCGATATGAAAGATCTTGGTGAAGCTTCATTCGTTCTAGGGATCGAAATTCACCGAGATAGAAACAAAGGGGTATTGGGACTGTCACAAAAGGCATACATAGAGAAAGTCTTAAAGAAATTTGGTATGCATAAATGTAGTCCATCACCTGCACCTATAGTCAAGGGCGACAGATATGGGGATTTTCAATGCCCCAGGAACCAGTATGAGATCGATCAAATGAAAGCGGTTTCATATGCTTCAGCTGTCGGAAGCTTACAGTATGCTCAAGTGTGCACACGCCCTGACTTAGCATTTGTTACCGGGTTACTTGGCAGATTCCAGAGCAATCCTGGAATAGAACATTGGAAATTGATAAAGAAAGTCTTGCGTTATTTGCAAGGAACAAAAGGCCTCATGATGACATACAGAAGATCAGATTTACTCCATATAGTGGGGTATACAGATTCTGATTTTGCGGGAGATGATAGAAAGTCTACATCCGGATATGTATTCACTCTCGCTGGAGGAGCTATATCGTGGAAAAGCTCAAAGCAAACCGTCACTACATCATCCACAATGTATGCCGAGTTTGTAGCATGTTATGAGGCTACGGGGCAGGTGAACTGGCTAAAGAAGTTCATACCCGGTTTAAAAGTGGTTGACGACATCAATAGACCACTTAAGTTGTACTGCGATAATGAACCCGCAGTAACGTATGCCCACAACAATAAGTCAAGTGGTGCTGCCAAACACATTGACATAAAGTACTATGTTGTGAAAGATAAAGTTCGGGATCAAATTATAAGTCTAGAGCATATAAGTACCGCAAAGATGTTAGCGGATCCGCTTACCAAAGGCTTACCACCCAACGTGTTCAGAGAACATGTAGCCGGCATGGGTTTAAGGGAAAGCCTATGATTCCTGGACTAAAAGATGGCCCAAAGATTAAAGTAACTATTTCAGAATAGAGAGGTGTATTGTAGCTGTTGAATCTATCGGCGTTTGACCGTGACGATGAGACATGTTCTATGCACTAATCTGTGATGGAATGTGTAAAGTCAAAAGTAATTAAAGATAAAGTATAGATTGAGATCAAGGGGGAGAATGTTAGGATGATCTCAGGGCTTTGGCCCAACGGCCAAAGCCCACCCCTTGACCGCGCCCTGATCGGGGGCGCCCAGCCCGTTTGGCTGGTGGGCCCCTGTCGCCAGCGCTATAAATACAGAGGTGGGGGCCGGGCGGCACGCATCACGAGGTTGACCGCGCCGCCGTCACCCCACCGACAAACCCTAGACCGATCTGTTAGAGGGGAGCGCTGAAGCGACGGGAAGCCACCACCGGCCAGGGAGAACGTCGCCACCGGGAGACGCCACCGCCGCTCCTCTTCCCCGACCGTCGCTGCCCGTGCGCAGAGCTTCGCCGACGAACCACGATGGCCGGCTCTTCATCCTCTACACCGGAAGGTTGGTACCTCTACCCCTCTCCCTCTCGGCACTTCAAGAATCTTGAACCCGTATAGAACCCTCTAGATCTAAACCCTAGGAGACCCATAGATGAACAAACACCTGCATGGTACAGATGAATATGCATTGATATGAACTATGAAGATTCAGACATCAATTCTGACAGTTAAACTAAAATTTCTGATGGTTCCATGTGTGAATGTAGGTGTGATCAGATATTGCGGCACGGCCAGGGGATATAGCAGCTACAGTACAAACGAGGCGAGTCGAGGTTCTTCGATCACCGGCCGGTCTGTAGCATGTTTTTGATCGAAGCTGATGTAGATAATGGAAGCAAGATCAGAGAGGGTCACTCAACTCTAGATTCTAGGATCCATTGCAAGTCGCCAATACCGTAGAGACAACTTCTATGACTTTTGACTTGTGATAGTGGTTTTGTCTATAGCATACTATATAGCTTACAAAGAGCAGAAACGTTTATAGTGAGAGTTCTGCAATTTTTTAAACTAGCACTATGCCTTTACTAACTGAAAAAGTACATGGCGGCTTCTGACCAAAATACAATTTTCAGTATGCATATCTTTATGTATATCCTCGCAAAAAAGACATCATATATGCATTTTATATACACAGGAGATATATAGTGCTATTGTGATTTTGTTAGTTTTTCCCTTTAAATTTTGAGATTTCGTAGCAGCACACACGCATTGAACTAGTATATTAGTAAAGATAAAAGATAGTTATTAATGTTAATATTACCAATCGCGTTTTTAGCTTCAGTCCGTAGAAAATCGGCGGAATCCGGATCTAAAAAGGACCCACCGATCTGAACCCTCCAGCCGTCACGCCCGAATCTTAAAGCCCTCCCCGCGTCGTCCGATCCATCCCCTCCTCCTCCCTCTCTCTCTTCATTCCAATCCCACCTCGCCTCGTGCCCCCCTCCCTCCGTCCGCCTCTCGCGGTCTCGCCTCGACTCGCCACCACGGCGAATCCACCGCCGCCGCCGCCGGCGGCGGTCGGGCGGCCGCCGTCTCCGTATCCGACGGCCACCGCGGATCCCGAGGATCCCCCGAAGTCTCCGCCGCTCGAGCCCTCCGGATCGGACCCCCCCGACCCCCTCCGCGGCCCTCCCCAGCCTCCCGCCGCTCCAGCCCCCGCCCCGGTCGCCCCCGCCTCTGAAGCTGCGGCGCCCGCCTCCGTAACCGCAGCCTCCGTACCCGCGGCCGTGTCGCCGCCGGCGGAGGCGAACGGCAACCCCAACAAGAAGAAGAAGTCGGTGTCTCTTTTCCCTTTTCTGCAAAGTTTTGGTTTCGCCTCCAATTTCTTCTTTTGGTTCGTTGCGTGCTGTTTATTTTTTGGTCTGATTTTTTTGTTGGTTAGGAGGAAGGCGGAGGAAGGGGAATGGTGCAGGACGTGCAGCTGCAAGAAGTCCAAGTGCCTGAAGCTGTAGGTTTCCTCTGGGCTCGCAAGATTTTCCATTGTCTCGTCAATACCAAATTTCGTGTATGTTTCATCATCATAGCACTCGATGCACTAGAGGGGGAAGAGATAGAGAAAGCGAGCGAGCGAGAGCCATCTGGGTTTTTTCAGTCCAGCTCCTCATTGTTTGTGCTGTGGCTAGGTTGCGATTATCATTTTTATTCGGTGCTAATTTAGTTTGCTGTCCCTAAGGAATCCGGTGTTGTTTTGAAGTAACCCTTGTTTCAGTGGTCGCTGTTTTAAATGTGTGATAGAAACACTGAGTATTGGGTTTGGCTGTGTCTTATGGCTTTTGGCATAAAATTTTGAATTCTGGCTGTTCGCTTAAGAGAGTACGGAGAGAGATATGTGCGATTTTGGTCAATATAGATGAAGCTGGAACAATGTCTACTACAATTGATTTATACACCCTGCCTTAAAAAGACACTTTATCTGAAAGCTAGTTACTATAGAAAGCCATGCCATAAGCTCTACCGAACCCACCCATTGTCAATTTGGAACCGCTTAAGTATAAAAATTTCTCAACTCTATTTGAGCATGTGTAGCAACTTTATTTGAGCATGTCGAGTTGTTGTATTTGCGAGAGGAAACTGGTCCCTTTTTCAGTTTTAAATTTACCCGTACTTATCTTTCTATAATATTCTATTGCAAAGTTGCCCACTTGAATCCCAATTCACAGGAGCTGGCTGATTGTGATTTCTGTACATGACCTGCATATTACTGCCATGTAATGCTTCACAGCAGTCTTCCCATGGAGGGAACTGAGTTTGGGGGAGAGGGGATTTACATGGATGGTGATGCATGGAAAGAGTAAACACTGAACATTCCAGGCTGGTTTATGCATGCACCTGCGCACGCCATCCCACCTCCTGCACACACAAACACGCACCCTACCCACCTAACTATGCATGTGCGTGCACACACCCTGCTATATTTTTTACTGCTAAATTTAAGTTTATTTTTATTTGTAATCATCATTTGCTTTATGTTCTGGCAGTTACTGTGTGTGTTTTGCTTCTGGATCACATTGCTCTGAATCATGTGGATGCGAACCATGTTACAACAAGCCTTTTCATGGTGTTCCACGGAATATACCAGTCTTGCCTTCGAAAGTTGTTCAAACATCAGAGGCTGGTCAAGATTCAGTGGTATAAATGTTGTTCAGGCATGACCTCATTAATGTCTAATTATTTTTTCTTTCTGTTTTTGGTGATCCTGCTATTTCATTGTCTCTAGGAACAACTTATGAGATCCCCTGTGGACCTTGTTAGAAGAAAATGCACTTGCAAAAAGTCAGGCTGCCTTAAGAAATACTGTGATTGCTACCAGGTTCCATATCCAATTCTACTCTGTTAGTTTTTCGTCTTGTTTCAGCTCATGACTATGGATTTTTTTCTTCTGTGTTTGAAGGGAGGGGCAGGATGCTCCATCAACTGTAAATGTGATGATTGTAAAAATCCATATGGGAAAAAAGGTAATACAATTGAGGTGCCAAACCTTGGAATTAGTAAGTTGCAAGTTGTTAAAGTAGAATATTGCACAAATTTCTTAACTGTCAATTGGGTTGGTGATTTGCACTAGCTGTTGGTTTTTTTCTTGTTTTACTATCTTTCAAACAATAGACCTTTCAACCATTTGCTTGTTCTAGTGCTCCCAGGAAGAATAGATTCTTTGTAATATGTGATTAATGGCATAACTCTGATTTGTATTTTACTTTTTATTGGTGTTGTTGGGAAATCTGTACAGATAGGATTGGTTACCCGATATTATGGTACAAACCCATTAGGGCCCACTAGAGTTTGAGAGGTGATCGCGTAGGGGTGATTATTTGGCTAGTTTGGTCGGTTTTCGCAAATTTGCAGCCCAAATTGTTAATTTCGGCTTTAGAATTTTGGGAACCAAATTAGTTGAATTGAAAATGCGAATTGAGCCTGATTGACTGAATAAAGTTTCGGACTGTTCGGTCGGTTTATTCGGCAACTAGTTCATTGTTCCTTGATTAATATTCTAATAGCATGGGCAAATCAATGACAGAACAAAATATAGTCATTTAAGAAATGAATTCCTAATTCTAAAAGAAAACGAATTCGTCACCCTTGCTATGACGTGGGATTCCTGCACAACATGTGTGATACCAAGAGCTCAGGATGTCGACATGAACAACAGCTGAGCAGGAACAGGAATATGTGGTCGCGATTCCAGGTCACCATTGTGACGTGAGTATTGTGAAAGAGGATATAAAGAGGGGTATGGAGGAGGAAAAAAGTTAGAAGATGATAGGATATGCAAGACCATAGGGATCTTTACGATATGCCTGTGAGGTGGGATGTGATCTCGAAGGGAGTTTTATTGCATTCATTTCGGTTTATTTGGTCGGTTTGGGCTCAAGATGTCAGATGCCAATCAAACTTTCGAACTACAGCAGTGAAAAGACTGAAAATGGGCTCGTTCTTTTCTACTTTTCAGCCGGCTTTTAGCTTTGACCTTTTCAGCAATTACTATTCATTATACTAATAAGCCGTAACCAAAAACCATAAGTCGCAGCCTAAAAGAATGCCCCCAATGATTTGTCGGCTGAATTGATCATCCGAACTAGCACAAATCGATCTATACAATTTTACAGTTTGGAAATTCGGCATTCATTTTTCTTTTGCTCACTGCTAGGTGGCGTCGGTGGCAATAATTAAGATAGGAAAGTGTGGTGTTTTAGGTTTACCTAGGCAATCCTTTTGTTGTCTTGCAAGTTATAGTTTCCATCTATGTTAGGACTAGGACTTGTCTATTAGCATATTACACAACGATTGTATTGGAGGACTTAGGGCAAACACAAAAAGAATGTCTCCCAAATCCCAACCTAATCTCCCTCCTGCTCACCCAAAAAAAAAATTCTTCTAATCATTACAACATGACAAGTAGCATTCCTCGGGAGGTTAAGAACGACTAACTAGTTGTTCCATAAAATTACAATCTATGTCCTAGTACCAAAGCCCATACCAACTTGGTATAAGATTTGAGCACCATGTATTCCTCCTTTAGGCAATGCAACTTTGAAGGCATTCTCACAAAGGTGATTGCCAGCTTCGCGGAGTTGGCTGTGTCCATGCAAAAGCTGCTTGAGGTGCATCCTTCCATGGCCCTCTGAGCAGAATGCAATGCCTTAGATGCAAGATGCGATTGCGGCGCTTTTCGGTTGTCATAGGCCAAGGGCTTCCCCTGAGCCTTCATCACATGGAAGAGGTGGCCATGCCTTGCTACCACAAATTGAAGTTTCCTATGTACGATGAGGACACCTTGCCTTAGCTGAATCATACGATGGGAAGGTGTAGTTGGCATTGTAACACATGCTGGAGGTCGTCCAAAGTGGCATGCCCAGTTGGGACGTGATGAGGGCATCCTGATTTGGCTTTGGTAATGATTTTTGCCATGTTCACTTCAGGCAACCAATCCTGAGCAACCCATTGGGAGAGCCAACGATGTGTTATGTTGTAATACTTTTCCTTTTGATGAAGGTGTTTAGCATAATATTTTGAATTTTGTTTATTGTTTTTGAAGCTGTCTTGATTTCTATTGTGGGCTTCAATCTGTTCCTAAAATCAAAATATTTTTGTTCATATTCTGCAGTTGGTGCTATTTTGGATGGTAAAAGTATTCTTGCTGCACCTACACCGAATGAAAGGAATGGAACAGAAGCCGACTCAAGTGACGATGAAGATGATTATTACATGAATCGGCCACTCTCACCTATCCCTCCATCCCCAGTGTCCAGAGAGTCTTCATTCCAACAGGAGACTCTAGTTGGCGTTGAAGTCCAGACTATGAATGGGCACCTATACCCAAAACCAATCACCCAAGTGCGGCCAGAGTCATGGCAGCTCTCCAGGAGGCCTACTGAGGAAGCGCGGGGAGAGCCATGGCGCTACTTGAGGAGGCCCAGCGAGGATGGAACATCTGATGTTATGGAAGGACATGCCGATCCCAAGTTTCGGAGGGATGATAAACAGCCAGAGAGCCTTGTGGACATGTACAGCATCCCACGGTGCATCGAGCTTATGAATGCCATGGCAGACCTCTCGCCGATCGAGAAGTCTCTTGCATCGGATGTCTTCTTGGATCCGAGCAACCGGGAGATTTTCCTTTCACTGAGTGTAGATATTCGGACCATGTGGCTGAGGCGTAAGATGAAGAGCATTGTGTAGAGAGAATTTTTTTGTCGGAGTACACTTAATAAGATTGTGATGTGTACTGTAGATAGGTCTAGTTTCATGATGAGTTCTGAACTGATGTATTCAGTACTAACTTATGGTAAAGTTATATTGGGGTCGAGCCTATTAGCAACAATAAGCTCATCATGATCTTCAGCTAGAAATTAAGTTTCTCATGCTACTGCCGCTGCCTGATTCCCTTCAAGGTTTATTTAGGGGAGTTTATATTGGTTATTGCTGATGGATTTTAATTTTAATTTATGAATAGTAACAGTTTGTAGAGAGAGATATTTATGTGCGATTTTAGTTGATATAAATGAAGTCACTATAGGGTGTGCTACAATCCACTAGTAGATATTATCTAAAAAATATTTTATTTAAAAGTTAGAAACTGTAGAAAAATTATTTACTATAGAAAAACAGTTTATAAAAGCTAAAGTGAACAGAGCGGGACAGCTGTTTCTGGAACGCAAGAAGCTCACAAATATCTTATGTTATCCTCACTAAACAAAGGATCAGATCAGATACGAGGCCAAAGTTTCTTACTTCGAGTCTCAAGTATCCATCATATCATGCAAGCATCTGTGCCATGAACTAGGAAATGTACAGCGATAGCCTTGTGGCATTCTCAATGAGTAGTCCTTCTCAAAGTCATGGAACCCTAAACTGTAATCTTGGCTGCAAGCTACACCATGGATGCATCCATGAAGTTGACTGCAATAGAGATGATGCGCCCTGAACAACAGCAGCAGTGCCACAGAGTGAAGTGGAACAGCTCAGGTGACAGGAACAAGACAAGTCCAAAGCCAATCAGGCTTGAAACCAAGTCCTTACTCCCTTGCCCAAAGAGACAAACTCGGGAACATGTGAGCGATGGGCGCCACTGAGCAGCCCCAGATGGGGTGGACCAGACCGACCTCACCAACCCTAGCTGATCGGTCATTACCAGTGTACGATGTCGATCTGACTGACATGAATGAGCCAAAGTCAAAAAATGAATGTGCTCAGGCCATCACAGGTATCTCATGTTCTTCCTTAGCTAACAAGCCTTATCATTCGCATTGCCGGTAACCAGCCAGAAATCGGTATCGCCATTCGAGGACATTTTCGGTATTAGTTTTCGAAGCATTGTTGCTAATCCGAGTTTTTTTTTCCTGGAGGAGTTAAGATCGAATTATGCACTCTTCTGTTTTTATGTTATATTCACAGTGTACATTTGTACACAGTACGAAGAATGTGTTGACAACATAGGTTATCTTCCCTCATTCTTTTCAGCAGAATCATATGTTCTAACAGTGAGGAGCCCTCATGGCGTTTGTTTTCATCCAGCTCCTCTCTCGTTAGCGCCCGCCCCAGGCCTGACGACCACCTCCTCCAGCCAGTGCCTACTCCAGGGCCGTCGTCCATCCTCATGGCGTCGCCCTCCATGAGGGCGACCCTTCGGTCAGTCGTTGTTGGCCTCGATCTCACCCCCAGGCTAACAATGCAAGAACGTTGGTGCCTTGGTGGCATGACAAAAGCCTGTCGTCGACAGGCTCGGCTTCTAGCCACACGCCGTCCCCAGTTCACTGGTCCTTTGCTGAGGTCGTCTGTCGTGAAATCTCTCCTCGGACGACGGAGCGCAGCAGAATGAAGCTCCACACCTTCTTCCTTACCTGCTCCTCCACTTGAGGATGGCTCGCAGCAGGTCAGGCGGCGTAGGCCCCGTCATCAGGTCAGCCGCGACCCTTTAGAGGAGCAGCATGCCAGTCATCATCAGTGCAAGTCGCAGCGCAAAGGACCGCCCGGATTCCTGATGGATAAATGCTTCAATTGTTTATCCTCCACTCATCGCCACTCTGAGTGCTAGCTGTCGCCGCGTTTCGGTGAACTCCACCGTCCTCAAATCCTTCATCCATGAGAAAATTGCTATAATGGGACTCCAAACAACGTGTTTCGCTATAATGGGACTTCTAACGTTAACATCGCTAAAATGGCACCCAAAACATTGGCTTCTCGTAATACATGACATTTGGCTAATGTTTCGAAATACCCGAACATTTCTGCCATGGCGCGCCATGGCCATACCTGTGCATCGCGCCACCACAACAGTTCTGCCACCTCTCGCCTCCCTTTCCACGTTAGTCGTGGCATGAGACTTCCCTCTTCATCGTCAAGATCTCCGTGTCCTCTACCTAGCCTTCATGTCACCGAGAGTCGTTGCTGGTGTGCACACCCGTGCCACCATGGCTATCGTCACTGCCAGCTTCGTCGAGACTGCCTCTGGCCAAGCTAAGGCCACCGTTAGCTTCTCTGCGTTTGGGCCGTGCTTGTCAAAGCAGTGCCGCTCTACTTTGAACGTCCGTCAACATCGTCCACCTCTGTGCCCCCAACTGCCACCACTAGTTTCCCCTCTTCCTAGAACATGCCATGCTTGTGATGTTGTCGCCGTTCTGGTGTTTGATTTCCCATCGCCCCCTGACCTACGACCCCGTCGTTGTGGCGCCACTCCGTCCTCGCCTTCTCAAGCTGCGATCATCGCGCCGTCGTCGCTTCGCTTAGTCCCCTCCCCCGCGTTGCCTCATCATGCCGTCACCTCTCCTCCCTGCCCCACTCTCTCCACAGCCTACATTAATCGGATGACGTGGACCAATGAGAGAGAGCTGGGAACCCACCCATCTATAATAAAAATGGCTAATTTCATTGACGTTTAGTGCCACAACGGCCAAATCATTCGTATTGATCTTTAATTTCGGAAATGAGCGTTGCAAATGATTGTTACTTGGTCGCAACGCAAGCTACGACCAATAAGTATAAAAAATAAAGTTGCAAGCTGGTTGGTCTCTGACATTAAAGTTTGTACGTAATGTCACTTTATGTGAAAACTGATAAAGTTGGAGTATACATAGTTGACTATAGGTCTATAGCTAGCAGTAGTAGTACATGTCTAGGACTTGGAGTGGTAAATGATAATCGTGCCGAGGTAAATTATCCTCCGCAGGAAACTGTCATTTCTTCGGGATCTATAAAGAACTAAATTAGGCAATATTGATGTTGTCTTTTCCGGATTTGCTGTTTCACCTGAAAATTTTGTAAAATTATAGTCAATTTTCTCATCTTCGAATCGACATGGAGATTCATGCTCAAACGAGGTGGCCTTCCTCTTCTTCGGCGCTTGGTGACAGTGGTAGCGGCAGCTGACAGATCAAGGTTAGGGTTCACTCATTTAAGGTCCTAGTTCACTATGCCCCTAGGCTTAGAGGGAAGAAGGGCCGGTGGAGGCTCAGCGGTGGGTGACAGTCGTGGCGGTGGTGGCGCCGGCCGAGGGATCGTCAGAGGGCGATGGGCGGGTCAGCAAGAAGAATGAGGAGAATGTTAGGAGGCGGTGACAGATCCGATGGCGGGAGCCACCGGAGACGAGGAAGGAGAGTGAGGGAGCCTTACCAAAGAGGAGGAAGAAGGCAGCAACGGGACTAATCACCAGAAAGGAGGAAGAGCAGTGACACGGAAAGTGGTTGGGGGCGAAGAGAGGGAGGCGGGAGCGATGATGAGGGAGGAGCTAACTGGAAGACCGTGCCGACGCTGATGGCGGCATCAGCGAGGTGGTGGGAGCTGGCGCACAGGGAGGGGGCGACGGCGACAGCCAAGAGTGTTGAGGATCTAGGGTTAAGGGGAGACATGAGTTTATATGGGGGAGAGGAAGAGATCTAGACCGTTCGATCAAAATCCAATAGTCCATAAAATCGACTTTTTTATTAAAAAAATGCATGTGGTATAGTCAGCCCGTTTCTTTTCACAGGCAACTAAGTCTGTTCCAAATTGTGGGGTGGTTTTTGGCTACAATAATATTATAGTAGTGGTTAGTTTTTTTCGAGACAATAAATTAAAGAAAAATAAAGAAAAAAGAGGGGGAAATGAAAAACACTATTATATCTCCACAAATAATGTAAAGGAAAAAAAGAAAAACAAAGAGGAAAAGAAGAGAAAAAAACAGTGTTAAAAAGCCAATGTGTTTTAATCGGCCTTGACTTCTGAAAACTCGGCCTTGACTTCTGAAAACTAGAAGGCAGAAGTTAAAAGTTGTTTAGACGGACTTACAAGACCCTAATTTTGCACTCTGAACAGATTTGAGGGAGCACAGAATCGATCTCATGACCTCAAGTACTCTACTAGCTGGGTACATATGTCAAAGTAGCTGATTTTGATGCTAGGAGTATCAATATTCCACAAAGTAATGTGGTTTTGGATATCAGTAAAGTCCCTAAAACGCAAATTGACCATTAATTTATATTATAATTTTTAAAATTAATAAAATTCTACTATTATGAAAGTTCTTTTCGAAACAAATTTATAGGTGTTATTTTCACATATTTAATTTAAATATTAAAAAAGATATCAATAGCTAAAATTTAGAAAGTGTGACTGCACGTGCTCTAAAATGATATTATTTATGACTGGAGCGAGTATTGTTTAGACTTCACAGAAGGTAATATTGATAGATGAGTGTATTAAAGAAACCAAAACAGCAGGGCACTAACATAGCCTGTACTCGCTGATTACTGATCACTGGCCATTAGATTACTGATTGATTCTCTGTTCAAGACTTTTTTTAGGGAAGTCGAGAGCTTTCATTCATTCGAAGAGTGCAAATTAGACATAGCATCGAGGCTATTAACAAGAAAATCTGGGCTCAAACCGAGCCACCCATTCGAACCCGGCTGCGTACAAGCCTACCTAACACAACAGTGAGCCGCAACATTAGCCTCACGCTTAACAAATACAAAAGAGAAATCAGAAAATGTAGTAGCTAGCTCTCGAACTTCATCTAAGATGCACACCACTTGGACCGGCCTATAGAGGGTGCCTGTTGCTAGAAAATTTAATTAATATGAAGGTAGACAACAACCATCAACTGTGTTGCCAAGTGAGCAGAAAAGAAGACAAAAGACAGCAAGACCAATGTACTGGAAATCTGCAATATATAACTAGTGTGCTTGTTTACTTCATTGTTATTCAATACGTTGATAGCTTTTCTACCACCTTCCTAGTTCTCATTCCTGCCTCCACTATTCATGCTTAAACAAATGCTGCTCTACAGAATGATTAGGATTGGTGGTTAGGTACACAGTCCCCCCCCCCCCCCCCCACACACACACTCTTAACTACAGCTGTAAATGACTCCTTATTACCAGGAACATGACATCTAGTCATGATGCAATCCATGTAAACGTCCATATGTAAACTGCAATGCCCACAAATACATGCTGTCTACCTTTGGATGAGGAAAAACAAAAAAAGATATTACAACGAGAAATAATTTATTTCTTGGATGATGTTTGAGAAACCAAACTTACAAGGCTACTTAGAGAAATTAAGCCATCCTCTAAAGTACATATTATATTTTTTGAGAAACCAAATTTACAAGTTTGAGAAATTAAGCCATACTCTGAAGTATATCTGTTAGACCATGTGGCTCGGTCTAGGTTATTTTGTTGATGAATAATTGACAATGGTTAATTTGTGATGATGAATATTTGGTAATTTTGTTTAGCGGCGTTATGCGAGGTGTGTTGCGTGTGTGCGGATTGACGTTGGTCAAGTTTGGACAAACTTGTGCCGGAAGAATGTTCTTTGGTCTTTGCATGTGCAGGTTGAGCATGGAGGTGATCATGGTCTGTGACGAGGTGGACCGGGACTAGGATAGGGAGATCCGAGGTTCAGACGGTCAAGGAGGTCACGAGATGGTCGGGCTCATGCTTGGGGTGCATGGAGATTAAAGGTGGATGATGCGTGGAGAAGCTACGGGAGGTGTGGTCCTGGAGGCTTCGACACGAGACGAGTTAGAAAAGTTGGAATTTTGGAAAAACCCGTGTTAGGAAGGGTTTCGGGTCCCTTTGGTGTTGGAATTGGATTAGAACTCGTGGGTTTAGGGTAAGCCCAGGTTTTGGGCCCTAGACTATAAATAGAGGTGGGGTTGGAGGCAACCCTATGGCTTTTAGAAGAGACTAATTTCGTACTAGGGTTTAGGGGTGCCAAAGAGGGCACTTTGTAGCCACCATGATTAAGAAATAAAAGATTAGATCAGATCAAAAGTTTTTGACGGCGGCGTCTCGTCCTCGTCTCCCTGTGCCACGATACGCGTGCGTAACTCAGCGTAAATCTGATCGGCGGCGTGGTTCTCTTTACGTCGTCCTGAGACAGACGGCGCGAGCAGAAAAAGATACAAAGCGGCGGCTGTTCTGGATGCATGTATGTATATTGAGAAAGGCACGATTTACGAGATTGGATGGCAAATGATTGATTGAGGTGAAGGTTTCTACGTTTTTCCAATTAAGTTTGTGAGTTTTTAAATTCGCATCTATTATTTTTTTTTAGTTTTTTGATTCCTATAGATTCTCTATGCATTGATCTTTGTCTAGGTATTTTTTGTGCTTACATACATGAATTAGTTTTGATTAAAAATCGATTACAAGATTGAATCAAAAACGCGTTTCTCCGTTGGAATCAGATAGCGATCGGAACTGATTTCTCGCTGCTACAGTAATCTGCTACAGTATTTTGCTACAGTACCATGCTACAGTAATTTGCTACAGTAAAAACAGAAAAAATATTTTTCTTTTTTTGTTATTTCTGGTTTTTGCATATTAAAAGGCAGAAAATTAAAAATTAAAAAAAAAGGTTTCCGCTGTGCGCTGCAATCATTCACCCCCCTCTGATTGCCATCGACGATCCTACAATATCTATAACCCTGAAACATTGAATCATATTCCCACAGAAATAATCTGTTAAGCTGTTCTTGGGAGTTGGGACCCATCAGATTCATAATTAGTTGAGTCATCCCAGAAAATAGCTAGTTTTTTTATAGGAAAATAACTAGTTGAGAAATTAGAACATGGTACACATGAATAAATGAATGACATGGGCCAAAAACTTCTGACAGCCTGGTTGTGTATCCCCTAATAATGTGCGCGATTAAGCTGCCTTGCCTTTACCGTTTCCCCCTTATCTTCTCCAAAAGAATAAATGGAAGAGTTTAATTGCCAACGTTCAGAAACCACACCAGATGCTCACGCACTATTAGTTCTTGCAAATTGACCACACCGGTAAGAAATCACTGTAACAAAGTAATTTCTCTGCCTAAGAGCATCTCCAAGAGGTTCTCTATATGGTACTTAATATTTAAATTTTAGAGTTGAAGGGTAAGAAGTAGCTTCAACATATTCCCAAATAGACTCCCAAAAATAGAACACATCCAAAAAATGAGCTCTCGCTCTCTCTCTATTTATAGAGGATGATCTAGACTCACAATACTGTTTTTCTGGTTTAGAGTATCTGTTGGAAGGAATGATTATTTTAGGACTTTATATCGTGGTTAGGATCTGTAAAAAGAGATTTAGGGTGTAAATTTATTGGGCATCTCTTGGAGATGCTCTAAGCCCCACAAATACTTCACACTACTCCTGCAAAAGAAAATATTCCTCCAATTTTTTTTTGGCTGATGCACCGTTACTAATCTTTGCCCTTGCCTTTCCATTAGGGTCCGTTTGGTTCTCTGAATTGAATTGGGTCAATGGAATTGATGATCCAATTCAATTTCGTGCTGAAATGGAATTAATTTATGATTCCAATTCAAGTGTTCGGATGGCTTATGAATCTGGAAAGTGGAATCAAACCAAGTTCAAATGCAAATGTGGTTTGGTTTCCATACCCGGGAATTGCCAGATCGAGGTGGCGGCAGCAACTGATCCGTTCAACAACCGTGCAAGCATGTCGACAGTCAGAGTTGATGATGATGGCCCAAGTTGAGGTGGTGGTTCTGGCCGGATTTGAGCACGGAGACGGCGGCCGGAGTAGAGGTGCTGGTGGCGGCTAGAGTTGAGGATGGAGGCGATAGATGGAGTCGAGGCAGGTGGCGGCGGCGGCCGCCAGACTCGAGGACGAAGGCGGCGGCCAGCGTGGAGGAAGAGGCGACGAGGAGATAGGGGAGCAGAAGCTCGGCGGCGTTGTCATCGAGTCGGACTCACAGCGGAGCTAGAGAAGGAGGAGAGGAGACGCCGGCCGGACTCGAGGACGACGCTGCCGGAGCGCGAGAAGAAGAAGATGGAGAGGAGGACGAAGGAGCGCCAGGCAGGAGAGTGCTAGATCTGCGACAGCTGAGTGGATCTGCGGTGGTGGTGCGAAAGCTCGCCGCTGCCGGCCAATGGCGTCATGACCTCCATCCTCAACACCGGCCGGTGCGTCGCGGCCTCCGTCCTTCAGATCTGCAGCGGCCGGGAGAGTGCGCAGAAGGTCGCCACTGTCGGCGGCGGCGGGAGCTCGCCGGCGTTGGAGGTTTGCTCATGGTCTCGTGGATCTGGAATCTGGATGGTTTGTGCGCAGCGCAGGGATGAACTAGTTGGATTCCCAAAACCGAGCAACCCAGAGCCGTTGGGCTCTGAATTGTGATGGCTCAGCTGGACCATTCTTTTCGAACGTGGGGTCAATTCCGAAATTGAATTCTGAGTGCAATCAATCAGCTGAATTGAGGAATCCCAATTTCAATTCTTCAATTCAAGGCCAAATTCTGAGAACCAAACGGGGGCTTAGAAGTTAAAAGTAAAAAAAAACTTGTGTGCCCAAGAGCCCCACACATACACACACTGTTCCTGTTCTTGCAAAACAAAATATTCCTGCCCAAAAATGAAACTCATCTACCTTAATCTCTGTCATTACTTTTTTTTATTAAAAATAGAAATAATAAACAATTAATATCCCCATCACTGTTCCCTTTCCTTCTCCCCAAGGACCCCAACACTGCTGCTCCCTCTGGTCCTCCGTGATCGCATTGCTCTGCCCAGGAGAGCCTCTCCAAGTTCACACTCACACTTATTCTTGCCGTGCTGCAAAAAATTCTCTTGGATGGTGTTAATGTGTTGGTGAGAATGATGGTCTAGGGGGTGGTGGGATGGGGAGCAGCTGGATCTCTTTCTTGGGTTTGCAGCTGCACTCTTCAGGGAGGAAAGATCCACCCCAAGATCCTCCCTTTCTCATCTTCCCTAGAAGGTATGAACACTTCTTTGATTCGGATTTTGGGCATTGTGTAATTTAGGCAATGGTGTTTGTGAAATGTGATTGCGCCCATCTGGGGCTAAAAAGGCGGTGTTTTTCTTGGTCATTTGCTTCTTATGTTTCTCGTGGTCATTTTATTTGCCCTCTAAATGATCTCTTTCCAAAATAATCTCTTTGGTAGTATTTATATGGCAATGGCCCTTCTTTTCCTGCAGAAAACTGTGGTTTTGGTTTGGGTCACTGCTTGCTTCAGGCAAAAATGCTTCTCTTTGTGCCGACTTCTCCCTTTTCTTGGTAATTTCTGGACCCCATTTTGCCCACTTTAGGAAATATTATGTGATTTCTTCTTTCCTTTTATGGTTCTTACCATCATACTCTCCTCCTCCTCCTCCTTCTTAATGGCAGCAAATAGCGCTGCTGCTTGGTATGATTCCGGGTTCATTCGTCCTAAATGTTGCCTTTTTTATGCCGCTTGTGTGATGTCTGTCTCTTATGTGTTTTGATCAGTATCCAGTTCATGAAATGCGGTGATTTCCGTCTTGCTGCAGGTGTGGATTTCTTGCTGCATTTCTCTTTTCTTTGAGTGATTTGGACTGGGTTACTTGGCTGTATCTTTATTGTGTTAGTTGGGTTTTCTTTTCACCGCTCTCCTTTGCCTTTTCTCTACCATTCTTCCATTGTTTGATGCTCCATGCCGAGTTATGGAAGTCGCCTCCATTTTTAAGGATTTTGTCTTTGTTTTTGGTGTAGTAAAATGATATTCTAGCCATTCTTGAGGTTAGGCTTCTGATTCTTCATCTTCTTCTTGAAGTATTGTTCATTTCTGTTTCACTTTTTCCTCTCTCTTTTTTGCAGTGTTCTGATAAATTTTATATCCCTTTTGCTTTCGTAATCTTTTACTTTGTGCATTGCTTCGATCAACAAGCCAATATATGTGAGATGCTTGCTTTGGAGTTCAGTCTGCACTGAAATATGTGCTTTGGGGTCGCATAATCTTGGCACATGTGCTGATCTTGGAGAAATCTTCCGCATAATCTTTTTTTTAAAAAGGAGAAGAATTTCTTTTAATTACAGAAAGACAACAAGTAGACCGTTTCATTCAGGTTGGGGCACTGAGTTTTGGAAATAATTTATGGCATTAACGTGTAGCTAACCTTAATCTTTGACCGTTGTGTACTGCTATTAATGTCGCCTGTTTTAGTCTTCATCTATAAATCTTGCTTGGTTTTGAAAGGTGATCTGAAAAAAGAGAGTGGGAAAAAGAACTTGACACGATCGTCTGATCCATCCTGTTGCTTTGTATCATTTTCATTTCTACCGCTTAGTGCCCGGCAACAAAGAAAATTTCTGCATAAGGTGCTAATTTTTTAAGTTTCTAATACTATGCAGGTAGTTTGCCTGTATTAGATTTTCATGTAGGCTGATTTCTATTGCTTTGGTCGACTGCATTGGCTTTGAAGTTAAAAAGTTCTCCTAAGAAGCCAAGGAGTGCTGTTCTGTGTCCTCGTTGGCTTAGATGGCGATGATGTCGCCAAACAACCCAATGCGCAAGTACTCGTGGTGGTGGGATAGTCATATAAGCCCGAAGAACTCAAAATGGCTCCAAGAAAATCTCACAGGTGAACTTTGTTCCGTCATCATGGTTACTTATTAATTAACGTTTCCATATCTGTTCTTTGGCAAAAAAAAAGCAACATGCAACCATACTTAATATTAACTTTAGTCTTCTATTACCAGTCTGATTGGGAGTAATTGTGTGGTGAAATCATGGAAGTATCCACACTGTCTATTGCATTGGTTGGCATCTATGTGTTGAATCCTAGATGTTTCTTGCCTTACCATTGTACAATTACCTAGGCAGTGTGTAATGCATTTTCAGATGTAAATGTGAGGATGAGGCTTTAATGATAAAGTACGGATGTAGTTGTAAGCCCTGCCTGTCATAATGTTATATGAAAACGACCCATCCCCTCATGTCTCCTGTGGAAAGTCAGCAGATTTATTTAGGAAAAGCACATGAACAAGTTCGATACTAGCTTATAAGATAGCAACTTACCCAAATGGACAGTCCTTTTGTTGAGATTTACATATTGCCGTGTTGGATTAGGATTTTGAAGCAGCAAGGACATGGTAGATGCTTGTGGAATTATATTTACCTTGGAAAAAAGTTACATTACAGTAATAATCAACCTGAATTAGTTTAGCAGCTATGGTTTAATGAATTTCAGGTAGGGAGCATTAGAAATTTTACCACATAGCAATTTTATCACATGACATTCATTTTGTTCTATCATTGATATATGTGTTGACTACCAACCCTGATGCTTCTCTCACATGTAACATAGCTATATCAGGTTGCATTATCAATGTCATGTGGGCACAGCATGAATACGATGTTTGAGGCACTAACAATTTGGTATTCACACCAGTACCATTAAATTTGTAGACCTTATGTCTTATGTAAAAAAATACACTAGATGAAAACTCACGTAAAAGCAAACATTATAAACTGCTGTGTTATTGTAGATATACATTGACAATAATATAATTTCCTTTTTTTCATATATATAGTTGTTAAGGTTTCAAACATTTTCGGAAACTATTATATTACATTGTACTTCAAGTTTCATGCCTGTGTTGCATGCCATGTTGTCATGTTGATGCAACCTAGATCTGGAGATGTCTGTGCCCATTATGATCAATTTATGTGCTTTTCTGGGGGCAGTCGTGTACTTTCTGTCATGAAACCCTGAAAAAAAAACCAAAATTCCTAATATGTGAAATATATTGTGATGAATAATTTTCTTCCTTTTCTTATGGAAGTATTAGGCATGGTGGTTTTGGCATGAACATGATTAAGTAATGAATGTCTGTTAAACAGAAATTACTGTAGGAATGCCATTAATTAGGATCTTATTCTTGAAAATACTTGGGCACCACACATTAGCTGCTTGTCAGATGATTGTGAACATGAGAAATATTTGGGAGAGATCAAACTTCTGTAACTTGAAGCGGCCAATTTGTTTTCAGATCATCATCTGCTTGATATAGTTTCCAAGTTTATTTGAGAACATAGTGTCAAGTTAGACATAGAGGCAATCTTGGACGTAAATGTAACCAAGGCAAAACACATCTAACTTGATACTCTATATGTTAACAATGCAAAGAAATAGCAAATTACATGTCAGTAGCTGCCAATGTTTGGTGTTATCATGTACTTAAGTTATTTGGTGCTGCTCTATATCTCCTCTTGTAACATTTACTAAGGTCTGAACTGAATTAGTATTGGTTAATGCTTGATTCACAGATATGGACAGCAAAATCAAACTGATGATCAAGATCATTGATGAGGACGCTGACTCATTTGCGAGAAGAGCAGAAATGTACTACAGAAGGCGTCCAGAGCTGATGTCTTTGCTTGAGGAGTTATACCGTGCTTACAGAGCTTTAGCTGAAAGATATGATCATGCTGCTGGGGAACTCCGACAGGCCCATCGGAAAATGGCAGAAGCATTTCCTGATGAGTTTCAGTTAGACTTGGATGATGACCTGCCAGCTGAAACTGCATCTACAGAAACTGACACTGACAATCGTGATATGACACCATTTTTCCTCTCATTCATTAACGTCGGTGATTCGAAAAAACGTGTTAAAGGTACGTTGTACAAATTCACTTCCTCAATAAATAGATGATCCTAAATCCTAATAGAAGTCAGATTAAATTAATGTACTGGTATTGCAGATGACCAGGACCATGAGAAGCTGCTGAAAGAAATACCAAGCTTGTCACAGGAAAATAAAGACCTCAAGAAGAAGATTTCGTCAGTATTAGAAAAGAGTGACAGGGCTGAATCTGAAGTTCTTTGCCTCAAGGAGGCCCTTGCACAACAAGAAGCAGAGAAGGAAGCTGCGTTTTCACAATGCCGACAATCCAGTGATCGATTACAGAACCTCAAGTCTGAAATATTGCATACCCAGGAGGAATTCAAGAGGCTGAAAGAGGAGATGCAAAATGGACTGCAGAATTTGAGCACCGCAGAGCAACGGTGCATTCTGCTTGAGAGAGCTAACCAGAATTTGCATTTGGAGCTAGATAAGCTGAAGCATGCCTCAAAAGAGAAGCATGAAGAGTTAAATGAGAAGAACGTTGAGTTGGAAAAGCTTAGCATATCTATACAAGAAGAGCAACTCAAGAGCATGCAAGCGGAAATGGCACGACTATCATTGGAGAAGCAATTGGCACAAGCACAGGAGAAGCTAAGACTTTTGGCCCTTCAAAAGCATGGTGAGGCAAGTAAGTTTAACGACATTGAAACCAGCAAAGTTGGACTTCAGAAAGAATTGGAGAAGATTCAAGAAGAGAACCGGAAATTGTGTGATCAAAACCACTCATCCACCTCGGCGATAATTCGTCTGCAGAATGAGATAATTTCCTTGAAGAATGCACAGTGGCGACTCGAGGAAGAGGTGTCTCGGCATGTGGAGGAAAAGAAGTTGCTTCAACATGAGCTTTCACACCTCAAAGATGACAGGGGTGACAATGAGAGGAAACATTTTTCGATCAAGGAGCAAATACAAGTGGTGAATTTTAATGTGGAATCACTCCAAGCACTTGCACAAGAGGTGAGGGATGGGAATGTTGAGCTAAAGGAGATCATCAAGCACCACGAGGGTGTGAAAGCACTGTATGTTGAGAATCTGATGCAGCAGGAGAGGACGTTGGAGAAAAATGCTCATTTGGAGAGATCTTTGTCAGCTACAACCACTGGGGTTAAAGGATTGCGGGAGAACAAGGCTGCATTGGAAGAATCATGCAAGCACCTTAATTCCAAAATTAGTGGCCACCAGTCTGAGCGAGCCATGTTCATTGCACGGATTGAGGGCATTTCTCATTCAATGGAGAAGCTATCGGAGAAGAACGTGCTCTTGGAAAATCTGTTATCCGACAATAATACTGAGCTTGAGATCCTCAGAAGGAAGCTGAAAGACTTGGAAGAGTCCTTACAGGCACTCCGCAATCAGAATTCTGTACTTCGATCTGAAAAGAGAACTCTTGTGCATGAGGTATGGTGCCTGAAATCTTTATTACTTTCTGTTAGTTTTCATCAAAGGTTTAAAAAAATGTAACTTGATCCCTATATGCTGTAATGTTGTCTCAGGTGGATAGCATCAATGGCGCTCTACTCAATGTGGAAATCCAGTTTGCAGAGTTAGAAGGACGACACTTGGATCTTCAGCAGGACAAAAACAAGGCGCTCAATGAAGTGATCAAGCTACAAGAGCTGTTAAGGCTTGAGAGACAGGAGCACAAAGAACTCACTCACTCAGGCAAGACTCAGTTCAGTGCTATGCCGAAGCAGATAGGCCTACTGCTAGAAGAAGGACGGCGTAAGGAGAACCAACTTCAAGAGGAGGAGCACAAGATTGTTGAAGCTCAGATTGAGATTTTCGTCTTGCAGAGGTGCTTAGGTGACATGGCAGAAGCAAATTCTGATGTGTCAGGACAACTGCAGAAGCAACAAGAGGTGTGCAAGGTTCAGGAGGACAAATTGGCCTTCTTGTCACAAAACAACCAGAAGCTAACTGAAGGTATTGGTTCTGTGATGGAAGTACTACATTTGTATGAGAAATATGGATCATTGGATCTAATGAAGCTTGACATAGTGGTGCAGCTCATCTTGCATGAGATCAAGTGCCTGCTGAATACTATTTCTAATGCTCAGGACGTGAAGCAGAACCAGATCCTCGAGAAGTCGCTTGTTGTTACACTTCTGCAGCACTTTGGACGAGAGGTGGCCGATCTGAGGTCGGAAAGGAGTGTTCTGAGGCAAGAATGGCAAGCAAAGAGCGAGGAGCTGCTGCAGCTGCAGAGTGAAAGGCGTGATCTCTTAAAGATCAGCTGTGAGTTATCGAAGGAGATGGAGGCTCGTAACTGCAAAATTGACGAGTTGAAATCTGAGGCAAAGTTCTTGGTTCAACAACTCTCAAAGCTGCAAGAGTCACGACAGTCGTTGCAGGCTGAGATTATCAAGCTGATAGAAGAGAACTCCTCACTGTCAGGCAAACTATATGACTCCAGGGAGAAAGAGAAGTCGTTTGAAGATGATTTCAGCACTCTCCTTGGTGAAGCAGTCAGGACAGATATGCTTGGTGTCATTTTCAGAAGCCTTCATGCTGAGAGGACATCACAATTGCAGTCTTTGCATGATGATTTTGGGTCTCTCCATGCGGCAGGCAATGAGCTTTATCAGGAAATCAGGCTGATGAACAAGAAGCTTGGAGACCTACAACTTGAGAACAACTATCTTGAGAAGGAGCTCAGTAGAACTATGAGTATCTGTGATGGCTCTAGTGGAGAAATTGCCACTGGAAGAAGGCGTACTATGCAAAGAGATACGAAGCTATTGAAATCTGGCAGGAAGAGCCAAGAGGGCGGGGTGAACATGGAAGAGCGCAAAGAAGTTGACAATGCTGGTCTTGATAAATCTAACGAAATGTTAAGGGAGGAGCTCCACAAGCTGCAGAGTGAAGTGCAAGTGCTTAGGAGCAAAGAACAGTCAGTGATTGATGTCAAGTCCTGCGATGCAGAGATCACAAAATTGCTGGCCAACATGCAAATGGCCACTGCCAATGCAGCTCTCTTCAAGGAGAAGGTCCTTGAGCTCATCGTAACATGTGAGAGTTTTGAAATAAGTGAAATGGTACAGAAGGAGGTTTTGAAGGAGGAGATCACTCGGAGGAACTCTTATGTGGATGAGCTCAAGGACAAGCTAAATGATGTGGAGATTGAGAACAGAAGGCTAAAGTTTGACCTGAATGGTGACTTCACACAGTTAGGAGCGTTGCAAACTGAAGTCAATGCCCTAGAGAAACAAACCTTGTCGCTGGCCAAGGATTGCTTACCATCGAACAAGCTCTGGAAGGAGGTATGCATTATTTGTTATATGTTCTGTTTACATATTTCCCATCTCTGTTCATGTTGTAGTATGTGACAGTTTATTCTTTTTGTGAAACACAATTGTGTTTTTCCTATCCTTCAGTTGAAGAAAGAAAGCCAATGTTTTGATGAAGATCCTTCTTGAAGGATCTAGAATATATACTCGAGAAATCTAATATTTGCATCTAGTATGCATTTGCATCATTCACCATACTGTGAAATTATTTTTTACTCATGGGACTCATTCTGCTTGCTGCTTTTGCTAGGAAATTCCATTGTCACCTCAGCTCTCAAGTGACGACCAAAAAGCAACAAAGATGGTGAAAGACATGGAGCTGCAGAAATTGCATGGAACCATCAAAGCACTCCAGAAGGTGGTTACAGATACCGGAGTTGTTCTCGAGCAAGAAAGGCTCGATTTCAACAACAATCTCCTAGACGCAAGGAAGCAGATTGAAATGCTTAAGCTCGAGGACGTCTTGGATAGTGACGCTAGCGAAGTGAATTATGAGCGAATGCTGAAGGACATACAGCTCGACCTCGTCCAAACTCCCAGCCGTAGAGTCGGTTCACACCGTCGCAAGAAGAAAACCGCGGCTGCACAACCTGACGATAAGATGCTTGCATTGTGGAGCGTGGTCAGAGCCAACAGTGACAGCCGTAGGCATGATGATCTGCGACCGCCACAGAGCGAAGCATCTGAGAAGGACAAGGGTAAACGGTCTTCCTCTGAGCTAATGGTTGTGAAGGATCTCAGTATCGACAAGCAAGAGTTACCAAGGTCTGTCACCACGGAACCGCACCGAGAGTGGAAGAAGAAGGTCATCGAGAGGCTCTCCTCCGACGCGCAGAGGCTCAAGGACCTTCAGTCCATCATCCAAGAACTGAGAGCAAGCGTGGAGGCATCAAGGGAGGTCGAGCTTGAGGGCGTCAAGGTGCAGATGGTAGAAGCCGAGGGCGCCATCTCCCAGCTGATTGACACCAACAGCAAGCTCCTGAAGAAGGCCGATGACTTCACGTCCGCAGATGGGCTCGACGGCGAGAACGTCGACCTCCGGAGTAGGAGCCAGCGCAAGATCCTGGAGCGGGTGAGGAAGATGTCGGAGAAGATCGGCCGGCTGGAGCTGGAGATGCAGAAGTTCCAGCAGGTCCTGCTGAAGCACGAGGAGGAGAGGGCCAGCCGGCGCGCCATGAAGACCGTGCAGCGTCGGTCGAGGGTGCGGCTGGTGGAGTACCTCTACGGGAAGCGGCGGCAGAAGCGCGGGCCTTCCTTCTGCATGAGGTCTAAAGCCATCGACGACTAACTCCCCTCAGTTCATTTTGGAGCAAAAAAGTGGGAGCTCAATCGGAGAAAATGTAGTGTTTTATGTTGCTCGATCTAGGTAAATAATTAAGTGGACTGATCTTAGTTTGTTTATCTCAGGTAAGGATGTAAATGGTAGTCGTCATGACAGCAGTAACCTCTCTCTTGTCGTAAACTTCTCCGCTGTTTTAAAATTCTGACAGTGATCACCGTGTTCCAATCCATGTTCTTTGCTTATTCTGGAGTGAATCGTGTTGACTTTTCTTTTGTGGGTACAAACTTATGGTGATCGGTTCGACTGAAAAGCTTATGGCTTATGGCTGAAAACACTGTAGCTGGCTGAAAAAAGCATTGTAGCTGACAGAGGCTTATTTAGCATAATTAAATTTTAAAAAAATTAAAAATATAAAAAATATGTTAGCCCATTACGTATAATACAAACAAATACGGGGAAAAAAGAACCGGCAAAAAAGCTCAACAAAAAGCCAAAAGTTCAGAAAAAGACGAAACTTATGAATAATGAAAAATAAGCCAGAAGCCTAAGCCGAGTTGATCAGGGAGCCATGCAAGTGGATCGTATCACGTAAACAAGTTACCTGTGACGAGCTTATGTGTTACATTTTCGTTGCCTATGCACCTGTGCTTGAGACTTGTGAGTAGTTCATAATCAGAAGCATACAAGTTTGGACGTTTTTACTCCTTTTAAGGCTTATTTGGAATGCAAAAGGTTCAATTCCCACAGGGATCCATATTGTTTCTAAGTTTTTCCCCTTCAAATTAATGCATTTCAAACATATCCTCAATTGCATCTATATATGCTGTAGGCATGAATAGCGTGCAACAAGAGACTTCTTCTATAAAAAAAATCAGAAATAAGAGCCCACACTACTACAAAAAGACTAATATTAGACACCTCATTATAGACGGTTGACTAAAACTGTTAATATTAAATACAATCACGGACGATTTTGATTTAGAGACCGTCTGTGTTGCTGCTAGTGCTAAAAACCATCTGTGAAGAGGTAATATTACAAACGATTTATGTTAAACATCATCTGTGAAGTATCATGGATGGTTCTTAACAAGAGCCGCCTATGATATTACTAAACTGTCTGTGATACTTCACAGACGGTTTGTATTAAAACTCGCCTGTGATAATTTCACTTTTGCAGACCAAACCATGACAAATTTATCTTAAATTCTAGATATGTTCTACAAGCTGCTGCTCTAAGGAAGTGGGGCTTTGAGACCATTTGGTGAAAGGAGACCGTAGATTTGGCAAGAGTGATTGTAGATCCATTTGTTCTTGACTATCTATGGCTAGTAATTTGTTCCTAATTGTATTATATTGTAGATCTAGCTTTGTAAAGGGAGAACTAAAAATAATTTAGATCTTGCTTGATGTAGAGAGAAGATTATTTACATCTAGCATGGTTTAGGGTTTCGTCAATTCGTAGTCTATTTCTACTTAATTCAATTTAATTAATTATTCTTGCTATATATACCTGCTTTAGATCATATATAGTATATTAATTAATTAATTCAATATTTAACACTAAATTGTTATATGTGTAGCGTAAAACCGAAACTAGTTGTACGCTGAGAACATTGTGAGGAAGATTACATAATGACGTGTCTGCTTTTTATAAGAACTGTCGAGAAAATATGTTGAATAAGAGGGTGGAATATATGCACTGTCCTTGTATTGATTGTGATAATCTGAAGATGTTTAAGACCCGAGCATAGATCGAACACTTGATTTGAAGTGCTGGAGCAATACACAACCACTGTAACAGTAGGGAACTATCTGTCTTTCTGGACAGCGACCTCGTGGATCACTAGGATGAGGACTTCAATATTTTGGGATAGTGGCATGAGCATAAGATAATATATCTGGTGCTATCCATATTAGCATGAGATGCGTTAACTGTTCCTGTCTCGATGGTTTCTTTTGAGTCTGCTTTTAGTCTTTCTAGAAAAATTTTGGAGTAGAGAAGAACATGTCGCACGACTAAGATGGTGGAAGTACTTATAATAGTGAAAGACCAGAAACAAGCTGATTCGTGAGCTCAACACTTTGTAGAGAATACAAAGTTGGCAGACACATTCAACAATCTTTATCTAGATGATGACATTTAGAGCATCAATGCACATTGCATCTTTTTCTTATTTTTTACATGTACTGTAGGGCTATAGGTTGTACTCTTTTTTATTTGCCAAGGTTTTCTTAAGTTGAATTTATTTGGCAAAGTTTTTAACAAGGTGGCTATTTAAATAATAATAAATCTTATTATTATCATTATAGTTATACAATTTATTTTGTATTTTTTGGATTATACGTATTTTTAATTATTACAATTTTCTAAATTTTTGAATAAAAGTAGGTTAGACAGACCTCTTTAGCTTGTTAGGCTAAATGGGCTAGAGCCAACACAACCTATAAACTTAGTGGGCCTAGGGATGGCAATCGGGCGCGGCGGGTACGGGTAGTGCTCGCCCATACCCGTACCCGCGACCCCGATTTTTGCCCACGGGCATACCCGCGAAGGACCACGAGTAAAAAACCTCGCCCATACCCGTCGCCCGCGGGTACCCGTCACCCGCGGGCATACCCATTTACCCGCGAATACACAAATCACAAAATCACAAATACACAAATCTCTAATGTTGCAGACAGCTAAATACATGCACAGAAATCATAGTACATTCAAAGAAATTTAGTCTTATTACACGGCTTCCTCATTTGCTCTTTTTTCTCTAAACAGAACGCAGACTCCAAGTAGATTTTGTTAAGAGCCATGATCTGCGTTCAAGCTTCAAGCAAACAAATAGTTTTGACTATGGAAGAACTTTGCGTACTTCAAATTAATTTGTGCAACAAAGCTTGATCTGCACTCTCAAAGTAGCATATGTTATTGTTGTGATTTTGATCAGCAAAAAAAAAGCCCTGAAAGTCAAGAAAAGGCATATGTTAGAACACCAAAATATATTCTGCCAAATGAGCCTTCACCAATCAAAGCTTCATCACCAAAACCCTTGGTAACCTCCCTAATTTCATCCACAGGAATGGTGGGGACTCCAATTGGTTGCACTTTCACAGGTTGAGGACCCTTGGGAGTTGGATCGGCAGCGCGATATGCATCACTCCTTGAAGATTGGTTGCAGTTCATTAGAGATTTATTATCACGCACCATAAGTAAAATATAGTATAAGACATGGGGCTATGCATCTGGTCTGATGCCCCTTGAGTATCTTCATCACCACAGCATGCAAAGCACGACATATTCTATTAAAAAACAAGTCCTGGAATCAAGCATCTTTCTATTAGAACCAGCAACATGAAGATAGCACCAGTCATACAAAAACAAATGAATGAACACTCAGTTGGAAAACATAAGCAGAACTACAGCTGTAGTTTTGTAATCCCATATCTGACAAGTAACATAGCTATGCATTGCAATTAGCGCAAGACGTTCATATAGAAAACAAGATTGACCAAGTTAACACGGCGCGTTTGGGCACAGGACCGGTGGAGAGAAATGGAAGGTGGCTGAAAGGAGTAACTTCCACAATTAGGATTCATACTTCATACTGCAGATGGCGGAAGGGGAAAAAGGATGAAATATGGGACAATATGTGAAGGGAGTGCTAATAGATTTAGCAGTAATTTCTCCTGTTCATTCATTTTCTCCCACTATTTGCTTCTTTTTTTCTTACTTTCTCTGCTTTGTATCTATACAAATGGAACAAACAAGTCCACAAGTGATTGACGACTTGCTCTAAAGAAGGAACAACCAGTGCATAGAATCTTACCACCTGAAGTTCATGGCGCCTGTCGCGACTCAAATCCACTGCCCTGCAAGAAATCAAGAATCCAACACCACCCTGATCAGAAGCAAGCAGCCACTCGAGCGTCAAAAACACGGGAAAAATCAGGATAAGTACGACTAATCGGCGGATCTGTTTCCATCTCGGGCGGCGCCGTCGCTTCCGGCCTCTGGTGGCGGATCTGGGGGCGGAGGAGGAGGCCGGCGGCCGGGTGGGGACGGAGGAGGAGGAGGCGGCGGATCTGGGGGCGGAGGAGGAGGCCGGCGGCCGGGTGGGGGGCGGAGGTGGGATCTGGACTCTGGAGGGGGGCGAGAATGCGAGAGGCGGGCGAGAAAGAGGGGTCGCAGCGAGGGCCGAGGGGGCGGCGGGCGAGAAAGGGGTCGCAGCGAGGGGGCGGCGGGCGTTTTCTGGGCTTGGGCTGGCGGCGGGGACCGGAAAGTCTAGGGTTTAGTATTTTTAGGATGGCCACTTGTCAGTCTATTTCACGGGTAAACGGAAGACGGGTACGGCTAGAGCTAACCCATACCTGTACCCGTTTACCCGATAGGCAGATATTTCTTCCCATTTTCCTACCCGTGGGTAAAGAATACATCCCATACCCGACTCCATTAGGGTATTTACCCACGGGTACACGGGTAAACGGGTATAATTGCCATCCCTAAGTGGGCCGTGCTTATGCCTGTAGCTCAGCCCACGGACCAGCATATCATGATCTGTCTAAGCTAATGCGCTTAGGGTGTGTTTTGTTGCCTGAATCTCCTTCGTCTTGGTTGGGTGGATCCGTATAATCTGAGAAAGAGCCTATTTGGTTGCCTGTATGAGTGGATGCAGCTTGCACGAGCGGATGCAAAAATACGCCCTCATCCTGGATGGGTAGATACGCTCAAAATAAGCTTCAGTGGCCATCCTGGATTGGTTGATGCAGTGTATCTTATGCGGTCCTACGTGTCAGCCTCTCAGGTTTGGTAGACTGCATCCGCTCATACAGGCAACCAAACAGCATCTCAGTTTTTTTACATCCGCTCATACAACCTCACCAAACATCTTTTTCTGAAATACGATTCCACTCAACCTGCATCCACTCAGTCAGGATATACGATACAACCTCCAACCACGAACCAAACACAAGTGGGTCGTACGTTCATTTGGCTGGCAGTCACTGCTACTACACACTCGCTCTCTCCTCTTCACACTGTACAGTACTGCACACGTGCTCTTCTCTTCTCGCCCGAGCAAAACAGAGGAGATATAAAATTAGGTGGAAAAATAGGAGAGAAGTGTGTGAAGGGGAGGGGAGTTCGCGACCCCAAAACCCTAACCGCCGGAACCCTCGGCGGCGTCGGCGGCGGCGACCATGGCGGACGGCGGCAGTGGAGGCGGACGAGAAGCAGCGGCGACGCTGAAGGAACAGGGGAACGAGCAGTTCAAGTCGGGGAACTACCTCAAGGCCGCCGCGCTCTACACGCAGGCCATCAAGCTCGACCCGGACAACCCCACCCTCTACAGGTATCGCTCCTCCTCTTCCTGTCCGCTCGTTTGGTTCGCGAAACCCCAGTGCTCTGATCGATCTCTGCGGGTGGAGTTGAGTTGAGACCGGTGTGTGCGTTTGTTTGATTGGGTGCTGCGAAATGGTGTCCCTGATTCGCGTGGGAAGCTAAAGGTGTGACGCTAGAAGCGTACTTGATCATCGGTTTCTGGAGCATGCGCAAAGGTTGCATTCTTTTTACGTGGTGTTTTAGGTGCAAAATGGCGGTCTGGATTCAGGCTTAGAGACTGCAATGCCCTCAGATTTCGCGTGCGTGCGTGCGTTGCAAGTTTGCGGCGATGATTCGTGGGTTTGTTTAGGCTTTCGAGGGATGTAATGTAAGTTGCTTGAATGTTGCATTGGCGAAACTATGTAAGTAGCTGGGGTTTTTTTTTCTATGGTGTTTTGGATGTTATTTGAAATTAGGGTTATGATTGCAAAGATCTAAGATTGCGTATGTGCCCACATTCGTGTGACTAACAAACTGACGATACAATGTTATCTGTTATCGATAGTTGCTGCAATAAAATACCTGGTTCCGTAACTGCATGCAGGGGTTTAGCACACATGTGACAAAACGAGCAACTTTCCAGTATGTCCTTTATCATGCCAAGACAGAGAAAATCCACTCGCTGTGCATGATCTATGCATCATTGGCTCAAGAGGATTTACTTCTTGATGCAATTAATATTCCAAAATGTAGAAAAAAAACATCTATGTCCACTTTTCCTGTACTGTCTGCTCCAACCAAATATAAAAGCAAAAAATACCAAGACAGCATCTTTTACTTTTTCCTTACCAATTGGGAGATCATATGTGTAACATGAACTGCCTCAAAAGCTTCGAATAAGCATGAAGAGAGTCCTTACTTCATATGTCCGGTTCCAATTAGGGTAAATCTTACCTGTTGTTGATGGTGGAGACATTGAGTTGATCTTGTTCATTCTGTCTTAAACCCATTCTCTGACATAGTATTGCGAAATGAGGAACACGGGGGGAATGAATATGTGGAGGAAAATTAAACAATCCAACTAACGGGTGTATGCAGGTAGCAACCAGGTGAGAGACAGAACCTTAAGCCATCCAATCATGGGGGTAAGCAAGGAAACTGCAGAGAGGGAGGGGGAGGAGGATATACTGTTGAATATAGATTAGGGAAACAACCAATCATGTGGTGTGTTCAGAAATACCATCATTGGGTAAAGCTGATTGAGAAGGTGGGTAGGAATTTTTATTAGACAAGTTGTTTTAGGATGTAATAATCAAACGGTTCAGGAGGACTTGTATGCAAGTAAAAAAAATACAGTAAATAAGCATGGCAATGTCTTCTTAAAGCTGACAACTTAGAGTATCTATGCCATAATTTATTCGTTGTGTTGTACAGGCTGTTGAAAGATTCTGATTATGCTTTTTATTTAAATCCCTGCCAGCAACCGAGGTGCTGCATTTCTGCAGTTGGTTAAGCTTAATAAGGCACTTGCTGATGCTGAGACGACAATTAAACTCAAGCCACAATGGGAGAAGGTATATAAATGTCAAGTTGCACTCTGATTTATCTTTTGTAATTTGTTCTGCTATCAGATTTCACAGGCTGTCCCCTTTTGTGATATAGGGTTATTTCAGGAAAGGATGTGTTTTGGAGGCGATGGAGCAGTATGAGGAGGTGAGTGAGACTGAAAGGCAAATGCCTTATTACTTTTGCTCAACAGGGAAGAGGGATGCTATCCTATTCTCTTTTCCTTTCCTGTTTTGTATACTTTGACCAAGTCTTCTATGTTCTAGCAAGTTGAGAAACAATCGTGGTCACAAAATTCCTAGGTTAAACAGTGTTTGTATTTACTGGAATTATCAAAACTAAAGGTCTGAAGATGTAGCTCAGATGACTCCTCAGTTGATGCCATTGTAGTGAAACCAATAATTGGATGAACCAAAGTCTTAAAATCATTAAAAAAAATTAATTTTGTTCATTTTACTATGTCACAATCATACATGCTGTTGTTTCCAATAAAACAAGATCCGCCTTGTTCTTGAACCTGATTACCTGTGTTGATGTCTAATTGGGGCATTTATTTTGTGCTTGAACCATGGCCTTCCTTCTTTGCTGCTATTTCCATCTGCCCACATGTAGTGCTGGTATTTTCTGGCTAAATTGTTTAAAGTACACCTCAAGTTCTTTTTCATCAGACTGAGCTCTCCAATCATTTACAATATTGAGATGAACCATTTCATTTATGTTTGTGTCAAGATTTTACATTTGATGTACTTATATTATGTTCTGGTGCAGGCAACATCTGCTTTTCAAATAGCGTTGCAGCACAATCCACAAAATACAGAAGTCTCGAGAAAAATCAAGAGGCTTACTCAGTTAGCAAGGGAAAAGAAGCGAGCTCTTGATGTAGGGAACATGCGTTCCAATATTGACATTGGGAAGAACTTGGAGTCACTGAAAACCGAGCTGGTAAGTTTTATGGTTATGACTTTGTGTAGTGTAATGATCTTTGTGGGGGGTGGGGAAGGCTCATAACCCAAAGTCTACAAACGCACACATTTTGTTTCCATTTTTAAGCTGCATAACATTTTCCCAAAATGGCAATGCTACCCCATATACAATTGCCTTAGGAGGAAGGCAAGAAGTTGTATGAGGTAAGGCATTCGGTGATGGATCTTTTCTTTTTCTTTAAAATTCAGATGTTTTTTTAGCATGCCAATTAAGATACACATGTTTAATAAAGGGAATAATCTTTTTAAAATGCAAATGTGTATACAGATGCACCTTGTAGGCTATATCAAGTGTGTAAAGTCCATTTTTCATGAAGGACAGAAGACAAAGGACTTTCTATTGTAGATGAAACATGTTTCATCATTTATGTGTTAAGCTGTATGCATTCCATTTCAGGCTGCAAAGTATGGAGATGCGGAAATGGGACAAAATATCTTCTCATTTGTTGTTAATGTGATCGAATCAGCAATAAAAGTTTGGCATGACACAGGAAAAGTGGATGCCAGGGTCAATTTTCTTCTTGATGATGAGAAGACTGATACTGAAAAATATGCCCCAGTGGTTAACATTGACAAGGTACTTTGCTTCTATAGGACGCTTCATTCTGCTGCTTGACATAAACTTATACAGTTTACAAACAAATGAAAATCTTGAAATTTAGAGTACTTAGGATCTGGTTTAATTTTATATTTGTATTTGTTGAATGTTCTGTTATAACTTATTCCAAATTTATAACCAAACCTCCTTATCAACACCTTTATGTTTTCTTTTTTCCCTAGGCCTTTGAGTCACCCCACACTCACAGCAGTTGCTTCACATTTTTGCGGCAATATTCGGAAAATTCTTTTTCAAAGGCTGCTTGTATGGTGGCACCTAAGAGCATCATCTCCTACCCACAGGTCCAATTCACCCCCCCCCCCCCTCCCCTATTTATGTGTTTTTGTGATCTATGTTTTCCGTAGTTTGTTGTTGCACGCTTTGCAGTTTGCACTGATAGTTGTTTTTCTTGACAAATCAGTGTGTATCATTTGTGATAACTTATTGATGTCATACATAGTATTGTGGGTGCCAGAATGAAAAAGATGACGCTAACATTATCTGTTATATACAGGTCTGGAAAGGACAAGGATCAAGAAAATGGAAGCTTGACCAGAATGATGGGTTCTTCGTACAATTTGAATCACCAATTGTACGGAAGATATGGTTTGTTCCTAGCACAATAGAAAAGGGGCGAACATTGTGCAGGTAATTCTCCCTTTCTGCATGAGATGAAATTAATGTTTCAACATTTCCCTAATACCAGACAATTTGAAAGTTCTCATTTCTCAATTTGAAATTTAATTGTAAGCTCCAAATATGTGTCTATTGCAGCTTGTTGTCAGCGTTGCCCTCTTTAGGTTTCTATGAATGTTACTTATGTTAAAAAAAAGTTCTGAGCGTTTAAGATTGCTCTAAAGTTTAGGCTAATCAGTTCTGGCCATCTCTTTCGATAGCATTGGTAAGTCAAGATTCCATCAAATGGTCAAGTAGTCATAGTTGTGTGCACCACTGCATTATTAATTCGTTGTCAAGGTTCAAACAAGTGAACAACCATGTTTGCCAAAATGTGAAGAATAGTTCACTTATGTGGATATTGTTTTAGAATTCTGCCTGTACTTGTAATTACTAACAGAAATACGAGCCTTGCATTTAGCTTCTATGTATCCCCCTATGCTGAATTTTACAATATGTGTGTTCTGAATACCAGTTTTTGCACCATCTTGTGATGCTCGGCACTTTTCGTGACCTTAGATGCATCTGTTGTACCACTATTTACTTTACACCCACCCTTCATTCATGCCTTTGGGTTTGCTTTCGCAACCTGTTAGATAACCATCAATCTCTTCTCTGCTCTTCATGGTAATCACCAGCTTTTAGATAGTGTACTATGTCTCTTCTTTAATACTTTTGCAGGAGCCCTGAGCCCTTGGATATTAGCATCCATGAAGTCCTTCCTCGTATATTCAAAGAAACTGCTTGGGCGACAAACGGACAGTTGATGGCCTCTTGATTCTACCCCCTGTTATATGATCCGTATTGCTCTCGGTTTACGGCTGGAAAGGGGTATTTTTTTCGTGCAGGAAGAATCACATGCCAGATTTTGTAACCTGTCGATCTGTATCGGTTTTGTATACACCGAGGCACACAAATTTTGAAGCTTTGTGGTTTTTACATTATGCAGTTAAGTGATGTATTTTTCAGTGTATACAAGTTTTTGTGGGGTTGTGCAAGTGCATTTCTTTCATTCATCAAATGGGACGGTGGAGCGCGCGAATGACACCATATCAGAGGGCATAAAGAAGCAGTTGGTCAGATTGCCTAAAGGAAAGTGGCCAAAGGAGTTGACAAAAGTCAT